>JASDFA010000027.1:47820000-49020000 GCA_035772735.1 Datura wrightii | reverse complement strand
AACCCACGCCTATGCTTTGTTTGCTGTCAAGAGAAAATGTAAGAAATGAATTCACTAACCTGAGGGAGCTTTATATATATAAGTGAGGTGGAAGCAGGGGTGTCACAGCGCCAGGCCAGGGGTGCGACGCGCTAGGCCAGGCAGCGCGGCGCGACGCCCAGGGCACCTGGCCTCTGGGCCCGGCCTCCTGCTCGCTTAATGACTCGCTCGTATACTCAACCCCCCGAGCCCTTTTCCATATGTGTGGTACTCCAAAACTCGTGACATATGTATGAACGCGTCCGTTGAATGACAGAAACTTATGGGGTATAACATCATCCCCCCCTTAGGAACATTCGTCCTCAAATGTGATCTTTAGACTTAAAAGGCCCAACTCATTTAACTATTGCCGGAGAAATTTTGGCAGTCTCCTCTATATTATGGACTATTCAAAAACCTGAAACACAGAAAAACCCAACATAGGCATCTCATAGGACGCTATAAACAACTGAATAATATAGTGCCATTACATATATAAATGGCTGATAACAACAACCATAAGTGCACTACTCAATACCTGATAACTATCTTGCCGTTTATGAATTTGTCTGAATCTGTATGTTGTCATTATAGAGCCTGGAGAAACTGAAGATAGTTAGATCTTACTTTATCCTAAGCTTCTCAATTCATCTTTGCTATATTCCTGTTCCTCTCTAAGTCTCTTATGGTAGCCCCTTACGGACTCGGCGACCTAATATAACTGTTGGAGCCTCTACATGGGACGACTCTCCTGTGGCATAAATAGATCCTAGCCCCGAAGGTAACTCCATCCTATAGGAAGTCTAGCCAATCTCCCAGAGGCCCGATATAGCTTAATGAATCTAGGGCTAGACATGCCCTGCTTGTTAGATCTCATAACGCCCTTCAATGGAAAAGTTTTTAGGGACATCCAGTTATTGCTTCAATTTCTAACTTCTCCATATACTAAAGTAAGTCTCCCGGTGACCCTGGGCTACCGGTATATATCTCTCAATTGGTTTAACTATTTCTCTCTAACTACTGCAGTATGCTCGATTCAATTATCCATGACTTACCTGCTTCAGGCCATCACCTAGGGGACCTTCATTTCCAACCTTAACATGACTTCGAGTGTCTGAGTCGTGTGCTCTGCTTGGTCACTATCTGGGGAAGGGAAGTCATACTCAAATTAGCTGGCGTTCTAATCGATTTTGACAGCTTTTCCAAAGCCTAGCTGTAAATTGTGGTCTTTGTCAAAATTTAATGAACACTGGGACATCATATCACCGGCATAGTTCTTTAATATTCAATTCAATGTAATCTTTAGCTGAAACATAATTTTGACCGGCAAAAAATGAATTATTCTCATTGGTCTTTTGATACTGACTCAAATATGATCAAATTTACCCCTAGCACGAGTTAATCCTGCAGCGATATTCATACTGTCCATTCCCCTTTCCACTTAGGCACGACTATCTCTTGAATTAGCCTACCCGGTTTCTGAGGTCCATTCTCTCTTTGCTGGCCATTGGAGATTTATGCCACAACTCGGTAATATCTTTCTTCTTCCTGTGCCAGTAGTAGATCTCTTTTATAACTTAACGCGTTTCCATCAAACCCAAGTGGGGGAAATAATAGTCATGGTATGCCTTGCTACAATCTACTAACGGAACTCTGCCACATCTAAAACATAGAGTCGACCTATGGGTCTCAATACTCTATCCCCTATATCTCAAAGGACGGTGACCCCTTCCGCTGGGTCTTATCTCTGGCTGCACTAGGCTAGGGTCTCCGTACTGTCACTCCTTTGCCTCCACAACTAGTAGGGACATTTCAGTATTTTAGGTTACAACCTCACTATCCTTTAAATATCACCTGATGCTTATTTATCGACATTCGGTGGCGATTCCAAGCTCTATCAGCCCGCTACCACTTGGAGGTAATTTTGTTCTCCTCCAAAGTTAGATATTCATGCCCTTCCCTTACTTCTAGGGGCTGAGATCTGGGATTCATGCCTCCTGTATCTTAATGACAAGGATACTACTGGACAAGTCTACTGACTTGTATCATTCTGACCCGACTCGGGCAAATTTTATCCATATAATCTCTTTGTCCTTCGACATAACAAACTAGAGTCATAGCCATTATTCTTTAGGTATGCCTTACCTTCATCCACACCCCGCGATGGGGTTAGTCTATTTCTGGCTTAAACCTTACTATTGCAGGGGGTTTACTGCTTATGGACTCTCACCTGCACCTGGGTTGTACTTACAATCTTACTTACCCTCCTGATTTACAACTGTGGGGGTCTAAGTAACTTTGTAAACACTAGGGGTCTTGACCACCTTCTAATCTTTTTCGGAATCAATAGTTCTAGCCCTCCTTTACTCTTTAGTCTGGATAGCATGGAATTGATACTTACGCTTTCTGTTGTATTGTAAGAACAATTCGGGAGGTGTAAAATGATCCTATCATTCTATAACAGGGCTAAGATGCAAAATTTGATAAACTCTAAAGGCCTAGAGGTACAATTCTCGCATAATCCTTCACACATTTCAGGTAACCCAACATTAACTGTCGCTCCTGTCTAATTTTGAATATCTACTAAGTAAACCAACTCATACATATACCGTATTACTGATCCCTTACTCGAGGTTGTAAAAAGAAATAGGGACGATGCTGGCATGCATATTACCTTATGAGATTCCTGGTGCCCCGGGAGAATGCTAGGGAGATTAAAAGACGTCTGCTTTTTCCCTTAGGCTGACTAACTCCCAACTGTGGCACCTTACTGGTACCCTCTCCTGCTGTTGTAGCTAACTTGGGGTTTATTTTTCCCACATCAAACATTATTCTAGACGGACATAACAATGAAAGCTTAGGGACTCATCCCTATATAACTCGGCTCTATTGCACGATTTGAGAAGAAGGAGGGGTAACCATACTATCATGCCTTGTAGCCTCCTACTTATAAAATGTGGTGCAAAACACATTTATAAACAAAACTCTACTAGATATAGCTTGCAGACTCCTTGAGATATGACCTGCTCTGATACCAAGTTTGTCATGCCCCACCTTGGGAGGCATGACTAGCACCTAATGCCACACCGGGATCTGAGCTGACCTGGCTGGGCATAAGCACCACTAGTGCCTACCAGCGACTCATAATCAAGAAAACAAACTGCTATATCTCAGCTGTAAGCACAACCTATGGCCGACAAGGCCATGCAACACCTATAAAAGAAAACAGCTAACCCAACCAATATAGAACTAAAAGGGATCCCATGCGAGCCGACAAGACCACCATGTTGTTTAGTTATAACAGGAATGAAAACAGGAAGCTATACTGGGCCCCACATGGAAAACACATAAAATACGAAATACATGGGCCCCACACAGCCAACAACAACCAACTGACTGAAGACTGTAGCCTGCAAGCCTCTAAGAATATGAATATCGATCGGGACAAGGCCCCGACCTACCCAAAAGCTATTCAAATAAAAGACTGTAATCTCTACAACCTGGCAACTCCGAATTAAAGAAGCTGGCCAAACTACTAGCCCTAAATAGCTACTAATGGAGGTCCTGAACTCTGTCTGTCTACATCTGCAGGCAAGTATGTAGCGCCCCATAGTTATGCGTTAGTACAATATGTACCGAATATATAAGGCAGTAACAGAAGATGATTAAAACTGATAAAGAACTGAAAGTGAACAGTAGGAAGGGCCAGAAGTTAACCTATACACTTTCTTATCTATAACCTACATATGGTAAATCACTACATATATATGAGCTGAAACTGCATGACTATTCATTCATAAGCTATAGCTGGCAGACAAATATACAGACAAGAACCTAACTTGGCCCCTATAAGTCGGGAAGGTACAAGCAACACAGAACAACCTACTGGGCCCCCATAAGCCTCGGCAGGTGCCAATTAGTCTATATACCCCTATTGTTACCCCGTAGACTCTGCAAGTAATGGTAACTGTATTTGAGCCATCTAGACTCTTATAACTGTATCTTAGTCATCTAGGATACTGTAACTACATTTGGACCCTGAGCCTTAGCTCGACTGAGGGTCATAATGTAACTACTGTAATTGGATCCCAAGCCTTGGCTCGACTATGGATCATAATATATCTGTTGTAACTGGATCCCGAGCCTTGGCTCGACTATGGATCATAATGTATCTGTTGTAAATGGATCGGGAGCCTTGGCTCGACTATGGATCATAATGTAACTACTGTAACTGGATACGGCCCTCACAACCTCTATCTGGTGAACTAAATACGGCCCTCACGGCCTTAATATGGTGAAACTCAATATGTCCCTCATGGCCTCAATCTGGTGAAACTCAATACGGCCCTCACGGCCTCAATCTGGTCCTTTCGAACATCATACTGCCCCTACTAGCATGGCCCTATAGGCCACACATCTAACAACCCTAACGTCGTAAGGAAAAACCAATCAAGCTAGGGTTAGATATGATGAGGGTTACTATATCATTGATGTCGTCTCAATTCTATTCATAACAGGTGACCATAATGGGCTTACTCTAGAATACTTGTCCTCTATGTAGATCAATTGTGGGCTACTACTAATCGGATATGCTCCTAAGAAGTCAGTCGTAACCTTCCATAGACAACTTATTATAACTCTTAGCCTGGAGGTAATACTGTAACACTGTGGTTCTAATCCCTTAGACACTAACTTGGTATGTTCAGATTTCACACATCTTCTTTGGGCGATTCCCAACCTCGTAGGTATGTTATTTGGACTTAGTCGTTCCCGACAACCTGTACCTGAGTATCTTATAAGAGTAGGCTGGGGCATTGGCCCTGTATCTAGCTAGTAACAAATCTTCGTTCTTAGGGTATCTACTGATCTATCAAACTGGTAACAACTGGGGTGGTTCCCTGAGTGACCTGTACGATAATCACCGCGTCAAGTAAAACTAACTGTCACTGGCAATAGCATCTATGTGGCAGACTAACCCTCAATTCACTAGGTAACCCTGATGCTGCTGACTCTTGTGTAAGACCACACTAACATAATTCTGACCCTGGAGGTGTCAAGGTACGCCAATGGCCTCTGGGAGAGCTTTACTGACAATACTGGTGCCAAACTTATAGTTATATCGCCCGGCTGCGCCTATGTTGTTTTGTTATGGCCCGAACATAGACCCGAATAGCAACACGAGACAAGGAGCCCCGAGAGACTCCAAGTCAACCCATGGCGTGAGCATACATCTAACTCAATCAATAAATATAATACTCAACGTAATGACATAGCGAAAGCATAAACATGACATAACATAGGAAGCAGAACGTACTACATACATAACGGTCGAATACTACACATGGTTCGAAAGCCTCTAACATGTCTAATGGGTTGATGGGACAACACCCCTAACTAACCCAGCAAGTCTAGAAAACTCAACATGAAAAGATAATTGATATCGAACTGGTCCTCGAGGATGAGGACTCACCAAAGAGTTGGATGCTAATCTCCGAGATGAGCTAATGACAGTGCTGGGTCTGAGGATCGGAGCTTGTATCATGAAGTGATACAACATAGAATATGCGGTCAGTACGTGAAATGTACCGAGTATGCAAGGTAAGTAAAATGGACATTTCAAATACATAAAAGTGCGTAAGAGTAGGACAACATGCTCATAACATAAATATTATAGCGTAAAATAAGGCTCAAGGTTTTCAAAGCATTTGTAAATTAACCATATGAACAATCATAAGAGAAGAACTTTATTAGACATATTGAGCCAAAACCGTATGAACACAACCATGCATAAGTCATGAGGAACAACGGGAGATTCTTATAATCGATATACCCCATATGAGTGATCTTGGGCAAATTTATATGCCCAAGTGATACTTAAATGTGTCAATTTTGCCTTGTTTATCTATCGATGTTTATACATTCTCATGTCATTTGTAATAAAATGTGAATTTATACTAACCAACATGATTAGCATTGTTTTGCAGGTGAAATATAATTTTGGGAAGCTAAAATGCATGTTGGAAGAGATCGGGGTTGGACTCGGACGGGAGCAAAGGAAAAAGCACTTGAAGGCACAAATAAAAGGGGCTCCACGATGGAGCCGTGTCACGCTGCCATCGCGGATGCATTCTGCCTGGATGGTGAAATTATGCCTATTTCCAGTGGAGGTGCGCGTTGGGGCCGTGGCACGTTGGCCTAGCCCCGCGTTGCACGCCGTGCCACGTTGGGCCTAAGTACCTCGACGACTAAATTCCAGTAAGGGTCCGCGTCGGTGGCGTGTCACGGAGGCAGTGCTCCGCGATGCACTCTGTGACACGTTGCTTGTTATTCCGGAAAAAATTCCTACAAGTATAAATAGAACACTTAGGTTCATTTTTAATAATGCTGACTTGGTGGAGCAAGAACGTTGGTTACAAGCAGATGAGGGGACGAAAATCTCAGGGTTCTTCTCTATCCCCTTCTTCTTTAATTCAATTGCTTGTATGATTAACACAAATGAGTGGCTAAATCCTCTTCTTGCTGAGGTTAAGAACAATTGTATTGAAATGTGATTATTGATTATTTGGTTTTTCATCTTTTTTTCCATGGTTGTTCTATTGATTCTTGTTCTTACTGCATTAATGTGTGGCCAATGTTAATGTATATCTAAAAAGTTCGATTTCACTCGAGAGAGCAAGAAATTGGAAAGTTGTGAATTGATAGGATATGATCTTTTCTTAGTTTGGGAAAATTGAGAATTGATTTACCTTCAGGATAGAAATATACCTGAAAGTCGTATTAGTCAATTAAGGAATCGGTTTTGTATAGCTAGAACATGAATTTCGTTTTATCACAGAAATGTAGGTGGACGGTTCATGATTCTTAAGTTGGGTTAAATACGAGAGTTTTAATCCATTGGCAATAATTCTTGACTAGCAACCGGAGGAAAGATTAACCAAAGTGATTTGATAATTCGTTTCTTTATATGTTAATTTAACCTCAGCATGCTCATATTGATAGTTCAGACTCAAATTGTATATTTGTTTTATAATTAGCATAAAATTAGAAACCAAAATACCAAACTCTTCTTCACACTGTTGTCTGCATTTTTAGAGTTAAAGTATAGTGACACTTGAGTAGATTGTTACCCCAGCCCAGCATCATTGGGCAATTTGCTGGAGCACAAAACACCAGGCCTAGAGGAGGACTCTTGAGCGACACGGATCCCAACCCCAAGCAAGTGAATGCAGTGACCACACGGAGTGGTTTGCAGCTGAAAGAGGTGGAACCAGAAAGACCACCTCAACAATCGGGAGCAGCAGAAGTTGAGAGGGAGCAAATTGACGAGAGGGGGAAGAAAAAGGAGGCTGAATCAGAAAGACCACCACCCCCGTTCCCTCAAAGATTAAAGAAACACAAGGAGGAGGCGTGTTTCAAGAAATTCATGGAGGTGCTGAAACAGGTACATATTAACTTACCTCTTGTTGATGTTTTGTAGGGAGTGCCAAAGTACGCAAAGTATATTAAGGACATCGTGGCGAACAAAAGTCGGTTGACTGAGTATGCTACGGTGGCTCTCACGGAGGAGTGCACTTCCCGGATACAAAACCGGTTGCCCACAAAGCTCAAAGACTCTGGGTGCTTTACTATACAAATTACAATTGGCAAAGTATCCGAGCTCGTGGATTATGTTATTTGGGAGCGAGCATTAATTTGATGCCGTCATCGGTATTCAAGAAGTTGGGTCTAGGGAGTCCTAGACCAACAACAGTGATATTGCAACTAGCGGATCGTTCCTTAGCCAGACCTGATGGCATTGTGGAGGACGTGCTGGTGCAAGTGGGCTCCCTTATCTTCCCAGTGGATTTCGTTGTGCTGGATTTTGAGCTAGACGCAGAAGTCCCATTTATTTTGGGACGTCCTTTCTTGGCGACCGGGAAAGCGCTGATTGATGTAGCTGCAGGGCAGCTAACCATGTGAGCACACGACAAGGTGGAAGTGTTTGATGTATACAAGGCCACCAAGCTCCCAACTGTGTATGAGAAACTCTCGGTGGTCAACGTGATTGATCGAGATGAGGATGCACAGATAGTTGAGTCACGAGAGTTATTGGGAAAACCACTGAAGCGATGTAAGCATTACTGGGGTGAGGACGGTGGTTGAGAGAAAACATCTGTCACCCTAGAAGATGACTGAGCTTAAGGACGTCGAGCCGCGACGGTAAACCAGGCACTGTACGGGAGGCAACCCGTGAAATTTTCTTTGTAAAATGTGAATAGATTTCGTAGAAAAAGAAAAATGAAAAAAAGAAAGAAAAAAAAAGAGGAAAAAAATAATTAAAAACAAAATTTTTATATTTGTTATTTTTTTATTATTTTTTAGTGAATCCTATAATTCTAACCAATTTCTTGTTGTAAGATGAATTTCAGGTTGAACGAAGGATAAATATGCAAAGAATCGCAAAGGAAAAATTGAGGTATGAAAAATAATCAAAAGTGGCAAAACAGTGAGCCCACGCGATGGCTCCGTGTCACGGAGGAGGGCCTCCGCGTTACCCTCCGTGACACATTGAAGGTATTCTGGAATTTTTACAAATTCCAGAACACCTGCGCGATGGCTCCGTGTCACAAAGGGCATGCTCCGCGTTACCCTCCGGGACACGCTGAGGTGTATTTCGCGACGGGTCACACCGGGTCGCCGGGTGACCCGCGCGAAAAACCCCCTTTTTAACCCCGATTTTGCCTCATTTTTCCCATTCCTCACCTCCTCCGCGACAATCAACCCGAAATCCCCCCCTTCCCCAACGTGACACGGCCTAGGAGTTCAAGTTTATCAACTTTTCTTCGATATTATCGAATTTAAGGTATGTTTGTTAACTTCATCTCATTTCTTACCTGATTTTTCCGATTTTTAGCATAGGAAGTGAAGAAAACTTGCCCTAAGTAGAAATTAAGCTTAAATTCGATTGAGTTATTGTTGATTGAAGTTCGTCGAATCATTGTGATTGCATGAACTCGAAATTTACATAGCTTGATAGGATTTTTAATAAAAGCATAGCTAGGGCTTGAATTTGAATGTGAAACGGAAAAATTGAGTTGAACTTTGGAATTCTAGCTGGGTTGTTTATGTTGGATGAGATGAGTCGGTTGCGCTAACTGTAATATGCTAAAAGACCGACGGATTTCCGGGTTAAGGAAATTGTGGAAATTGCAAGAAATGGACGAATTATATGGAATCATGTAGATAAATTCTTTTCTTGTTTCTTTGTTCTACTTGCTAAGTGCTATGTAATGGAATGTTATCGATGGTTATTATTGTGATTAGCTGTACGAAGTCTGAGTAGTACATAGAATGTATACCGTCGAATTCTCTGAATGCACTAAGCATATGTGTTATGTTTTGTTGTTTGTTTGTGAAAATAAGTACGATCTTGCTGTAATGTTATGATTTTGGCTAAAGACTAAGTGTGGGGTAGCCTAGCTTAATCTAACCTTAGTCGAAGCTAATTTTACTTGGCTGAACATTGAACTTGTTTGTTGGGTTTGACAGGAACAATGGCAAGCAGGCAAGACAAGGGAAAAGGCGCATCAACATCAGGCGCCGAAAGAAAAATAATTAGGCTGGGAACAGCAGTCCCAACAACACCAACGGTTCCACGCGGCCAACGCCGTCAATACGGAACCAGATGGGTGACAGAAGAGGGGAAGAAATGGTACGCGGAGCATAAGGAAAGCAAATACTTTCCCGAAGAACACATTGCTAGGGAACCGTTGGCACAGAGTTCCCCCGGATTGTCCACAGGATAGAGATAGCCGGGCTGAATTTCATCTTTGAAAAGCCCAAGGAATGCAACTTGCACTTGATTCGGGAATTCTACACCAACTGGAACCCGACTCTCAGAAGTCATTCCATCAAGATAAGGGGGCAAATAGTCACTTTTGAGCCCCACCACCTTAATGCTATCTTAGGGGCGTGGGACACAGATGCCCATGTGCTTCGACAGCTGAATATCACTCCACCATATGCGGACATCAGACGCACTTTGTGTGGAACCCGGTCTACAGCACGTTGGAGCAGGCATAAGGAGAGGGGCTATCATCAGACCTTGCCCTACTCACAGATGAACAGGGAAGCCAGGATATGGTTGAAGATTGTTTGTTCCTGCCTAATCCCAGGGGTGCATATGACAAGTGTAACCCGGGATCGTGTATGCTTGGTGTACGCCCTGATGAAAGGGCTGGAGATCAACGTGGGGGCGGTGATTATCTCCGCCATGAAGAGAGCCCGTTTGCATCAAGGGCACAGGTACGGGTTTGGTGGATTACTCACCACGTTCTTGAGGGGCCTGGATATTGAGGAAGAGGCCCTTGACTACATCCTGCAGATGGAGCGGCGGGCCTTAGATGTCACCAAAACTAAGGCACCCGACACCACTCACGGGCCAGTTCTTACACTAGCCGAGTGACATGCTCGAGATGATCAGTACATGGCTCGTATGTACGGGATGCAGATGCTCCAGCTGCGAATAGGCGGGAGGCCGGCAATAGAAGAGGAGCTATGGCAGCTCGAGCTAGACTACCCTTTTGGCGAAAATGCCAGGGCTCTATGCCGAGTGGGGCCAGCTTTTGTGGAGCCCACGGATGATGACGTCCCCACAGATGAGGAGACACCTCGTGAAGACTCCGATGTGGAGTCAGATGATGACGATGGGGGCGATTCAGACATGGGAGATGAGGCAGCAGCACCTGATGAAGAAGTGGAATACTTTGATTGATCAGGGAGTTTCACCACCCATTCTTGTACTATGCTAATTTTTGTGAAAACTGGGGACAGTGTTCGGTTTATGTTTGGGGTGGGAGTAGTTAGGTGTTGGTTGCTGTTGATTTTAATGTATGTTTCTATTCTGTTGTCGTGCATGTGATAAAATTGTGACCCTGTGATTGTGGTGGGTATCTTTTGTATTTTAAATAATGTGAAGTTGTTGGTTGCTGCTGAATGTTGTTAGTTGGCTTTGTACATATTTTCGTTTTATCGAAATGATCGATATTTTTAAAATTTTTTATTTTTTTCATGAATTTTAAAATTTTTGGGTTTCTCGGCGTTTGTTTTCGGTTCTTTTACCGAGAATAGTCCCATTGAACCGAAGTCTTATTAGTGACCGTTCCCTATGATGGATGGATGACGACCGTCTTAAGGGAAATGTAGTCGTTAGGAGTAGATTTCTTTTTTCATTTATTTTTCAGTTTTTTTTCTTTTGTGGGTTGCATCCCAAAACCTGTAGTTACTTTATGGTTGCGGAATTCTGGTTGTGTGTTGTACATGATAATTGAAATGCAAAGGTGATTCGTATGAAAGCATGCAACTGTGTAAATATTTTGAGATCCCTAGGCCATAGAGTCGATTCAGTGTGATTGAGGCTTAATGTTTGAATTCTTGTAATTAGCTGGTTGAAGAATCTGTGAATAGGTCTTGAATTGAGCATGTGCACTAAGTGTATGGTGAGATTTTGTTTATTCCATGCTATTGTGAAATGTCTAGAACTTTCCTGGTGTGTGTACGAAACGAAATGAAGGACGTGTATTGTAGGAAAGGATGTAGGCATTTCTTTGTTTTAACCGAAAGTTTCTCTTTTTCATTATCGTACCCCCCTTGAATGTACACCTTAGTTAGCCCATTGAGCCTTTAGCCTATTATTTTTATTTTGTCAAAAAGGTGTAAACCGTGCTTAACCCCTTCTTTTCATTACCCGTGAATTTGATCCAAACTCTTAAGCGCTTAAGAAAAGAAAATAATTTTCCCACACTGTCAAAGAGTGAGAATGGTGAAAAGAAAAGAAAAGCAGAGTGATGAAAGGAAAGAAAAGGTTGAAGGTTCACGTGTTATAAATTAAATATAATGAAGATGTATACATAATCTTTGTTATTGAGTCAAGTGTGCTTAAAGAGATGGGTCAAAATAAAGATAGACTTCAAGAATGGGAGGACGAAGGAAGAAACTATGCCCATGAAGTGATGGGATGTATTGAAAAAGCGCTTAAGGATGCTAGTGGCTATTATTGGTTAGCCCAATATCTACTAGTTCCGTAGCTTACATTACAACCCGTTAAGTCCTACGTGATCCTACATCACATTTCCTTATATTAGTGGAGTAATACACTAAAGGCAAGCCTGTGGTTCATGACATGATGCATGTGAATTCTTTTGGGAGAGAGAGCGAAATTGTGTTTATATGCCCCTGCATGTAATCTTTTGAGTCATGTGATTAAAAAGGGGAAAATTCTCTTGTGTGTGAGGGCACATGCTTGACGAGAGATTGAATTTCATGTTGGATATCTTGATCAGCTGATTTGCATGAGTTTGCCAAAATCAAGAGTCGATTCTTCAGTCTAGGAGGTCTGAATGTGTTGAAGGTCATTGTATTGATAGGACCATGCGTGTTTTCTTGATGATTTGCTGTATTAAATAATCGGTATGACCGTAGCTTGAATTGTTGAACCAAAGTAGCCAGGATGGGGTGTAAATTGCATGAGGTGTAAGATTGTTGTTCGGGGACGAACAAGGATTTAAGTGTGGGGTAAGTGATCTTGGGCAAATTTATATGCCCAAGTGATACTTAAATGTGTCAATTTTGCCTTGTTTATCTATCGATGTTTGTACATTCTCATGTGATTTGTAATAAAATGTGAATTTATACTAACCAACATGATTAGCGTTGTTTTGCAGGTGAAATATAATTATGGGAAGCTAAAAATGCATATTGGAAGAGATCGGGGTTGGACTAGGACGCGAGCAAAGGAAAAAGCACTTGAAGACACAAATTAAAGGGGCTCCGCGATGGAGCCGTGTCACGCTGCCATCGCGGATGCATTCTGCCTGGATGGTGAAATTATGCCTATTTCCAGTGGAGGTGCGCGTTGGAGCCGTGGCACGTTGGCCTAGCCCCACGTTGCACGTCGTGCCACGTTGGGCCTAAGTACTTGGACGACTAAATTCAAGTAAGGGTCCACGTCGGTGGCATGTCACGGAGGCAGTGCTCCGCGATGCACTCCGTGACACGTTGCTTGTTATTCCGGAAAAAATTCCCACAAGTATAAATAGAACACTTAGGTTCATTTTTAATAATACTGACTTGGTGGAGCAAGAACGTAGGTTACAGGCAGTTGAGGGGACGAAAATCTCAGGGTTCTTCTCTATGTCCTTCTTCTTTAATTCAATTTCTTGTATGATTAACACTCACTTAACGATGTTTAATCCACAAATGAGTGGCTAAATCCTCTTCTTGCTGAGGTTAAGAACAATTGTATTGAAATGTGATTATTGATTATTTGATTTTTCATCTTTTCTTCCATGGTTGTTCTATTGATTCTTGTTCTTACTGCATTAATGTGTGGCCAATGTTAATGTATATCTAAAAAGTCCGGTTTCACTCGAGAGAGCAAGAAATTAGAAAGTTGTGAATTGATAGGATATGATCTTTTCTTAGTTTGGGAAAATTGAGAATTGATTTACCTTCAGGATAGAAATATACCTGAAAGTCGTATTAGTCAATTAAGGAATCGGTTTTGTATGGCTAGAACATGAATTTTGTTTTATCACAGAAATGTAGGTGGACGGTTCATGATTCTTAAGTTGGGTTAAATACGAGAGTTTTAATCCATTGGCAATAATTCTTGACTAGCAACCGGAGGAAAGATTAACCGAAGTGATTCGATAATTCATCTCTTTATATGTTCATTTAACCTCAGCATGCTCATATTCATAGTTCAGACTCAAATTGTATATTCGTTTTATAATTAGCATAAAATTAGAAACCAAAATACCAAACTCTTCTTCACACTGTTGTCTGCATTTTTAGAGTTAAAGTATAGTGACACTTGAGTAGATTGTTACCCCAGCCCAGTCCATGTGGGATCGATACTTGGCTTACTTAAGCCACTTTACTACTTGTTCGACCACGTGTACTTGCTTGTAGCTTTATACCCACAAGCAACCGAACAATGAGCACACATGGAGCCCTACATGTAAATCCCTAGTCGAGAAGGTGTTCGTACCTTGACAAGGGTAGAACCATGAAGGGCGTGATATCACACATGAAAGGCCCATTGGGGAAAAAAGGGGACAGTCTCAAGAGAGATCCCATCATGTCCTATGGTGGCACATAGTTTTGAGATTCAGGGCAAAATCTGGGCCCTGAACCTACTCGATGTTAAATACTACTCTCAAAACATATATAGTGATCAAAGGATAATATACATGAGATTCATGGGCTAGTTAAATCGTGATAATATTATAAGCATGCTTGTAAATACGTGAACTAGCCATGAGGGTAAGGCTCGTAAGTAGGCCCAAAATCATGAATCGTAAATCATGAGGTTCATGAATACTTGTAAATTAAATATTATTATTAAATCATAAATTTATAATGGGAATTTGAATAAATCCATATCATAACTCATAAATCATGATGGGTGGAAGATCATCAAAATCAAGATAAAATCATAACTTAATTTACCATGAAACAAGTATGATTGGGCATAGTTTAATAGAGATTTAAGTCAATAAATTTATAATTGAATTAGTTGAAAATTCTGATCATGATTCATAAAATATGACGTAAAACATGAGAAGCAATAACACATAGATAGATCATTAGAATTTCACAAGATTTAGGATAAAACACATAAGATTTTTAACCAAAACTTCATGAATTAGGAGAGACTGCGCATGGGTATGAATGAAGATAGATACCCACTCATAACCCTCATACCTGAATGAAGCTGATTCTTGCACTTCCCTAATTTCCCCAGAAGGATGTGAGAAGAATTGGAAGGGCTAAGGCTTCATCTCCTCTCTAACTCTCTAACTTGCATGCATGGGTTTTGAATAGGTTAGAATGACTTAACCTATCTTAATTGTTACACCCTGTAAGTTTATAGCATTTAGTCGACCTATTCGCATGTTGGTTGAGAGTTTTAGAATGTCATACGTGCGAGAAAAGGGCCCGGGGAAAGGCCAAACGAGTGCCAAGTTGGAATTTCGCAAGAGGAGGCCGAATCGTGCTGCCCAAAGGGGAAAAGTGGCACAGAGCTGGGGCCTCCGCATTAGCCAATGTGGCACGGAGCCAAAATAGTGTGTTGGCCAGCGTGCCACGTTGCCATGTATTTTGCTGCAAGTATATAAAGGGCCTCACCTTCAACTTTAAGTCATTTATCCATGTTTAAATGACCAGAGAGGGAGAGAGACGAAGTGTTCCTATAAATATTCGTTCAATTACGCCGTCAAACGCGGTTCAAACTCGAAATAACCTCGGGTAGCGAGGTATTGAGTTGCAGGGAGCATTCCTATGGAGTTAGTTTTGTGAAATTCGGCCGGCGAATCGCCGTCTTACCGAGCTAAGGTAAGTGGAATTGCTCCAAATTAGTGTCAATATACTCCTAGCCCTAAAGTGAGTATTTCTCCCTTCTGGACTTTCGAGAAATAGCGAATTTTTGGCTGTTTTCCGATAATTCAAAGTTTGGGCTATATAGATATTCAAAGTAGTGTTTTCTTCCAGAATATTGATGAATTTAGTTCTAATTGCTATAAATATGAACGCGGTTGGAAGAAATAGCTGGATATTGGCCGGGCTACACCAGCTAGCCAAGAAGTCAGTAACTGAGGTATGTAAAGTTAGTTACTTCGGCAACTTAGTAATTCTAGCATAGTAAAATAGAGTAAATTCCAGAAGAAAGTTTCAGAAGCCGAGTATTATGCCCAGTGTGAATTCAGTAAGCATGTCTGAGTTATTATACCATATGCAGAATAAAAGTCAGTAAATTAATATCAAACAGCGAGATATCATTCCAGACTTAGTATAACCCAGTATCAGATTCAATTTAATTCAGCAAGAGATTCAGAATAGAATATCAGATCATGGACAGTATTATCAGATTTATTATACATGTTATATGTGATTGTTGTTGCTTGTAGAGACCTGATTGTTTTATGTGGGCACCCTTAGAGCTTTTTTGCCGCCCCAAGGTTAATAGCTGTGTCGACTCACCCCCCAGAGGATGAGGATACGTCACTACAAGGAGTGGCATGTTGTCACGCCCCGCTCTGGGGGGTATGACTGGCACCTGGTGCCCTAGTAGGACCTAGACACCTTCCTGGAAACAAAGGGCTATATAATGGCTGCAAACACAGCCTCCGGCCAATAGGCCTATAGCCACCTGTACCTGAAAAACAGCTAACCAGAAACATACTACCGTAGGGGAATCCTATGCGGGCCGGTAAGGCCACCATGCTGTCTAGTTCTCTATAACTCAGCAATAGCACGCTAAATAATTACGTGACCGGCAAGGTCACCACTACTAACTGGTTATGGCCACACACGGCCAACAGGAACAGAAATAACAAATAACTATAACAAGCTGCACGACCTCACACGACCGGCTCGACTGACCACAGGGAAATATATACAGACTGCAAGCCTCTAGGAATAACAATAGAAATGATCGGGACAAGGCCCAACCTACCCGTACTGTACAACAAAAGAAAACGAAATACACCTCTGGAAATCAGACTCCGGATGACAGGAGCTGAATACTCAATAGCTGACTAGAATCACGAGGGATCGCCTCCTCGTCTATGAGTACCTGCAGGCAAGAAATACAGCGCCCCACTGGGCGTCAGTACCACAGGTACTGAGCATGTAAAGCAATTGAAATACACAACTGAAATGAATAACAACAGTAACATGACACAGAAGCAGGAAGTAGCTGAGTCTATCTAGCTGAGAATAACTGGGGAGAGTTTAATTATTCTATATCTAAACTGAGCGTACCTGATGCCGTGCCGTCCTACTGTCTATCAGTATCTAATAGCACATATAAGTATACATATAAATACACACAATACCTGACCGACCCCCATAAGCCGGAAGGTGCCAACCAACACACAATCTATTTACCCCTACCCGGGTCTAAACCAACCAAAAATAAGTCACTCCACTCATCTGATAACTGTGAGCTCCTCCAACCGGTCCCTTTGGGTACGTAGCTCAGGCCTTGGCCTCTGACAATAAACTGTGTCTGAGTCCGAAGACTCCTACCTCTGGGCGCAAGTGCACACGGGGTGTGTAATTAAAACTGCCCCTGGGTGCAAGCACGCAATAGGGTAATTTTATAAAAATCAATATCTGAAACTGCCCCCGGCCACAAGCGCACGCAGAGTAATCTGCCCCTGTAAACAGGGTAATCTGGCTCTGCACAGAGTAAACTGAACTACTCCTGCAAGCAGGATGGTCTGGACCGTATTATCATGGTGGTCGGCCATCATCGTCCTCTAGGCGGACGGCATCGCCCAGCTGGTGGCGGTATCTAAATATGGTATCGACACAGCTATAACCCAGGGGCAGTGGGGATGATAAAGGGACACCCACATGCCATAGCAGGTCTCAACAAACAAATAGCACATATAAATAGCAAGCATGTATAACTGAAAAGACTATCTGAAATCTAACTTCTTATTCTGATCTGTCTCTACACTGAACTGATTCTTACTAATTATACTGATTCTGTAATCTCTGTTTAACTGTACGGCTAATCTGCAGCCATGATACTATCTGTCTAAATGGCTAATCTGTAGCCATAACTGTCTGTCTATCTGATCTTTCTTTACTGACTTTTATTATGAAAAATCTGTTTATGTTATTCTACTACATGCTTGCTAATCACGTAATAGGCTATATTGAATCTGAAATACTAACTTGCCCTCGGGCGCGTGCTCTTCTAACTTTCAGACTGAATACGATATAATAACGCAAACTAGGTTTACTGAACTTTGCACAATACTTAACATTCAACTTCGGGAATTCTACTACGGAGTTTATTGTACTATACAAGGCTAAAGCTACTAACTTGCCGAAGGAACTAGCTTTACATACCTTAACCTCGAGTTATCCGTCTGTCGGACGAGGCTCGGTCAATACTCCAACTATTCCTCCCAACTGCATTCATGTATACGCTAATTAATACTAAATACAGCTTTATTCTAAAGAACAATGTCACTTTCGATATAATTATAGCCTAAACTTAGGCTTATCGAAAGACGGTCGAAAACTTGCTATTTTTCGGAAGTCCAGAAGGGAGAAGTATTCACTTCACAGCTAGAAGCACATAGACACTAGTTTGGAGCAAATCTACTTACCTTAGCTCGGTAGCTCGACGATTCATCGGCCGTATTTCACGAAACTAAATCTGTAGGAATGCTCTCTGCTGCAAAATACCTCGGTATCTGAGGTTAATTTAGGTTTGGACTGCGTTTGGCAGCGTAATCGGATGAAATTATCTTACCCTCTTCATTCTTTTCCTTTCTCTGGTTTTTCCTCTCTATTTCTGGAAATTTTTATGATTTAAAACCAAAATTAACCGAAGTGGGGCTTTATATACTTGAGCCTGGACAAGGACAACGTGTCACGGAGCCAACGCGGAGGCTTCACCTCCGTGACACGCTGCCATCGCGGAGGGCCTCTGCCTCGGCTCCTCCCGCGATGGTTCGACAGGTTACTCGTCCGGTCTTTTCTCGGGCCTTTCTCTAGCACGTATGGCTTCCAAATATGTTTGACCAACGCAGGAATAGGCCATCTAGGTGCCGAGAATCCTACGGGGTATAACATTCTCCCCCCTTTAGGAACATTCATCCTCGAATGTAAACTTCTATCTAGAGGACCTCTCAACTTACTACCTAGAAATATTTCGGCAGAGTTTCCCCTGTAATATGGACTATAGCAAAAATCTGAAATGCAGAAAAGTCCAACACAGGTACTGCACTCAATGCTTTAAGATTTACTGGATAGCTAAACATCAATCTTTCTCACTTATACATATACAACCATAAGGTACTACATAGGTAATAATACGGACATACCTGTCGCCTGACTAGGCCTGGAATAGGTGAGGATATCTAGCTTTCATATCTACTTCAGCTCCCCACGTCATCTCCTCTCGGTTCCTGTTACGCCACAATACCTTGACAGATGCAATGTCCTTAGTTCTCAATCTACGAACTTGCCTGTCTAGGATGGCTACTGGAACCTCTTCATAGGCCAGCTCTTCGGTAACCTGGATATCCTTGACTGGGACTTCTCTGGATGGGTCTCCTATGCATTTCCTCAGCATGGACACATGAAAGACAGGATGAACGGATTCTAGCTCTGGAGGAAAGTTCAACTCATATGCTACTCGGCCTATCCTCCGACGAATCTGATAAGGCCCAACAAACCTCGGACTGAGCTTACCCTTCTTACCGAATCTCATCACCCCTTTCATCGGAGACACTTTTAGAAATACCCAGTCATTCACATTGAACTCCAGGTCTCTGTGCCGTACATCTGCATATAATTTCTGGTGACTCTGTGTAGTCAATAGGCGTTCTCTGATAAGCTTTACTTTCTCTTCTGACTGCTGAACAATGTCTGGCCCAATCATCGCTGATTCCCCTACTTTGAACTAGCCAACCGGCGATCTGCACTTTCGTCCATATAAAGCCTCAAAAGGTGCCATCTGAATAGCCGAGTGATAGCTATTATTATAAGCAAATTCTATCAGCGGCAAATGCTCGTCCCAGCTACCACCAAAGTCTAGCACACACGCTCGCAGCATATCCTTGAGCGTCTGAATAGTGCGCTCAGCCTGTCCGTCTGTCTGAGGGTGGAAAGTTGTGCTCGGATTAATCTGCGTTCCCAGTCCCTTCTGGAATGATTGCCAAAACCTAGCCGTGAACTGCGCTCCTCTGTTTGAAATAATGGATACTAGCACTCCGTGCAATCTGACTATCTCTCGGATATACAACTCCGCATAATCTTCAGTCGAGAAAGTAGTTCTTACTGGCCGAAAATGAGCTGATTTAGTCAATCTGTCAACTATCACCCATATAGAGTCATGTCTGTGTCTGGTACGGGGTAATCCTGCCACAAAATCCATATTCACTGCTTCCCATTTCCAGAGAGGTACAGCTATGTCCTGAGTTAATCCGCCTGGCTTCTGGTGTTCTGCTTTCACCTGTTGGCAGTTAGGACATTGGGCTACAAATTCAGCAATTTCCCTTTTCATACCTGGCCACCAGTAGTTCCCTTTGATGTCATGGTACATTTTTGTCGCACCGGGGTGAAGGGAATAACGGGCATAATATACCTCGTTCATAATTCGCTGGCGGAGGTCTGAAACATTGGGAACACATAAACGATCTTTACAACGCAGCACTCCATCCTCTGTTACCCGGAACCCTGGCGCCTTCCCTAGCGGAATATAATCTTTAAGCTGAACTAGGTCAGGATCCTCAAATTGTCGTTCTTTCACTTCCACAACCAACGATGACACAGCAGTGTTCTGAATTACCACTCTATCGTCCTCTGTTTATGCTACACGAACGGCTAAGCTAGCTAACTGATGTATTTCCCTGACCAATTCCCGCTGCTCGGGCTGCAAATACGCCAAGCTCCCCATGGACTTTCGACTGAGAGCATCTTCTATAACATTAGCTTTTCCTGGGTGGTACAGAATGTTCACATCATAATCTTTTAACAACTCCAACCAGCACCGTTGCCACAGATTCAGCTCCCTCTGAGTGAAGATATACTGTAGGCTCTTGTGATCTGTGAAAATATCAACATGGACGCCGTACAGGTAATGTCTCCAAATTTTCAAGGCGTGGATCACTGCGGCTAACTCCAGGTCGTGGGTAGGATAATTCCTCTCGTGCTTCCTCAGCTGTCTGGAGGCATATGCAATCACCTTACCATGCTGCATCAACACACAACCTAACCCAACGCCTGATGCGTCGCAATATGCTGAATAACCTTTTGTACCTTTCGGCAAGGCTAACACTGGGGCGGAGGTCAATCTATCTTTCAACTCCTGGAAGCTCTGCTCGCATGCCTCTGTCCACTGAAACTTTGCTGCTTTCTGTGTCAGTTTAGTCAGAGGTGCTGCTATGGTAGAGAATCCCTCAACAAACCTCCTGTAATATCCCGCTAATCCCAGAAAACTGCGAACTTCGATCGGAGTGGTAGGTCTAGGCCATGATTTGATTGCTTCTATCTTCTGCGTGTCAACCTGTATACCAGCATCCGACACAATATGCCCTAAAAAGGCTACTGAATTAAGCTAGAATTCACACTTAGAAAATTTAGCATATAACTGGCGGTCCCTGAGGATCTGGAGCACTTTCCGCAAATGAGTCCGATGATCTGCTTCAGAGCAAGAATACACCAGGATATCATCAATAAACACTATTACGAACAAGTCCAGGAAAGGTCTGAAAATACTGTTCATCAGGTCCATGAATACTGTTGGGGCATTCGTTAACCCAAAGGACATAACTAGAAATTCAAAGTGTCCATATCGGGTCCTGAACGCCGTTTTGGGAATATCTCTCTCACGAACTCAAACCTGGTGATATCCGGACCGCAAGTCAATCTTAGAAAAATATCTGGCCCCCTGTAACTGATCAAATAAATCATCAAACCTTGGAAGCGGGTACTTGTTCTTCACTGTAACTTTGTTTAATTGCCGATAATCTATACACATACGGAGTGAGCCATCTTTCTTTCTCACAAATAGAACTAGCGCACCCCATGGTGAAGTACTCGGCCTAATAAAACCTTTATCCAACAAGTCTTTCAGCTGATCCTTTAATTCTCTGAGTTCTGCAGGAGCCATGCGATAAGGAGGAATCGATATCGGTTGGGTGTCTGGTAATAAATCAATAGCAAAATCTATTTCCCTTTCCGGGGGAATACCAGGTAACTCATCCGGAAACACATCAGGGAACTCGTTCACCACCGGAACAGACTGGAGTGTCGGAGATTCTACTCGGATATCCTGAACTCTGACCAGATGGTAAATACATCCCTTAGATATCAATTTCCTCGCCTGAAGGTAGGAAATAAACCTACCTTTCAGCGTAGCGGTGCTGCCCTTCCACTCCCATACTGCTTCTCCTGGAAAATGGAATCGGACCGTCTTGGTCCAACATTCAACATTGGCAAAGCACGGCACTAGCCAATCCATACCCATTATGGCGTCGAAGTCTATCATTTCTAGCTCGACCAGATCTACTGTGGTCTGACAATCAGCAACCTCTACCGTACACCCCCGGTAAATTCTGCTAGCGACGATTAAGTCACTGACGAATGTGGATACCAAAAAGGGCTGCTGTAATAATTCTGGTGCAATATTGAACTTTCGTGCCACAAACGGGGTAACATACAACAGGGTGGATCCTGGATCAATCAGTACATAAACAGGGTATGAGCAGATAATCAATGTACCTGTGAACACGTCGGGAGATGCCTCTGAATCCTGCCTCCCTGGTAATGCATAGGTACGACTGGGGCCTGAACCTGAGCCAGAGGCTCCTGATCTACCTCGGCCCCTATTTGCTGAACCTGAGGGTCTGTGCCCTGCTGAGGCTGCTGGAACTCATGGCCCTGCTGATGCTCTATCTAGATCTTCCCGGCTACCCTGTCCCCTGGATGGACAATCTCTCATTAAATGCCCTTCCTGTCCGCAGTAATAGCACCCTGGGAAGCCTTGCCTGCAGGCTCCAGAATGTAGTCGGTGGCATATAGGACAAGGGGTAGATGCAAATCTACTCTGTTCTACCCTCCGCTGCTGAGGTGAGGCTACTGTCCGTGACCTGTTACCGGACTCTGATTGACTCCGGCGAACAAATCTGCCTCTCTGCTGCTGTATCGGAGGTAAAGATCTGGGTGGCCTATCTGAAAACTGTGGTCTCGACCCCCTAGGGATTTCCCCTCGAATCTCAGCGGGTCTGCTTCTATGGCGCTGCTCTGAAGTCGCCTGTCTGTCACCCCGCTGCCGCTGTCTCAAGCCCTCAATTGTCTGTGCGAAGGCCTGTACCCTGGCTATGTCCATGTACTCTCTCAAAGTAGCCGTCATGCACGTCTCTATGTAATCTAGATTCAGGCCCATAATAAAGCGGTGGACTCTGGACGACATGGTGTCCACAAATGCTGGAGCATAGCGGGCTAAGGAGTCAAACTGTAAAGAATACTTGCGAACGCTCCTAGCCCCCTGCTCTAAATGTAAAAACTGGTCCATCCGGGCCTATCTGACCTCCCGGGGTAAATAGTGGTCCAGGAAGGCCTCTGAGAAGCTGGACCAAGTAGGAGGGGCTGCATCTCTTTCCCGAGATCTCTCCCAACTTTCGTACCACAAAACAGCAATATCCCTTAATCAGAACACGGCTAACTCAACTGATTCTGCTGGGGTTACGTGCATGACTCTAAAGATTCTCTACATCTGGTCCAAAAAGTCCTGAGGGTCCTCCGCTGAATCCGACCCTATAAACTGAGGGGGTCCCAACGCCAAGAATTCTCTAACCCTGGAACTACCTGGCCCACCTAGAGATTCTGCAGCTGCAGGTGGTACTGGCTGACACTGAGTAGCTAGCATCTGGGTCAACATAACCACCACACTATGTAGCTCCTGATCAGATGAAGTGGGTGCAGGAGTTGTGGGAGGCGGTGCTGCCTCAAATGGTGTCGAGATGACACCTCCGTATCGCTCTCAGACCGGGCTAAGTCTGGCTGTAAATGAGGCATCCTACTAGTGCCTTCACCCGCTGTTGTATCCAATCTCCTGCCTGTAGCTGGGTGCCACTGGTCTGCCATAGTATCTGTAAACAAAGAGGGTGGTAAGTTTCAAAATAACCAACCCTATACTGTACTGTGCTAGGCACGACTGAGTATGAAAAGAAGGGTAACTATCCTATTATGCCTTGCAGCCTCCTGCCTATGGTATGTGGTGCACAACACATCCAGAGACAAGACTCTACTTAGCACGGCTTGCAGACTCCCTAGGACACGACCTGCTCTGATACCAAGTTTCTCACGCCCCGCCCTGGGGGGTATGACTGGCACCTGGTGCCCTAGTAGGACCTAGACTGCTATCTGGTGAGCCAAGCACATCTGGTACCTGGCTGGCTCTAACTCAAATTCCTGAAAACAAAGGGCTATATAACGGCTGCAAACACAGCCTCCAGCCAACAGGCCTATAGCCACTTGTACCTGAAACACAGCTAACCAGAAACATACTACCGTAGGGGAATCCTATGCGGGCCGGCAAGGCCACCATGCTGTCTAGTTCTCTATAACTCAACAATAGCACGCTAAATAATTACGTGACCGGAAAGGTCACCAATACTAACTGGTTATGGCCACACACGGCCAACAGGAACAGAAATAACAAATAATTATAACAAGCTGCACGGCCTCACACGACCGGCTCGACTGACCACAGGGAAATATATACAGACTGCAAGCCTCTAGGAATAACAATAGAAATGATCGGGACAGGGCCCCGACCTACCCGTACTGTACACCAAAAGAAAATGAAATACACCTCTGGAAATCAGACTCCGGATGACAGGAGCTGAATACTCAATAGCTGACTGGAATCACGAGGGATCGCCTCCTCGTCTATGAGTATCTGCAGGAAAGTATTGCAGCGCCCCACTGGGCGTCAGTACCACAGGTACTGAGCATGTAAAGCAATTGAAATACACAACTGAAATGAATAACAACAGTAACATGACACAGAAGCAGGAAGTAGCTGAGTCTATCTAGCTGAGAATAACTGGGGAGAGTTTAATTATTCTATATCTAAACTGAGCGTACCTGATGTCGTGCCGTCCTACTATCTATCAGTATCTAATAGCACATATAAGTATACATATAAATACACACAATACCTGACCGACCCCCATAAGTCGGAAGGTGCCAACCAACACACAATCTATTTACCCCTACTCGGGTCTAAACCAACCAAAAATAAGTCACTCCACTCATCTGATAACACTGAGCTCCTCCTACCGGTCCCCTTGGGTACGTAGCTCAGGCCTTGGCCTCTGACAATAAACTGTGTCTGAGTCCGAAGACTCCTTCCTCTGGGCGCAAGTGCACACGGGATGTGTAATTAAAACTGCCCCTGGGTGCAAGCACGCAACAGGGTAATTTTATAAAAATCTGTATCTGAAACTGCCCCCGGCCACAAGCGCACGCAGAGTAATCTGCCCCTCTAAACAGGGTAATCTGGCTCTGCGCAGAGTAAACTGAACTACCCCTGCAAGCAGGGTGGTCTGGACCATATTATCATGGTGGTCGGCCATCATCGTCCTCTAGGCGGACGGCATCGCCCAGCTGGTGGCGGTATATAAATATGGTATCGACACAGCTATAACCCAGGGGCAGTGGGGATGCTAAAGGGACACCCACATGCCATAGCAGGTCTCAACAAACAAATAGCACATATAAATAGCAAGCATGTATAACTGAAAAGACTATCTGAAATCTAACTTTTTATTCTGATATGTCTCTACACTGAACTGATTCTTACTAATTATACTGATTCTGTAATCTCTGTTTAACTGTACGGCTAATCTGTAGCCATGATACTATCTGTCTGAATGGCTAATCTGTAGCCATAACTGTCTGTCTATCTGATCTTTCTTTACTGACTTTTATTATGAAAAATCTGTTTATGTTATTCTACTACATGCTTGCTAATCACGTAATAGGCTATGCTGAATCTGAAATACTAACTTGCCCTCGGGCGCGTGCTCTTCTAACTTTCAGACTGAATACGATATAACAACGCAAACTAGGTTTGCTGAACTTTGCACAATACTTAACATTCAACTCCGGGAATTCTACTACGGAGTTTATTGTACTATACAAGGCTAAAGCTACTAACTTGCCGAAGGAACTAGCTTTACATACCTTAACCTTGAGTTATCCGTCTGTCGGACGAGGCTCGGTCAATACTCCAGCTATTTCTCCCAACTGCATTCATGTATACGCTAATTAATACTAAATACAGCTTTATTCTAAAGAACAATGTCACTTTCGATATAATTATAGCCTAAACTTAGGCTTATTGAAAGACGGTCGAAAAATCGCTATTTTTTGGAATTCCAGAAGGGAGAAGTATTCACTTCACAGCTAGAAGCACATAGACACTAGTTTGGAGCAATTCTACTTACCTTAGCTCGGTAGCTCAACGATTCGTCGGCCGTATTTCATGAAACTAAATCCGTAGGAATGCTCTCTACTGCTAAATACCTCGGTATCTGAGGTTAATTTAGGTTTGGACTACGTTTGGCAGCGTAATCAGATGAAATTATCTTACCCTCTTCGTTCTTTTCCTTTCTCTGGTTTTTCCTCTCTGTTTTCTGGAAATTTTTATGATTTAAAACCAAAATAAACCGAAGTGGGGCTTTATATACTTGAGCCTGGACAAGGCCAACGTGTCACGGAGCCAACGTGGAGGCTTCACCTCCGTGACACGCTACCATCGCGGAGGGGCTCTGCCTCGGCTCCTCCCGTGATGGTTCGACAGGTTACTCGTCCGGTCTTTTCCCGGGCCTTTCTCTAGCACGTATGGCTTCCAAATATGCTTGACCAATGCACGAATAGGACATCTAGGTGTCGAGAATCCTACGGGGTATAACACATGCCGTCCACCAGAGGACGAAGATGGGATGCAGCATTCCCCATAGCAAGTTGATCAGCATTATAGCATACCCCTGTCGAGCGCTTGCGCCCAAGGTACAGATTATAGATTACAGATCACAGATCTCAGATTACAGTTTGCAGGAGTCCTCCGGAATCAGATACAGCTATAGTCAGGGGCCCAGAGAGCCCAAGTTACATACCCAGGGGGCCGGCGTTATGCTCATAGTTACTAGATGTGTGGGGTGAATTGTTATTTTTGGATGGCGACCTGGGTAGGGGTATATAAATTGCATGTCGACTGGTACCTTCTGGCTTATGGGGACTGGTATAAGTTCTTGTATGCTATATGTGTTATTTATTAAATTGATAGATAGCAGGACGCCGCATTGACAGGTATGATTCTCACCTTTTCTCCAGTACAGGTTAAGCTTAGTTTACATTCTGCCATCCCAGACAGTCTTAGCCATCTTCTGTTATTCAGTAACTATCAGTATTACTGTCTCTTTTCAGTTATGTTTAGTTATTGCTTTGCATACTCGGTACCAGTGGTACTGAGGCCCGTTTGGGGGCGCTGCATTACTTGCCTGCAGGTACTCATAGACGAGGAGCCGATCCCTCGTAATTCCATCCAGCACACAGAGTCATCAGCTCCTGTCATCCAAAGCTTAACAAATAGAGGTTTATTCCTTTTCTTTTGTTGTACAGTACGGGTAGGCCGGGGCCCTGTCCCGACCATCTTATTATCATTCTTAAAGGCTTGCAGATTGTATATTCCTGTGGTTAGTTGTACCGGTCGTGTGAGGCCGTGTCTATATTTTAGTTTGTTTATGATGGCCGTGTGGGGACTTATTCAGTTAATAGTTGGTGAACTTGCCGGTCACAGAGTAGTTTAGCATTCGATTCAGCGTTCCAGTGAAACTAGTCAGCATGGCATCCTTGTCGTCCTGCATAGGTTCCTTTATACTACTGTGGTTCTGGTCAGCTGTTGTTTTCTTACAGGAGGCTATAGGTCTAGTCGGCCAAAGGATGTATTTACAACTGTTATATAGCCCGTTGGTTTCATGAATCCAGAGTTAGAGCCAGCCTGGCACCAGAAGTGCTTAAGCTCAGTAGTCCAGCAGTCCAGGTCTTAGCAAGGCACCAAGTGCCAGCCATGCCTCCCAAGGCGGGGCGTGACAAACTTGGTATTAAAGGAGGTCGTATCCCAGGGAGTTTGCAAGCCGTGCTAAGTTGAGTCTTGTCTATGGATGTGTTGTGCACCACATACCATAGGCAGGAGGTTGCAAGGCATAATAGGATGGTTACTCTTTCTTCATATTCATTCGTGCCATAGAGTAGTACAGTATAGGGTTGAGTCCCTAAAACTTATCATACTCTTTGTTTACAGATAAAATGGCAGACCAGCAACATCCTGTCACAGGTAGAAGACTGTATACTGCAGCAGGATGCCTAAGCCTTGTTTAGAATCAGCCCGATCTGAGGGTGATATAGAGGCGTCATCTCAACCTTCTCAGCAGTCCCCACCCCACCAGGAGCCACTCGGGACGACACCGCCTCCGATAGTTCCTGTACCCACACCATCCGACCAGCAAATTCGAAGTGCAGTAGTTATGTTGGCACAAGTGATGGCTACTCAGCGCCAGTCAGTGCCACCCGTAATAGCAGAATCATCAGGTAGGCCTGGCAGTTCGAGGGTCCGAGAATTTTTGGCACTAGGTCCCCCACAGTTCACAAGGTCGGATCAGGCAGAGGACCCCTAGGACTTCCTGGATTAGATGCAGAGAAACTTCCGAGTCATGCATGTGACATCCACAGAGTCGGTTGAGTTAGCGGTATTCCAGCTGCGGGATATTGTTGTGTTGTGGTGCGAGAGTTGGGAAAGGTCTTGAGGGAGAGATGTTGCCCCTCCGACCTGGTCTAGCTTTTCAGAGGCTTTCCTGGACCATTATCTGCCACGAGAAATCTGACAGGCCCGGATGGACCAGTTTTTGCACTTGGAGCAGGGGGCGAGAAGTGTACGGGAGTACGCCCTGCAGTTCGATTCCTTGGCCCTCTATGCTCCAGCCTTTGTGGACACCATGCCATCTAGAGTCCACCGGTTTATTATGGGTCTGAACCCAGAATATATTGAGGCATGCATGACAGCTACGCTGCGGGAAGATATGGATATTGCTCGGGTGCAGGCCTTTGCCCAGACTATTGAGGGCCTTAGAAGCGGCAATAGGATAGCAGGCGAATAAATCAGGAACAGCGCTGCAAGGATAGATCAGATGAGATACAGGGGGAGATTTGGAGAGGGCCTAGGCCACGGTTGTCACATAGGCCACCTAGACCCCCACCTCCATCACAGCCGCAGAGGGGTAGATTCAGTCGTCGAGGGCAGTCAGAGTCTGGCGGCAGCTCATGAACGGTAGATTCACCCCAGTAGAGGAGGGCAGAGCAGAGTAGGTATACACCCCCACCTTGCCCTATTTGCAGCCGACCCCACACTGGAGCTTGCAGATATGGCTCCACAGGGTGTTATATATGCGGACAGGAGGGTCATGTGATGAGAGATTGTCCAGCCAGGGGTCAGGGTAACCGAGACAGGCCGTCAACAGGGCCACGAGCTCCAGTAGCCTCAACAGGGTGTAGGCCCTTAGTCCCAGTAGGCAGAGGCCGAGGCAGATCAGGGGCCTCTAATTCAGGTACGGGCCCAAGCCGTACCTATGCATTATCAGGGAGGCAGGACTCAGAGGCGTCTCCAGATGTGGTAACAGGTATGATGACTATTTGCTCTCACCCTACTTATGTATTGATTGATCCAGGATCTACCTTGTCCTACGTTACCCCATTTGTGGCTCGAAAGTTCAGTGTTGTACAAGAGTTGCTTCAGCAACCCTTTTTAGTATCCACACCCGTTGGTGACTCCATCATAGCAAGAAGGGTTTATCGAGGGTGTACAGTAGAGGTTGTTGATTGTCAAACCACAGTAGATCTGGTAGAATTAGAGATGATTGATTTTGATGCCATTGTGGGTATGGATTGGTTAGTGTCGTGCTATGCCAATGTAGAATACTGGACCAAGATGGTCCGATTCCACTTTCCAGGGGGAGGAAGTACGAGAGTGGAAGGGCAGTACAGCTACGCCAAAAGGTAGTTTTATTTCCTACCTTCAGGCAAGGAAGTTGATAGCTAAGGGATGCATTTGCCACATAGTCAGAGTCTAGGATGCGCGGGTAGAGCCTCCGACTCTCCAGTCTGTTCCAGTGGTTAATCAATTCCTCGACGTATTCCCAGATGAGCTACCTGGTATTCCCCTAGAAAGAGAAATAGATTTTGCAATTGATTTGCTACCAAGAAATCAGCCCATATCAATCCCTCCGTATCATATGGCTCCTGCTGAACTCAGAGAACTAAAGGAGCAGCTGAAGGATATGTTAGATAAGGGCTTTATCAGGCCTAGTACTTCACCTTGGGGTGCGCTGGTTCTGTTTGTGAGAAATAAGGACGGCTCCCTCCGCATGTGTATAGACTACCGACAGTTGAACAAGGTTACAGTCAAGAATAAGTATCCGCTTCACAGAATAGATGATTTGTTTGATCAGTTAAAGGGGGGCAAATATTTCTCCAAGATTGACTTACGGTCCGGATATCATCAGGTTCGAGTTCGTGAAAGGGACATTCCGAAGACTACCTTCAGGACCAGATACGGCCATTTTAAATTCCTAGTCATGTCCTTTGGGCTGACAAATGCTCCCACAGTATTCATGGACCTTATGAACAGCATCTTCAGACCATACCTTGACTTATTCTTGATAGTGTTTATTGACGATATTCTGGTGTATTCTCGCTCAGAGGCAGACCACCAGGATCATTTGCGGACAGTGCTCCAGATTCTCAGGGACCGTCAGCTGTATCCCAATTTCTCCAAATGTGAATTTTGGCTGAACTCAGTAGCCTTCTTGGGGCATATCGTGTCGGACGCTGGTATACAAGTAGACACACAGAAAATAGAAGTAGTAAAAACATGGCCCAGACCTACCACTCCGACCGAAATACGCAGTTTTCTGGGATTAGCAGGGTACTACAAAAGATTTGTTGAGGGATTCTCCACCATAGCGGCACCTCTGAATAAGTTGACGCAAAAAGTAGTAAAGTTTCAGTGGACGGAGGCATGTGAGCAGAGTTTCCAGGAATTGAAAGACAGGTTGACCTCCACTCCAGTGTTAGCATTGCCAGAAGGTACAGAGGCTTATGCATTTTATTGTGATGCTTCGGGTATTGGGTTAGGATGTGTGTTGATGCAGCATGTAAAGTAATTGCTTATGCTTCCAAACAGCTGAGGAAACATGAAAGGAATTATCCTACCCATGACCTGGAACTAGCCGCAATGATCCATGCCCTAAAGATATGGAGACATTACTTGTATGGCGTCCATGTGGATATTTTCACTGATCACAAAAGCCTACAGTATATCTTCACCCAGAGAGTTGAATTTGCGGCAGCGTCGCTGGTTGGAGTTGTTGAAAGATTATGATGTAAATATTCTATATCACCCAGGAAGAGCCAATGTAGTAGCAGATTCCCTTAGCCGTAAGTCTATGGGGAGTTTGGCATACTTGCAGCCCGAGCAGCGGGAATTGGCTCGAGAAATACACCAGTTAGCCAGTTTAGCCGTTCGTGTAGCAGAAATAGAGGACAACAGCGCGGTAATTCAGAACACCGCAGTGTCATCATTAGTTGTGGAGGTAAAGGAACGGCAGTATGAAGATCTTGACCTGGTTCAGCTTAAAGACAAAGTTCCACAAGGAAAAGCAACGGATTTTCAGGTAACTAAGGATGAAGTGTTGTGATGTAAGGGCAGACTTTGTGTTCCAGACGTTGCAGGGCTTCGCCAACAGATTATGGGTGAGGTACATTACGCCCGCTATTCTCTCCACCCAAGCGCGATGAAAATGTACCACGATATCAACGGAATCTACTGATGGCTAGGTATGAAGAGGGAAATAGCAGAATTCATAGCCCAGTGTCCTAACTGCCAACAAGTAAAAGTTGAACACCAGAAACCAGGCGGGCTGACTCAAGACATAGCGGTGCCTCTTTGGAAGTGGGAAGCAATAAATATGGATTTTGTAGCAGGAATACCCCGCACCAGGCATAGAAATTACTCGATTTAGGTAATTGTTGACAGACTGACAAAATCAACCCATTTTCTGCCAGTAAGGGCTACTTTCTCTGTCGAAGATTATGCTGAGTTGCATATCAGAGAAATAGTCAGACTGCACGGTGTTCCAGTGTCCATTATCTCTGAAAGAGGTGCACAATTCATAGCTAAATTTTGGCAATCATTTTAGAGAGGCCTGGGGACACAAATTAACCTGAGCACAGCTTTTCACCCTCAGACAGATGGGCAGGCAGAATGCACTATTCAGACGCTCGAGGATATGCTGCGAGCATGTGTGTTAGACTTTGGAGGTAGCTAGGATGAGCACTTACCACTTATTGAGTTTGCTTATAATAACAGTTACCATTCAGCTACCCAGATGGCACCTTATGAGGCATTGTATGGGCGAAAATGCAGATCGCCAGTTGGCTGGTTTGAAGTAGGAGAGTCAGCGCTAATTGGGTCAGATATTATTCATCAATCAGAGGAAAAGGTAAAGCTTATCAGAAAATGCCTACTGACTGCTCAAAGCCTCCAGAAATTGTATGCTGATGTGCGGCGCAGAAATTTGGAATTTAATGTGAATGACTGGGTATTCTTGAAAGTCTCTCCAATGAAAGGGGTGATGAGATTTGGCAAGAAAGGCAAGCTCAACCCGAGATTTGTTGGGCCTTATTAGATTCGCCGAAGAATAGGTCAAGTGGCATACGAGTTGAACTTACCTCCAGAATTAGAGTCTGTTCACCCAGTTTTCCACGTGTCCATGCTGAGGAAGTATATAGGAGACCCCTCCAGAGTTGTCCCAGTTCGGGATGTCCAGGTTACGGAGGAGCTGGCTTATGAAGAGGTTCCAGTAGCCATACTGGACAGGCAGATTCGCAGGTTGAAAACTAAAGATGTTGCCTCTGTCAAGGTGTTATGGCATAACAGGAACCGAGAGAAAATGACTTGGGAAGCAGAAGAAGATATGAAAGTCAGATATCCTTAGTTATTTCAAACTTAATCAGCCAGAGGTACGTTAGTATTGTTGTTTTATGAATTGCCTTATATTATGTGTATAAATGAGATAGTTGACTCTAGGCTACTGCGTGATGAATGCTATAGTATTATGTGGAGTACCTGTATAGGACTTTTCTGCATTTCAGGAATTTTGAGATAGTCCATGTTACAGGGGACTCTGCCAAAATTTTTTTTTTAGAATAACTCGAGTAAGTTGAGATTCCTGCGAGCAAAAGTTTACATTCGAGGACGAATGTTATTAAGGGGGGGAGGATGTTACACCCCGTAAGTTTCTAGCATTTAGTCGACCTATTCGCATGTCGGTTGAGAGTTTTAGAATGTCATACGTGCGAGAAAAGGGCCCGGGGAAAGGCCGAACAAGTGCCAAGTTGGAATTTCGCAAGAAGAGGCAGAACCACACTGCCCAAAGGGGCAAAGTGGCATGGAGCTGGGGCCTCCGCATTAGCCAACGTGGCACGGAGCCAAAACGGCGCATTGGCCAGCGTGCCACGTTGCCATGTATTTTGCTGCAAGTATATAAAGGGACTCACCTTATACTTTAAGTCATTTATCCATGTTTAAACGACTAGAGAGGGAGAGAGACGAAGGGTTCCTATAAATATTCGTTCGATTATGCCGTCAAATGCAGTCCAAACTAGAAATAACCTCGGGTAGCGAGGTATTGAGCTGCAGGGAGCATTCTTACGGAGTTAGTTTCGTGAAATTTGGTTGACGGCCGTCTCACTGAGCTAAGGTAAGTGGAATTGCGCCCAGGGTACAGATTACAGATTATAGATCACAGATCTCAGATTACAGTTTACAGGAGTCCTCCGGACTCAGATACAGCTATAGTCAGGGGCCCAGAGAGCCCAAGTTGCATACCCAGGGGGCCGGCGGGATGCTCATAGTTACTAGATGAGTGGGGTGAATTGTTATTTTGGATGGCGACCTGGGTAGGGGTATATAAATTGCATGTTGACTGGTACCTTCTGGCTTATGGGGACTGGTATAAGTTCTTGTATGCTATATATGTTATTTATTAAATTGATAGATAGCAGGACGTCGCATTGACAGGTATGATTCTCACCTTTTCTCCAGTATAGTTAAGCCTAGTTTACATTCTGCCATCCCAGACAGTCTTAGCCATCTTCTGTTATTCAGTAACTATCAGTATTACTGTCTCTTTTCAGTTATGTTTAGTTATTGCTTTGCATACTCAGTACCAGTGGTACTGACGCCCGTTTGGGGGCGCTGCATTACTTGCCTGCAGGTACTCATAGACGAGGAGTCGATCCCTTGTAATTCCAACCAGCACACAGAGTCATCAGCTCCTATCATCCGGATCTTAACAAATAGAGGTTTATTCCTTTTCTTATGTTGTACAGTACGAGTAGGCCGGGGCCCTGTCCCGACCATCTTATTATCATTCTTAGAGGCTTGCAGATTGTATATTCCTGTGGTTAGTTGTACCGGTCGTGTGAGGCCGTGTCTATATTTTAGTTTGTTTATGATGGCCGTGTGGGGCCTTATTTAGTTAATAGTTGGTGACCTTGCCGGTCACAGAGTAGTTTAGCAGTCGATTCAACATTCCAGTGAAACTAGTCAGCATGGCGGCCTAGTCGGCCTGCATAGGTTCTTTTATACTACTGTGGTTCTGGTCAGTTGTTGTTTTCTTACAGGAGGCTATAGGCCTAGTTAGCCGGAGGCTGTATTTACAGTCACTATATAGCCCGTTGGTTCCATGAATCCAGAGTTAGAGCCAGCCTGGCACCAGAAGTGCTTAGGCTCAGTAGTCCAGTAGTCCAGGTCTTAGTAGGGCACCAGGTGCTAGTCATGCCTCCCAAGGCGGGGCGTGACAGTAATACACTCTGAAAACAACTTAAAATGATATAGTATAGGACCTTAGAGCATAGGAATGATGAGAATACCCTTATTAATTTCACAGGAAATAACTGCTCATGAGTCCCCATGAGAGACCTACGAGTCGTTGCCACCATCCACGAGTCGTCGCCTCAGGTGTTAGGTACACTGGCAAATTTCACCTGGAATTCGTAACAAGCCATCCCACGAGTCGTTACCGGTAATCGTTGCCTCCACTGCCTCAACCCTAGATCATTATTTATCTGATAACCATGATCCACCCAACGAATCGTGGTTTCTGACCACGATTCGTGGGGTCTATCCATTATGTGCATTGCCTTTCACTTTTCCCCTTCTTAATTCCCTTGGCCATGGCTGGCCTGATGAGTCGTGCATCCCGACCACGACTCGTGGTCATGCCCGTGATGACCCCCCTTCAATACTTCTTTTAACTCAGCACAATACTTCACCAAGAGTCCTCACGACTCGTGGTCCTTCCCCATGGGTCACAAAATGACTCATTTTGTGACCTGGTGTAAAATTTTCAGTTTTCTCCATTTCAACTCCCATGTATAATCTTTGGTCTTCTGGGGTATAACTTGTACAACGTACTAATTTAGGCCCAACAACTATCGACAAACTTCTAAAGCCTAGGCATGACGCCAAAACATCAATTCTACTAACACGGTATAGGAGGATGGAGGAGTTTCTAGGACACTTTTAGCATGATTCACACTTAACATCTTCTATCCCGACAAGGGATACTACCATATACTCTTTAAATGCTTTCTAGCAGCTAGCCGCAACATATGTAATCATAATCTACTGATAGCAGCTAATCTCGATATACATGATCCTTATATACAAGCAGCAGCTAATTACAACGTGTAGGATCGTTGTCTACATTCAAAAAATTAGGTCGTATTATTATATGACGAGAATAACTTGCCCAAGGAGTAAGCCTTAACATACCTTAAATGCCGATTCTTGTTTAACTGAAGAGTTTCAACCTGTAATCGGCGGTTCCACTCAACTGCAGCCCTTACACTAAGAGAATAAAGCTATTTCAATTGTAGGAGTCGGCAAACAACGATATATTTCAATAACAATGTTAACTATAACTCAACTTTATTTAACTCGACCAACAACCTATAATTTCTCGAGAGTTAATGAGGGAGAAATACTTACCTATTGTCTGTGGCCGTTTAGAATCCAATTTGGGGCAACTCTGACAACCTTTACTCGGCGGAGTTCTGGAACTCTAGGCAAATTCTCAAGAAATAACTTACAGGGATGCTTCTTGTTGGCCTATCTCGTTATCCAAGATGAATTTGCATTTAGACGCAGTTTAGCGGTGTAATTTGATAGAAAATTGATCAAACCCACGCCTATGCTCTGTTTGCTGTCGAGAGAAAATGTTAGAAATGAATTCACCAACCTGAGGGAGCTTTATCTATATAAGTGAGGTGGCAGCAGGGGTGGCGCGGCGCGTCGGCGACAGTGCCACGCCAGGGGCACGACGCGCCGGCCATAGCGCCAGGTCAGGTGGCGCGATACAAGGCCCAGGGCGCCTGGCCTCTGGGCCCGACCTCCTGCTCTCTCATTGACACGCTCGTATACTCAACCCCCAGAGCCCTTTTCCGTATACGTCGTACTCCAAAACTCTCGACATACATACGAACGCATCCGTTAAACAACAGAAACTTACAGGGTATAACACATATGATTCATGTTTGCACAAATATATCTTGATTGAGTTAGCTCTAGATGCTTAGTGTTTTTGATTTTTTACCTTTGAATATTGATCTTATATGTATATTGAGTGGATTATTGGAGCTTGATAAAGTTTTCTAATGACCCTGAGTAAGTAGACCTGTTCGTAGGTGAATTTTATGGTTGAATTTGAGTGGGAAAGTAGTAAATTGTTCGAGAATGAATAATAGTTTAAGTATGAGGTGGTGATATTGGGCGTATTTACACACTTATTTTTCATATTTTTCATATGCTTCGCTATATTTTGATAACAAATTATGTGTGTTTTCTTGAGTTTTATATGATATTTGTGAAAAAGAGCTAACATACATGATTGGTTGTTTGCAGGGATTAAAGTGATGGATTTGAACTTATTTGATGCTTAAAAGAGCAAGAGTACCAAGACAAAATCAAAAGGAGCAAGTTCTACAGCATAATAGAAGATGGCATCACGCAGGCACATCTGTGCAAGGACCTTCACGATGTGCAGACAGAACCATGCACCAAGAGGTGTGACGCGGTGCCATATTGGTGCATGCAGGCGCGGCCCAAGTATGGTCGATTCAAAATCTGCAAAAGTCCAATCCTAGTTCAAGTAGGAACAAAAGCTGCAAAATCAAATCCCAATCCAAGAAGGAACAATGCATACTTATTCAACTACTATATATACCACTTCTTAGGATGTTTTTACACACAACTTACACACCAATTAGAATTGAATCTTGTAATAAAATTATTTCAAGTTGTGGAAGATTTTTCTTAAGAATTATTGTTGAAGAAAACATCAAGTTCTTGTGATTCTAATTAGCTTTTGAGATATGTCAAACAATTTCATATTATTGTAAGTATTTTATTATGACTTCATATAAATCTTATGTTATTGTTTCTTTAAACATGAGCAGCTAAATATCTTGAGCTAGGGTTGTGGGAACCATGATGGATTAACGGAAGTAGGTAAAAAAAATAGTGATTCTTGAATGGTGAATTGAGTGGACTGTTATTTTCTTTGTTTAAATGAGTTTTAGCGGTTGCAAATGTTGAAACGTGCCTATATCATCAACTTGCTTGACCAAAGAGGTTGAAGTTAGGAAGAAAATAACAAAGGAAATTTGAGGCTACCAACCCTCATCTAATTAACTTGAGCTCTAACCGAGGATGGTTAATCCAAGACTTATGGCGAGAGAAAAATATACACACCTAAAGTCTGAAAGAATTTAGGTGAAATTCGTCTATGTAGGTCAAGAAACATTAGATGAACTTAATCATTAGTCTTACACAAAATTCACCAGGATAGGTCACTAATAAAATAAGCGTACTACATTATGAAATCATAGGGAACACAATTTTAGTTTTGTCTCATTAATTTAATAGCAACTTAATCACTATTTAGAATTACTTTTTCTTTCATTTGCAATCCCCCTTCTGAAATATTGACTAACAATTGATTTACTCATCATTAACATATAATTTCTTTCGTATTTTCAATGGGATTTACCCCAACCTAATTGGGTTGCTATATTTAATAGCGATTGCTTTATACTTTATTGTGAGGTGTAATTTGAGTGTGATCATATGACATAAAAATCAAGACAAAAAAGTTTTACTCCTTGAAAAAGAACTATGTATAAAAAAACTCTTGGAGTTTATTCAACTAATTATTATCAACAAAGACGATTGCAAGGCACGGGTAGTAAAATAATTGATGTGTACGACCAACCCAGCATCACAACAACTCGAAGAAATGATGGTTTTTCCTTAAGAATGATGTCACCCAATCTATCATAGGGCCAACTCATGCATCACTAACGAGTGGGTTACTCAAACTTCACCCCTGACGAAAATAATGCATTGCCTCCAATGCGCAAGATTAAGCAAAATAAGAGAAGAATGGGTGAAAGAACTTCCTAGACCGGTAGAGGCACATTCGAGGGCATGCATGACACACATACAATTGACTTGTAAAGAATAAAAGCTTCAGAACACTGCCTCAAACCTGTACTACACATGCGTGCCTCAGGTAGGTGTATACAGTCGCATGTGCAACGCAAATGTGGAGAAGACCTTATGAATTGGAAGATTTAGTGATTTGTCCAAGGACATGCATTAAACCTACATGCTTCAGGTTGGGACATGCGTTATGCATGTTCTTCACAAGTGATCCTAAATTTGAATACCAAGTAAGAGCTCTCTGGTTGTCCACATGTGTGACTTCTGTGAACTGTAAGTCAGGACATGTGGAGGCAGTGGGAAGCGCATGTGTTCTTGGATGATATCAAGATTTTCTTGAGTTTCTGGTTGGGGATTGTACTGCTCCTGTGTGCCACACAACCCCACATGCGGCTCGTATATGTTCCACAGTTTCCTTCTAAACATTCCCTGAGATAGCTCGTGGTGAGCTAAAAACTACCTAGCATAAGAACAAAAACAATAACAAGTGAAGAAAAATATTGAAAACAAGATGAACACTTGGGTTGCCTCCTAAGAAACGCTTGATTTAACATTGTGGCATGACAGAAATACCTCAAAGCTACGGCTTATTGAGGTAAATGACCCTGATTAGGGTGACCTCTTCAGGGATAATATTTCTTGACTCATTGTCCATTCACCTTAAACTTTAGCCCATCTTCTCCTTCGAGTTCAATGGCCCCATTTGGAAAGACTTGATATACTTTGAATGGGTCAGACCACTTGGATTTCAATTTTCTCGAGAATAATTTAAGCCTTGAGTTAAACAGAAGCACCCAATCCCCTGGAGCAAACTCCCGTTTAAATATCCTCTAATCATAGAAGTGTTTGATTTGAGCCTTGTGTAGAGAAGCATTTTCATAAGCTTGCATCCTGAACTCATCAGTCTCATTAAGATTCTCAACCTTTGCATGGGCAAATTTTCTCCAATTGAGATTCAAGCTTTTCAATGCCCACATAGCCTTATGTTCAAGTTCTACAAGTAGATGGAAAGCTTTACCAAAGACCATCTGATAAGGGACATGTCAATAGGTGTTTTGAAAGCAGTTCGGTACCCCCAAAGTGCATCATCTAACTTCCTTGTCCAATCAGTTCTATTGGCATTTACTATCTTTGATAGAATATATTTAATCTCCCGATTAGATACCTCCATTTGGCCACTCGTTTGGGGGTGGTAAGGAGTGGCGACTTAATGTTTCACTCCGTAGTTGGCAAGCAATGCACTGAACAACTGATTGCAAAAATGAGACCTCCCATCACTGATGATGGCACAAGGGGTGCCAAACATAGAAAAGATTTGTTTCTTCAAGAATACAGTCACACTTCTCCCTTCATTGTTGGGCAATTCCACGACCTCTACCCATTTAGCCTCATAGTCTATAGTCACTAGAATATATGTATTCCCATAAGAACTCACAAAAGGTCCTATGAAATCGATTCCCCATACACAAATAGCTCAACCTATAAGATAGGAGCTATGGGGGGTTCATGACTCTTAGACATGCCACCGGAACATTGGCATTAGTCACAATGCTTGACAAGATCATGGGCATCATGGTAAATGGTAGGCCAATAGAACCTACATTGTAGGACCTTTGGATTTTTTTACATACTACCATGATCACCTCCAAACAAGCGAAGAATGGCATGCTTCTAAGGTGGTATCATTTCTACTTCAAGAACACATCGGCGAATTATACCATCAGTGTCACACCCCACCTTAGGAGGCATGATTGGCACATGGTGCCCTACTAGGATCTGAACTAACTTGACTGACTGAGACTAAGCACTCCTGGTACAGGCTTACTCCCCAAATCAAGAAAACAACAGGTTATATCTCGGCTGTAAACACAACCTCTGGCCGACAAGGCCTCATAGCCACCTGTAAAAGAAAACCAGCTAGCGAAAAACAACAACAATAGGGAAACCTATGCGGGCCGACAAGACCACCATGATGTCTAGTTATGACTGTAAATTAAATCCAAATCTATGCTAAAATATGGTCGACAAGGCCGCTAATCTATCAGCTAAACAAGGCCCCACGCGGCCAACATGTAAACTAAAGCACATATAGGCCCCACACGGCCGATAAAAACTAACCACAGGGAAATAGAAACCATATGCAAGCCTCTAGGAGTAATATGATAGTCGAGACAGGGCCCCGACTTACCCATGAACTATACAATCAAAAGAGTAAACCTTCTATCTACAAGCTCGAAAGGAGCCGACTCTTCTGCTAATCCTGGCTGGAAGCTAAGAGGGATCTGCTCCTCGTCTATCAGTATCTGCAGGCAAGTAATGCAGCGCCCCAAAAGGGCGTCAGTACGACATGTATCGAGTATGTAAGGCAATAAGTATAAATAACAGGACATAAAAAGTTGGAAATAAACCTACCTTTCGCTACCTTTCTGCTTGAACATCCTAAACTCTGACAATATGATAAATACATCCCTTCGCTGTCAATTTTCTTGCCTGAAGATAGGAAATAAACCTACATTTCGACATAGCCGCACTACCTTTCCACTCCTGTACTGGCTCCCCGGGAAAGTGGAATCGGACAGTCTTGGTCCAGCATTCTACATTTTCATAACACGGAGCTAGCTAATCTATACCCATAATTGCATCAAAGTCAATCATCTCTAATTCTACTAAATCTGCTAAAGTCTAGCGACCAACAACCTCTACTGTTCACCCTCGGTAGACCCTCTTAGCTAAAATGGAATCACCGATGGGGGTAGATACTGAAAAAGGTCGCCGAAACAATTCCGGCATGATGCCGAACTTCCAGGCCACTAACGATATAACATACGATAAAGTGGAACCTGGGTCTATCAAAGCATACACGAAATGAGAGCAAATGTCCAGCATACCTGTCACAACATCTGGCAATGACTCTGACTCCTGTTACCCCAACAAAGCATATGTGCGATCTGGACCGATACCTGAACTGGAGGCCCCTAATCTGCCTCGGCCTCTACCGGCTGGAGCTGAGGGCCTGCGTCCTACTGAAGGGACTGGGGCACGTGACCCCACTGAAGATCTATCTTATCGATCCCAATCGCCCTGACCTCTGGCCAGACAGTCCCTCATCCGGTGACCCTCTTGTCCACATGCATAACATGCAATGGAACCATACTTGCAGGCCCTAGAATGACGTCCATTTCAAATAGGGAAAAGGGGTACAGTAAGTCTGCTCTGCTCCGACCCCCTCTGTTGTTGTGGAGGTGGGGGTCTGGGTGGTCTGTCTGATAATCGTGGTCTAGGTCCACCCTAAAACTCTATCTACATATCACTAGGCCTAGTCCTACGGCGCTGCTCCTAACTTGCCCTCTCTATCCCTCGTTGCCTCTGTCGGATCCCCTCAATATTCTGGGCAAATGCCTGAACACGAGCAATATCCATGTCCTCTCGCAAGGTAGCTGTTATACAGGTATCCACATATTCTGGATTCAGCCCCATAATGAACCGGTGCATCCTGGCTGGCATAGTATCCATAAATGCCGGTGCATATCGGGCCAAGAAATCGAATCTCATAGCATATTCTCAAACATTCATTGAACCCTGCTCCAAATGCAAAAATTGGTCTACCTTGGCCTGACGGATCTCCCGTGGCACATAATGATCTAAGAAGGCCTCAGAGAAACTGGGCCAAGTCGGAGGGGGAACATCTATGCCTCGGGACCTTTCCCAGCTTTCATACCATAGTACTGCAATGTCTCGCAACTGAAACACGGCTAACTCCATTGATTCTGCAGAGGTGGCATGCATTACCCTGAAAATTCGCTGCAACTGGTCCAGGAAATCCTGAGGGTCCTCATCCTAATCTTTCCCTGTGAATTGCGGGGGACTCAATGCAAGGAATTCTCGGACCTCGAGCTACCAAGCCTTCCTGAGGATTCTGCAACTACCAGCACCATAGGCTGATGTTGTGCGGCCATCATCTGAGCCAACATAACAACAGCATTTCTAACCTCCTGACCAGACAGTATCGGTATAGGTACTGATGGAGGGGTGCCGACACATTTGCCACTCCGAGCGGCTCCTGGCGTGGTGGAGAATGCTGGGGAGATCTAGATGAAACCTCCCTCTCGCCCTCAGATCAGGCTGACTCTGATTGGGGCACCCTGCTAGTGCCCTCTCCTACTGCCACGTCCAACCTCCTACCAGTTGTGGGGTGTCGTGGGTCCGACATTTCTCTATAGACAAAAAGGAATATGGTAAGCTTAGGTATTCAACCCTATACTGTACAGCTCTATAGCATGACTAGATAAGAAAAAAGATCAACCATCCTATCATGCCTCGCAGCCTCCTGCCTATAGTATGTGGTGCACAACACATCCATAGACACGACTCTACTTAGCACGGCTTGCAGACTCCCTGGGATACGACTACTTTGATACCAAGTTTTTCACGCCCCACCTTGGGAGGCATGACTGGCACCTGGTGCCCTACTAGGATCTGAACTAACTTGACTGACTGAGTCTAAGTACTCCTGGTGCAGGCTTACTCCCCAAATCAAGAAAACAACGGGCTATATCTCAGTTGTAAACACAACCTGCGGCCGACAAGGACTCATAGCCACCTATACAAGAAAACAAGCTAGCCAAAAAAACAACAGGAGGGAAACCTATGGGGGCCGACAAGACCACTATGATGTCTAATTATGATGGTAAAGTAAATCCAGAGCTACGCTAAACTATGGTCGACTAGGCCACTAATCTATCAGCTAAACAAGGCCCCACGCGGCCAACATGTAAGCTAAAGCAGATATAGGCCCCACACGGCCGATAATATCTAACCACAGGGAAATAGAAACCATTCGTAAACCTCTATTAGTAATATGATGGTCGAGACAGGGCCCCGACCTACCTATGAACTATACAATCAAAAGAGTAAACCTTCTATCTACAAGCTCTGGAGGAAAGGAGCCGACTCTTCTACTAATCCTCGCTGCAAGCTAAGAGGGATCTGCTCCTCTTCTATCAGTACCTGCAGGCAAGTAATGCAGAGCCCCAAAAAGGCGTCAGTACGATATGTATCGAGTATGTAAGGCAATAACTGTAAATAACAGGACATAAAAAGTTGGAAATAAACCTACCTTTCGCTATCAAATAAACCTATCTTTCGCTACCTTTCTGCTTGAACATCCTGAACTTTGACAATATGATAAATACATCCCTTCGCGATCAATTTTCTTGCCCGAAGATAGGAAATAAACCTACCATTCGATGTAGCCACACTACCTTTCCACTGCTATACTTCCTCCCCAGAAAAGTGGAATCGGACAGTCTTGGTCCAGCATTCTACATTGGCATAACATGGATCTAGCCAATCTATACCCATAATTGCATTGAAATCAATCATCTCTAATTCTACCAAATCTGCTAAAGTCTGGCGACCAAAAACCTCTACTGTTCACCCTCGGTAGACCCTCTTAGCTAAAATGGAATCACCAATGGGGGTAGATACTGAAAAAGGTCGCCGAAGCAATTCCAGCGTGATGCCAAACTTCCGGGCCACTAACGGTGTAACATACGATAAAGTGGAACCTGGGTCTATCAAAGCATACACGGAATGAGAGAAAATGTCCAGCATACCTATCACAACATCTGGCGACAACTCTGACTCCTATCACCCCGGTAAAGCATACGTGCGATCTGGACCGATACTTGAACTGGAGCCCCCTAATCTACCTCGGCCTCTACCGGCTGGAGCTGAGGGCCTGCGTCCTACTAAAGGGACTGGGGCACGTGACCCCACTAAAGATCTATCCTATTGATCCCGATCGCCCTGACCTCTGGTCGGACAGTCCCTCATCCGGTGACCCTCTTTTCCACATGCATAACATGCCATGGAACCATACCTGCAGGCCCCAGAATGACGTTCGCTGCAAATAGGGAAAAGTGGTACACTAAGTCTGCTCTACTCCGACCCTCTCTGCTGTTGTGGAGGTGGGAGTCTGGGTGTCCTGTCTGATAATCATGGTCTAGGTCCACCCTAGAACTCTGTCTGCATATCACTAGGCCTAGTCCTACGGCGCTGCTCCTAACTTGCACTCTCTATCCCTCGCTGCCGCTGCCGAATCCCCTCAATATTCTGGGCAAATGCCTGAACACGAGCAATATCCATGTCCACTCGCAAGGTAGCTGTGATACAGGTCTCCACATATTCTGGATTCAGCCCCATAATGAACCGGTGCATCCTAGCTGGCATAGTATCCACAAATGCCGGTGCATATCGAGCCAAGAAATCGAATCTCATAGCATATTCTCAAACATTCATCGAACCCTGCTCCAAATGCAAAAATTGATATACCCTGGCCTGACGGATCTCCCGTGGCAGATAATGATCTCAGAAGGCCTCTGAGAAACTAGGCCAATTCGGAGGGGGAACATCTCTACCTCGGGACCTTTCCCTGCTTTTGTACCATAGTACTGCAATGTCCCACAACTGAAACACGGCTAACTCCATTGATTCTGCAGAGGTGGCATGCATTACCCTGAAAATTCGTTGTAACTGGTCCAGGAAATCCTGAGGGTCCTCATCCTAATCTATCCCTGTGAATTGCGGAGGACTCAATGCAAGGAATTCTAGGACCCTTGAGCTACCCCTCTTGAGGATTCTGCAACTACCGGCACCACAGGCTGATGTTGTGCGGCCATCATCTGAGCCAACATAACAATAGCACTCCTAACCTCCTGATCGGACGGTATCAGTATAGGTACTGCTGGAGGGGGTGCTGACACATTTGCCGCTCTGAGCGGTTCCTGGCATGGTGGAGAATGCTGGGGAAATTGAGATAAAACCTCCCTGTCGCCCTCAGATCGGGCTGACTCTAACTGGGGCACCCTGCTAGTGCCCTCTCCTGCTGCCACGTCCAACCTCCTGCCAGTCTTGGGGTGTCGCGGGTCTGACATTTCTCTGTAGACAAAAAGGAATATGGTAAGCTTAGGTATTCAACCCTATACCGTACAGCCCTATAGCACGACTGGATAATAAAGAAGAGTAACCATCCTATCATGCCTTGCAGCCTCCTGCCTAGAGTATGTGGTGCACAACACATCCATAGACACGACTCTGCTTAGCACGGCTTGCAGACTCCCTCGGATACGACTACTTTGATACCAAGTTTGTCACGCCCCACCTTGGGAGGCATGACTGGCACCTAGTGCCCTACTAGGATCTGAACTAACTTGACTGACTGAGTCTAAGCACTCCTGGTGAAGGCTTACTCCCCGAATCAAGAAAACAACAGGCTATATCTCGGCTGTAAACACAACCTCCGGCCGACAAGGCCTCATAGCCACCTGTAAAAGAAAACAACCTAGCCAGAAACAACAACAGGAGGGAAACCTATGCGGGTCAACAAGACCACTATGATGTCTAGTTATGACGGTAAAGTAAATCCAGAGCTACGCTAAACTATGGTCGACAAGGCCGCTAATCTATCAGCTAAACAAGGCCCCACGCGGCCAACATGTAAACTAAAGAACATATAGGCCCCACATGGCCGATAATATCTAACCACAGGGAAATAGAAACCATCTGTAAGCCTCTAGGAGTAATATGATGGTCGGGACAGGGCCCCGACCTACCCATGAACTATACAATCAAAAGAGTAAACCTTCTATCTACAAGCTTCGGAGGAAAGGAGCCGACTCTTCCGCTAATCTTGGCTGGAAGCTAAGAAGGATCTGCTCCTCGTCTATCAGTACCTGTAGGCAAGTAATGCAGCGTCCCGAAAAGGCATCAATACTACATGTACCGAGTATGTAAGGCAATAACTGTAAATAACAGGACATAAAAGATAGAACTGAAAATGACTGAAAGAAAATGAATAGGAGACATACCTGAGTAGCTGGACTCTCTATTATCTAGTCTATCAATAACTAAAGCAAACAAGAACCTTACCTGGCCCCCATAAGCCAGAAGGTACAACCAGCACAGAACAACTCACCTGGGGCCCCCATATGCCCTGGTGAGTACACTTCAATCTATATACCCCTAATAAGGTCATAATGGGTCAATTGGTAACTATAGCCATCCTACCAATCCCTTGGGTCTGCAACTGAGACCTCTTATGTCACGCCCCGCCTTGGGGGGTTATGACTGGCACCTGGTGCCCTATTAGGACCTGAACATGCTAGACTACTGAGCCTAAGCACATCTGGTGTCTGGTTGGCTCTAACTCAGATTCACAGAAACAACAGGCTATATAACGGCTGTAAATACAGCCTCCGGTCGACTGGGCCTATAGCCACCTGTACTGTATCATCAGCTAACCAGAATCATACTCATATAGGGAAACCTATGCGGGCCGACAAGGCCTCAATGCTGTCTTGTAATCTCTAACTCATACAACAAATATTGAACATCTATGTGACCGGCAAGGTCACCACTACTAGCTAGATACAGCCCCACATGGACAATATGAACAGCAATACTAAACTACTAAATAGCTAAACATACGCACGGCCCCACACGACCAGCACAACTAACCACAGGGAGATATATACACCATCTGCAAGCCTCTAAGTATATTGATAAGATGGTCGGGACAGGGCTCCGACCTACCCGTACTATACAACAAAAGAAAATGAAATACACCTCTAAATATAAAGCTCCTGGTGACAGGAGCTGATGACTCTGCGCTGTCTAGGATCACGAGAAATCGGCTCCTCGTCTACGAGTACCTGCAGGCAAGTAATGCAGCACCCCAAACGGGCGTCAGTACCACTGGTACTGAGTATGCAAAGCAAACTGAACATAACTGAATATAAACAACAATGCTAATAAATTCTGAATAGCAGAAAGTATCTAAAACTGTCTGAACTAGCAGGATCTGGAATAGGCTTATCTGTACTGAAGGTAAGGTAGAATCATACTGATCACGGGCAAAAATATATGCCCGAGATACTCTTTATTACTTCAATTAGTCTTGTTTATCTAAGTTATCGTGTACATTTTCATGTAATTTTAGATAAAATAAAGATATGTGCTAACCAACATGATTATCCTTTGTTTTGTAGGTTTTGATGATGTTTGAGTAACTAATCCATGAGTTGGTGAAGTAGAAGCTTGGAAACGGAATTAACACGCGAACGTCGGCAAGGAAGAGGCACAAAACAGCCCACCGGCGCGTCGACAAGGTGCCACGGCAGGCAGGCCGCTCAAAACAGCCCACCTGCGGGTTGGCAACGTGCCACGGCAGGTGGACTCCGCGACCATGGGGCTACAACGCGCTGCCCAGGCAGCGTGACACGTTGCCAACGCGGCAAGGTGCTGCCTGGGCCGATTTCGGGTGATTTTCCAGAGAGCCTCCGCGTTCGTAGCGTGTCACGGAGGCCGTGCTCCGCGATGCACTCCGTGACACGTTGCTTGTTAATCCGGAAAAGCTTCCTACTAATATAAATAGCACACTTAGATTTATTTTTCATAAGGAAGACTTGGTGGAGCAAGGACGTGGGTTAGGAGCAGTTGAGGGACGAAAAAGCTAAGGGTTTTTCTCTCTTTCTTTCTTCTTTCAATCAATTGTACGTATGATTTACACTCATTTGAGGATGATCAATCCACAAATGAGTGGCTAATTCTCTTCCTTGCTAAGGTTTTGAACATGTGTATTGAATTTTGATTGTGAATTATATGGTTTTTCATCTTCTTCTTTCATGTTGTTCTATTAATTCTTGTTCTTACTGCATTAGTGTGTGGCCAACATTAATGTACATCTAAAAAGTCCAATTTCACTCGAGAGAGCAAGAAATTGGAAAGTTGTGAATTAATAGGGTATTGTTCTTAACTTGATTTGGGAAAATTGGGTTTTGATGTGCTTTCCTGATAGAAATATACTTGAAAGCCGTATTAGTCAATTTAGGAACCGGAATTGTATTGCTAGGTCATAAATTGCATTTGATCACAGAAATGTAGACGAATGGTTTATGATTCTAAAGTGAGATTAAATACGAGAGTTTTAATCTCTAGGCTAATGTTCTTGGCTAGCAACATTAAGAGAAGAATAACCGAATTATGATTACCATCGAATTCATTACTTGTTCTTAACCTTGGCATGCTCTTATCCATAGTTTCAATTCAAGTAAATATTTGTTAATAGTTTTAGTATATAGTTTATAAACAAAATTATTTAACTTTTGGTTACATTGTTGTCAACATAATTAGAAGTAAACTAGAATATAGTATACTTAAGCAATTTTACTTATCCAGAGTCTCCTTGGATCGATACTTGGCTTACTTAGCCACTTTATTACTTGTTTGACCACGTGCACTTGCGTGTCGATTTTTAACCCCTACCAAAGCACCGAGCAAGTTTTTGGCGTCGTTGCCGGGGAGACTTGGCAATTGGTGAAATTGTTTTAAGTATAAATTTACTGTATTTTTGTTTTATTTTCTTAAGTGTTGACAACTTGGTCTAGTGTTTGTTTTAATTCTTCTTTATTTTATTTTATTTTTCTGCTTGTTTGTACACCCTTATTGACATGACATCGTGGAATATAAATGGTTTCAATGGTGGATACTCATATTTTAGTGAATCTTGTCTGAACTGTGGAGGACCCCACTTGTGGCAAAACTGTAATACGTGCAATATATGTTGGTGTCAATATGGCCATTGGGGTGATTGTCCAAAGGCATATTCCCCTCCCCCAAGCCCCTACTATGATCCTTCTGTTGTTTTTTCTGAATATAGGCATGCTGAAAATGAGGACTTGGGACGCCAAGCTCGAATAGAAGACATGTTGAAACAACTCTTGGAGCAATCAGAAGCAATGAAGGAGGCGATGGCAGTATTGAGAAATCAGCAAGAAGAGAATGCAGAGGCTCTAGAAAGGATGACCATCAAATTCACGGAGATGATCGCTGAAGCTGAAGCGTGTGATAAATCACAGACAACAGTTTTAGCCGATATTCAAGAGGAACTACAAGAGGACGACAAGGGTGAATTTTTGGATGAAGCCCAACAATTCGAATCTCTTGAGTGTCCCCGTGAGGGCTCACACTTATGGAAAATCCATTCTTGGAAGAAGAGTTAGCGTATCCCCCAGTCGACTTTAATGGTGAGATAGATGTCGATGTCGAGAAGGTATATACAAGTAAGGAGGTCAAGCAAAATGCAGTTTCAGAGTTGAGGCGTATTGGACCACACTCTACGCATTTTTCAACATTAAATTTGGTTGACAACATAGAAATAGAGTCTTCCAAGTTTGTAGAGAAATGTCTAGAGGAGGACCAAGCACCATATATTTTGAAATTTGCTAACTCGGAAAGACAAAATGACTTCGCTTACTTAAGGACCAATAAATGCAAAAGGCAACATCTACTGTTTGGTCCTTACAATTTTTCACCACCACCCCTGGAGCATAAGAGGAAATTAGAGAAGAAATTAGGGGTGAGATTCATATCCTCAAGGTGGAGGAAAAAGTGGTGAAACTTGGTACGTCGTGCCGCGACGTAAAATTAGGCGCTGCTTGGGAGGCAACCCAAGGGTACCATGGGTACCATTTTAATTTCTTGCATTTATGTTTATTTTATTTATTTTTCATCTTGTGTTGTTTTGGTGGAAAGTTAAGCACAGATAGAGGGGAAGTCTGAGTACCCGTGGAGGAGGAAGCTAACAAGCATGGAAAAGAAAAAGTGTGGGGTCGAACACCCACTTGTCCATAGTTGAAGAAAACCATGCTGTCAGCTAGGCCTAAAGGCCTCAGGGAGTATTTCTCACCCTTTGTAACCTTTAGTTTGATGCTATGCGGACATAGCATGATTTAAGTGTGGGGTGAGGGAAATTTCTAGGAAATTTCAAAATTTTTGTGCTTAATGATTTTTGGTGAATGTAATGCTTGTACAAAAGTTGGTGAGAAATTTGAAAATTTGAAAAAATTTGAAATATTTTTGTGAATTAAGCATGACTTCATCACCCGTTGGTTTTTCTTTTCGGTTATTTTCCGACGGGGGGTATTTGAACCGAAGAATAAAATTTTTTTTTCTTTTCTTTTTTCTTTCTTTCCTTGGTCTGTATATAAAGTTTTTTTAGTCATAGCTAGGGACTGTTTCCGACGATGGATGGATGACGACCGTCTTGAGGAAAATTAGTCGATAGGTTTTGGGTTTTGAAACCATAACTAATTGGTGCTGGATGTTCTTGTTATCTGCTATAAATGTTTGTAAGATGCAAGTATGTTCAGTGTGAAGCATGCAAGTGTATAACTTTGTTTGAGACACTTAGGCTCTTGAATTTGACTCAATATGATGGAAGCTTAATTCTGAATTCTTGTGATTAGCTGAGTAAAAGTCTACTGAATGTGTCTTGATTTGAGCATGTGCCATGAGTGTAAGGTTTTTGAGTATTCCGTGCTATTGTGGATTGTCTAGAACTTTCCTGGTGTGTTTATAAAACGAAATGAAGGATGTGAATTGGAGGAAATGATATAGGCATTTCTTTGAATGAACCAACTTTTTATCCCTCATTATACCTACCTTGAAAAATTAATCCTAGTTAACCCCATTGAGCCTTGAGCCTATTCTTTGACAGCTGCAACATAAGCTTAATCCTTTTTCTTTCATTAGCCTTGAAATTGAACCAAAACTCCGAAGCGCTTAAAGGAAAAATCCGGAAGAGTAAAGGAGTGATAAGAATGAAAAGAAAGGGAAAGTAGCAATTGTAAGAGTTGAGAAAGGTCAAGGGTGCACTTTTTTTGAATATGGTTGAGTATTAGTAGGGAGTAAGAAAACAAATAAATGAAAAGTTACTTATAGAACTCCTTACTAATAAGTAAAAGTGCCTAAAGAAATGGGGGAACAAAAGAGGAAAAAGAAAACTAAAAGGAGAAAAAGGTGAAGTGAGGGAAGGGAAGTTTGTAATGAAGGCGTGATGTATTAAAAGCGCTTAGGAAAGATAGTCACTATTACTGATCATAATAGTACCTACCAACACCTGAGTTACATTACAACCTAAAAAGTCCTACTTGATCTTACATTCACACATCCTTATATTAGTGGAATAAAACACTAAGGGCAAGTTTATGGGTCATTACATAATGCATGTGAATTCTTTGTGAGAGTGAGCGTAATTCTATTCATGTACCCACACATGTTGTGATGTAAAAAAATTGTTTTTGCATGTGATTGGGTAACTCTCTTTCCGTGAGGGGCACATGTTGAATGAAGGATATAATTCATGTGGGATTTCTTAATCATATGATTTTCATGAGTTTGCTAAAATTGAGAGTCGATTCTTGAGGTTAAGAAGTCTTAACATGGTTGTACTTCATTTCAATGATCAAATCAGGCATGCTCTATTTTTAGCTTGTATCTTACGTAATCATTATAGCCGTAACCTGAATTATCTTGCTAAATTAGTTATGTGGGAGTCTCCATTTGCATGATATGTAAAAGGTTGTTCGAGGACGAACAAGACTTTAAGTGTGGGGTTGTGATCACGGGCAAAAATATATGCCCGAGATACTCTTTATTACTTCAATTAGTCTTGTTTATCTAAGTTATCGTATACATTTTCATGTAATTTTAGATAAAATAAAGATATGTGCTAACCAACATGATTAGCCTTTGTTTTGTAGGTTTTGATGATGTTTGAGTAACTAATCCATGAGTTGGTGAAGTAGAAGCTTGGAAACGGAATTAACACGCGAACGTCGGCAAGGAAGAGGCACAAAACATCCCACCGGCGCGTCGACAAGGTGCCACGGCAGGCAGGCCACTCAAAACAGCCCACCTGCGGGTTGGCAACGTGCCACGGCAGGTGGACTCCGCGACCATGGGGCTACAACGCGCTGCCCAGGCAGCGTGACACGTTGCCAACGCGGCAAGGTGCTGCCTGGGCCGATTTCGGGTGATTTTCCAGAGAGCCTCCGCGTTCGTAGCGTGTCACGGAGGCCGTTCTCCGCGATGCACTCCGTGACACATTGCTTGTTAATCCGGGAAAGATTCCTACTAATATAAATAGCACACTTAGGTTTATTTTTCATAAGGAAGACTTGGTGGAGCAAGGACGTGGGTTAGGAGCAGTTGAGGGACGAAAAAGCTAAGGGTTTTTCTCTCTTTCTTTCTTCTTTCAATCAATTGTACGTATGATTTACACTCATTTGAGGATGATCAATCCACAAATGAGTGGCTAATTCTCTTCCTTGCTAAGGTTTTGAACATGTGTATTGAATTTTGATTGTGAATTATATGGTTTTTCATCTTCTTCTTTCATGTTGTTCTATTAATTCTTGTTCTTACTGCATTAGTGTGTGGCCAACATTAATGTACATCTAAAAAGTCCAATTTCACTCGAGAGAGCAAGAAATTGGAAAGTTGTGAATTAATAGGGTATTGTTCTTAACTTGATTTGGGAAAATTGGGTTTTGATGTGCTTTCCTGATAGAAATATACTTGAAAGCCGTATTAGTCAATTTAGGAACCGGAATTGTATTGCTAGGTCATAAATTGCATTTGATCACAGAAATGTAGACGAATGGTTTATGATTCTAAAGTGAGATTAAATACGAGAGTTTTAATCTCTAGGCTAATGTTCTTGGCTAGCAACATTAAGAGAAGAATAACCGAATTATGATTACTATCGAATTCATTACTTGTTCTTAACCTTGGCATGCTCTTATCCATAGTTTCAATTCAAGTAAATATTTGTTAATAGTTTTAGTATATAGTTTATAAACAAAATTATTTAACTTTTGGTTACATTGTTGTCAACATAATTAGAAGTAAACTAGAATATAGTATACTTAAGCAATTTTACTTATCCAGAGTCTCCTTGGATCGATACTTGGCTTACTTAGCCACTTTATTACTTGTTTGACCACGTGCACTTGCGTGTCGGTTTTTAACCCCTACCAAAGCACCGAACACATACGTATTGTCATGGCGACCTGCTGTCTATCAACTAATAAATATCATGTATATACATATATATATATATATAACACAAAAACCTATACCAGCCCCCATAAGCCGGAAGGTGCCAACCAACACACAATCTATATACCCCTACCAGGGTCAAAACCATCCAAAAATAAATCACTCCACTCGTCTACTAACTACGAGCACCTCTACCGGCCCCCTGGGTCTCCAGCTCGGGCTATGGCCTCTGATATAAATAACTGTGTCTGAGCCCGAAGGACTCCTGTACTGTAAACTGTAATCTGTATCTGTATCTGTATTAGTAATTTGCCCCCTGGGCGCAAGCGCACAACAGGGTAAGCTATACTGCTAGGCTGATCAGCCTGATATGGGGAATGCTTCATCCCATCTTCGTCCTACTGCGGATGGCATACCACTCCTTGGAGTGGCGTATCCCCACCCTCACGGTGGGTCGACACAGTTACCAACCCAGGGGCGGCGAGGACGCTCAAGGGTGCCCTCATAACACAAACAGGTCTCAACAAACAATAATCACATATAGCAAGCATGTTTAAACTGAAAATACTATCTATACTCTGATTTCTGATTCTGAACTCTTTTCTGTGTTATGTTGATATTCATACTGAGCTATACTGTATATGAGATATTATCTGACTGTCTAACTATACTGTAACTGAGGTATCATCTGACTGTATGGCTATACTGTATCTGAGATATTATCTAACTGTCTGATATTGCTTTACTAACTTTTATTCTGAATATATATCATATTATCACAAAACATGCTTGCTAAATTCAAACTGAACTCAATTCTCGACTTTTGAGTTCTTTCTTCTATACATCACGCTATCTACCATACTGGATTACTAACTTGTCGAAGGAATTAGCTTTACATACCTTCGCTTTGGAGTTCCCGACTAACTGGCATGGTTCGGTCAGTATTTCTTCTATTTCTCCCAACTGCATTCATATACATATCAATTAGAGCTAAATACGCTAATATTCCAGAATAAAACATCATTTTCAATATATATATATAGCCCAAACTTTGGCTTATCGAAAAACGGTCAAAAACTCGCTATTTCTCAAGAGTCCAGAAGGGAGAAATACTCACTTAGGGATAGGAGTATATTGCCACTAATTTGGAGCAATTCCACTTACCTTAGTTCGGTAGCACGATGATTCGCCGGCCGAATTTCACGAAACTAAATCCGTAGGAATGCTCCTTACTGCTTAATACCTCGGTATCTGGAGTTAATTTGAGTTTGGACCGCATTTGACAGCGTAATCGGACGAAAATTATCAAAGAACCTTCGCCCCCTCTGTTTTCTCTCGACTTTTCTGGAAAATTTATGAAATATAACTTTAAAACCGAAGTTGGAGTCTTTATATACTTGGGCCTGCATAGGACCTCCGTGACACGGAGCCAACGTGGAGGCCCTCCCTCCGTGGCATGTTGCCATCGCGAAGGGGCTCTGCCCCGTCTCCTTCCGCAATGGTTCGACGGATTTCTTATTTGGTCTTTCCCCGGGCCTTTTCCTAGCATGTATGGCATTCAAGAACTCTTAACCAACATGCGAATAGGCCATCTACATGTCGAGAATTTATGGGGTGTAACATTCTCCCCCCTTAAAAACATTCGTCCTCGAATGTGAGCTTCTATTTATAAGAATTCTCGACTTACTCAAGTTATTTCTAGAAAAATTTTGGGAGAGTTTCCTCTGTAGTATGGACTATCTCGGTAACCTGAAATGCATAAAAGTCCAATACAGGTACTCCACACAATACTATAGTATCCATCTCATAGAAGACTAGAGTCGACTATCACATTTATACATATACTACAAGGCACTATATAAAATAATAATGCTAACATACCTGTTATCTGACTAGGCTTGGAACAAATGAGGATATCTGGTTTTCATATCTTCCTCCGCTTCCCAGGTCATCTCTTCTCAGTTCTTATTACACCACAGCACCTTGACAGAAGCAATATCTTTCGTCCTCAATCTATGAATCTGTCTGTCTAAGATGGCTACTGGAATCTCTTCATAGGCCAGCTCTTCCGTAACCTAGACATCCTGGACTGGGACAACTCTGCAAGGGTCTCCTATGCACTTCCTTAGCATAGATACGTGGAAAACTAGATGAACGAATTATAATTCTAGAGGCAAGTTCAATTCATATGCCACTCGGCCTACTCTCCGCCGGATCTGATAAGGCCCAACGAATCTCTGACTGAGCTTACCTTTCTTGCCGAATCTCATCACCCCTTTCATTGGAGACACTTTCAGAACATCAAATTCCAAGTCTCAGCGCCGATCATCAGCATACGATTTTTGGTGGCTCTGTGCAGTCAACAGGCGTTATCTGATAAGCTTTACCTTCTCTTCTGACTGTTGAAAAATATCTGGCCCAATCAACGCTGACTCTCCCACTTCAAACCAACCAACTGATGATCTGCATTTTCGCCCATAAAATGCCTCAAAGGGCGCCATCTGGATGGCTGAGTGATAACTATTATTATAAGCAAACTTAATCAGTGGCAAATGCTCGTCCCAGCTACCCCCAAAGTCTAGCACACACGCCCGTAGCATATCCTCGAGCGTTTGAATAGTGCGTTCAGCCTGTCCATCCGTCTGAGGGTGAAATGTTGTGCTCAAATTAATCTGCGTTCCCAGACCTCTTTGAAATGACTACCAAAATATAGCTGTAAATTGTGCTCCTTTGTCAGAGATAATAGATACTGGAACACTGTGTAATCTAACTATTTCTCTGGTATTCAATTCGGCATAAGCTTCGGCAGAGAAAGTAGCTTTCACTGGCAGGAAATGGGCTGATTTCGTCAGTCTGTCAACTATTACCCCAAATGGAATCATGTCTATGCCTGGTACGGGGTAATCTTGCCATAAAGTCCATGTTCACTGCTTCCCATTTCCAGAGAGGCACAGCTATGTCTTGAGTTAACCCGCCTGGTTTCTGGTGTTCCGCTTTTACCTGTTGGGGGCTACAAATTCTGCTATTTCCCTCTTCATACTTGGCCACCAGTAGATTTCCTTGATATCGTGGTACATTTTCGTCACGCCTGGGTGGAGAGAGTAGCGGGCGCAATGTACCTCATTCATAATCTGCTGGCGGAGCCCTGAAACGTCTGGAACACAGAGGCGGCCCTTACATTGTAGCACTTCATCCTTAGTTATCTGAAAATCTGGCGCTTTCCCTTGCTGAATTCTGCCCTTAAGCTGGACCAGCTCAGGATCTTCATATTGCCGTTCTTTTACCTCCTCAACTAATGACGACACAGCGGTGTTCTGAATTACCGCTCTGTTGTCCTCTGTTTCTGCTACACGAACGGCTAGGCTGGCTAATTGATGTATTTCTCTGACCAACTCCCGCTGCTTGGGCTGCAAATACGCCAAACTTCCCATTGATTTACGGCTGAGAGCATCTGCTACTACATTGGCTTTTCCCGGATGATACAGAAGGTCCACGTCATAATCTTTCAATAACTCCAACCAACGATGTTGTCGCAAATTCAACTCTCTCTGAGTGAAGATATACTGTAGGCTCTTATGATCTGTGAAAATATTCACATGGATGCCATACAAGTAATGTCTCCACATCTTTAAGGCGTGGATCACTGCGGCTAACTCCAGGTCATGGGCAGGGTAATTCTTTTCGTGTTTCCTCAGTTGTCTGGAAGCATATGCAATAACTTTACCGTGCTGCATCAACACACAACCCAACCCAATACCTGATGCGTCACAATACACTGAATAACCCTCTGTACCTTCCGGTAATGCTAATACTGGAGCGAAGGTTAATCTGTCTTTTAATTCTTGGAAACTCTGCTCACATGCCTCTGTCCACTGAAACTTTACTGCTTTCTGCGTCAGCTTAGTCAGAGGTGCCGCTATAGTGGAGAATCCCTCAACAAATCTTCTGTAATATCCCGCTAATCCCAGAAAACTGTGGACTTCGGTCGGAGTGGTAGGTCTAGGCCATGTTTTGACTGCTTCTATTTTTTGCGTGTCAACTTGTATACCAGCATCCGACACGATATGCCCCAAGAAACTACTGAGTTCAGCCAGAATTCACATTTGGAGAATTTAGCATACAACTGACGATCCTTGAGAATCTGGAGCACTGTCCGTAAATGTGCCTAGTGGTCTGCCTCTGAGCGAGAATACACCAGAATATCATTGATAAATACTATCACGAACAGGTCTAGGTATGGTCTGAAGGTACTGTTCATCAGGTCCATAAATAATGTTGGGGCATTCGTCAACCCAAAGGACATAACTAGGAATTCAAAGTGGCCATATCGGGTCCTGAAGGCCGTTTTAGGAATGTCTTTTTCACGAACTCGAACCTGATGATATCCGGACCGTAAGTCAATCTTGGAGAAATATCTGGCCCCTTGTAGCTAATCAAACAAATCATCTATTCTGGGAAGAGGATACTTATTCTTTACTGTAACTTTATTCAACTGCCGGTAATCTACACACATGCGGAGCGAGCCATCCTTCTTTCTCACAAATAGAACTGGCGCACCCCACGGTGAGGTACTCGGCCTGATAAAACCCTTATCTAGCAGGTCCTTCAGCTGCTCCTTTAATTCTCTGAGTTCAGCAGGAGCCATACGATACGGAGGAATTGATATAGGCTGAGTGTCTGGTAGCAAGTCGATTGCAAAATCTATTTCCCTTTCTGGGGGAATACCAGGCAGCTCATCTGGAAATACATCAGGGAATTCATTCACCACTGGAACAGACTGGAGTGTCAGAGACTCTACCCGAACATCCTGAACCCTGACTAGGTGGTAAATACATCCCTTCGCTATCAATTTCCTCTCCTGAAGGTAGGAAATAAACCTACCTTTTGGCGTAGCTGTGCTGCCCTTCCACTCTCACACTGCCTCCCCTGGAAAGTGGAATCGGACCGTCTTGGTCCAACACTCTACGTTAGCATAGCATGGCACCCTAATGGCATCGAAATCAATCATCTCTAGTTCTACCAGATCTACTGTAGTCTGATGATCAGCAACCTCTACTGTACACCCTCGATAAATTCTACTAGCTATAATGGAGTCACCGACAGGTGTAGATACTAAGAAGGGCTGCTGTAACAATTCTGGTGCAACACTAAACTTTCGAGCCACAAATGGGGTAACATAGGACAAAGTAGACCCTGGATCAATCAGTACATAAGCAGGGTATGAGCAAATAGTCATCATACCTGTTACCACATCTGGAGACGCCTCTAAGTCCTGTCTCCCTGGTAATGCATAGGTACGGCTTGATCCCGTACCTGAACTAGAGGCTCCTGATCTACCTCAGCCTCTACCTGTTGATCCTGAGGGCCTACGCCCTATCGAGGCTGCTGGAGCTCATGGCCCTACTGATGTCCTGTCCTGGCTATCTCGGCTACCTTGCCCCCTGTCCGGACAATCTCTCATCAAGTGCCCCTCCTGCCAGCATATACAACATCCTGAGGAGCCATATCTACAAGCTCCGATGTGAGGTCGGCTGCAAATAGGGCAGGGTGGGGGTGTGTATCTGCTCTGCTCAACCCTTCTGAGGTGAATCCACCGTTTGAGAACTGCCACCAGACTCTGACTTCCCTCGACGAATAAATCTACCCCTCTGCTGTTGTGGTGGAGGTGGGGGTCTAGGGGGCCTGGGTCCTCTCTGAATCTCCCTTTGTAATTCATCTGATCTATCCCTGCGGCGTTGCCCTGATTTGTCTGTCTACTGTCCTGTTGCCGCTGTCTAAGGCCCTCAATAGTCTGGGCAAAGGCCTGCACCCGGGCAATGTCCATATCTTCCCGTAATGTAGTTGTTATGCATGCCTCAGTGTATTCTGGGTTCAGACCCATAATAAACCAGTGGACTCCGGATGGCATAGTGTCCATAAAGGCTGGAGCATAGAGGGCTAAGGAGTCAAATTGTAAGGCATATTCTCGTACGCTCCTTGCCCCCTGCTCCAAGTGCAAGAACTGATCCATCTGGGCCTGCCGGATCTCCCATGGTAAATAACGATCCAAGAAGGCCTTCAAGAAGCTGGACCAGGTCGGAGGGGCAACATCTCTCCCTCGAGACCTTTCCCAGCTCTCGTACCATAACACGACTATGTCTCGCAACCGGAATACTGCTAACTCAACTGATTTTGTAGGCGTTACATGCATGACCCGGAAGATTCTCTGCATTTGATCAAGGAAATCCTGGGGGTCCACTGCCTGATCTGACCCTGTGAACTGTGGGGGACCCAATGCCAAAAATTCCCTGACCCTCGAACTACCAGATCCACCTGATGGCTCTACTGTTACAGGTGGCACTGACTGGCGCTGAGTGGCCATCATTTGTGCCAACATAACAACTGCACTGCGAACCTCCTGGTCGAATGGTGTAAGTACAGGAGCTATCGGAGGCGGTGTTGTTCCGAATGGCTCCTGGTGAGATGGGGACTGCTGAGAAGGCTGTGATGATGCCTCTATATCGCCCTCAGATCGGGCTGATTCTAAATGAAGCTGAGGCATCCTGCTGGTGCCTTCTCCTGCTGCGGTATCCAACCTTCTACCTGTGACAGGGTGTCACTGGTCTTCCATTTTTATCTGTAGACAAAGAATATGATAAGTTTTAAGAACTCGACCCTATACTGTACTGTTCTATGGCACGATGGAATATGAAGAAGGAGTAACCATCCGATCATGCCTTGCAGCCTCCTGCCTATACTATGTGGTGCATAACACATCCATAGACAAGACTCTACTTAGCACAGCTTGCAGACTCCCTGGGACACGACCTTCTCTGATACCAAGTTTGTCGTGCCCCGCCTTGGGGGGTATGACTGGCACCTGGTGCCCTATTAAGACCTGAACTGCTAGACTACTGAGCCTAAGCACATCTGGTGTCTGGCTGGCTCTAACTCAGATTCACGGAAACAACGGGCTATATAATGGCTGTAAATACAGCCTCCGGCCGACTGGGCCTATAGCCACCTGTACTACATCATCAGCTAACCAAAATCATACTCATAGAGGGAAACCTATGCGGGTCGACAAGGTCTCCATGTTGTCTAGTTATCTCTAACTCATACAACAAATATTGAACATCTACATGATCGGCAAGGTCACCACTACTAGCTGGAAACGGCCCCACACGGCCAACATGAACAGCAATACTAAACAGCTAAACATACGTACGGCCCCACACGACCAGCACAACTAACCACAGGGAGATATATACACCATCTGCAAGCCTTTAAGAATACAGATAAGATGGTCGGGACAGGGCTCCGACCTACCCGTACTATACAACAAAAGAAAATGAAATACACCTCTGAATATCAAGCTCCGTATGACAGGAGCTGATGACTCTGCGCTGGCTAGGATCACGAGGAATCGGCTCCTCGTCTACGAGTACCTGCAGGCAAGTAATGCAGCGCCCCAAACGGGCGTCAGTACCACTGGTACTGAGTATGTAAAGCAAACTGAACATAACTGAATATAAACAACAATGCTAATAAATTCTGAATAGCAGGAAGTATCTAAAACTGTCTGAACTAGCAGGATCTGGAATAGGCTTATCTGTACTGAAGGTAAGGTAGAACCATACCTGTCGTCATGGCGACCTGCTGTCTATCAACTAATAGATATCATGTATATACATATATATATATATATAACACACAAAAACCTATACCAGCCCCCATAAGCCGGAAGGTGCCAACCAACACACAATCTATATACCCCTTACCCGGGTCAAAACCATCCAAAAATAAATCACTCCACTCGTCTACTAACTACGAGCACCTCTACCGGCCCCCTGGGTCTCCAGCTCGGGCTATGGCCTCTGATATAAATAACTGTGTCTGAGCCCAAAGGGCTCATGTACTGTAAACTATAATCTGTATCTGTATCTGTATCTGTAATCTGCCCCCTGAGCGCAAGCGCACAACAGGGTAAGCTATATTGCTAGGCTGATCAGCCTGATATGGGGAATGCTTCATCCCATCTTCGTCCTACTGCGGACGGCATACCACTCCTTGGAGTGGCGTATCCCCACCCTCACGGTGGGTAAACACAGTTACCATCCTAGGGGCGGCGAGGATGCTCAAGGGTGCCCTTATAACACAAACAGGTCTCAACAAACAATAATCACATATAGCAACCATGTTTAAACTGAAAATACTATATGTACTCTGATTTCTGATTCTGAACTCTTTTCTGTGTTATGCTGATTTTCATACTGAGCTATACTCTATTTGAGATATTATCTGACTGTCTAACTATACTGTAACTGAGGTATCATCTGACTGTCTGGCTATACTATATCTGGGATATTATCTGACTGTCTGATATTGCTTTACTAACTTTTATTTTGAATATATATCATATTATCACAAAACATGCTTGCTAAATTCAAATTGAACTCAATTCTCGACTTCTGAGTTCTTTCTTCTATACATCACGCTATCTACCGTACTGGATTACTAACTTGCCGAAGGAATTAGCTTTACATACCTTCGCTTTGGAGTTCCCGACTAACTGGCATGGTTCGGTTAGTATTTCTACTATTTCTCCCAACTGCATTCATATACATATCAATTAGAGCTAAATACGCTAATATTCCGGAAGAAAACATCACTTTTAATATATATATAGCCCAAACTTTGGCTTATCAAAAAATGGTCAAAAACTCGCTATTTCTCGAGAGTCTAGAAGGGGGAAATACTCACTTTAGGGATAGGAGTATATTGACACTAATTTGGAGCAATTCCACTTACCTTAGTTCGGTAGCACGACGATTCGCCGGCCGAATTTCACAAAACTAAATTCGTAGGAATTCTCCTTACTGCTTAATACCTCAGTGTCTGGAGTTAATTTGAGTTTGGACCGAGTTTGACGGCGTAATCGGACAAAAATTATCAAAGAACCTTCGCCCCCTCTGTTTTCTCTCGACTTTTCTGGAAAATTTATGAAATATAACTTTAAAACCGAAGTTGGAGGCTTTATATACTTGGGCCTGGACAGGGCCTCGGTGACACAGAGCCAACGCGGAGGCCCTCCCTCCGTGGCACGTTGCCATCGCGGAGGGGCTCTGCCCCGGCTCCTTCCGTGATGGTTCGACGGATTTCTTATCCGGTCTTTCCCCAGGCCTTTTCCTAGCATGTATGGCATTCAAAAACTCTTAACCAACATGCGAATAGGCCATCTACATGTCGAGAATTTACGGGGTGTAACAGCTCGGTCCCTGACTGTAGCTGTGTCTGAGTCTAGTGGACTCCTGATATCTGCACCCCAGGCACCAGGCTCGTCGGGGGTGTTGTTCCGATATGGCATATGTATAATAGTACAGCCATGGAATGGACTCTATGGGGACCTGGGACCCCATCTTCGTCCCTCGCGGACGGCATGTCGCTCTTTCTGGAGCGACTTCATCTCGCCCCTGGCGGGCATCGACATAGCTAATAACCCTGGGGTCGATCATGGAGGGCTATATAGGCAAATTCAATCCCAAACTATGCGTGGATTACTAGTCTCAGCTAATAACAACAACTATTCATGATTAACATACTTCTGATTGTCTTACCGGGACTTAAACTGAATTATAATTCTATAGGAGCTAACTTGCCAAAGGAAACTGTCTTAACATATCTCGTTCACCAATTACTGATTAACTGGTGAGTTTCAGCTCGTATTCAACTACTCTTCTGAACTGCAATCGTATTATTGTTAGAATAAGGCTAACTTCATTAGTAAATTCGAAGAAAATGATAACTTATATGTAAATATTAACTATATTTTAACTTGATGAAACACTGTTGAAAACTCGTAATTTCTCGAGAATCTAGAAGGGAGAAATGCTAGCTTTAAGCCTATGATCGTATTGACACTAGTTTGGAGAAATTCCAATAACTCTAGCTCGGCGGGGTTACGATTTGCCGGGAGAATTTCGTGAAACTAACTCCGTAGCAATGCTCCCTGCAGCCTTACACTTTGATACCCGAAGTTAATTTGAATTCGAAAAGCGTTTTGTACCTTAAACGGAGGAAATTAGGATGAAAATGGTGAGTTTCCTTCTCTGGTCGCGGAGTTCTGTTATTAGAAATGAAACCAAATGATCCGATTAAATATATATAAGGCTTGGGCAGTGGACATAGGGTCCATGGCACAGACCCCAACGCCTCAATCTAGGGCCGTGCCACGGAGCCCATCACGGAGGAGCAGGGTCCGTGCCACGCTGCGCCTTTGGGCAACTGGCCCGACCTTCTCCCGCGCGGTCCCGACTCCGCGCTCGTCCGACCTTTCCTCAGGCCTCTTTCTCGTATATTCTAAAATTCTTAACCAACGTACGAATAGGTCATCTAAATATTAGAAACTTATGGGGTGTAACAATCAGCACTTATACGGAAAAGGTAAGGATCATCCCGATAAAATTTGCAGACATCCTAGAATAACTTCTTTTGGTGAAAATTCAGACCTTCGGGCATCACATTACTAGACAAAAAGTTCTCAAAATCAGCAAACCACGAGATTAGATCATGAGAGGCCACCAAAATATGTTCATCAGAGAATGCATTATTTATATCAAGGTCTCCAATGGTCCTGCCTTCTTCCTCTAATCGGGAAAGATGGTCAGCCACCTGATTTTCACAACCCCACAATGCCTTATTTCGAAATCAAATTCTTACAACAAAAGAACCCATTGAATGGGTCTAGAGGTTTAGCAAATTTTTTTCGCCATAAGATATCGAAGTACAGCATGATCTGTATGAAACACAACCTTCGTATCCAAAAGATAAGCACAAAACTTCTCAAAAGCAAATACAACCGCAAGCAACTCTTGCTCCGTTACTGTGTAGTTTGTTTGAGCTTTATTCAAGACCTTGATGGCGTAGTATATCATATGGAAGATTTTGTCTTTCCTTTGCCCAAGCACAGCCCCGACAGCAACACTACTAGCATCACACATTAATTTGAATGGCTTAGACCAATTGGGTGCTACGATGATAGAAGTTGATATGAGCTTCTCCTTCAAACAAAGGAATGCCTTCATATAAGTATCATCAAAATGAAATTTAGCCTCCTTCTCCAATAATCTAAATAGAGAATGAGCCATTTTTGAGAAGTCCTTGATGAACCGTCTATAAAAACCCGCATGACCCAAAAAACTTCTTTCCCCTTTTATAGTTTTCGGGGGTGGTATCTTAGAGAACTATAATTTTTTCTTAGTCTACTTCTATCCCTTTCTCTATAATTTTATGACCTAAAATAATATCCTCTTTCACCATGAAGTGACATTTCTCTCAACTTAGGACCAGATTCGTTTCTTCACATCGCTTCAAGATGTCATTCAAGTGAGAAAAACAATCCTCAAATAAATCTCCCACCATCGAGAAGTCATACATGAAAACTTCCATGATGTCTTCCACCATATCTAAGAATATAGAGATCATACACCTTTGAAATATGGATAGGGCATTGCAAAGCCCAAACGACATTCTTTTGAATGCAAATGTTATATAGGGACATATAAAAGGCATTTTCTCTTGGTCTTCTGGGGAAATTGAAATCTGATTGTAACTCGAATATCTATCAAGGAAGCAATAATACTCTCGCCTAACTAGTCAATCAAGCATTTAATCTATGAATGGGATAGGGAAATGATCTTTCTTGATCCATTAATTCAACTTTCAACGGTTCATGCATACCCTCCATTCGGTCACCAGTCGTGTGTCTATCATTTTATCTTTCTCATTCGGAACAAAGGTGATTCCTTCTTTTTTACGTGCACATTGAACCGGACTCACCTACGTACTAGAGGCTATCAAGAACACAACCCCCGTATCCAACCACTTGATGATCTCCTTTTTAACCACCTCTTGCATAGGTGGATTCAACCGTATTTGATGTTCTATATATAGGATGAAATCCTCTTTAGAGTTAATCTTATAGGTGCAAATATCCGTAGATATGTCAATTATATCGGCAATAGTCCAAACAAGTGCTCTAATGCGCTTCTTTAAGATCACTAGCAAGGCTTCTACTTGCTGCTCTTCTAGTTTAGCATAAATAATCACTGGCAAGGTTTTGTTCACACCAATATATGCATACCTCAAGTGAGCGGGTAGAGGTTTGAGCAGCACCGAAGGTTTAATAATTGATGGCTGTGACGAGAGAGTTTGCTGATTTTTTAGATCAAGATCGAGCTTCTTTTGTTAATAAGAGTAGGACCCTAGTCCTGACAAAGCGTGACACACTTCTTCAAATCCCTCAATTCCCTTGCTATCATGATTCAATAAGATCGCTTTCTAGTGGCTCCTCTAAGAGAATTGCCTCATAATCTTGTTCCATACTCTCTTCATCAACATTCTCCATCCTATTATGAAGAGTTTTGCCACTCCTAGTTGTGTTTTCCCCCACAACACCCAACGCATTCAAGATTTATGGTGGTGACCTTTTCAACGAGTGGACCCTTCATATCCACATCCCTTCTCGGCTCAATTTGGAATGTCAATCGATTCATTTTTTTTCAATGTTCCTAATTAAGATGGCATAAGATTTCACGGTTTGAGTGAGAGTTGATAGATCATACTTTAACTCTCGTACTCCGAAATCGGTTGATACCACTCTTTCTAAAACTCTTTCAAGCATGATTTCAGTTTTTGAGTTTATGGATTCTTCTCTCTCTCAATTTCCCCAATCAGCTACATGCTCATAGTTCCGACCTTGATTCCCATATCCCTATCTCCAAGAGCTTTGAATTTCTTCTTGATGACTAGGACGGAACCCTTATTGTGGTTCGCCACAACACACCTTTTTTTCATTTTTGAGGAGATAAACCCCATCATCAATTTTCTCCATTCTCTCAGCTGTCCCAATGGCATTCACACTCCATACCTTTGTTTTCATCACATGCCTAGTGGGTATTTCAATAAGTTTCATGATAGTTGTCATTTTTATATCCCGTACTTCGCCTTTTCTTTTTCACTCTTCAAGCATATTTGCAGAGGTGGTACCCGTTACCCCATCGACGCCCTATGCATCCCATGCATGATTTGTTCTAGGCACTTTCACAAGAAAGACTTTAGCAAACTCGAAAGTTTGGTCCATTAAAGTACCCCCTAGCTAGGTTATTGATGATAGTTTTGTTTCTAGAATCCAATGAGCGATAGAAGTATTGAAGGAGCATGTCATCCAAAAGGCCATATGTTGGGCATTGTGCAATTTTTCTCTTAAATCTTAGCCATACCTCATGGAGAGGTTCACCATATTCTTGTTCAAAACTAGTGATCTCATCTCGCAATTGTAACATCTGGCACATGCCAAAAAATCTTGTCAACAAAAGCATTAAGAAACTCACTCCAAGAAGATATTGCCCCTACGGAAAGTTCTTTAAGCCAAATTGCAACTTTTCACGTCAGGGAAAAATGGAATAGCCTCAATTGTACAGATTCTTGGCTAACATTGACTGTATTCAGGGATTGACAAATATCCACAAACTTCTTTCTATGTCGATTAGCATCCTCACTCAAAAGGCCCCCAAATAAGCCCTTTATTTGTAGGAGATGAAGCATAGTGCTAGTGATATGGGAGACGACATTCCCCACTATTGGAGGTAGACGAATGGCACATCCCTCATTTCCATGGTTCATCATGTCACCTGTTCAAATACCAAAGACAATAAAACAATGTAAGAAAAAGACGCAATACAAATATGAATCAACAAATAAATAAATGGCAATTAATTTCCAATCCCTGGCAATGGCGTTATTTTTTATAACGTCTAAAACATCTCTCCAATTAAGGAGGTGGTTATGGTCGTATGCAAAATAAGTACCCAACAAGAATAGGGTCGATTTTTCATTGAGATTTGAGGCTAGATTTATCAAAAGTTGTGAATTAGTTCACAAGATCAAGTGTCATGTGTAAACATAAAGTAAAATTAGGGAAAGTGGTTTGAACAAGTATCAATTGTAATCAAAATAAGGTAACACAAGCATTATTGACAAAATTAGAGAGACTAGAGGTATGCATTTGATGGGGTATCGTCTTGGTAAGTATTTACTAAAAGCCTTAGAATCAATTAGATGCATGGATAACTTTGGTTTTAGATACACTTCAAGTTTTTCAACCAAAAGAGTGTATATTTTAGGTTTTCTCAAACCCCACATTCAGAATCTATAAAACAACCAAACATTGACTGAGTGGGCATAGACTATTTCTATCTCTATTCCTTCAATGAAGTTTGAATCGATAATAGACTATTTCTAGCTCTAACCCTTAGATAAAAGCTCTAAATCCTCACTATTGAAGTCTTACCTAACTTCACTTCTCTTTCTCAAGCAAAAGCAAAGTTTGAGAATTCAATTAATGTTTGCAACCATTAATTTTAAAATTAAAACTCGAAGAAATCAATAGATCCATACAATATAATCAATTCTAAGACCAATTAGTCAACATCCAATCAATTCTGAACACCTATCATTCACACATACTCCTAAAAAGAAATTAGCTGCTCATAATTAGGGAAAGAGAAATTATACCATAGAGAAACTTCTCAAAAATCATTCATCATAAGCAATTAAAATTAATTTCGAGCTTTGTATCTTCAACAATGGTGTTTTCACTAGTAAGAAGAAGAAGAAGAAGAAAGTAAAAAGTAAAAAGTTATACTCTCTACTCTACAATATTCTCCATCCTTGTCAGTATCTCTCCTCCCCTTCCAAATAAAGTAAAAATTCTGCATATATTCCTTGCACAGATCCCCAAAATTCCCTTAGAAGCTTCCCAAGTAAGTACTTATCTTCTGGATGATTTTTTCCTTAGGAGGAAGTGCGACTCACTTACGTTAGTACTTGCGTTTCGCAGGTGCGACTTTGCGGCACGCGGGTGCATCAACAAGTCCAAGACAGTATTCTCTTACTTATTCCTATTTGGCACTTGTGGACCGAGATGTCGACTTATGTAACACAGGTCCATTTCTAGAAAACTTTCAACTCTTCCTGCATGGCACTGCTAGACGTAGGTGCTGACTTCCGGCACACATGTCGCCTGCTTTTCCTCCGGCAGATTGCTTTAAGTTTAAATCCTCCATCATCTTTGTTTTAAACAAATGCCTACACATAAGAAAATAAAGGCACAAAATTTTTCTAAATTGCATTACAACAAAGCAATTATTGACTCAATTTTGCCCCATCTTTCTTTAAATTTATCCTCTTGGGCTCTTTTTTTTAGCGAGGCGAAAATGCTATCTTTTATTTTCTTTTATCATATTTTGTGCTTACAACTATTATTCACTTTATTTTTTATATCATATAATTATTATTATTATTATTCATTCGCAAATGTACTTTTTATATTTTTGTTCTTGCTTACTCTGTTTGCTTTCTTTATTCTATCTATTTATTATAAATACTGAAGTAAATATTTTAAAGTTTTTATTCTTTAAGATTTATCACAAATAGTAGTGAGTTATTCTTGACAATAATATATACTTGCCAATTTAATAATATTTCTTTTTTACTTAGTAATTTAGTAATTATAGTTTTATAAAATTTTATTTAGATTCAAATATTAATGTTGAGCACAATTTTTTTTACATTTCTAAAATTTCTTCTCACTATGTTTCCTTTACATGGAAGAATATAATCAATTCTCAAATCACTCATATCATATCTTTCACTACCAATATATTATCCTGGCATTTTTATATCCTAAATATGCATGGATTCTTACTTAGCCTATTTTTGGGAATTGATAATTTCTTTTTTTCTCCTTTTTAGTCTAGATCCCAAGGTCTTTTTTTTCCTACTAATACTTACACCAAATACACCTCAAGGGGAGAATCGGAGTAGTTTTTCTTCTTCTTCTTCTTGGTCTTCTTCAAAAAAATAAAAATAAAAAGAAGAGATGGCTCAATTCTTGGCATCTTTAAAGAGAGCCATTACCAAGGCCCATTATCATCTCCTCCAAAGCATGTGATACCCCTTCCCTTCCATCGAATCACAAAATGTCTTCCTTACTTTTATTTTAAAAAATAAAAATAAAAAGAAGGAAAAATAGAGTTTCAACGAGGTTTCATTTTCGGGGTTTAGTTCGTGTTTTGAGGGGTATATTTTCTGCTTCCAAATTCGTTATAGTCATTGTTCAGCTTGTTTTGATTAATATTGAAAGATTTGGCTCGTTATAGGTTTGTTTTTGCTCTACTTTATTCGTTTTATATTATTGTTACGAATGAAAGTATAAGAAGAGCCTATTTAAGATGATGTTGGAGTTTATTCAGGAGTCATCCATCTATTCCAGCTCTTTGTTGTTTGTTCTTATGATGTTAATAAATTTGAAGTTCTAGGTGTGCTACAAGTATTTGAAATATTTTCTTTAATTCTTGAGAATGTATGTTTGTAAATATTTTCAGTGGTCTTTTTCGAAAAAAAATATTGTTGTTTGAGTACATGTTAATACTCGTTTACTGTTTAAATCTGAAAAATAAAGTTTGAGCGCCCAAATATTTTTATTTTGGATTATATCTGCTCCGTTCAGTTTCTATTAAGAAAAGCAATATAAATCTCTCTTTGGGTTAAAGTTGACTCATGGATACATGTATTCTTGGATTCTTGGAGTCATAACCATGTGAGTTATTTTTAAAAAAATTTTAAAAAAAAGTATGGGTTAGCATATGCAAAATTGTGAAGAGAAAATGGAGAATTGTTTATGTAAGCTTTGTTCATTTTTTAGGAGTCTTTATATTTGGTTTCGTTGTTATCCAAATTTTGGTTAAACATACATGTGAAACTTGGTCCACTGTTAGTGTGCATGCGGGGGCATAAGATATCTTAAGGATACGATATAAAGGATTTAGGTTAATTTGATACTGTTCTTACATTTATTTCATGACATCAAATTTCATGGATCTTCAACATTTTTTTTTCTACACTTTGATTTGTTCTACTTATATTGAGTCGGTTGATTTAGTTTGCTGCATACTCTTTCACTTTATATGTTTTGAATGTCATTCAATTTAATCTAAGCCTGTTGAGTAAATAAAATGGGTAGACGGGTTGGTACAAATGTTTTGATATATATTAAATTAGTCCTAGACTAATTTTTGAGGCTCAATCGAATTATTTAATTGTGAGAAAAAGCGAGATAAGGAGGAAATTTTTTTTTTCAAATCTCGTTGCCCAGTAAAAAGGAAGGTACGCGAGAACTCTTTTAAACCTTTTCCTTTTTATGTGCTTAATTGGTCAAGAATTTTTGTTACTTTATTATTTTAATTAGTTAGATATTAAGAACAGGGGTACTCTTATTCATTTAAATAATTTTTTACATGTACATCATAATGGGATGACATTATTTGGAGTTCAATCACGACGAGTGTCGAAGTCAAAGCACGAAGTAAAGATCAAGTGGAATCGTCACCCAAAGGGGTCATGTACGTATTGAGAGATGATAAAAAGGCAGGCTATAACTGACTTCTTGTATGAAGTGCATATATGACTTTATAAAAATAAAGCAAATCATTATTCCCTTCTTTTCTAATTTCATATATCATTCTTTTAAAGGTCTCAAAGAATTGACAAGTTTTATTATTATATTAAATTATCGACGTACTTTCATACAATCTAAACATTAAAATATTTTAAAGCTTCATATGACTTTTAAATGCTAAAATATTTTATTTAGTACTCTTGAACAATTTCTTTAAGAATTTTTTTTGTCTTATCTTAAGGCATTTAAGAGGATCGATCATACCAAAAATAGACTAGATGGGAGTAACATCGCATTGGACCCGTTTTCAGCTTTGTCATAGCCTGATCCCACTCTTTTGATCTTAACTTTATGTATTATTTATTTTTAGTATTCTGTTTGGAAGCAACCAGGTTAGTTCCTTTACTGTTTACTCTTATAATTTTCTATTTCAGTTTTCCTTATTTGTTTGTATTATTTGATTACTTTAAGTGTTATACTAGAGGCGAATATGTATGTCTTCTTTTCATATGTGCTTGAATAAATACTTTTGGACTCAATGTTTTTTTAAAACTAAAATAAATTCCTTTTGCATGCTTAATCACTTAGTTATTTTAAACTAATTTAAAAATTGACTTTACTTTATCACTTAAAATTCCGCCACATAATAATGAATCCGGAAGTGACTCACTGTTGTGGACCTCGAAAGGTGCCTAACACCTTCCTTTCGAGGTAATATGAACCCTTACCCGACTCTGGCGACCTAGGCTAGTTAAACAAAGTTAATTAGTTTAGTACGGTGCCCTTAACGCACCATAATTCGTTAGGTGGCGACTCTTTATTTAAATAAATCCTAAAAGAGTTGTCACATCCGAGATCCGCTTTTCGCGAGAAAAATGGGCGCGACAGCAATAATTCATGCTTAAAAGCTAGATAAGTTGGTAAATTACCAACTCATCACACAATAAACTAGATGTTTATTGATATAAAATTTATGTCATAGTAAATCTGAAGTTTACTAAAACAAATAGCATATGTCATAATAAGCTTAAAGTTTACCATTGTAAAATAATTTTATTAGTTGACATGACCGTTTTGTCCTCCCGATTTAAACATAATTTGCTAATTGAATATCAAAATAAACTGAAGAACTTAAAAAATTCTTCATGAATTCTTTTGTGTTGTCTGTTCTCATGATATGTTGATTATATTAGCTAATGTTCAGACTGAATTCCCTAAATTCTGAAAAGTATAACAGGCGAATGTGAATATTTTCACCTGTCATGTAATATCTTAAATAGATGCATCTATGAGATGGTCATATGTGTTATTGTCAATCTACAGTTTGACATTCACAAACTTGCTTGCTCAAAGTAAATTGAGTAAAAAATGTAATTTCGAGATTGTGTGATCAAGACATTTCATCTTGATAATGTTGGTCTATATCTAAGTTGATTAGATATTGAATACCTCTAATGAATAATTGAGCCATTACTTATGAGAACAAAACTTCATGTGTTGATCTAAGGTATGATATATTACAAACAACACTTATATGCATCAGAACAATAAATTATGATTAATTTTTCTTTCTCTTTTGGTTCAGGGTCAGAAATTAAATATGTTTTACATAATAGCTTTTGATATATGATATATGATTAATTGATATATCATGACACATAAAGATGAATTTTTCAGAGAAAATTGAGGATATATATTAGTTTTTCAAACATAAGAGGAAGAGAATAAGAAACTAAGAAATATGTTATGAATTATCACCAGTACGATTCTCATTCAAAAGATAATTCAATTCAAATGCTAAAAGCATTTGCTGACCTAAAATTAATTGACATAAGATACAAAAATGACATTGTTTATCCTTCTGCCTTCAAATTGTTGTGCAAGTTGATGACTTGAATTGGAGCTTTTGAAGAATTTTCAAAAGTTGTAGATTATCTGCGGAAAGGAGTTGAAATGAGAAACTTGCAGAATTGGATTAGTGTTGAAGTATCATATCTTTATGCAATTTACGTATTTATATATCATGCTATAACTATGTACATAATATAACTCTTATATGAAGATATTGAAATAAAATCAATTGCATATCGCAAATGAAAGTCATGATATAAATTTATTTATTCTAACAAATATTATCAAATTTCTTGAATATATAGGACATTCATTTGATTGCTATGGATGTTAGATCATACATCTTATCTATTCTCACGAAGAGTTACTGTTATATCATGATGTTTCACATGACAATCAAATCATATAAAGATAATGACTTACAAAGCAAGCAGAAATTTACTTGGCATGGTTTCAATAATTTATATAATAATGATATCAAGAGAATGAAGAACCAAATAATCAATCAATTCGTCAAATTATAATTTGGCAGATCTGATTACAAAGGCTCATCGTTCCTCCTCTGTCTACCTCAACATGCAATAAGTTGGTATACAAGATTGAAATGCATCAATTTTAAGAATTATACAATATTTTAATCTGGGATAGTAAAATACACGTTATATTTTCTTGCCTTTATCAAGGTTTTATCCCATTAGATTATCCTGATATGATTTTTAATGAGGCAGATACATGTATTTTTTCTTCAATGAGATTTTTTTCCACTGAGATTTTTTCTAGTAAAGTTTCAATGAGACATATTATATATTAATGAACATTCAAAGGGGTGTTATAAATATATTGTATTGTGGATGTCCATTTAATACACAAGTTTTTGGATAAACTTGCAATCAAGCAGACATCTTGAGTAACTTACAAAATAACTTTTCTTCTTCTATAAATAGAAAATTAATTCAGTTTATTTGTACATTAATTTCTTTAATTATATATCTTATATTTTACTAGAAAATTTATCCGCGCTTCGCGCGGTTATTTAAAAAAATAAATAAATTATTATAAAATAATTATTGTTAAAAACTTTAATAAAAAATATTGATCTTTACACATCGATTGATTTTATTTTTCTCTATTTTTCATGTGTAAGATTGATATCAAATAATAAAAGAAATTAACTTAACAATTATTGAACGAATTATCACTCTTTAATTTTGATCTTTCAATTGCATATGTCAAATTAAGAATCATGTAATTTTAACCTATTAGTCTTAATTATTTTCTTAATATTGCTAGTAAATATTTTAAATCAAAATAGTTTCAACAAATTTGAGAATTTAAATAAGAAAAAACAAAAAAAATATTCTTATTGCCTTTTGATATTTTTTTAGATCACCTTTTTTTCTTTTGTTATTTTCTTGATAATTATTTTTTTCTATTAATTTTATTTTAATAATACTTTTTATTATGTAATCTTACATTTTTTTGTATTCACTCGAACATTATTTCTCGATTCTCCCTTTTATTTGTTCTTTTTTTCATTTATTATTTTTTGCTTCTTCAATTTCTCTGTATAATTAATAACAATTATTTACATTTCTTAAAATAATTAAGGTAGTTCACCTTTTTTTTTTCTACTAATTTTATGAAAAATTTTAAAAATTAATTTTTTTATTAACTTTTTTTAAATATTTTTCATAATTTATTGCTATATTAAAATTTTAAAAATAACTTCATAAATAATTTTGATTATAATTGATTATTTTTCATAATTTTTTCCAAAAGTCTTAAAGATCACATGCCAATAAAATGCATTAATAATTGTACTCCAATGTTTCTCGAAAATTATTCTTTATAATTTCTTTTATGATTGACCTTGCTCGTATAATTTTATATGATATTTTTCAAATTTGTCTTGTTTTATATATATATATATATATATATATATATATATATATATATATATTCATTCTTGCAAATGTTTTTTTTACCTAAAGAAGCCTTATAAATTTAGAAAGTCAAAATATCAAAAAATATCAAAAAATAAAAAAATAAAAATTTGAAACATTTGTCACCATTCGAGTAGCATCAACAATAATTCTAGATTTAATTACTCTTTCCATCTAATTATCATGGTCTTTTCTATTTTTAAAATATTTACGATCTAACTTTTATCTTATATATATTAATTCTTCTTCAAGATATAATTTAGATATTTAGCAAAATATATCATAAATTATAAATCATAATACATACTTTTTCTCTTTCTTTTTCTTTCTCATATTCATACCCTTCAGAAACTGATATCCGTGACCAAGAATGGTATCCCCAAGATCATACTGATCTTCTTTTAGTCCTTATTAATTTTATAAAAAAATAAAATAAAATTACTTTCTTTCTTGACTAATTCCTAATTACTCATTTATTAATATTCGTTGCTTTATTTAAACTACTAAGAAAAAATTCAAAATATTTTCAAACTAATCAAGTTTTATTAAAGAATGATGTAAATGCTAAAAATATAAAAAGAACATACGTATAATTTCATTTTGTGAATTTGGAATTAATATATTTAATTTGTGCGTTTTTGCTATTTCATTCTTCTATGTTTTATATTTCCCTTTTAAATGTTAAATAAGTAAAAAATTATGAGAGAACTAACATTTAATTCTCCAATGATATGAAAAAATTGATATTTATATACACATCTTAAAGTATAAAATTAAAAATTTTATGTTTAAATTTATATATGTAGAGATCAATTTTATCATTCTTTGCTTCCTTAATATTCTCTTAAGAAAACTAAAAAAACGTTTTGCAGTTATTATTTTATTAAAATTTAATAATTTAAAAATATTTAAAATATTTCAATATTAAAATATAATAATATTTAATTATTATAAAATAAATTACTAATATATATTATTTAAGCGCAGATAAGTCACCTAGTATTATCTATATGCCAAAGATTTTTAAGTACCAAACACCAACCATTCAAAAACTAATTAGGAATGTTTTGTGAATATATATATATATATATATATATATATATATATATATATATATATATATATATATATATATACTTATAATTTTAACTAAATATTATCTAAAAGTCAAAAAATTTCAAGTATCATAATTATTATATTATGAATGAGTTAAGCAATATACCCCAATATATAATTTTTTTGTACCATTAAAAATTAATTACTAATTCTTTTTATTTATTTATATATATAATTTTTATTGTATTAGGTACATTTTAATTAGTCATGACAATTGTTTACTTTATTTTCTATGCTATGGAAATGAAATATATGATTTATGATATATGATATAAATTTTAAAATAGAGAAAATACTCAAAAAAACCATAAAAAAGATAAATAGGAATGGAGGTCATAGAAACATGCCATATCATCATGCCTATAACCTCCGTGTGTGTGTGTGTGTGTGTGTGTATATATATATATATAGAGAGAGAGAGAGAGAGAGAGATTGCAATGTAACTTTACTTGTTAGTGTATAAAATATTATAGAAATAGTTTTAGATTGAAGGGCAAAATAGTCGTTCAATATTTGATAGGTAAATATGATTTGAAGGGTATATTAGTCTTTCAATGTTTGAAGATATTTTAGTATTTTAATTTTTCACTTTTTGGATTCCTACTTATATAGTATTAATATTATTTATTTATTATTATTATTATTATTATTTATTAATTATTATTTATATTTATTGTTATTATTTGTTTGTTTATTTATTTATTGTTATTTATTATTATTTGTTGTTTATATTTATTTATTTATTTTAACTTTTCACTTTTTGACTTCTCACTTATATAATAAGATGGTATAGATTCTTATTAGATTAAATCATTTAACTAGACAATATTAAATAACAAAAATAACTAAATAAATGAGTTAATAAAATAATTTTAAAAATAAAAAAATAGTCAAAAAAAATCACAAAAAAAAAAATGGGAATGAAGGCCTTAGAGGCATACCACATTAACATGCCTCTAAGTCTCCTTTATATATATATATATATATATATATTGATTATGGATAAATCCTAATGGCCACAATGGCCATAATATTCTATTCACACTATAAATAGTTTTTTTTTGACATTTTTATCTTTTTATTTTAAATTTAAATTTTTTTAAAATTTATTTATTAGTTCTTTCCCAATGCATGGAAACTCTCTCCATACATGGAAATTTGGACAAAATTTAAAATTTTCTAATCAATTTATTTATGAATTTTTTTTATTTATTTGTGATTTCTCAATATAATTTATTTATAAAAGTTTTTTAGTAGTGTTTGTTTACACAAATATATATATAGGAAGTTGTATATAAATATAAGGTAATTAAAAAAATTTAAATTTTTTTAAATCAATTTATGTATGAATTATTTTTATTTATTAGTTATTTCTCAAAGTAATTTATTTATGAAAGTTTTTTATTAGTATATATTTACAAAAATATGTATAAAATGTTGTATATATATACATGGTAATTGGACAAAATTTAAAATTTTCTCATCAATTTATTTATGAATTTTTATTTATTTATTAGTTACTTTTTAATTTATTTTATTTATGAAAGCTTTTAATTAGTGTTTATTTATAAAAATATGTATAGGAAGTTGTATATATATACCTGATAATTGGACAAAATCTAAAATTTTCTAATCAATTTATTTATGAAATTTTTTTATTTATTAGTTATTTTCCAATGTAATTTATTTATGTAAATTTTTTATTAGTATTTGTTTACACAATACGTATAGAAAGTTGTATATATATTATTCAAATTTTAAACTTTAGTTGTTTTTTAATACATGATAATTTTCTCAATACATGAAGAATATATACAATTTAACATTTGCTAATCAATTTACTTACGAAAGTTTTGATTTATTAGTTATTTTTCAATATAATTTAGTTATGAAATTTTTGTATTAGTATTTGTTTACACAAATACGTATAGGAAGTTGTATATATATTACAAAAAGTTTTGGAGTAAGAAATAGCATCTTCGAGTCTTTCAAATATTATGATGCAGCCATATTTGGGTTTAACAACTTCGAAAAGCAGCTGAAGGCAGAAAAATTCTCATGTTGATCAAATTTTTTGTCTTTCATTAAAAGATTCTACAATAGATAAAATTATTATTTACTATTTTTTTCTATTTATTTTTTAAAGATTAAGATAACTAAAATTTTCTTTTAATCGCATAATCCTTTTAGGCGTAGAATTCATTTATCCCAATTAGAATGTGAGTATTATAAAGTTAATAGGAAAACAGGAAAGATATGATTAACAATGATCATAAATAATTGCATTCATACTTATGATACTGAAGAAATAGTAAATAGTGGCTTTGTCCAAGTTTTTATTTCAAATTTGAATACATTAGAAATATGTCAAAAAAATTTGAATTCAAATTTGCTATTTTTAATGTACGTCAAGAATCACAAAAAAAAACTATCAATGCACTGATGAAAGAACACTTCATAATTCCACGTTAAATACAACTCATAGATTATTGAAATCTCCAAAGAGAATATAGAAATAAAAGGTGTGTTTGATATAAAAAGCAAAAAATGTTAAGTGGGATAATTTGAAAAGACTTGAATATGTCACGCCCCACCTTGGGAGGTGTAACTGGCGCCTGGTATCATATTGGGCTCTAAGCTGACCTAGTTGGGCATATGCACTTCTGGTGTATGTGTACAACACATAACAAGAAAACAAATGGCTATATCTCGGCTGTAAACATAGTCTTAGGCTGACAAGGCCGCAATACAAACTTGCGCAAAAATAGCTAACCCAACAGGTACAATAACAATATCATCTTATGCGGGTCGACAAGACTACCATGCTGTCTAACAGGTATCATAACTAGGCCCCACACGGCCAACAACGCACCACTAACTATATACTGTAGTCTGCAAGTCTCTAAGAGTGAAATATTGATCAGGACAGGGCCCTGGCCTACCCAATACTGTATAACAAAAGATAAGCAAACCTCTACTAGTTGGAAACTCCGAAGAAAAGGAGCTGAACGATCTGCTGACTCTGATAGCTGCTAGGAAGGTCTCGAAACCTATCTGTCTAAACCTGCAAGCAAGTATGCAATTCCCCATACATGGGTGTTAGTATAATATATATCGAATATGTAAGACAATAATAATAACTGAATAGAAGCTGATAAAGAACTGAAAGTAATCAACGAAAAGGGGAAGAAGTTAACCTGTATGTTTTCATAACCATCGCACGCATCTAGTAAACAATTATACAAACAGGAACTTAAGTTGTATGGTTATACATTCATGAGCTATATCTAGTAAGCAAGTATACAAACAAGAACCTAACTTGGCCCCCATAAGCTTGGAAGGTTCAAGCAACACAGAGATAACCTACTTGGGCCCCTATAAGCTCGGCAAGTACAAGCAATTCACATAACCTTCTATCTACCATCATCGCGGACTCGTAGACAACTTGTAGCTAAGGTATAACTGATCTCTAAAACTGTGACTGAGCCCTCTGGGCTTCTATGAGCCCTTTGGGCTACTGTAACTGTACCTTGAGCACACAAGGCTTTACTAAAGGTCAGTAGTGCCGCTCAGGAAGAGGGGAAGCTGGAAAGGGCACCAACATCAAATGGCTCTGCAGGCCCAATATAGTCGCTCGCGACTCCGTATAGCTTCGTAAGAATTATATAGCTCCTTAAGCACTTTATGATTATAGCTCGCTTCTCGAGCAACCTGAATAGCATTTGGTAGGTGTTGACACCCAATTTTGACCTCCCTACGCCCGTGATATGCTGCTTATATATGTAATATTTTATTTACCTTTTCACGCAATTGTTCGGCTTGCTTATTTCAAATTACATTATATATATATATATATATATATATATATATATATATATATATATATATAATTTTAATTTATTAATTTTCTGATATTACGTAATTATGTCATATATAGTATATTTCGTGTTAATATACGTACCTTTAATAAAACAAGATTTTATTTTAAAATATATGTTTTACTTAATTTTTTATAAACTATTTACATGATAACATTCACATAATTTTAACTAAGTTTTATAAATTATTCGCGTAATAATATTACTCAAATTTACTTAAATTTTATAAATTATTTATGTTGATAATAATGTTTATATAATTTTTGATAAATTAAATTATCATATTACCTATTTATTGAATTATTTATAAACATAGTAATTTATTAATTATACAGCATCCAATTTTGACTTCTTCCCAATTCATTTAAATTTTAGCCACTTTTCACTTAATTCATGGCAATTCTGGCCATTTTGACCAAATCTGGCCACACTTTTAAACCCAATTCAAATTTTTCAATGAAATCCTACCCGTTCACCCAATTAACCTATTCGCGATCCACGCTCTGACCCATGACCCGACCCAAAACCTAAGAATAAATTCTAGTCGTTCATTTAATCTAATCCTATGGTTACAAATAAACCTTAACCTTTTCATATTTATCCTTATTACCCCCCCCCCCCCAAACCCTAGAAAAAATTCATTTTCCTTCCTCCTTAGGCGTCGCACCCTCTCACCATCTCCCCTCTCCGGCGAAGTCCAGCCTCCTCCCTCCATACCCGCTTCGTTTCTCTCTGGCGAAGCCAGAAGTCTCCAGCATTGCTCCCTCTTCTCCTCCATCTCCTCTCTCTCTCGCACCACCGAACAGCACCATCGCCAAACCAACCACCATCCTCGCAACATTACAGTCGCCTTCTCTTCTTGCTCCGGTCAACCACCAAACAACAACTCACCACCATTTTTCTCCTCTCTCCCTCTTCATTCTTTCCTCCTCACTCTTTCACCCGTGGACCACTGCCATCGTCTACTTCCACCACTAGTTTTGTCCATTGTATGCCGGAGAAACATCCAACAACCGCGCTCCTCTCCTCTCTTCCCTTTCTCTCCAACCGAAACACCACCATCATCCACCTGATCTCCCTCTGTTTTCCCCTCTATTCTCCACAAATCAGAAACCTAGATCTGCCTCGCCTTCACCCTCTTCTCCCTTCAGCTCTCAATTACAAACCTCCGTTGACCCGAACAAGGAGTTGAGGACAGGTTGTCTGTCCATATATGGTCTTACTATGATTCACCTTGTTTATTCATTTTAATTTATTTTTCAATGTTTCTTTTGAAAATTCAGATGTCATTTGATTCTTCTTTAAGATGCGTCAAGTCAGTTTATGAATTTAAGTTGAACGTCGATTATTTCTTTGTTGTTCTATGAGTGATGAATTTAAATCTTGCATTCTTTACAGACCTTCCCCTCCATGTTTATTCTTAGAAATGTATGTGAATCCCTAAGAAATATACCTCGACATAATTTTAGCATGTTCAATCTAGTACACATCTTTCTCTGGATTATGACTATTGGCATATGCGTAATTTTATGTACCCGAGATTCTGTAATTTCTTGTTCTTTGCTGTCCTCACTTGATCTTGCTATTTATTGTAAAAGTTGAATGATGGTAGGTCTGGTTTTTGCCATGAATCTGTATAATTTTCAAAGTCTTGATAATCCCGACCTGATATTCATTTGTTTGGTGACGCTTGTGACTTTCTCACTAATATGGCTTTAGTCCCGTTGATTTGAATTTGGCTGTAGTATATTAAACTGTGTAGCCTCGATTATCAAATCGTGTTCCTGTTAACATATGTCGAATGTGGTAGTTTCATCATTGTAATTCTTAAATGGGGTTGTCGAATTAATTAGTACGAATAGGACCTGTTTATTCAAGGTAGGATTTGATTTGAATACCTAGCAAATTATGCGTATGTTTCTCTTATAATTGATTCACTTCCTCAAATTGTTTTGACATAACTGCACCAGATATCGGTATATGATTACGTTGGTTTTTTTGTATAAGTTTGTAAGGAATTGTTTTTGTTTGATTTTCTGTACTAGTGCTAAAAAAATGCATATGGTAATTCAACATTTATTGGTTTTGACAGGAATAATTTAACATTCATTAATTTAGGACAAATTCTTCCTTCATTCAATGTGTTTCTTCTTTGTTTATCACAAAATATTTTATCACCACGTTCTAAGGATTTCTTTTAGTATTTGATCTCCACGATGTGCACGTATTTATGGTAGGCTAATATTAATAATTCTTTAACTTAATTTTTGCCTCTTGATTTTATAATTGGTTATTCTCTTTCTATTTAAATGCTTAATTAATTTTATTTAAAGAAAGTTGTGTGACTAATTTCTCCCCTTCCTTAACCGTTTTGAATGTATGTATTATGGTAAATTTTAATTAGTGTTATTCTGCTTTGATTTATTTAATTAAGGAAGATGTCTCTTGATTGATTTTTTAATTATTTCCTTTCCCTTTATTCTTAGTTGACTGTTGGATTTACTCTGCTATAAAAGACAGCCTCTTTTCTTTTCATATTCATTCGAACACTGTCAAAAAAAAAATACCTGAACTACTCTTTCACTTCTTTATTCTTCACTTTTTATTTACAAACTCCTTTACACCGCCTCAACACGAGCACTGCTCGGAATCCATAAGATTCTTGTGATCTTGACATGTTAGGGTTCGATTTATAGTTGTTATCAAGGCTTCTTTTGCAACTGCTGATGTTTATTACCTTGTTTGCTGGAACTACAATATTGTATTGATTATTTGGTTAGTTTGCCCCTCTATGCTATTCTTTCTTTTTCGATGATACAATGTGCTAACCTGCTTACTTGCATCATGTGAATTTTTAGACATCCTGTTGTGTTCTTATGTCTCATAATATGCACCTAGATTTTGTGACTTAACTTATTTGTATAATTAATTTGTAAAAGTTTTAACTAAAAGGTAGTGATTTATGGATTCCCGAAAATGTATTTGCACATGTGTTTTTGCAGTGTTATTTATTTAACAGGTTCCCTCTTAAGAATGGCATGGAGAGTCGCCGGGATGAATAGGGCTTGGGATTTCATTGGATTTAGCATTATTTTTATACCCTGTTGTATTTATTTGTTTACCTTTATTCGATTTGTAATAAGTTGTAAATAAAACGTTGATGAATAGTGGAAAGGGGGGTTGGGGGTGGGAATATGTGCTGGTTGGTTTAGTTCCCCTACCCTTATTCCCCGATATTGTGTTTAACTAACTCCACGCTTTTTAGATACCATACCTATAGAATATCAGCACCTAGAAAGCATGCTTATAGGATAACGCACACGTTAGAAATCATGCTTGTAGGATTGTATTTGCTTATATTAGGAAACACCAAATTAAGAGGCGCATGTATATAACTGTATTTTAGATACTTTACTTATAGAGATAATTAATAAAACAAACTCTTTGCTTAATAAACTGATCATGTTACAAGTTCAACTCCTCTAGGTGATTTATTAATTAAAAATTTTACTTACAGAAATCTCATTGTTAAGACCCTCAAAGACTCTGTTTAATTATTATTGAAACCTGCTGAATATATACCATACTCACAGAATCATGTATTGACATGTTTAAATTATATATTCTTCTTGACAATATGTCAATATTTGCTGAATAGGTAAATTCAATGTTTGTGCACCAGGAATTATGTTTAAGTCGTGAGCTAAAAAACTTTGCTTACATTTGATTGTTAAATGGACTAGGTGTTTGCATTAAAATATGTCTATAGGAAAGCACTGATATCCCGTTTGTCTAAATAATTAGATCATGTTTGGATTTGTTGAATAATAAGTTGATTTGGACAATGTTTGAGAGTAAGCTATTTTTTTACGATAAGATAATTAGTTAAAAGTCATGCATGTAGGAACTTTGTTTCTGTCCGTACTTACTAGTTGCAGCAAATGCATATGATTCTATTATATTAATTCCAATCCTTAAATGTCATGTTGTGCATCTTATAGCATGTTCATTCTGCGCATCAGATCATATAGAAATCTTGTTGAGGCTTAGTTGAAAACCAATTTTGCTATCTTTTTAAAAATTTTGCTTATTTGATGTTAATCACCTTAACAACCGTAGGATTTAGACCCCAAAAATTCATTGTAGTTGTCTAACGCCTCTTGGACGTTAATCTTGGGACGGCTGGGCAAACATTTAGGGTGTTAGTTTCCTTCGCCTAGAAGGCTCTAGGATTAATAATTACGTAATTATGCGGGTAGACGGGATATGATAGTCTGTGCTCACTGAATAATACGAGCAATCTAAATGATTGCGAAGAATCATTTAAGTTGCACGGGGTGATCCCATTAGGTTAAAATAACCCCTCCCCCCTCTTTAATCGTGGAACTACGTCCGGTCTGATTCCCGTTTAAGAGGGATACATAGGCGCCTCTTTGAGGTGCGGCCCCATATTTTAAAAATTTATTTATTTGGTTGTCTTTTTTGTATGCATTTTTTATCAATAACTGTTATATTTTGTATGGACGAAATTATTTTTCTCGTCTTTATTTGTAGTATTGGATTGTACTTTGTAATAATAATAATAATAATAATAATAATAATAATAATAATAATAATAATAATAATAATAATAATAATAATAATAATAATAATAATAATAATAATAATAATCTCTAAAAACATATGCTGTCTTGAAGATTTCTTTCTTCTCGCTTGTCTGATTTTTCCTTTTTTCCGCATAGCTTAATCCAAGTTGAACTTGCTTGTGCAGTCTAAGATTAAATAGAATAGGTTAAAATAAATCAAGCTTTGGATCACAGTTAACTTCCCCACATATTAATAAATCCGGCTGGGAACCACATTTGTGTACCTCAAAAGGTGGTTAACACCTTCCTTTGGAGGTAATTTAAGACCTTGCCTGAATCTGGTGACGTAGGATATGCAAACAGATTTTCTTGTAATTTAGTTTAGTAATGGTACCCTAACGCACCTCAAATCGTTAGGTGGCGACTCTTTATTCGAATAATCCTTTAAGAGTTGTCACATGTTGAATCCTACTTTTTGTGAGAAAAATGGGGCGCAATAGTAGGCCTAACTTATATACTACACGTTGCTCAATAGGCGTACCTAGCCCCTTAGACCAAGCACAACCACTATTTTCTCCTAAAACAGTCTATATAGCTGCCAACAGGCACATCTTGTGTGCCTACACCTGACCAGATAGTCATGGCAACGATTACAACCTCAGTCGGCTTAGACAGAAAAGGGCGAGGTCCAGGGTGACCTAAGCAATACTCTGAATGTCATACTAAGACAATGGTAGTTCATAAGCGAACAACAAGGTCATAGGCCACCATCTATATGGTTCCTTCGCCTAGAACGGCTGTAGGGCTGCTACTAATTGGATATGTTCCTAAGCAGTCAACCCTAACATCCCACAGGCAACTTACTACAATTCTTAGCCTGAAGGTAATGATGTGATACTAAGGTTCTATTCCCCCAGGCGTCAACTTGGTCTGTCCAGATAGCATATAGCTCCTGTGAGCAATTCATAACCCTGTAGGCAGGTATCTGGATTTATCCCTTCATGGCAACATGTACGTAGGCATCTTCACGAGTAGCCTGGGGAGTTGGCCCTACGTCTAACCACTAATAAGGTCCCTTCTTAGGGTATCACTTAGTCTATCAGACTTCTAACAACTGGGGTGGTTTCCTGAGCAACCTATACGACAAACAGTAAGTCGGTTGAAACTGACTGGTCCTTGACAGTAGCCGATATCATGGAAAGCTATCGCTCAGTTCATTAGGCAACCCTGGTACCACTAACTCGAAGGTAAGACCACCCTATCAAGATTCTGACCCTAGAGGTGTCAAGGTATGCCAACGGCCTGTAGGCGAGCTTTACTGATAATATAGGCGTCAAATAAAAAGTTGTATTGCCCAGCTGCGGCTTATGCTGCCCAACCTTACCAAGATATTCCCAACAACTAACTATAAGCTTCTAAGGCCTTTTTACGATAACAAGACATCAGAATCCCTCTAAACATAACCAAGTGAATAGAAAAATCTGTATGACGCTCCTAGCGTTAGTTACACTGAATATATTCTTTCCCGACAAGGGATACTATGATACAACCTCTATTCGTCTCATAGCAGGTAACCACAACATATATAATCATGAACTACTACAGAGGTACAAATCGTATCAACTATACGACGAGAATACTTGCAGAAAGAGATTAGTCTTAACATATCTCAATAGTCGAATTATGCTCAATCAATCCTGCTTCAATCCAAAACTCATAATTCCTCCGTATTCTAGCTTTTATGTCAAGGAAACCAGGTTGTCACTTGTAGAAGCTTAGGACTCAATTAAAGGCTATTTTCACGACATCTACTTGGCGGGACTCCGTCAAACCGCGCCAATTTCGAAGATTCAACTCCGTAGATACGTTCTTCGTAGGCCTGAAAATCATTATCAAAGAAGAATTGACGTTTGAAGATGATTTGACGGTGTAATCCGTCTTCAATTTGCGAAAACCTCATCCAAAAATCGCCCAAGTCCGAAGCCTTCTCTAGAAATATTTTAAAATGATCTGACTTTCTCACTTAACATATATATATATATATATATATATGAAAGGTAATGGAGGGGATCCGCGACACGCCTCCCAATGCATTGAGGAAGGGGCTCGACGCGGCGCTCCTTGCACCATGGGAGGGGCGCGGCGCGATGCCTGGTGCGCCCTGCCCCCCGACCCCGACCTTCCGCTCTTTTGATAACGCATGCATGCGTTCTACTTCTGGGCCTTCTCCCGCACGCTGTACTCTAAAAACTCTTCAACGTGCACACATATACATCGGTTGGTTAACGACAACTTACGGGGTGTAACATGAATATTAATATAGATGGAAGTGGGTATATTATTAAAAAATAATAATTACAAAATAAATAATGTTGTTTCCTCATATTGTTTCAAAAATTTTGCTAAAATAAAATTGTGTGCCTAAAAACTTACTGGAGTTACACGCCAAGTAGCTACACGGACGAGAGAAAATCTCTAGAGAAGAGGAATCAAGAAAATAATGAATTAGGAAGAATGTAAAGTGAGATAATATAACGGGTTTCATATTATAAAATCAATTAAATAATTTTCTTACAATTAATGAGGGCCCCATATTATAAAGTCATCCAAGGATGAAAATTATTTTCTAATTATAGAAAAATATAAAAGAGAGAAATTTTATTATATTTTTTTAAAAATCAAACCAATCCGATGGATAGAAATTATATTTGATTTGATTTTAATAATTAACAAATTAATTTAATTGATTCGGTTTTGACTTATACCCCAAAATCGATCCAAATCTAACCGTGAAAACTCCTGATTACACCCTTGATTTTTTTCCTGTCCTTGGCAGCAATCCATTTATTTTGAACCAAGTTATTTTTTATGTATATAAAACTTATAAAGTTAGAAAGAGCTCAACTTCTAAAAGTTAAAGCTTCCATGCGTGATATGATTTCACCCCTATGCCCCTTCCCTTTATATATATATATATATATATATATATATATATATATATATATATATATATAAAAAATATATTAATAATTAATTACTATGAACTGAATTAGATATAGTTACATGAAATAGTGTGATAATTACATCATATTTTATAAAAATCAAGTTAATTTTATTGTAAGATGCTTCAAATTAAACTAAAAAAATGAAAAGATTGAGAAAATTCAAAAATTCAAAAATAAAAAATTTGACATTATTGGTTCGATAGTTTATTAATATAAAAATTAAGATAATTTATTAATTGGTAAATAAATTTTTTACCAATCAAACTTATGTACACGTAAGAAGCATCAAATGAAGAATATAAATATATAATGGATATAAAATGAATTGAGTGAAAGAAAAAATCCATGATGAAAAAATTGATCTAAAAATTAAATAACAAAACAGTTAAACAGAAAAATATAGAGAAATAAATAAACAAAACTAAGAAGAGAGGGAGCAATAGAAGTGGGACCCACATAATTTTTTTAAAAAAAAGACGTCACCCTTACATTTTAAGTCATACTTGTGCCTCACCCATCATATTTTTTAAAAAAAAATATATGTTGCACTTACTTTTAATATATTAGAAAATAGTAAAAATTTAACTTTATTTTGAAAGAAAAATATTATTATGATCTTTTTATATTTGTGGTCATATTTGAGCCACGTGACCGTGAGCACAAGGCGATAGTGGTGAAGAAAAAGATGGGAGTTGTAGAGGTGTTTATTATGAATTGAGGAAAGAATTCATGAGAGCAGGGACAAAGGTATGGGCACCTAATAACATAGGTCAATCCTCAACCTCTAAAAGAACATAGGCCTGCTTGGAATGACACTATTACTAAGCTAAGTAACCCAGAAAACAGACTCATTCATGAAAAAGTATGGCTAAATGTACCAAATATGTGGATCGTGTCCTCTATGCAATTTTAGGCCCCCCAACTTATATCACCTGTTAACAAAAGTGAAAGTTTATATGTGTCTATCAACCACAGTGTAGAACCAGGTTCCTTACCTGGTTCTGAAAACAGAAACGTAAGTAATGCACACACAATATTTATGTGGAAACCTCTTTGTCCAAGAGAGTAAAACCACGACCTACCCTAGTAGGATTTCCAAAAGCTCCACTATAACTGGGCAGTGTTTAGATTTACAACCCCTAGTAAATCTAGGAATTAACAACTTAATCCCTCCTCTTCTTACAATACCTATATTGCAAGGCTTTGCAATAGCTATATTACAAAGACTCAAGATGGCTAACTCTAGCCTAAATAGGAACACAAGATTACAACTCAAAACAGCTACCTACAACAGCTACTCTTGAACGAGGAGTAGGTTTACAAATCTTAGTACAAGAGACAAAAAATCAACATTCTAGACTTAGAACAAAATACACACTTGAGCAGCTCCGGTCCCTTTAATGTTGAGACTTTGTCTTCTGTCTTTTGCAAGTAAAGAACTGTCCTACTTGTGTTTTTTGCAAAAGTGAAGAACAAGTTGTTGTTGAAAAGAATATGTTTAGAATAAGAGCCATTTGTCCGATGGATAAAAGAGAGTGTCGCTGCAGACCTGCCACTGTACTGCGGCAGCAGTGTCAGTCTGCACCTCACCTTTTGTCAGCAGTACAAGGTTGACTTTTTCCGGTAGAGATTCAAAGAGCGATTTGGTTCTCCAATAGGTTTTTCATATCATCAAGACATATTTCTATCAATTTCTCTCTTTTTGATGATAACAAATACCCAGACATATCAAGCCCGATCGGTTCCCCCTGACACCCACAACCCTGTCTGAGTTCCCCCTGACACCAAGAACCAGTTTCCCTTGTCACAGTAACAGTTCCCCCTGTCACAGTAACCTCCTCCTCTTCCTACAGCTTCAGTAATTTACCAAATTTACCTTCCCCCCTTTTGGCATCATAAAAAGAAATAGTAAAATAGTAAAAAGCATCGGCGGTAACACTGTTAACTTATGGCTGCTGGGGCAACCAAACATGAATGAAGAAGTGCAAAAAGTAAGGAGAAAAACATAACATGTTCATTCAAACCAGAAACAAACAACATCGCATGAGGGAGAAAAAAATAGAGGTATCAGTAGTCAAAGTCATACAACAAGCTAGCAATAAACAACATTAACAGTGCCACACCACAGAAGGATGGAGGAAGGTCGGAGGGAAACAAAAGGGGAGACAGGAGAAGGTCACAGATTGGCAAGGAGTTTGTCAATTTTTTCATTGGCCGCACGCTGGTCACAAATCATTTGTTGAGTCAGTTCTTCCAGCTATTTCCTAAGGGAGGCATTGTCACTTTTCAAATGAGTATTCTCCTCCTGGAGATCCAACAGAGCACCAGGTACCGTACTGGATTGAGAAGCTTTAAGAATCGCTATTTCAGCATCTTTTTGGGCAACCAACATGGTGAGGCGTTCAATTTCTTCAATTGCTCGATGCTTCGTTTCAATAAAGCTCGAAACAGTAGACTGACCCGCAATCCCTCCGTGCCTTGCCACACACTCATATTCCTCGAGGGTGCTGATAGTGAACATTTGCTTGCGAGTGGACATCATACCGCATCCAAGAGGAAGCCCAAAATATTTGAAGACGCGAGTAAGAAGGTATCCATATGCCAATCCATGTCTCCCATCCTTGGAACCAACTATCTTGATCATATACTCAATCATGAGGGCTGGCAGGCTAAGTGGCTGAAATGAGCTTAAAGCCTCCATGATAAACAAATCAGTCAATGCCGCAACATATCGACGCTCAGCCCTAGGTAGGACAACTTTGTTCACAAACTCAAACAGAAGCTGATAGACAGGCTTCATCTGCTTCTTGAGCATTCTATCACTGGTCAGGTTCCCTTCAAGTTTCCCTATCATCTTGTGAAAGTATCTAGTTGCTTGCTTATCCTTCACCGTAAATTGCCCTGTAGTGTGCATATTCAGTATCTTTCCAAGAGAGATTGAATCGAACTCCAAATCAACACCACCAACTGTGGCAAACACAATTTCATCATCATCAGTAAAAGACAGGGATGTGTAGAACTCAGTAACCTCACTTTCATACATGATGGGCATGGGAAGGGAAAACAAATGCTCCCAGCCTTGATAACTAACAATCTTAATTAGTTCCTGCATCCCTGCTATATCAGGATCGAAAATTCGCCCCCCTAACACCCTCTGTTTCCTGATGTTAGCAACTCGTGCCTTAACATCATCCCCCGCTGGTGCAGTAGCTATGCATTTACCTTTAGAACATTTGGCAATGACATGCTTCCTTTTGGATCACAGCACAGGAGCACCAGGTCCTTCAGCAGGTTTTTCGACAACAGCAGGTTTCTTTCCTTTCTTCGAGACCCCACCACAACAATGAGCTTTCTTCTCAGTCTTGGAGCTCTCGTCTGTGGGTTGAGATGGAGTAGCAGAGTCTAGATCCACAATAGGAGAGGACCGAGCTTCCTCATCAAGCACAGTTTGCCTGGTAACCCGACGTTTCTTCAAAGTATTTTGACGGCTCTCTTCCAAGATTATGTCCAAGGACTTCTTGACAGTCCCCCTGATAGCAGGTCCTCCTTGTGTTCCTATGGACCTCTGAAGAGTGATCCGTGAGGCAGTGCAAGATTTTCTCTTAAAGACCAGATGAATGGGAACCTCATCATCATCAGGAGGTGAGGAGGCCGCTACAGCAATTTCCGAGGGTGCCGAGGTCACCAAGATCTCCATGTCTGGCTGAGTAGGGGTTCCATCCCACTTGGGAGAAGCAACAATCGGTAGGTCCTCGTGAGAAGAAGGTTCCCCACTTCCGTGAATAAAGGGGAAGTTACTAACATCAGAACCCGGTCGACAACCCTCAACAGATGGGGACTCTTCTCCAATATATTTTTCTCGAGTCCCCAATGCAGTAATAAAACCCTCAATAATTTCAGCCTCATTTTGGAGAATATTGGACGTACCTTCTTTGGATTTAGTCAGTGCGCCTTCAGAAGAAAAATCTGACCCTTCCTTTTGAGGAACATCGGTTCCCTCTGTGGTCACCACTGGACTAACGGCAGTTACCCCTGCGTCGCCACCCCCTGCATTGACATCTCCAGGAGAGATATCAGTAGAATTGACTGGGACTGCCTTGGGAGAGTGGATTTTGGAACTAGGAAAGGGTTGGGTGTCGGTATCGCCAGGGGAGGAAGAAAGATTTGAGGAGATGGAGCATCTAAAATTAGGTTGTCAAAGAGTTGGTTTTCTTTGGTGGAAGGAGAAGGAGAAGTTGTTCCGGCCATTTGATGATGATGGGGAAGACAGACGAGGTTTGAGAGAAAATTTGACAGAGGAGGTATGCGCTTTATACAGGAGAGATATTGTAAGCAAGGTGTGAGGAGATGAAAACATTAATAGAGGAACTAATGCGGTTTTTAAAAGAGAACTGATGGATGTGACTTGTTGGGGAAGTTGAATCGGTGTCAGAAAGGAGGGAAAAGTGACATGGCACAATTGAGTGTGTGTTTAAAAAGATCTTAGAATATGACTAAGAACGCTAACCTGTTGGAGGAACCTGGTTCCCTGAGAGCTCCCTCAGACCCATGAGCTTCTGATGAGTGAGTATTTTGTTTACATCCTTACGACCTGGTTCCTCACCGTGCATGCATACCTGTGACAGTATAGAACTAAGTTAGACAAGCCACATTTGCCAAGTTTTTTACTATATACCTGCATTTTAGATCTAGCCACAGGACAGGAGATACAAGAACATTGAGGCTACGGGCTGGATCTAATCAATCCCAGCTTCACTCGATTTCATTCAAAATTCTCTCTTCCCAGTGCCTTTGTGAATATATCAGCCACTTGGTCCTCTGTGTTGCAAACTGCATGCATATCAGTCCCTTCTCTATATTATCCCTGAGAAAATGGTGTCGTACGTCAATGTGCTTGGTTCTTTTGTGTTGGACTGGATTCTTTGCCATGTTCAGGGCACTGGTATTGTCACACATAAGAGGTACACAGTCTACATGAATGCACTAGTCTTCAAGTTGCTGTCTAATCCATAACAATTGCGCACAGCAGGAGGCTGCGGAGACATATTCTGCCTCAACAGTGGATAGTGCAACTGAATTTTGCTTTCGAGTTCCCCATGAGATTAGAGAGGAACCAAGGAAGTGGTCCATTCCTTAAGTACTTTTTCGGTCTACCAAAAAGCCTGCGTAGTCAACATCAGCATACCCAACCAAATTGAAATTATCACCAGAAGTACCCTTAAGATACCTCAAAATTCTTTTAGCAGCCTTTAAGTGGGATTCCTTTGGATTAGACTAGAAGCGAGCACACATCCCTACACTGAATACTATATCAGGTCTGCTAGCAGTTAAGTACAATAAGGACCCAATGATACCCCTGTACGTAGTTGGATTTACTGGAGAACCAGGTTCATCATTGTCCAGTCAAGTAGCAATTGCAAGTGGAGTGTCAATGGGCTTGGCGGATTCCATGTCAAATTTCTTAAGTAGTTCAATGATGTACTTCTCTTGACTTATGGTGATCCCATCCTATTTTTTCTTGATCTGTAGCCCCAAAAAGAAATTCAATTCACCCATCATGCTCATCTCGAACTCACTTCCCATAAGCTTTCCAAAATCTTCACACAAGGAAGTTGAGGTTGATCCAAAGATAATGTCATCAACGTAGACCTGTACAATCAGCAGGTTTTTCCCTTCTTTCTTTAGAAATAATATGTTGTCAATCTTCCCCCTTTTGAAGCCATTGCTAAGGAGAAATTTTGACAACCACTCGTACCAGGCGTAGGGAGACTGCTTCAACCCGTAAAGAGCCTTATCCAATTTGTAAACATGATCAGGAAGTTTATGGTCTTCAAAACCAGGTGGTTGCTTTACATACACTTCCTCCTTCAAATGCCCATTTAGGAAAGCACTCTTCACATCCATTTGAAACAGCTTGAACTCCATGTATGAAGCAAATGCAATGAGTATTCTGATGGCCTCTATGCGTGCAACAGGAGCAAAAGTTTTCTCGTAATCTATTCCTTCTTCTTGATTGTACCCTTGAACTACCAGCCTTACTTTGTTTCTGATCGTGTTCCCCTTTTCATCTAGCTTGTTCCTATATACCCACCTGGTTCCTATGATGGTTCTGTCAGCTGGTCTGGGAACCAGGTGCCAAACTTGACTTCTCTTGAACTGTTCTAACTCATCTTGCATGCCAGAGATCCAATCTGAGTCATTTAAAGCTTCCTTGATACTTTTGGGTTCTATCTGTGACAGAAAGGCTGAATGAGCAAACATGTTTCGAACTTTTGAACAAGTGGTGATTCCTTGGTCAAAGGAGGATATTATGTTATCCAGAGGATGAGGCGCTCTGTGCTTCCAGTTCGAGACTCTGGGGTTGGAAGGATCTTGTCCTCGCTGGTTCACAGGAGTTGCGGAATCAAGTAACTCATCATCATCATTATTTGAGATATCCAAACTTCGGGTTACTTGATCCTTCTGTGAAGCATTATTTGGTGAGGGTGTGTGAACATCTGACTGCTGCCCATTCAACTTTGAGTCACTGCCTCCGTGTTCATTTGCTTGATTACTTGAAGTTTCTTATAAATCCGGTCCTTCACCTGGAACTGATTGCATTTTCACTAGCTCTCCAGCTTCAGGATCTTCAGCATGATTGGTTGCATTACTCAACCCATTGGATTCATCAAACACCACACGAATACTCTCTTCCACATACTGAGTCTGTTTATTAAAGACCCGATGCTCTGCGATGAATACCCCACAAAGATGCCTTCATCACTTTTAGCATCACATTTTCCAAGGGCCTCCCTTCCATTATTCAAGATAAAGCATCTGCACCCAAATGCTCTTAGATACAACAACTTGGGTTTCTTTCCATTCAGCAGCTCGTATGGCGTCTTTTCCAAAAGGCACCTGATCAGGCACCTGTTAATCACATAACATGCAGTGCTTACATCCTCAGCCTAAAATGTTTTGGATATTCCACTGGCAATCAACATTGTTCTAGCCACATCCTCCAGTGTTCTGTTCTTCCTTTCCACGACTCCATTTTGTTGTGGAGTCCTGGGTGTTGATAAATTATGGGAGATACCATTTTTAGCATAAAATTGATCAAATCGGGCATTGTCGAACTCAGTTCCATGATCGGATCTGATGCTCACAATCTTACTTCCATACTTGAGTTCAACCTATTTTGAAAAGACAACAAACACTTCAAAAGTTTCATCCTTGGACTTCAAGAACAGTGTTCAAGTGAACCGTGAGAATTCATCCACAATTACAAAGATGTAGCGTTTCCCTCCTCTGCTAGCACATCTCATTGGTCCACATAAGTCCATGTGAAATATTTCAAGAGGTCTTGAGGTGCTAACATCCTTATTGGGCTTAAAATATGACCGAACCCGTTTTCCTTTAATGCATGCATTGCACATCTTATGATCGATGAAGTTTAGCTTTGGGAGACCACGGACCAGGTCCTTGGTGATTAGTTTGTTTAGCATAGAGAAGCTCACATGTCCAAGTCGTCTGTGCCACAGCTCACTGTCGTCCTCCATGGAGCTCAGGCACTTCATATCATAATCTCCGATAGACCTCATCTTTGCTACATAAATATTCTTCCATCTTTTGGCTACCAGGATAATTTCGCGGGATTCAATGTTGGTTACCGTGTAGCTAGATGAGATGAATCTTACCTTGTTACCTTTGTCACAGATTTGCGAAACACTGAGCAAACTGTACTTCAGACCTTCCACATAGAAGACATCCTCAATGGCATGAGCAACACTCCTTCCAACTTTTCCCACACCTAAGATGTATCCTTTCTTACCATCACCAAAGGACACATTGCCTCCTTGAAGAGCCTTGAGAGAGAGAAATTCTTCAATTTTTCTAGTCATATGCCTTGATCAGCCACTATCAATAAACCATTTCTAACCATCTGCTTCTCTATCTTCATGCAAGCATATTAGAGATTAGTTTTCGGAACCCACATCAATTTGGGTCCCTTAAAATTGTAAAAAGGATGAATAAGATTTCTTTTGATCCATGCAGGTAATCCGGGTTTTCTTCTCATAAGATTAATTTCTTTAGAAACTGGATTTTCCCTTGCAAACCTCACATTGCTCTTAACTACATCTATTCTTGCTTCACACGAGTCTTTGTAGTGACTATTCTTTCCACAGTGAGTACACAACTGATCTTGGGCAGATTTATATGCCCAAGTGATACTCAAACGTATCATTTTTACCTTGTTTGTTGTGCAATATGTATATAATATTATGTATTTGGTAATAAAATGCGAATTTATACTAACCAACATGATTAGCATTTGTTTTGCAGGATAATGTGATTTTGAGGAGCTAAAATGCGTGTTGGAACTATGTCGGAGTTGGACTGGGATGCGAGCGTGGAAAAGGCCTTGGATGGCACATTTTACAGTGGCTCCGCGATGGAGCCGTGCCACGCTGCCATCGCGGTAGCACACTGCCTGGGCAGAAATAAAATTGGCAATTTCCAGTGTGCCTGCGCGTCAGCTCCGTGGCATGGAGATAGGCCTCCGCGATGGCCTCCGTGCCACGTTGAGGCCAATTATCTGGACCCTGCAATTTCCAGAGAGGGTCCGCGTCCACGCCGTGTCACGGAGGTAGTGCTCTGCGTTGGCCTCCGTGACACGTTGCTTGTTATTCCGGGAAAAATTTCCCACTAGTATAAATAGCACACTTAGGTTATTTTTAAAGGGAGTTTTTTAGTTTTAGTTTTTTTTGCCTGAGTTCAGAAGTGGAGAGAAGGAACGTGGTTTTGTGGCAGTTGAAGAATAGAAAAGATAAGAGTTTTCTTCTCTTCCCTTCTTCTTTCCTTCAATTGTATGCATGAGTAACACTCATTCTAGGATGATTAATCCAAGAATGAGTGGCTAATTCCTTTCTTGCTGAGGTTTTGAACTTGTGTAATGAATGTTGGTAATCATTGATATGGTTTCTTCTTCTTCTTGCATGTTGTTCTATTAATTCTTGTGTTTATTACATTATTGATTGGCCACCATTAATGTATATCTAAAAAGTCCAATTTCACTCGAGAGAGCATGAAATTGGAAAGTTGTGAATTAATAGGGTATTGTTCTTAACTTGATTTGGGAAAATTGGGTTTTGATGTGCTTTCTTGATAGAAATATACTTGAAAGCCGTATTAGTCAATTTAGGAACCAGAATTGGAGTGTTAGGTCATAAATTGCATTTGATCACAGAAATGTAGACGGATGGTTTATGATTCTAAAGTGAAATTAAATACGGAAGTTTTAATTTCTAGGCAAACGTTCTTGGCTAGCAATATGAAGAAGAGGATGACCAAATTATCATGATTATCAAGTTCATTACTCGTTCTTAACCTTGGCATGTGCATATCCATTGTCTAAATTCAACGTAAATAGTAGTTATTAATTTCAGTATATAATTAGTTTAGAAACAAAACTCACTCAAATCTTGGTTGGATTGTTGTTAACATAGTTAGAAATAGAATAGAGATATAGTAAACTAGGCAGTTTTGCATATCTAGAGCAGCCTCCTTGGATCGATACTTGGCTACTTAGCCACTTTATTACTTGTTTGACCACGTACACTTGCGTGTCGGATTTTAATATATACCGAGCAGCGATACGCGCGCAACAAGTTTTTGGCGCCGTTGCCGGGGAGGCTAGGCGATTTGTAAAATTGTGTTTAGTGTAAATTTACTGTATTTGTATTTTTATTTTCTTAAGTGTTAACAACTTGGTCTTAGCCTGTATTTTGCAGATTTTTATTTCTGTGAACACTGGCAAGGGACAAGGAGCTGGTGGAATCTTACTTAGAGCCAGAACGTGAATTGCACAGTCAACGTAGAGAAGCTCTTCGGAAGAAGCTGCAGTTGCTTAAACAGTCTATGATGGAGCAACCAAATCCACCAGTTGTGCGGGCAGTGTTAGTGCCCGAGGAAGTAGCAGCCAGGCCGGTTCGCGAGGTGGCAATCCCACACGCTAATAATGTACATTCCAGCATCCGCAAACCAGAGCCTGGGGGGAGATTTGAGTTAAAGCAAAATATGGTGCAACTTTTGCACACTAGCGGGCAGTTTACCGGTCTCCCTCACGAAGATCCGCAACAACATCTCCAGAACTTCTTGGAGATAAGTGACACTTACATCCCCGCTGGAGTGTCACCTGATTATGTTCGGCTCACCTTATTTCCATTTTCCTTACTGGGTGAAGCCAAGAGGTGGTTAAAAGCTGAACCACCCAACTCTATATCAACGTGGGATGATCTTGCAAGCAAGTTTTTGATCAGATTTTTCCCTTCAGGTAAAACAGCTAAACTTAGAAGTCAGATTCTAAGTTTTAAACAGAGGGAAGGAGAAAATCTTTATCAAGCCTGGGAAAGATTCAAGTCCATGTTGCGAGACTGTCCTCATCATCATCAGTCAAACGAGGTGTTGGTACACACTTTTATTGAGGGTTTGGAACCCCACACTAAAATTTTGTTAGACTCAGCAACTGGAGGGCAAGCGCTGGAGAAGACTTATGAGGACCTGTACACTTTGCTCAACCGAATTTCACAAGGCAATCCGGAATGGAATGCAGATTCTTGAAGAGGTGGAGCAAGGAAAGCAGCGGGAGTGCTTGAAGTGGATGGATTCACAGCTATCGCTGCACAGATAGCTGCTTTGCAAAATCAGTTAAACACTCACTTCAGCAATATGAATTTGAACCAGCCTTCAGCCTCAGTCAATGCAGTCCAACAGATGTGGTGTGAAGTGTGTGGTAGTAGTGAGCATTCAGCTGAATGCTGTGGTGCAAATCCTGATTCTGTCAACTTTGTGGGCAATGCACAGAGGAATCAACAGCAGTTTGGTGGTGGCTACAACTCGAACTGGAGGAATCATCCAAATTTTTCGTGGGGTAACAACAATCAACAAGGCCAGGGTTCAGGGCAGGGTATGCACAGAAACCAAGGAGGGCAACAAGGCTATCAGAATCAGTTCAGAAATCACAATGCCCCTCCTCCACCACCATCACCGACTATTGAGGAAATGTTCAAGACCATGATTGCCAACCAGGCACAATTGCAGGCTGACTATGTCAAATTGGCAGCCGAAGTAAAGAACAATCAATTGGCAACCAAGGCTCTTGAATATCAGTTTGGGCAATTTGCTAGTGCCCAAAATACTAGACCAAGGGGAGGACTACCTAGCGACACGGATCCCAATCCTAAGCAGGTAAATGCAGTGACCACGAGGAGTGGTTTACAATTAAAGGAGGTGGAACCGGAAAGACCGCCTCAGAAGTCAGGAGCAGCAGATGTTGAGGGAGAACAAACCTCAGATACGGGGAAGACCAAAGAAGCTGAACCAGCAAGGCCTCCACCCCCGTTCCCTCAACGACTTAAGAAACACAAGGAGGAGGCGTGTTTCCAGAAATTCATGGAGGTACTTAAACAGGTACATGTTAACTTACCTCTTGTTGATGTCTTGCAGGGTGTGCCAAAATATGCAAAGTATATCAAAGACATCGTGGCCAACAAAAGTCGCTTGACTGAGTATGCCACGGTGGCTTTAACGGAGGAATGCACAACCCGTATTCAGAACAGGTTGCCCACTAAACTGAAGGATCCTGGAAGTTTTACTATCCAGCTGACGATTGGGCAAAGTATCCGAGCTCGTGGGTTATGCGACTTGGGGGCAAGTATAAATCTGATGCCATCTTCGGTATTCAGAAAGTTAGGGCTAGGGAGTCCTAGACCTACAACAGTGATCTTGCAGCTAGCAGACAGGTCTTTAGCTAAGCCGGATGGCATTGTTGAGGATGTGCTAGTGCAGGTAGGCTCCCTCATTTTTCCGGTAGATTTCATTGTTCTGGATTTTGAACCAGATGCGGAAGTCCCATTTATTTTGGGACGACCCTTTTTGGCAACCGGAAAGGCATTGATCGATGTAGCTGCGGGTCAACTCACAATGCGAGCACACGACAAGGTTGAGGTGTTCGACGTGTACAAGGCACCTAAGCTCCCGACTGTCTATAAGGAACTCTCGGTGATCAACGTGATTGATCATGGGAATGCAAATGGATTGAGTGATTCCCGAGAGTTACTAGGTAGGCCACCAGACAAGGTTGAGAACTACTGGGGAGATGACCATGATCGGGTCAAATCGTCCATCTCCCTAGTAGAAACTTGAGCATAAAGGCTGTCGAGCCGCGACGTTAAACCAGGCGCTGCACGGGAGGCAACCCGTGAAAAATATTTTTTTTTCTTTCCTTAGTGTAAAGTTTTTCTTTTATTCTATTTTCTTTTCTTTTTCTTGACTAGGCTTAGATTGGCGTTTTATTTAGTAAATTTTTTTATTTAGTAATCTAGTAAAAAAAAAAATTATTTTTTTTAGTAGGGAATCCATTAATTTAACCAATTCTTCTTTAGTGAGGTGATTTTCAGGTATACTGGAGGAAAAATACTTGGAATCGAGGAAACGAGGCGAGGTATGAAAAATAAAATTTGATGGTGAAACAGAGCACTGGCGCGTTGGCGCCGTGTCACGGAGGCAATGCTCCGCGTTGACCTCCGTGACACGTTGAAGGCAAATCTGGAATTTTTTAAAATTCCAATAAGCCAACGCGTTGGCTCCGTGTCACGGAGGAGGGGCTCCGTGTTACCCTCCGTGACACGTTGCCCTTATCCCAGTGCCGGGTCACACCGGGTTTCCGGGTGACCCGCGTGTTTCCTTTAAATAAACCCCCGATTTTCGCCCATTTTCCCCCATTCCCTATACCCTCCGTGACAAAAACACCCATTCCCCTACCCCCAAGCTCCGTGCCACGTTAAGAGGCAAGGAAAACGTCAAGTTTTCATCGATTCTTCAATTCCAAGGTATGTTTTCATCGTCTATCTCAATTTTTTGGCGATTTTTGTCAATTTTGAGCATGTGAGGTGAGATATATCACCCTAGGCAGAAATTAAACATGACGTGAATTATTTTGTGATTGATTATGTTCGGATTGTTGTAGTTGACGGTTGAACTTATCGATTAATTGAATAATTTAATGTTGATTATCGAAGTGAATTCTAGGGCTTGGGGTTGTTGAATTTTAACTTGGGTAACTTGATAGTTTAATGAAATTGATGCCGGGGTGTGTTTATTATTTGAGATAAGTCGTGGTAACTACTGTATAATTGTTGAAAGTCGACTAATTCTCGAATTTTTGTGGGAAAGTGCATAATATGTGAATTGGTTGAATTGCTTAGATTAGTTGTATATAATAGGTTTGTATTGGTGTTTTTATTTTGTTGTTGTTATTGTTGCTAAGTGCTATGGGTGAATAGCGGTCGATAGTAGGATTGGGTTAGCTATATGAAGTCTGAGTAGTTCGCTAGCCGTTATGCTGTCGAATTTTTGTGAACGCACTAAGCAACATGTTTATAGTTGATTGTGTTTGGGGTGTAAATAGAGCTATCCTTGCTAAAATGTTGTAAATATTGTTAAAGACTAAGTGTGGGGTAAATTTTGTTTAACCCGACCTTAGCCGATGCTAACAAGTATTTAGCTTAACGTTGTGCTTGTCTGTGTAAATTGACAGGTACAATGGCCAGCCGACAAGATAAAGGCAAGGGTGCTTCAACCTCAGGCACCGGCAGAAAGAGAATGAGACTGGGCACTGCTGTCCCAGCTGCACCTGCTGTTCCACGCGGTCAACACCACCGATACGGGACACGATGGGTCACCGATGAAGGGAAGAAATGGTACGCAAAGCATAAGGAGAACAAGTACTTCCCGGAGGAACATATTGCAAGGGAACCACTTGCACAGGAGTTCCCTCGCATTGTACAGAGGATTGAGGCAGCTGGGCTCAGCTTTATTTTTCAGGAGCCCAAGGAGTGCAACCTTCACTTGGTCCGGGAATTCTACGCCAACTGGAACCCGGCCATCAGGAGCCATACTATTAAAATCAGAGGGCAGATTGTCACTCTGGAACCCCAGCAGCTGAATGCCATCGTTGGAGCGCGGGACACAGACGCCCACGTCCTCCGCCAGTTAAACATCACCCCACCGTACGCCGACATCAGACGTACATTGTGTGGGGCTCGATCCACAGCCCGATGGAGCAGACACAAAGAGAGGGGTTACCATCAGACTTTGCCTTATTCGCAGATGAACAGGGAGGCAAGAATCTGGCTAAAAATTGTATGTTCGTGTTTGATCCCGGGAGTGCATATGACAGACGTGACCCAGGACCGTGTCTGCCTGGTGTATGCCCTTATGAAAGGGCTTGAGATTAATGTGGGGGCGGTTATAATATCCGCCATGAAGAGAGCCAGACTACACCAGGGCCACAGATACGGGTTTGGCGGACTCATCACCACCTTCCTTCGAGGCCTCGACATTGAGGAAGAAGCCTTGGATTACATTCCGCAGTTGGAGCGGAGGGCCCTTGATGTGACAAAGACCAAGGCCCCCGACACTACACACGGACCGGTGCTGACTCTGGGCGAGCGACATGCTCGTGACGACCAGTATATGGCCCGGATGTTTGGCATGCAGATGCTGCAGCTACGGATAGGTGGGAGACCAGCCACCGAGGATGAATTATGGCAGCTGGAGCTGGACTACCCCTTTGGCGAGAACGCCAGAGCTTTATACAAGGTGGGGCCAGCCTTTGTGGAGCCGACTGATGACGACGTCCCTACTGATGAGGAGACACGTCGTGAGGACTCTGATGTAGAGTCCGATGACGATGATGGAGCCGATTCGGATATGGGCGACGAGGCCGCAGCACCGGATGAGGAAGTCGAATATTTCGACTGAGCAGAGAGTTCCACCACCCATATGTTGTGCTTTGTATTGTTGTGAACACTGGGGACAGTGTTCGATTTAAGTGTGGGGTGGGGAGTAGTTAGGTGCTGGGTCATAGGCTCTAAACTTGCTGTATAATTTTTCCTTGACGTTTATGTATGTCTGTGCTTTCCCTGTTGTTGTGAACTGATTTTGTGATCTATGTGTATATATTTGTGTTGTGGCTGAGGATGTGTGTTTTGAAAGTCATGGTTGCCTTTGTAAATATTTTGTAAATTTTGTAAATATTTTTTTCTTTATCGATATGATCGATATTTTTCACAATTTTTGCAAAAAGATTTTGCACTTATCAAAATATTTTGTAAATATTTTCTATCGCAATGATCGATGTGTTGCAAAAATTTTGAAGTTTTATTTTTGGGTTTCTCGGAGTTTGTTTTCGGTTCTTTTACCGAGAATAGTCCCATTGAACCGATGTCATAGTTAGTGACCGTTCCCTATGATGGATGGATGACGACCGTCTTAAGGGAAATGTAGTCGATAGGAGCAGATGTTTTGTTTTTAGTTTCTTTGGTGGATTGCATCAATAAACTGTAGTTGCTTATGGTTGCTAAAATTTCGTTGCGTGTTGTAATTGATGTTCGAAATGTGAAAATGATTCGGTTGAAAGCATGCAATTGTGTAAATATGTTGAGTTACCTAGGCTATAGAATTTGGTTCATTATTGTCACGCCCCACCTTGGGGGGTATAACTGGCACCTGGTGCCCTACTAAGACCTGACCTGCTGAACTGTTAAGCCTGGGCGCATCTGGCACCTGGCTGGCTCTAGCTCAAATTTCTGGAAACAAAGGGCTATATAACGGCTGTAAATACAGCCCCCGGCCCATTGGCCTATAGCCTTCTGTACCTGTATTACAGCTGACCAGAAACAAGGCAATTCAGGGGAACCTATGCGGGCTGACAAGGCCACCATGCTGTCTAGTTATCTGTAACTCAAGCATAACATACTGAAAAGCTACGTGACCGACAAGGTCACCACTACTGGCAAACTATGGCCCCACACGGCCATTACAAAAGAAAGAAGGAGAAAAAGCAACTATACAACTGCACGGCCTCTCACGACCGGCTCATCTGACCACAGGGAATATAAACAGACTGCAAGCCTCTAGGAAAGATAATAGAAATGATCGGGACAGGGCCCCGACCTACCCGTACTGTACAACAAAAAGAACTGGACTACACCTCTAGAAATTCAGTCTCCGGATGACAGGAGCTGAATACTCAACCGCTGATGGGGATCACGTGGTATCGCCTGCTCGTCTATGGTTACCTGCAGGCAAGTAATGCAGCGCCCCACTGGGCGTCAGTACCGCTGGTACTGAGTATGTAAAGCAAATTGAATACAGCTGAATACAAGTAATATAACTAAAAATTCTGAATAATATGAGATAACTGAATCTGTAAGAACTGAAGGGATATCTGAAATCAATAACATAACTGTCAAAACTGAAACAAGAAGGAGTAGATAACTGTCTGATAGTGTAGGTCGTACCTGTTCTTAATCATACTGAAGGGAGTAGGAATCATACCTGGAGACGTATCATTCTACTACTAATCTGCTCGTATCTACTGTAATATAACATAACATACATAACGTAACATGGCATACACAACCTTACCCAGCCCCCATAAGCCGGGAGGTACAATCAACACAGAATCTATACCCCTACCCCGGTCAACCCATCTCCTATACTGGCTGTAAGCATCCTGCCGGTCCCCTGGGTATGCACTTGGGCTCGCTGAGCCCCTGACTATAACTGTATCTGAGTCCGGAGGACTCCTGAATCTGCACCCGGGCGTATCCGCTCGACTGGGGTGTGTAAGGGCCGATCAAGGCACAAATATGGGGAAAAACTGGCATCCCATCTTCGTCCCCTGGCGGGACGGCATGCCACTCCGTAGAGTGACGTATCCTCGTCCTCTGGCGGACGAGTCGATACAGCTATTAACCCTGGGCGGTCATGGATGCTAGGTAATCCAACCCCAAACAATACAACGGTCTCAAGTGGTAATACTGTCTGGGTATCCCACATGCTGAGGCTACTAAGGGTAAAGTATCATATATGTTACATGCTGGGCTAATGATAGCAATCTGTACGTATTTAATACGTGCTGAGGCAGGTAAAAATGTATAAATATGAGCATAGTCTCCTGCCGGGCTGTACTGAGCAAATGCTATAAAGTAATGTTTCTGCTGAAAATTCTGCTGTTTACTAAGTTTCTGTATACACTATATGCTGGACTAGTGATAGAAATAAGTACATACTTAATACATGCTGAGGCTGGAAGTACTATATGTGTATGTACGAATATAATCTTTCTGCTACACTACGATGTATACTGACTTTCTATAGTAACATGAGTTACTAATCCTGACATGCTTTCTGAACTTCATTTTAGTCTGCTATTCTATTTCTGAAGTGCTTTACGGGTATTGCATTACTGTACGGGGTTTCAACTGAATACAACCATATCCTGACATGGCATATCACATTACATACTAAGTATACTGGGCAATCTCTAACACTTGCGTTCAAATCTGTATCCTACTGATAGGTTTCATACACATTACAACCCAATGCTTCTCACATCGTACCAACATTCATAATAACATAATACTCGACTTCTAAACATTCTACTGGTCCATAATTTATTACGCTATACTGATATTACTTAACTTGCCGAAGGAAACTAACTTTACATACCTTATCTTCGACTATTCGTCCGTCGGACGAGACTCGGCCGGTACTTCAACTATTTTCTCCCAACTGCATTCATAAATACGTCAATCAATACTAAATACAGCTTTATTGTAAAGAGCAACGTTACTTTCGATATAGTTTATAGCCTAAACTTAGGCTTATCGAAAGACGGTCGAAAACTTGCTATTTTTCAGCGGCCCAGAAGGGAGAAATATTCACTTCTCAGCTAGGAACACATAGACATTAATTTAGAGCAATCCTACTTACTTTAGTTCGGTGGCTCGCCGATTCGTCGGTCGTATTTCGCGAAACTAATTCCGTAGAAATGCTCTCTGCTGCTAAATACTCGGGTATCTGGGATTAATTTGAGTTTGGGCAGCGTTTGGCAGCGTAATCGGACGAAAATATTTAATTTTCCTTCGTTTCTCTCTGTTTGCTGCGTTCTGGAAATTTTCAGGTGAAATTTGATTTTGGACTGAAGTGGAGGCTTTATATACTTGGGCCTGGACACGGGCAACGTGTCACGGAGCCATCGCGGAGGCCTCACCTCCGTGACACGCTGCCATCGCGGAGGGGCTCTGCCTCGGCTCCTCCCGCGATGGTTCGACAGGTTTCTCGTCCGATCTTTTCCCGGGCCTTTCCCTAGCACGTATGGCTTTCAAATATGCTTAACCAACGTGCGAATAGATCATCTAAGTGCCGGAAATTCTACGGGGTATAACATTCTCCCCCCCTTAGGAACATTCGTCCTCGAATGTATACTGCTATCTAGAGGACTACTTATTCTAGTTTCTGGAAAAATTTTGGCAGAGTTTCCCCTGTAATATGGACTATCGCAAAGACCTGAAACGCAGAAAAAGTCCAACACAGGCACTGCATACAATATTCTAAAATCCACTGGACAGCTAAATATCACTTTTTTCTTTATCATTTACAACATACAACTATAAAGTACTGTATAAATATTGATACGGACGTACCTGTCGTCTGACTAGGCCTGAAATAGGTGAGGATATCTGGTTTTCATATCTTCTTCAGCCTCCCACGTCATTTCTTCCCGATTTCTGTTACGCCACAATACCTTGACAGTTGCAACATCTTTAGTTCTCAGCCTGCGAATCTGTCTGTCTAAGATGGCTACGGAAACCTCTTCATAGGCTAACTCCTCTGTGACCTGAACATCCTGGACTGGAACTACTGTAGAAGGGTCCCCTACGAACTTTCTTAACATGGAAACGTGGAATACTGGGTGAACCGACGCTAATTCTGGAGGCAAGTTCAACTTGTATGCCACGTGGCCTATTTTTCGCCGAATCTGATATGGCCCAATAAATCTGGGGCTAAGCTTGCCTTTCTTGCCAAACCTCATTACCCCTTTCATCGGGGACACTTTTAGATATACCCAATCATTTACCGAAAATTCTAGATTTCTGCGCCGCCTATCTGCGTATGACTTCTGGCGGCTCTGAGCGGTCAGTAAACGTTCTCGGATAAGCTTTATTTTTTCTTCGGACTGCCGAACAATGTCTGGGCCAACTAATGTTGATTCTCCTATCTCAAACCAGCCCACCGGCGATCTACATTTTCGCCCGTATAATGCCTCGAAAGGCGCCATCTGAATAGCTGAATGGTAGCTGTTATTATAAGCAAATTCAATTAACGAGAGATGTTCATCCCAGCTACCCCCAAAATCTAACACACACGCTCGTAACATATCTTTGAGCGTCTGAATCGTACGTTCAGCCTGCCCGTCTGTCTGAGGATGGAATGCTGTGCTCAAATTAATCTGCGTCCCCAGACCTTTCTGAAACGATTGCCAGAATCTAGCTATAAACTGTGCTCCCCTGTCTGAAATGATAGATACTGGCACTCCATGTAATCTAACTATTTCTCTGATATATAATTCGGCATAATCCTCAGCTGAGAAGGTAGCCCTTACTGGCAGGAAATGAGCTGATTTTGTCAGCCTGTCAACTATTACCCAAATGGAATCATTTCTACGTCTAGTACGGGGTAACCCTGTTACAAAATCCATGTTTATTACTTCCCATTTCCACGTAGGTATTATTATTTCCTGAGTCAAACCGCCCGGTTTCTGGTGCTCTGCTTTCACCTGTTGACAATTAGCACATCTAGATACAAATTCAGCTATCTCAGTTTTCATACCTGGCCACCAGTAGATGTCTCTGATGTCGTGGTACATTTTCATCGCCCCTGGGTGAAGGGAATAGCGAGCGTAGTGTACCTCATGCATGATCTGCCCACGAAGTCCTGCGACATTCGGGACACAAAGGCGGCCCTTACAATATAGCACACCATCCTCGGTTATCTGAAAATCTGGCTCCTTACCTTTCTGAACTCTATCTCTGAGCTGGACTAAATCGGGATCCTCATACTGCCGTTCTTTTACCTCTGTAACTAACGATGACACTGCAGAATTCTGAATTACTGGACCATTATTTTCTGTTTCTATTACTCGAACGGCTAGGCCAGCTAACTGATGAATTTCTTGAGCTAATTTCTGTTTCTCGGGTCGCAAATACGCCAAACTCCCCATTGACTTACGACTCAGGGCATCTGCTACCACATTAGCTTTTTTGGGGTGGTACAAAATATTCACATCATAGTCTTTCAACAACTCTAACCAGCGGTGTTGCCGCAGATTCAACTCCCTCTGGGTGAAAATGTACTGTAAACTTTTATGATCTGTATAAATATCAACATGGACGCCGTACAGATAATGCCTCCACATCTTCAAGGCATGAATTACTGCGGCCAATTCCAAGTCATGGGTAGGGTAATTCTTTTCGTGTTTTCTTAGCTGTCTGGAGGCATATGCAATTACTTTACCATGCTGCATCAACACACAACCCAATCCGACACCTGACGCGTCACAATAAACTGAATACCCTTCTGTGCCTTCCGGCAGTACTAGTACTGGGGCGGAGGTTAATCTGTCTTTCAGTTCCTGGAAACTCTGCTCGCATGCCTCCGTCCACTGAAACTTTGCTGCTTTCTGTGTTAATTTAGTTAAAGGTGCTGCAATGGTTGAGAATCCCTCAACGAATCTCCGATAATACCCTGCTAACCCCAGAAAACTACGAACTTCAGTCGGGGTGGTAGGCCTAGGCCATGACTTAACTGCTTCTATCTTCTGCTTATCTACCTGTATACCAGCGTCTGAGACAATATGCCCTAAAAAGGCCACTGAGTTAAGCCAGAATTCACACTTCGAAAACTTAGCATACAACTGGCGGTCCCTGAGAATCTGGAGCACTGTTCGCAAATGAGTCCGGTGATCTGCTTCAGAGCGAGAATACACCAGAATGTCATCAATGAATACTATCACGAACAAGTCCAGGAAGGGTCTGAAAATGCTGTTCATCAGGTCCATAAAGACTGGTGGGGCGTTCGTTAGCCCGAAGGACATAACCAGAAATTCAAAATGCCCATATCGGGTCCGGAATGCTGTCTTAGGAATATCCCTCTCACGTACTCGGACCTGGTGATATCCGGACCGCAAGTCAATCTTAGAGAAGTATCTGGCTCCCTGTAGCTGATCAAATAAGTCATCAATTCTGGGAAGCGGATACTTGTTCTTTACTGTAACTTTGTTTAGCTGCCGATAATCTATGCACATTCGGAGCGAGCCATCTTTCTTTCTCACAAACAAGACTGGCGCACCCCATGGGGAAGTACTCGGCCTGATAAAACCTTTATCTAACAATTCTTTCAACTGCTCCTTTAATTCTCTGAGCTCTGCAGGAGCCATACGATAAGGAGGTATTGATATTGGCTGAGTGCTTGGTAGCAAATCAATAGCGAAGTCTATTTCCCTTTCTGGGGGAAAACCAGGTAACTCATCAGGAAATACATCTGGGAATTCATTTACCACTGGAACAGACTGGAGTGTCGGAGATTCTGCTTGGACATCCTGAACTCTGACAAGATGGTAAATTCACCCCTTAGATATCAACTTCCTCGCTCGAAGGTAGGAAATAAACCTACCTTTTGGCGTCGCGGTGCTGCCCTTCCACTCCCGTACTGCTTCCCCCGGGAAGTGGGATCGGACCGTTTTGGTCCAACATTCAACATTGGCAAAGCATGGCACTAACCAGTCTATACCCATTATGGCATCGAAGTCTATCATTTCTAACTCGACCAGATCTACTGTGGTCTGACGGTCAACAACCTCTACTGTACACCCGCGATAAATTCGACTAGCTGTGATAGAGTCATCGACGGGCGTAGATACTAAGAAGGGCTGCTGTAATGATTCTGGTACAATACTAAACTTCCGTGCCACAAATGGAGTAATATAGGACAAAGTAGACCCTGGATCAATTAGCACATAAGCAGGGTGTGAGCAGATAGTTAACATACCTGTCACAACATCAGGCGATGCCTCTGAATCTCGCCTCCCTGGTAAGGCATATGTGCGGCTTGGACCCGCACCTGTACTGGAGGCCCCTGATCTGCCTCGACCCCTGCCTGCTGAAACTGAGGGCCTACGCCCAGTCGAGGATGTTGTAGCTCGTGATCCTGTTGATGCCCTATCTTGTCTGTCCCGGTCCTCACGACCTCTGGCTGGGCAATCTTTCATCAAATGGCCTTCTTGGCCACAAATATAACATGCGGTGGAGCCATATCTGCATGCTCCAGAATGACGTCGATTGTATATAGGGCAAAGTGGTAGGGTATACCTACTCTGCTCTGCCCTCCTCTGTGATGGTGAATCTGCCATCTGCGAGCCTCTACCAGTCCCTGACTGTCCCCTGCGGCTGGATCTACCCCCCCGTGGCTGTGGCGGAGGCGGGGGCCTGGGCGGCCTGTCTGACATTCGGGGCCTGGGTCCTCCCCGGGCCTCTCCCTGTAATTCAACTGGCTTGTCCCGGCGATGCTGTTCCTGATTAACCCTTCTGACCTCTCGTTGTCGCTGCCTGATGCCCTCAATATTCTGAGCAAATGCCTGAATGCGAGCAATATCCATGTCCTCTCGCAGTGTAGCTGTAGTACAAATCTCAACATATTCTGGATTCAAGCCCGTAATGAAGCGATGCACTCTGGATGCCATGGTATCAACGAAGGCCGGTGCATATCGGGCTAAGGAATCAAACTGCAAGGAATATTCCCGAACACTCATGGCCCCCTGTTCTAGATGTAGGAACTGGTCTACCCGGGCCTGTCGAATCTCCCGCGGCAAATAATGATCCAAAAAGGCCCCTGAAAAGCTGGACCAGGTGGGAGGGGAAGCATCTCTCCCTCGGGACCTTTCCCAGCTTTCGTACCATAACACCGCAATATCCCGTAACCGGAATGCGGCCAACTCAACTGACTCGATAGACGTGGCATGCATAACCCTGAAGATTCTCTGCATCTGATCCAGAAAATCCTGGGGGTCCTCTGTTCGGTCCGTGCCTGTGAACTATGGGGGATTCAGGGCTAAGAATTCTTGGACCCTCGAACTACCGGGCCCTCCTGATGATTCTGCAACTATAGATGGCATTGGCTGATGCTGAGCAGCCATCACCTATGCTAACAGAACTACAGCACTCCTAACCTCCTGATCGGAAGGAGTCAATATAGGGGCTGCTGAAGGTAATGTCGCCCTAAGTGACTCCTGACGTGGTGGAGACTGCTGAGGAGGCTGAGATGAAGCCTCTGTAGGGCCCTCTGATCGGGCTGTCTCCAAATGAGGGAGAGGCATCCTGCTGGTGCCTTCTCCTGCTGCGATGTCTAAGTTCCGACCTGTAATAGGATGGCGCTGGTCTGACATTATCTGTAACCAAGAATATGGTAAGATTTTTAGGAATTCAACCCTATACTGTACAGCTCTATAGCACGACTGAATCAGAATAAAAGGACAATCATCCTATCATGCCTTGCAGCCTCCTACCCATAGTATGTGGTGCACAACACATCCATGGACAGGACTCTACTTAGCACGGCTTGCAGACTCCCTGGAATACGACCTGCTCTGATACCAAGTTTGTCATGCCCCACCTTGGGGGGTATGACTGGCACCTGGTGCCCTACTAAGACCTGACCTGCTGAACTGTTAAGCCTGGGCGCATCTGGCGCCTGGCTGGCTCTAGCTCAAATTTCTGGAAACAAAGGGCTATATAACGGCTGTAAATACAGCCCCCGGCCCATTGGCCTATAGCCTTCTGTACCTGTATTACAGCTGACCAGAAACAAGGCAATTCAGGGGAACCTATGCGGGCTGACAAGGCCACCATGCTGTCTAGTTATCTGTAACTCAAGCATAACATACTGAAAAGCTACGTGACCGACAAGGTCACCACTACTGGCAAACTATGGCCCCACACGGCCATTACAAAAGAAAGAAGGAGCAAAAGCAACTATACAACTGCACGGCCTCTCACGACCGGCTCATCTGACCACAGGGAATATAAACAGACTGCAAGCCTCTAGGAAAGATAATAGAAATGATCGGGACAGGGCCCCGACCTACCCGTACTGTACAACAAAAAGAACTGGACTACACCTCTAGAAATTCAGTCTCCGGATGACAGGAGCTGAATACTCAACCGCTGATGGGGATCACGTGGTATCGCCTGCTCTTCTATGGTTACCTGCAGGCAAGTAATGCAGCGCCCCACTGGGCGTCAGTACCGCTGGTACTGAGTATGTAAAGCAAACTGAATACAGCTGAATACAAGTAATATAACTAAAAATTCTGAATAATATGAGATAACTGAATCTGTAAGAACTGAAGGGATATCTGAAATCAATAACATAACTGTCAAAACTGAAACAAGAAGGAGTAGATAACTGTCTGATGGTGTAGGTCGTACCTGTTCTTAATCATACTGAAGGGAGTAGGAATCATACCTGGAGACGTATCATTCTACTACTAATCTGCTCGTATCTACTGTAATATAACATAACATACATAACGTAACATGGCATACACAACCTTACCCGGCCCTCATAAGCCGGGAGGTACAATCAATACAGAATCTATACCCCTACCCCGGTCAACCCATCTCCTATACTGGCTGTAAGCATCCTGCCGGTCCCCTGGGTATGCACTTGGGCTCGCTGAGCCCCTGACTATAACTGTATCTAAGTCCGGAGGACTCCTGAATCTGCACCCGGGCGTATCCGCTCGACTGGGGTGTGTAAGGGCCGATCAAGGCACAAATATGGGGAAAAACTGGCATCCCATCTTCGTCCCCTGGCGGGACGGCATGCCACTCCATAGAGTGACGTATCCTCGTCCTCTGGCGGACGAGTCGATACAGCTATTAACCCTGGGCGGTCATGGATGCTAGGTAATCCAACCCCAAACAATACAACGGTCTCAACTGGTAATACTGTCTGGGTATCCCACATGCTGAGGCTACTAAGGGTAAAGTATCATATATATTACATGCTGGGCTAATGATAGCAATCTGTACGTATTTAATACGTGCTGAGGCAGGTAAAAATGTATAAATATGAGCATAGTCTCCTGCCGGGCTGTACTGAGCAAATGCTATAAGGTAATGTTTCTGCTGAAAATTCTGCTGTTTACTAAGTTTCTGTATACACTATATGCTGGACTAGTGATAGAAATAAGTACATACTTAATACATGCTGAGGCTGGAAGTACTATATGTGTATGTACGAATATAATCTTTCTTCTACACTACGCTGTATACTGACTTTCTATAGTAATATGAGTTACTAATCCTGACATGCTTTCTGAACTTCATTTTAGTCTGCTATTCTATTTCTGAAGTGCTTTACGGGTATTGCATTACTGTACGGGGTTTCAACTGAATACAACCATATCCTGACATGGCATATCACATTACATACTAAGTATACTGGGCAATCTCTAACACTTGCGTTCAAATCTGTATCCTACTGATAGGTTTCATACACATTACAACCCAATGCTTCTCACATCGTACCAACATTCATAATAACGCAATACTCGACTTCTAAACATTCTACTGGTCCGTAATTTATTACGCTATACTGATATTACTTAACTTGTCGAAGGAAACTAACTTTACATACCTTATCTTCGACTATTCGTCCGTCGGACGAGACTCGGCCGGTACTTCAACTATTTTCTCCCAACTGCATTCATAAATACGTCAATCAATACTAAATACAGCTTTATTGTAAAGAGCAACGTTACTTTCGATATAGTTTATAGCCTAAACTTAGGCTTATCGAAAGACGGTCGAAAACTTGCTATTTTTCAGTGGCCCAGAAGGGAGAAATATTCACTTCTCAGCTAGGAACACATAGACATTAATTTAGAGCAATCCTACTTACTTTAGTTCGGTGGCTCGCCGATTCGTCGGCCGTATTTCGCGAAACTAATTCCATAGAAATGCTCTCTACTGCTAAATACTCGGGTATCTGGGATTAATTTGAGTTTGGGCAGCGTTTGGCAGCGTAATCGGATGAAAATATTTAATTTTCCTTCGTTTCTCTCTGTTTGCTGCGTTCTGGAAATTTTCAGGTGAAATTTGATTTTGGACTGAAGTGGAGGCTTTATATACTTGGGCCTGGACACGGCAACGTGTCACGGAGCCATCGCAAAGGCCTCACCTCCGTGACACGCTGCCATCGCGGAGGGGCTCTGCCTCGGCTCCTCCCGCGATGGTTCGACAGGTTTCTCGTCCGATCTTTTCCCGGGCCTTTCCCTAGCACGTATGGCTTTCAAATATGCTTAACCAACGTGCGAATAGGTCATCTAAGTGCCGGAAATTCTACGGGGTATAACAATTATGATTGAGGCTTAATCTTGAATTCATGTAATTGACTAATTAAAGAGTCTGTGAATGCATCTTGATTCGAGCATGTGCATGAAGTGTGAAGTGAGGTTTTGCTATTCCATGTCATTGTGAATTGTCTAGAACTTGCCTGGTGTGTATACAAAACGAAATGAAGGAGGTGTAGTGTTCGAAAGGATGTAGGCATTTCTTTGTTTTAACCGTTAGTTTCCATTTTTTTTTCTTGTCAAATTCTACCTTTTTATATGTTGTATACCCTAGTCAGCCCGTTGAGCCTTTAGCCGATTTCTTTCTTTTGTCCAGAATTGTATGAACTAAGCTTTATTCCTTCTTTTCATTAGCCTTAAAGTCTATTAGAAGCTCTTAAGCGCTTACAAAGAACAGAAAATGTTTCCCCAAAGTGTTAAAGAGTGAAAAGAGTGAAAAGAAAAGAAAAGCAAAGTGAGGAAAGAAAAGGTGATGTTGAAGAGGCACCCGTTGTAATTAAATGAAATTGAGGGTACATGAAAACCTTCTATTTTGTGTCAAGTGTGCCTGATGAAATGGGCTGTATGAAAGTAAACCAGCATGAATGGGAGAAAAAGAGAAAAGAGAGGAACAATGTCCATGAGTCGATGGGAATGAGTTGAAAAGGCGCTTAAGGATGCTAGCGACTATTATTGGCTAATCCAATATATATATACTAGATCCATAGCCCAATTACAACCCATTAAAAGTCCTATTTGATCCTACATTGCATTTCTTTATATTAGTGGAGTAATACACTAAGGGCAAGCCTATGGGTCATGACATGATGCATGTGAATTCTTTTGGGAGAGAGAGTGAAATTAATTTTTATATGCCCCTACTTGCATGTTTGTGTGCTGCATGAACATAAAAAGGGGAAGTTTCTCTCGAGTTGTGAGGGTACATGCTTGATGAAAGATTGATTTTTGTGTCGGATTTCTTGATTAGTTGATTTGCATGAGTTTGCCGATATCAAGAATCAATTCTTAAAAGTCTAGGAAGCCTCGATGTATTAAGGTCATTGTCTTGTACGACCAAGCATGTTTTCCTGATGATTTGCAAAAAATCGAATAATCGGTATGACCGTAACGTAAATGGCTGCACCATAGTGACAAAGGTTGAGATGTGATGTGCATGATTTGTGTATGTGTTTTTCGAGGACGAACAAGGATTTAAGTGTGGGGTAAGTGATCTTGGGCAGATTTATATGCCCAAGTGATACTCAAACGTATCATTTTTACCTTGTTTGTGTTGCAATGTGTATATAATATCATGTATTTGGTAATAAAATGCGAATTTATACTAACCAACATGATTAGCATTTGTTTTGCAGGATAATGTGATTTTGAGGAGCTAAAATGCGTGTTGGAACTATGTCGGAGTTGGACTGGGATGCGAGCGTGGAAAAGGCCTTGGATGGCACATTTTACAGTGGCTCCGCGATGGAGCCGTGCCACGCTGCCATCGCGGTAGCACACTGCCTGGGCAGAAATAAAATTGGCAATTTCCAGTGTGCCTGCGCGTCAGCTCCGTGGCACGGAGATAGGCCTCCGCGATGGCCTCCGTGCCACGTTGAGGCCAATTATCCGGACCCTGCAATTTCCAGAGAGGGTCCGCGTCCACGCCGTGTCACGGAGGCAGTGCTCCACGTTGGCCTCCGTGACACGTTGCTTGTTATTCCGGGAAAAATTTCCCACTAGTATAAATAGCACACTTAGGTTATTTTTAAAGGGAGTTTTTTAGTTTTAGTTTTTTTTGCCTGAGTTCAGAAGTGGAGAGCAGGAACGTGGTTTTGTGGCAGTTGAAGAATAGAAAAGATAAGAGTTTTCTTCTCTTCCCTTCTTCTTTCCTTCAATTGTATGCATGAGTAACACTCATTCTAGGATGATTAATCCAAGAATGAGTGGCTAATTCCTTTCTTGCTGATGTTTTGAACTTGTGTAATGAGTGTTGGTAATCATTGATATGGTTTCTTCTTCTTCTTGCATGTTGTTCTATTAATTCTTGTGTTTATTACATTATTGATTGGCCACCATTAATGTATATCTGAAAAGTCCAATTTCACTCGAGAGAGCATGAAATTGGAAAGTTGTGAATTAATAGGGTATTGTTCTTAACTTGATCTGGGAAAATTGGGTTTTGATGTGCTTTCTTGATAGAAATATACTTGAAAGCCGTATTAGTCAATTTAGGAACCGGAATTGGAGTGTTAGGTCATAAATTGCATTTGATCACAGAAATGTAGACGGATGGTTTATGATTCTAAAGTGAAATTAAATACGGAAGTTTTAATTTCTAGGCAAACATTCTTGGCTAGCAATATGAAGAAGAGGATGACCAAATTATCATGATTATCAAGTTCATTACTCGTTCTTAACCTTGGCATGTGCATATCCATTGTCTAAATTCAACGTAAATAGTAGTTATTAATTTCAGTATATAATTAGTTTAGAAACAAAACTCACTCAAATCTTGGTTGGATTGTTGTTAACATAGTTAGAAATAGAATAGAGATATAGTAAACTAGGCAGTTTTGCATATCTAGAGCAGCCTCCTTGGATCGATACTTGGCTACTTAGCCACTTTATTACTTGTTTGACCACGTACACTTGCGTGTCGGTTTTTAATATATACCGAGCAGCGATACGCGCGCAACAACAACCAATTATCAGGATTAGACACATATTTACTATGAGGATCATAAGGAACTTTTGGTCGTCTAAACCCAATACCTTCCCTAGTTTGCATGCATCTGGTATTAGCGGAGGCAAGGGCCTTAGAGGACCAGGTCCACCTAAGGGACTTGTCAAGGTCATTTTTTACTCTCATCAACTCCTCATGAAGAGCTGTGTTTTTCTCAGATTGTGCTATAAGACTTAATTTGGCCCTTTCAAGTTCACCTTCCAGTTCGATTTGAGCTTGAGAAAGAGAACTCCCCTCACCATGTTCACCTTCCATGAATTTTATGAGATTGTCTTCTACAACCACTTTATCCTTAATCAGTTCTTTAATTTCTTCATTAAGTCTATTGTTCTCCATGCCTAAAGACCTTCTAGCTTCCTCAGATTGGTCCAGCTCAATGCTTAGAGTTGCTTTCTCATTAACTATGCCATAGTATGCATCTATCAACACATCAGCAAGAGCTCTCAACTCCTTTTTAGAAAGAGTTTTGAGATCCTTCTGTAGGTCACGAAAGTTTACCTCTTCATTTTCATCAGCATCGGATTGAGCCATGAGAGCAAAGATCGAATCAAATTTTGAGGGTCCATCTTCTTGAGCGTACATGGATGTGTCTGCGGAATTCTTCCCTCCTTGATCTGACTCACTGGATGTGTCTCCCCAGGCTGCCATAGCTTGCCTTACCACCATGTCAGCAGCTTCTCTTCTTTTAAACAGATCCTGCACCTGGTTCCGCTTCTGCACCTTTTCAGCATTTGCTCTGTACTGATCTTGTTTGTGCATGGGAAAATCTTTAATGAAATTTCTGGGCTTCCCACACTTGTGACACAAATCATTTGCTTTTGGATACTTGCTGGTGTTTCCTCTCTTTGTGAAACCTCCACTTTTTCTCACCATCCTCTGGAAGCAATGAGTTAGATATGCCATGTCAAGTTCATCCCCACTTGAGTCACTTTTCGCTGACTTCAGAGCAAGGCTCTTTTCCTTCTTAGGTTCTCTTCTCTCAAGAACTTGCTGTCTCTTGAGCTCATATGTTTTCAGGTTCCCAATCAGTTCATCCATGCTCAGTTTTTCAAGGTCCTTGGTTTCAGTGATAGCATTCACCTTACTCTTCCATGAACTTGGCAGCATGCTAAGAATCTTCCTAACAAGCTTGTTGGTTTTGATGATTTCACCTAAGCAATGTAGCTCATTGATGATAGAGGTGAACCTAGTATGCATTTCTTGAATGGTTTCGCCTTCCTTCATTTTGAACAACTCATATTGAGTGGTAAGCATATCAATCTTTAATTGCTTTACTTGACTTGTTCCTTCATGCGCCGTCTGCAATGCCTCCCAAATTTGCTTGGCTGTTTCACGAGATGAAATACGATTGTATTCATCTGGACCGATTCCACACACTAAGAATTTTTTGGCTTTAAAATTTTTCTCCACTGCCTTCCGATCAACATCACTATACTCCTTTCTAGTCTTTGGAACATTATTACCGTCTTCTAAAGTCTTCATCGGCACAAATGGTCCATCACAGATGACATCCAAAAGTTCTGAGCCATTATGAAGTCATGCATCCTTGTTTTCCACCATCCATAGTACTGTCCATTAAATCTGGGGGGTCGAGTAGTGAACTGTCCTTCTTCGAGGTTAGGTGGAGCAGCCATTAGAGTCGGTACTTTCTAGGTGTTAACCAATTAGAAAGAGCCTGCTCTGATACCAATTGAAAGTTTATATGCGTCTACCAACCACAGTGTAGAACCAGGTTCTTTACCTGATTCTGCAAACAAAAACATAAGTAAAGCACACACAATATTTACGTGGAAACCTCTTTGCCCAAGAGAGTAAAACCACGACCTACCCTAGTAGGATTTTCAAAAGCTCCACTATAACTGGGCGGTGTTTAGATTTACAACCCCTAGTAAATCTAGGAATTAACAACTTAATCCCTCCTCTTCTTACAATACCTATATTGCAAGGCTTTGCAATAGCTATATTACAAAGACTCAAGATGGCTAACTCTAGCCTAAATAGGAACACAAGATTACAACTCAAAACAGCTACCTACAACAGCTACTCTTGAACGAGGAGTAGGTTTACAAATCTTAGTACAAGAGACAAGAAATCAACATTCTAGACTTAGAACAAAATACACACTTGAGCAGCTCCGGTCCCTTTAATGTTGAGACTTTGTCTTCTGTCTTTTGCAAGTAAGGAACTATCCTACTTGTGTTTTTTGCAAAAGTGAAGAACAAGTTGTTGTTGACAAGAATATGTTTAGAATAAGAGCCGTTTGTCCGATGGATAAAAGAGAGTGTCGCTACAGACCTGCCACTATACTACGGCAGCAGTGGCAGTCTGCACCTCACCTTTTGTCAGCAGTACAAGGTTGACTTTTCCCGGTAGAGATTCAAAGAGCGACCTGGTTCTTCAACAGGTTTATCATATCACCAAAACATATTTCTATCAAAAAGTCTCTTTGAAAAATATACTAATATTTTTTATATTATATTTGAGATGAGTGTAAATAGAACGACATCAACCGTCTGAATTAATTTTATATCATTGATTCGAACTTAATGAGAACTAATGGCTAATTGTTCTTGTTGTTGCGATATTATTCACATTAATTTCCAAAAGTTTGCAGTAAAAATAAGAATTTAAGACAAGTTCAATATTCTTTGTTCATTCACAAAATAAATATTTTTTTTTAATAATCTATTAAAAATTATCATATGTTTAATTTCATTGCTTTTAAATTTTTGAGCTTTTGCATTAACCTGTTGATTGAGTAAAATGGGATCTTTTCATTAGTGTTGAAAATATTGTTAGTGGGAAATATATTTTGAATTACTTAACTGACGACATCAATATTTTATGTTAAAAAACGATATAAAGTATCAAGTTATAAGACTCATTTCCCAAAACACTATAATCCATAAAAATCATTCTATTTGTAGGTTAATTTACTTTGATTATATATTGAATAAATCAATTAAGCTAATTTAGTTGTTCCATGCGGAAAACTTATTCAAAGTTAACACACTGGTTGACATGTGGTTTAAAAAAAAAACTAGGGGCATCATAATCAACCAGCATGTTAACTTTATCATGTGCCAATGATCATACACTCATCATGATGTGACAATGGTCTGACTAAATTATTCCTTATTCAAAAAATCTATAATATTCTATGTATTAACTTCTTGATTGAATTATGAATTAATATTAATATAACACTAAATATTGAATGCTAATAATATCTATAATAAAGAATAGAAAATAATATATTTTATTGCATAATTTTACATATTTTTAATAAATTATAGGTATTCTAAAGAATAGTAATACATATTTGTTATGTTGACAACGACTACAAATATCATAATCATGTTATATTATATTTTATACTAAAAATAAGAAAATTCTCCCTTTAAAGTTAATTATGATAATATTCTTTAAATTTTGAGTTGTCTTTTTACCCTAAAGGAAAAATAAATTTAATTAAATTAATTTTTTATTAAATTAAAAGTGAACCGATGGATTAAAAATAAAGCAGTAACACTTTTATAGTTCAAAACTTGAAAATTCAAAGAATTCAATTAAAGAATTGAGGGCATTCATTCTACTTTATTTAATGTCCAAAAGCGTTTCTCATCTTACTTATTATAAAAGAAAGTTTCTCCTTTTTCTTTTTTTTTTAATTCTTAATTCATAAATAATTTTAAAATAGAAGTTTTTATCTTTTAGGTGATTTTAAGTTATTTAGATAATTAAAATTATATATTATACTATTCTTTTGAATTTATTTATGAAATTAAATTATATAATCATATTATTATATAAGTGAAAAGTTTCAAGTCAAAATATTTAAAAATTAAAATAATCTTATAAAGCTAAGAAATTATATTTTCCTTAAAAAAATAAACTATTTTTTTATTTTATAAGTCAATGCATTAATTATATTTTAATTAGTCATTTGCCAACCTCTTCATTGGTAGAATTTAAGGTAATTCATTGAAACGTTACATGTATATTATTTCAATTAATAAATACATGAAAGAAAAGTTAAAGAGACACCAATTTAAAAAAAAAGATATAAAGAGAAGAAATAGTTCATTTTCCTCAAGTCTTGCTCTTTATCTTTATAGATTCTATATACTAAAGCTTCCTTCAGGTTATCAAATATTCTCAAAGAATCATTAGTTGTGTAATTGAAAGATGCACATGGCACAACTTCTTGCTAGAGTTTAAGAAGTAAAGTATAGCATTACTTTTGAGGATATATGTGTGTGTGCATGTGAAAATGAATATTGTATCTGTACGTTAGTTAATTATATTTACTTTATTATACTTGTACATTAGTCTATATATATGAATATTATCTCATTTTCATTTTTTCTTCATCAAATATTTTGGATGTTTATATATTTATGGTCGCTGGTATATTTTCTACTTTACTATACATAAACTCATTTCAGGATCGCTTTTGCCTTTAATTGTACCAAACTAGTGCAACGTCAGTATGTTTGTAATTTTTATAAAGAAAGTGTGTTGATATTGTAAGCACCATTTTTAGGCCGCTAAAAAATAGAAAAATTTATTGATATGAAGTTTTATTGCATATATCACATTAAGGAGGCTTGTTAACTACAAAGAGTTTTCTAAACTAACACATTTTTTTTCTTGATTTTTATAGGCTTTCAAGGCAAAGATGCACTTATAAAAAATTATTGAAAGAAGGAAAAAATCATCTAATAACGACAAGCAAAGATATTGAGTTTGATAACAATAAAGTAGAAAAATATTTGTAGTAAAAATGACGAGGACTTTCTCTGGGATATCCTCATGCTTAATTTCTTTCTTCACTAAAAAATTTTCATTATTTTTTTTACTTAAATTCAATTTTCAATCGTTAAAAAAAAGTATTTCAATTTGTGAAGATCGTATCGTATAACTTTAAGTATTATATTAGCCTTAATCATCTTCTTTTACTTATATCTTTTTATATGACTTGCCTGTTAATTATAATAAATTTTATTTTAAATATAATTTGTTTTCTTATTTGTACTCTTATATGCTTTTTATAGATGACAATGAAGAAATTTAATTATAAAGTAATCAAAATATTGAGAAATTTTAATATAAAATTATCTTGGGACAGTTACATTTTTAATTTAGATTTTTTAATCTGAAATTTCGTGATTCAAAGCCAAACACCTCCATTAAAATATATGTTAAAATCTTCGTGATAAATAAATACAAAGCCATACACCTTCATCAAAATATATGTTAAAATATTTTGAAAACAAGGGTTAAAATTTTGTGTTTTGTTTTCATAATTGCAACTTTTCTTTTAGGAAAATAAAGCACATTCTTTAAATTCTATCTACTAATTTTTTTGTACTATATCTTAATTTTATAATATCATTAAATCAAGAGCAGTTCCCAACGCCTCTATGCATGATAGATTATAATTATCACAACTTAATTTCTCAAATGGACTGTATCTATGCACTATCATGAAAAATATCAAAATCATCACTAAAAATTTTGATTATTATTATATGGAAATCGAAGTAGCGCAAGTGAACATATACTAATAAGTAATAACTTAATTTATAAGAAAATATGTGCGAGATAAAATTTAAAAATATGTTTGTTTCTCATAAAATAGAAGGTAATTATTAGCTCCTTTAACTTAATTTTTCATCTTTGTTAGCTTCATACAACATCGAATTTGTTTGAATTCACATAAATATGCTACTTAAATAGCGTAAACATTCTTAAGATATTTTGAACTTCAAATGACTAACGCTAACCTTTTGCTATAGACTAAACACTTTTTAATACAAAATTTGTAATACTTGACATAAAGACATGCACACGTACAAAGCACGTATCTAAAAATTAGTGAAGAATAAAGTGTAAGCTTTAATTCCAATGATATCATAAAGGAAATCTTAGCATAATAAGCTTTAGTAAAGGTTAGTCAAATAAATAGAATATCTATATATTGGGACAAAGAAATCAAGGTGTTGATTAATACTTAACATATATTATAAAATTTGCTTTAATTATTTTCACTAATCTCTTCAAAGTTTTCGAAAAGGAAAACAAACGAAAAAGTAAATTATACTGTTACGTAATAGTGATGTTTATTAAATCTTCTTATTTTGTAAATAATTATCTTTAGTGATTAGCCAAAAGTGCCTTATATATTTATTTTCTTTTGGGTACAAATAATTTCAGATAACTCTTTGTAACTTATCCGCTATATAATATATAATAAATAATATAATATTATTCGTATTGAGCATGAACAACAGCTGAATTATCCTGATTAATATATATACAAGCCAAATATTTATATATGGGATAAAATATTTATATAATTTGCAAATTAGGAGCTGCACATGGTCCAAAGAAAATGAGTCATTTTAAATATTTAACTACTATTAAGATTAAAACTCTCGTTTGTTCATAAAATTTTAAAATTTAACTTTAAAATTTTTAAAAAAAATTGAGTTTTTGAAATTCTATGAGTGCAAATCTTAAAAATATAAAGTATTTAAAAATTTAAAATCTAATTAAATTTTATAATTAAAATTAAATTTTTATAATCTACTTTTAAAATTTATAACAAAATGCTAAGTAATCTATATATATATATTATAAAACAGCATTATAGAAAAGTGAGGTGACACCTCTCATAGGTTAGGATTTGTATTTATTTATTTTTTTTAATTTTTTGACTTTTTTCTTTATATTTCTCTCAAAATATTTGCTGAAAATCTCATTTCATAACTCACACCTCTTTATTTTCATAACCTATATCTTTAATAATCTCAATAACTCACAAACTTTTCATTTCATAACCTTTCAAATATTTAATTTATAAACTTTATGAATATATATATATATATAGTCTACCTAATTTTTATGGCTTAAACAGTCTATAAATAACAATATATCATCTATAGAGATGTTCCATGTTTATTTTCATTTTCTCCTTCTTCTTTATTATTAGTAATTTTTTTCCTCTTTGTTGATTTTTTTTTAATTCCTGTGTCATAATATAGACAAACACAAGTTCATCAAGATGAAGAAGGAAGTTTGATAGTGGTGTAAGATTTATCAAAGAGAGATGACCAAATTAGTTTGGTACAAGTTCATCAAGATAAGAAGAAAGTTTAATTGACAGTGCAAAATTCATCAAGAGGGTCGGTTATATTAGTTTGAAAAAATAAAAGTGTGAGCGATTTATATATATACAGTGCAAGATTCATCAAGAGGGATGGTTAGATTGGTTTGAAAAAATAGAAGTTTGAGTGATTTTTATATGTGTGTGTGTGTACACACACACACACCCCCTATTATTGCTTATTATAATATTTTTCAATTAATTATTTCTTTAAATACAAAATATGTACCCTGTAACAACAAGACTCTATTATTACATTTTATGTATCAAGGACACTAGAAAATGGTCTTCAACTAATTATTTTACGGCTAACATGTTGGTAGTTCATTATATAAATGTTTATCTTTTAAATATATAAAATCAATATACTATATAACTGTGGTTCGTAGTTTGTTGATGTGACATAATTCTATGGATAATAATACATCATTTTTGACTTCTTTCTCTTCTTTTCTTCTTCTAATTCAATTCAGTCCAATTTTTCCTTCTTTCCGTTTGTATATTTTTTTTATTTTATATTTTTTGTATATGCCATTTTAAAATATCAATAAATATTTAAATAAGTTAACCAGTCAAAGGTTCAGATATTTAAGAAAATGAAAGATGAAACAAGTTCGGCTTCTAAGACTTTTCATTTTTCTAGAACTCTTACATATTTTATATTTATTCGTTATCTTTTCATTTTCTATTTTTTCTTATTCAATTCGTATGTATTAAGTTAAATCAGTTGGTCTTTATTTAACTTGGAATGTTTCTCACAAATTCTGTCACGCCCCACCTTGGGAGGCATGACTGGCACCTCGTGCCCTACTAGGACCTGGAGTGCTGAGCTGATTGAGCCTAAGCACCTCTGGTGCAGGGCTGACTCTAACTCTAGAATCAAGAAAACAACGGGCTATATAGCGGTTGTAAATACAACCCCCGGCCGACAAGACCTATAGCCACCTATGAAAATAAACAGCTAAAAAGAGACAAACAATCATAGGGAGTCCTATGCGGGCCGACAAGGCCACCATGATATCTAGTTATAACTAGAAGGTAAAATCAGATGCTAAACTGAACTATAGCCGACAAGGCCGCTAATCAACAGCTAAACAGGACCCCACACAACCATCACACATAATCTAAAACACATATGGGCCCCACACTGCCGATATCATCTAACCAAAGGAAAGTAACACAATCTGCAAGCCTCTAGGAGTATTAAGATGGTCAGGACAGGGCCCCGACCTACCCATACTGTACAAAAAAAAGAAGTAAACCTCTATCACACAAGCTCCAGAAGAAGGGAGCTGACGACTCTATAACGGCTGACTAGAACTACGAGGGACCTACTCCTCGTCTATCTGCACCTGCAGGCAAGTAATGAAGCGCCCCAGAAGAGGGCATCAGTACCACAGGTACTGAATATGTAAGGCAGTAACTTTAAATGACTAAAAGTAGGAAGTAAAACTGACAATAACTGAAATAAAGAAAACGGACTAAAGATGACTGAAGTAGTGAAATCAGGGCTAAACATAACTGTAATAAGGAGGGTAGGGGTCATACCTGACAAACGAGGCGTCTTACTGTCTAACTATTAGTAACTAAAGCAAACATAAACCTTACTGGGTGTAACATACGAATAGACCGACTAAACGTTAGAAACTTACGGGGTGTAACATCCTCTCCTCTTAAGAACATTCGTCCTCGAATGTTAACTTCTGCTTGCAAGAACCTTAACCTTGCAATTTCTTATTCTGGAAAAAGAATTTCGATAGAGTCTCCCCTGTAATGTGGACTATCCAAAACCCTGAAATGCAGAAAATTCCAATACAGGTACTTCACACAATACTATATCGTTCACTTCACAATAGACTGAAGTCAATTATCTCACATATGCATGTATGTAATGCAACTTATGAAACAACAAAAACAATATACCTCTAGCTGCACAATCTGACTAAGTCTGAAATGACTGAGGATATCTGGTTTTCATATCGTCTTCTGCCTCGCAGGTCATCTCCTCTCAGTTCTTATTCCGCCATAACACTTTAACGGAAGCAACATCTTTAGTTCTTAGTCTGTGGATCTGTCGATCTAGTACGGCTAGTGGTGCTTCTTCATAAGCTAACTCCTCATAGATTTGGACGTCTTTGACTGGGACAATCCGGGAGAGATCTCCTATGCACTTCCTCAACATTGATACATGAAAAACTGGGTGAACGGATTCTAATTCTGGAGGTAAATCCAATTCATAAGCCACCTGGCCTATCCTTCGGCGAATCTGATAAGGTCCAATAAACCTCGGGCTGAGCTTACCTTTCTTATCAAATCTCGTCACACCCTTTATCGGTGAAACCTTCAGGAATACCCAGTCACCCACATTAAACTCTAGGTTTCTCCGCCGCACATCAGCATAAATTTCTGGCGGCTCTGAGCAGTCAGCAGACGTTCCCTGATAAGCTTTACTTTCTCTTCGACTGATGAATAATATCTGGCCCAATCAATGCTTTCTACCTCAAACCAACCAGCTGGAGACCTGCACTTCCACCCATATAAGGCTTCATAGGGCCCCATTTGAATTGCTGAATGATAACTATTATTATAGGCAAACTCAATGAGCGGTAAGTGTTCATCCCAACTACCTCCAAAATCCAGCACACACGCTCGTAACATATCCTCGAGCGTTTGAATTGTATGTTCTGCCTGCTCGTCTGTCTGAGGATGGAAGGTTGTGCTCAGGTTAACCTGCGTTCCCAAGTCCCTCTTAAAAGACTACCAAAATTTAGCTGTAAACTGCGCCCCTCGGTCAGAGATAATTGACAACTGAACACCATGCGATCAGACTATTTCTCTGATATACAATTCAGCGTAGTCCTCGGCTGAGAAAGTAGCCCTGACTGGCAAAAAGTGAGATGATTTTGTCAACCTGTCAACAATTACCCAGATAGAATCATATTTACGCCTGGTATGAGGTAACCCTACTATGAAATCCATATTAACTGCCTCCTATTTCCATAAAGGCACCGCTATATCCTGTGTCAGTCCACCTGGTTTCTGATGTTCAGCTTTCACCTATTGGCAATTGGGACATTGAGCTGCGAATTCTGCTATCCCCTTTTTCATTCCCGACCACCAGTAAATCTCTTTTACGTCATGGTACATTTTTGTCGAACCTGGATGGAGAGAGTAACGGGCATAGTGTACCTCGCCCATAATTTGCTAGCGAAGCCCTTCCACGTCTGGAACGCAGAGGTTATCCTATATCTCAAAACTCCATCCTCGGTTACCTGAAAATCTATCACTTCCTCTTGCTGGACCCTATTTCTGAGCTGAACCAAGCTAGGATCTTCATACTGCCGTTCTTTCACTTCCACCACCAATGATGACACTGTGATATTCTGGATTAACACTCCATTGTCTCCTGATTCTACTATACGAACGGCTAAACTGGCTAGCTGATGCAATTCTCGGGCCAATTCCTGCCGCTGGGCTGTAAATATGCTAGGCATCCCATGGATTTGCTACTAAGGGCATCTGCTACAACATTGGTCGTTCTTGGGTGATATAAAATATTCAAATCATAATCCTTTAATAGCTCCAACCAGCGACGCTGCCGCAAATTCAACTCTTTCTGGCTGAAAATATACTGCAGGCTTTTGTGATCAGTGAAAATATCTACGTGCACGCCATACAGGTAGTGTCTCCATATTTTCAAGGCATGAATCACCGCGGCTAACTCCAGGTCATGGGTAGGGTAGTTCTTCTCATGCTTCCTCAGCTGCCTGGAAGCATAGGCAATCATCTTACCATGCTGCATCAAAACACATCCCAACCCAACACCCGAAGTATCACAATAGACTACATAACCCTCTGTTCCTTCTGGCAATTCTAGCACCGGTGCTGATGTCAATCTGTCTTTCAGTTCCTGAAAGCTCTGCTCACATGCCTCAGTCCAATGGAATTTTGCTGCCTTCTGCGTCAGTTTGGTTAAAGGTGCTGCTAAAGTGGAAAATCCTTCCACGAACCTTTTGTAATACCACGCTAACCCCAGGAAACTACGTACTTCGGTCGGAGTGGTAGGTCTAGGCCATGTTTTCGCTGCCTCTATCTTTTGCGTATCTACCTATATACCAGCATCTGACACAATATGGCCCAAAAAGGCTACGAAATTCAGCCAAAATTCACATTTAGAAAACTTCGCATATAGTTGGCGACCTCTAAGAATATAGAGCACTGTCCATAGATGATCCTGGTGATCTGCCTCTGAGCGGGAATACATTAGAATATCATCAATAAATACTATCACGAACAAGTCCAGGTATGGTCTAAAAACTTTGTTCATCAGGTCCATGAACACTGCTGGGGCATTTGTCAGTCTGAAGGACATGACTAGAAATTCAAAGTGGCCATATCTGGTCCTGAAGGCAATCTTTGGAATATCTCTTTCACAAACCTGGACCTGATGATATCCTGACCTTAAGTCAATCTTTGAAAAATACCTCGCTCCCTATAGTTAATCAAACAAAATCGTCTATTCTGGGAAGCAGGTACTTATTCTTGATAGTGACTTTATTCAGCTGCCGATAATCTATACACATACGGAGGGAGTCGTCCTTCTTCCTCACAAACAGAACTGGCACACCCCATGGTGAGGTACTCGGCCTGATAAAAGTCTTGTCTAGCAAATACTTCAATTGTTCCTTAAGTTCTCTGAGTTCAGCAGGAGCCATCCGATATGAAGGAATATATATAGGCTAAGTTCCTGGTAATAGGTCGATAGCAAAATCAATTTTCCTTTCTGGGGGAATACCAGGAAGCTCATCTGGAAATACGTCGGGAAATTCATTAACCACTGGAATAGACTGAAGGGTCGGAGGCTCTGCCCGAACATCCTGAACTCTGACAATATGATAAATGCATCCTTTTGCTATCAATTTTCCCGCCTGAAGATAGGAAATAAACCTGCCTTTTGGCGTGGCTGTACTACCTTTCCACTCCCGTACTGCCTCCCCTGGAAAGTGAAATCGGACAATCTTGGTCCAACATTCAACATTGGCATAGCATGGAGTTAGCCAATCCATACCCATAATGGCATAAAAAATCAACCATTTCTAGTTCTATCAAGTCTGTCGTAGTCTGACGACTGGCAACTTCTACTGTACACCCTTGATATACCCTTCTAGCTATAATAGAGTCACCAACGGGTATAGACATTGAGAAAGGTCGCCGAAGCAATTCCGGCATAATACGAAAACATCCGAGCCACTAACGGTGTAACATAGGACAAGGTAGATCCTGGATCTATCAACACATAAGCAGGATGAGAGAAAATGTTCAGCATACCTATCACAACATCTGGTGACAACTCTGACTCCTGTTGCTCGGGTAGTGCATGAGTACGGTCTGGGCTGGCACCTGAATTGGAGGCCCCTGATCTGCCTCGGCCTCTGCCGGCTGAAACTGAGGGCCTACGCCCTGCCGGGGATGCTGGAGCTCGTGATCCTTCTGAGGACCTATCTTGTCTATCCCGGCCACCCTGACCGCTAGCTGGACAATTCCTCATCTGGTTACCCTCCTGTCCACAAATGTAGCATGCTGTGGAACCATACCTGCATGCTCCAAAGTGGCGCCGACTGCAAATAGGGCAAAGTGGTATTGTAAACCCACTCTACTCCACTCCCCTCTGTTGCTGTGAACCTACCTTCGCCGAGCTCTGGCTGCCCTCGACGACTAGACCTGCTCCTCTACCGCTGCGGTGGAGGCGGGAGTCTAGGCGGCCTATCTGATAACCGTGGCCTAGGTCCTCCCCGGAACTCCTCTTGTAATTCACCCAGTTTGTCCTGCGATGCTGCTCCTGACTTGTCCTCCTAATCTCCCGTTGCGCTGTCTGATACCCTTAATATTCTGAGCAAAAGCCCGCACACGGGTGATATCCATATCCTCTCGCAGTGTGGCTGTGATGCAGGTCTCAACATATTTTGGGTTCAACCCCATAATAAAGCGGTGTACCTTGGCTAGCATTGTGTCCAAAAAAGCTGGCGCATATCGAGCGAAGGAATCAAACCGCATGGCATATTCCCGAACACTCATCGACCCCTGCTCCAAGTGTAGGAACTGATCAACCCAGGCCTGTCGAATCTCCCACGGTAGGTAATGATCCAAGAAATCCTCTGAGAAGCTAGGCCAGGTCGGAGGGGAAACATCTCTCCCTAGGGACCTCTCCCAACTCTCATACCACAGTACGGCGATGTCCCCTAGCCGGAATACCACCAGCTCAACTGACTCTGTGGGTGTAGCATGCATCACCCTGAAAATCCTCTCCATCTGGTCTAAGAAGTCCTGAGGGTCCTCAGTCCGATCTGTCCCTGTGAATTGCGGGGGACTTATTGCTAGAAACTCTCGAACCCTTGAGCTACCAGGCCGTTCTAAGGATTCTGCAACTATAGGTGGCACTGGCTGGTGCTGAGCAGTCATCATCTGGGCTAGCATAACCATCGCGCTCGTAACCTCCTGGTCGGATGGTATGGGTATAGAAACTGCCAGAGGCGGTGCCGTCACACCGGTCGTCCCAAGCGGCTTCTGACGTGGTGGAGACTGCTGGGAAGGTCGAGATGATACCTCCGTATCGTCCCCAGATCGGGCCGATTCTGACCGAGCCTGAGGCACCCTGCTGGTGCCCTCTCCTACTGCTACATCTAGCCTCCTGCCTATCGTAGGGTGTCGCTGGTCCGACATTTCTCTGTAAGAAAAAGAGTATAATGATCTTAGGGACTCAACCCTATATTATACCGCTCTATAGCACGATTGAATAAGAAGAAAGAGTAACCATCCTATTATGCCTTGCAGCCTCCTGCCTATAGTATGTGGTGCACAACACATCCATAGACAAGACTCTACTTAGCACGGCTTGCAGACTCCCTAGGATATGACCTGCTCTGATACCAGTCACGCCCCACCTTGGCAGGCATGACTGGCACCTGGTGCCCTACTAGGACCTGGACTGCTGAGCTGACTGAGCCTAAGCACCTCTGGTGCAGGGATGACTCTAACTCTAGAATCAAGAAAACAACGGTCTATATAACGGCTTTAAATACAACCCCCGTCCGACAAGGCCTATAGCCACCTATGAAAATAAACAGCTAACTAGAGACAAACATATCATAGAGAGTCCTATGTGGGTCGACAAGGCCACCATGATATCTAGTTATAACTGGAAGGTAAAATCAGATGCTAAACTGAACTATAGCTGACAAGGCCACTAATCAACAGCTAAACAGGGCCCCACACAGCCATCACACATAATCTAAAATACATATGGGCTCCACACTACTGATATCATCTAACCACAGGGAAGTAACACAATCTGCAAGCCTCTAGGAGTATTAAGATGGTCAGGACAGGGCCTCGACCTACCCATATTGTACAAAAAAAAGAAGTAAACCTCTATCACAAGAGTTCCGGAAGAAGGGAGCTAACGGCTCTGTACGGCTGACTGGAACTACGAGCGACTTGATCCTCGTCTATCTATACCTGCAGGCAAGTAATGTAGCGCCCCAAAAGAGGGTGTCAGTAACATAGGTACTGAATATGTAAGGCAGTAACTTTAAATGACTGAAAGTAGGAAGTAAAACTAACAATAACTGAAGTAAAGAAAACGGACTAAAGATGACTGAAGTAGTGAAATCAGGGCTAGACATAACTGTAACAAGGAGGGTAGGGGTCATACCTGACAAACGAGGCGTCTTACTGTCTAACTATCAGTAACTAAAGCAAACATAAACCTTACCTGGCCCCCATAAGCCGGAAGGTACAATCAGCACAGAGTAACCCACCTGGGCCCCCGTTAGTCCTAGTGAGTACACCTCAATCTATATACCCCTATCCAGGTCATACTGAGTCAACTACCAGCTATAAGCGTCCTGCTGATCCCCTAGGTCTGCAACTGGGCCCGCTCAGCCCCTGACTGTAGTTGTATCTGAGTCCGAAGGACTTCTGATATCTACACCCCGGGCGTAAATGCTTGGCGGGGGTGTGTATAAGGCCAACCACGGCATATGAGGATCTGGATCCCCATCTTCGTCCCTTGGGACGGCATGCCACTCCGTAGAGCGACGTAACCTCGCCTCTAGCGGGCAGCGACACAACTATTAACTCTGGGGTGGTCACGAAAACTATACAGGTGTAATCCAGCCCAAACCAATACAAATTACGAGCCTCAACTGACAACAACAACTAGACATGATAACATACTCCTAACAAGCTTTACTGGGATTCATACTATACTACTATGCTGAAGAAATAAACTTGCCGAAAGAAAATGCCTTAACATACCTCGTTCGCTGTTTGTAGATTAACTGACGAGTTTCGGCTCTTGTTCAACTGCCCTTCTCAACTGTAATCATATTAACGGAAGAATAGGGCTACTTTATTACTATATTTGAAGAAAACAATAACTTATATATATATATACTGACTGTACTTCAACTTATCGACAGACGATCAAGAACTCGTAATTTCTCGGAAATCTAGAAGGGGGAAATACTTACTTTAGGCACGTGATCGTATTGACACTAGTTTGAAATAATTCCACCAACTTAGGCTCGACGGGACGACGATTCGCCGAGCGTATTTTACGAAAATAACTCCGCAGCGATGCTCTCTGCAGCCTTATACTTCACTACTTGGAGTTAATTTAGATTTGGACGGCGTTTAGCAGCCTAATCGGATGATTTTCAATAGTTTCCCTTCGTTCTTACCTCTATTGGCCGAGGTTATTTGGAAAATAACATAACATCTAAGTGTGAGGCCTTTATATACTTGTGGTGGCAGACAAGGCAACGTGGCACTCTGTCGGTCGCGTCAATTCTGCTCCGTGCCACTTTGGGTAACGTGGATGGGGCTTCTCCGTGCCACTTTGCCCCTCTGGGCAACTTGGTTCGGCCTCCTCCCGTGAAATCCCGACTTTGCACTCGTTCGGCCTTTCCCCGGGCCCTTCCCTCGTACGTATGACACTCAAACTCTCAACCAACATACGAATAGACCGACTAAACGTTAGAAACTTACGGGGTGTAACAAATTCTTTATCAAAGAATTTCATATATAAGATACTAAAAGAATCATAATAAGAAAATGATATAATTATAAATAAATAGTTGATTAATAAAAAATAATTTTCTTCACTTAAAAATATGAAATTAATAATTAATTATATATTAATTTTGTTTTAATAACTGTGCGAAACGCTGTCAAGTAGCACTAGTTAAGAAATAAAATTGAACGTTGTTTTTACTTTCATGATTGACATTAATAGGAGGAATGGAGAAAAAGATACGGAATAAATAGATTTTTTTGACCTCTTATAAAAGGAATAGAAGGAAATGATGTTCTTAGAGTTTTATATATAAAAATAAAATTATTTATTAAAAAATTATAAATTAATTTCTTTTTTTTTTCTTATTAAAAATTTTAAAATACTAATTCTCCCGTCAATATGTCATAGTTTATATGTTTTCTACGCCCTTTCACTCTCACGACAGTAAAAACTTTTATCTGGTTGACTATTTCAGATGGATGCACTGAACTTTATAAACTCAAGAGCCTCCTCCTATTTTCTACATTTACGTGTTATGTCCCATTATTTGATTGACACCTATTTAAGTAGCCATCAATGGCGGAATCAAGATTTCTATCAAGAAAGTTTAAAATATTAAAATATTATGATTAGCGGGAATAGAATTCGTGCACGCTAAGTAAAAATATGAATCCCTTTATCACTGAACTAGGTCTTTGGCTTGTGTTAAGAGGGTTCAATAATATATATGAACACATAAAATAAAATTCTGACCGTATATATATAATGTAATTTTTCGACGAAGGGGATTCATTCCATGTAGCTCCGCTCCTGATAGCAATATAATTTCAAAATTTTATAATATTTATATGGTTATAAAAAGTTTACTATTAATGATAAAATAGAAGTATCTAGATTGGATTAATTTTAATTTTAAGTCCATCTAAAAAAATAAATATTACTCTCTTCATCTTAATTTATATGATTTTTTTTTTATTTTTAGTCAGTTCCTCTAAAAAAATAATATATTTTTATATTATAATAATAATTAATTTTAAACTTCATATATAATTTAGAGCCATAAAACTTATTCAAAATCAATATTTTTCCATTTAAAATTCATACTCAATTAAAAAAAAAAGAATGAAATAGAGGGAGAATCACATCATATGAAATGGAACAAGTACAAAATAGTCAAATGAAGCTCTACTTGAGGTAGCTTCCTCCTTAATATAGCAGACAGTAGACATGAGGAGTCTACTTTTCTCCATAATAAAAGATAAAAATCCCTATTAAAGGTAAGGTGGTTGTCTCTCATTGGCTTTACTCCCTTCACGAGTCAACTTTCTCCATAAAAAATTAAAAGTAAAAATTATATATGTTGAACGAATGGGGGTCAGACAAAATTGGACAAGTGAAAATTACTAAACAATTTCTTGTTACAGCTGGGACCAATCCCTATTTGTTTCATTCTTTGGTTAGTAAAATCAACTAGTAACTATTTTAACCTGGCATTGGATAACACTCTTGCCGCCTATCAAAATTTTGATGCTTCACTCCAATCCTTCCCTAAATTGATCACTTCATACAGTTCGGTTGGCATTGGTTAACTTACACCGAGATTGCTTAAAGACCAAAACAGCCTCAATTTCATCTTTGTATCTTTTTATTTACTTTAAAAACAAGGTTATAAGATTGTGGACTTTTTACTAATATACACAGTATATACAAAGTCTTAATTAGTGCAATGAACTAAATATTCAGTATAAAAACATATGCACTAAATAATCCAGTGATTATTAATCCCCGTATCACAATCCCTATATTGTTATCCCTGCACGGCTGTCTGCGCACCGAACAATCATTCTCCCAAGTGTCTACCTGCTTAGATTAGTCGGATGCACGGGAGACTGCCGCCAATGCCAATTCATTATACTGGCATAGCTTGCTCTACAGTAAGGAACATCCGCAAGGAGAAGAACAGAATAGAGGGCATTACCACACAAGTCATTTTCTTTACTAACTTGCAATGAAGTTAAGATTCGGATTGAAGAATGCCCTCATTAAACTTTACACAGCTGAGCAAAGAACAACCTGATGCCACCAATGAAAGAGAAGCAGCACATTGTGACAGGTTGCAGAACGAAATGGTGATAACAAGAACCAAGAATCAGTTTGCTTTTAAGGTGGAGGATTACCGCGTGCTTGATGCCCCTCTTGATTTATGAGTAGTGTGTTCTTCTTCTTCCCTTCTGCAGATAACACAAAGAATCAACACAACTCCTGCTGTGGACTATGAACTTGTAGAATCCTCAAAGTAGTCCTTGCAAATTGCGAAGCTAAAGCAACTACAAAGCCCCAATTTTCCACCTCTTACTTCCATTACATCCTCGTGTACTTAACTTGTAATTTGAACACTCGATTCATAGAGTAAGAGGAATCTGTACATAATGGTACAACAAACTTCAACAAGCCAATTCTGATCTACTGAAAAGAGTAAGATACACAGACAGAAAAAAGAAAGATGCTACCATCTTTCGTCTCCAATCCAATTGTTCTTCTCCTTTGGCCCAGTAGGGCCTTCCTCCTTAAACAGTTCCATTGGCAGCTTATCAAAAATACTCTGGACTGAATTTCGAACCATCATTGGCAAGCGATTAACGATTTTCTCAAGCTCCTTTCTTGAATCATAAATAATGGTGGGACCCCACTCTCTCATATATTGTAACCAACATGGCTCACTGACAGCTTCATGGCCAAGATACTCTGCTGCCATAATTTCATACTGGGTACTTGAGTCTACGTAGAGATTACTACGGGCAACATCATTTCTAATTCCAATCCCTAGCTTTGAGGACCCTTGAATGTAATTTCCAGGATGAGGAAAGCTAGCATGACCATTCTTTGATGAATAAACAATAGCTTTATTTCCTGCAATAAACTCCAAATCATAAGCATCCACCCATTCACCACCACTGTGCTGAGAAAAATAGATACTCCACAACTCTCCGGTGAAATTGCTCACTCGGAGAGTGAAATGCTCCCAATCACCTACATGCCGACCCACTTTGCTAAGAGGAACATTCACTACACCTACCTTTAGAGTAGCTGGCCCATTAAAGGGGCAAAAAATCCACATTGCAAGGTCCGTGAAAGTACCACCTAAAGCTGGCTTAACATGAACATAAAGTTTTGCACTCTGTAAATTACCAAACATGACAATATCCCTCCGAACATCACTTGGCAAATCAATCCAACACTGGCCATCGTTTGTCCCACCACCAGGTAAATTGGAACCATCAGGATCAATAGGCTTAGCAACAGAATCGCCTCTCGAATAGAGCATTGCGCCATTCTCAAGGAACCATTGTACAGAAGATGGAAGATAGGCCTCGTCGGGATGGAAAAACAAAGTAGGACCATAATGCCTAATGATTGCATGAATCTGATCAAGGTTTGGCATTGCTTGTAGACTCGTATCAGAGTTCTTTAGGCATGCAATGTTTAGCTCTTGCCCTGTGCTCCAATAGCTACTGCAGAAAAACGTACCAACTGAGATACCTTTACCATGCATTCCTCTATGCCGCGGTCTTATGCTCCAAATTGCCAGTACTTCTGAAAGCACAGAGCTGGTTTTGAGTATCAAGCGGTAAGTTTCACATTCATCAGTGAGGTCAGCTCGAACACATTTAACTTCCCCTAACTCAGGTTTAACAGGCTTAGTAGTTGCAATGAACCCCAGTGCTTTATAACCTTCAGGTGGTTGAGGTAACCAGAAGTAACCAGATCCATTGAAATTTTCTTCAGTTCCATCATTGGAACTCCAGACTAACGTGTAATCAAGGGGATTCTGAAGTGCAGGCAAACAAGGATTTCCACTGCAATGATCCCCTGCCTCAGGTTTAGCCACTTCCCGAGCAACAAGCACAAACCCTCGTAGAGGCTTGTTGTTAGATTGGCAGTAGTGCCCAAGGCTGAAAAATCCATCAGGCATCCCCCTTGGCTTATAAAAGCTAACACCCTGTTTTCGATCTTGTGACAGATTACAACCCCAGACAAACTCAAACTTGCTGATTTTATGAACCTCCAATTCCCCTAGTTTAATTGTTCCACTAGAGAATCCTGTACCAGAACATTCTAAGACAGTGGAAGAAAGCAGAAAGAAAAAACTAGCATTAGAGGCGTTCTTCTCTTAATTACTTTTTCAAGAAAGGAAATTATATAAGTTTGTATGCAGTCCACTAACATGATTCTAACAGTATATTGGGGTACACTGCTGATTCGACAACACATAAACAGACACATCATATGAAGCGACTATGAAAACTAATGCACGTCCAAGAGCATATACAACGTCTTTTCCAAGGAAAAGAAAGAAATCGAATAACAAATTCTTACGTTTAACGTCAAAGAGTCATTTGATCACAATGAAAACTTAGAAGCTGAACAAATAACTCATTTAAGACATGAAATAAGTAGCTTTGGTCTCAAATAAAAACGAAGAATCCTAAACTATCCAAAACAAACTTATCCAAACTCTTTAGAATTTCATTTAGTGGAATCAGTCTGCAAGGTTATTTTAAGTCTTCTTTGAATGCCAAAGCACCTCTTGTGAGATAAGAATGAAAGTACAACATAGAGAACATGGAAAAGAGGAAAATTGAGGTGAAACTTAATCAGTTGAACAAGAACTTTTCAGGAAACAACATCCTGCTTTAATATATGGAAGTTAATCGTGAAGGAAAACTATGTGTGTTGGATAAATCTTAAAACCAGTATTACATAAGATTTTACTGATCAAACAAAGCATGTGGAACTTTCAGGAAGTATTCACATTTCAGAAGCTTATGCTAATTTCATTTTCTTGTAGAACAAAATAACAACAGGAAGTTTCCATTTTACTGCTCATTATCCCTCTGCCTATCAATCAAAAGACTAAGCAGCATCCTCCCATGCAAGTGTACTTCATCGACAACTCTAGGTATTGAAACTTGTAGAGCCCTTGTAAGAAGAAGTAAATAGAATTAAAAGCATGGAAGAGTCACAGACGCTTGCAATTTACAACAAAGATTAGAATCTTTTCTTGGCAGTGCTAAAAGGATCAAAAGTTGCCATCACCTCATGCATATTTCACCACAAGCAGTAGCATACATTCTTCTCTTTCTTTTTTTTTTTTTTAATTTTAAAAAGGCATACATTATTCTTCTAGAGAACAGTACAGAAATCATTTTAAAATTGATCAGTGTCAGTCACCAAACCACATTAGAAACAAGAACGTCGTGGAATACTGAACCTATTAGTTCAAGCTAAGATAAAACAGACAAAGGACCTAGGACATAGTCACGGTATTTGGATGAAAAATATTGCTGCCACTATAAGCCCCTTTCGGATGGAAGAGTAATTTCCAGTTTTGCTGGAACATAGAAGTTTTTCAATCTCAATCAGACGTTGAGCAGAAAATGACACATCCTGAGCAGTAATGAAGTGAAAAATGTTCCTTTCTTTTCTTCTTTACAATGCAAAGGCAGGCACAATAACTATAGAAAACAATGGCTATAAAAGGAGATAAAACCCCACACGTTAAATCTAAAGTGTAATTATCCAAGTGACTCCTTTATCTCATCCTGTGAGGTCATCAGCATAAAAAGAGTCTAAGAATGAGAATTTACGCCGCCCATTTCGCAACAAAATTCAGATAATGACAGTTGGTGGCCAATGAAAAAGATCAACAGAGAAAAGATAATTAATCGAGCCATTATCATACTTTGAGGCCATTGCGGGATGGGTGCTGGCAGAAGAAACGTATCAGGTTCTCGGGAATAGAGATCTGAAATTCTGCTCCAACGGAAGCATTTGCATCCAAACATATTGCAGCCCAACACCCCCGACCCCTTTTACTTCTCAATTCTCTCCCACGACGACACAAAACTAAGATTTAGGTGAGTGCATCTCTATAAAACTCAGATCTTTAGAATACCCAGCGGTTCTTTCTGGATGTAATGAGTAGAAATTTGTTTCTGAGAATCAATTCTTCCGGTGTCTCTCTGTTTACGTAGAATGTGGGGAAAAGAGTGGACGATGAATGACGACGTCAACTGTTGGTTTTGTGTCATCTCCAAGATTTATAGGTTATCGATTGACATAGGCCTATTTATTGGACCTGGATTTTATCCCTCGTGTAAGCCCGTTTTACAAGTTGCATACCACCACTTTAACATCTAAGTTTTTTGCACAAATGAGTTTGGTGTTTAATTTTTGTCATTCCTATTTTAGTATTTGATTTTTGTTCCTACTTATTTAATAAAATTTTATGAATCAAAATATTTTTATCTATTCAAATCTAATACACTTGATATAAGTTGACTAACTAAATTGAATTATTATTTCAACTATTCAACGGGTGAAAATAATTTTTTGTGGTTTTTCTTTTGCTATGCTACAAGTTAACTAAGACTAAAAAATTAATTAAAAACAAACTAATAATTTTTTGATGCAAGCCAGACGAGAGAGATATCCAAGGTCATGGTTGGTTGACAATTCAGTTGAGCTCACCAATTGTACACTTAATTATTTTTTCGGGTTACTAGTTTCAAGTTGATATTATTTACTTGAGCAGCAGTCCAATACCTCGAAGACTACTCGACTATTTCTAACGCATATATTTCTATGGTTGTCGATCGAAATACGTCCAAAACAACTCTCCAATTAAGGAAGTGGCTACGGTTGTTTGCAAAATAAGTACCCAACAAGAGTCGGGGTCAATTTCCTACAGAGATTGGAGGCTAGATTTTACCAAAAGTTGTGAATTAATTCACAAGTGCAAGCGTCATGTGTAAACATAAAGTAAAATTAGGGAAAGTGGGTTGAACAAGTATCAAATGAAAATTGAAATCAAAACAAGTTGACGCAATTTTTTTTTTTTTTTTACAAGATTAGAGAGACTAGGTGTGTGTATTTGATGGGGTATCATCTTGATAGGTATTAACTAAATGCCTTAGAATCAACTAATGCATGAATAGCTTTGGTTTTAGTTACACTCTAAGTTTCTCAACCACAAGAGTATGTATATTTTGGATTTTCTCAAACCCCAAAATCAAGATACAAAACAACCAAATATTGCTTGAGTGAGCATAGACTATTTGTAGCTCTATCCCTTGAATAAATCTTGAATTGGGTCCATAGATCAAAAATACCAAATCCTCACTATTGAAGTCTTACCCCACTTCACTTCTCTTTCTCAAGAAAAAGCAAAGTTAAATAACTCAATTAATATTTGCAACAATTACTTTTCATATTAAAACTCGAAAAAATCAATAGATCCATGCATTATAATCAATTCTAAAATCAATTAGTTAAGACTCAATCAATTTTAAACACCCATCATTTAGACATAAGAATGGTAATGGGACGGGGCAGATGCGGGGCGGAGCGGGTTTGAAATATATGCGGGGCGGGGCAGGGCGGGGATGGACTTAAGCAGTTGCAGGGTGGGGCGGGGTGGGGGTGAACTTAAGCGGTTGCGGGACGAGGCGAGACGGGTTAGAATAAACTTTTAAAAAATTAATGCGGGATAGGACGGTTGCGGGTTATAAAATTTTAAAATTTAAATTAAATCATTTGATTTAATTTCTTTTTTGTTCATTGCAAACTTTTATAAAATTAATTAAAAGCTAATATTCAGAGCTTGAGAATTGCTCCATCTTTTTTCTCAAGTATTCATCTACAGAAGAAAGAGGGTTGCTTTGGTCCTTCCTGACTAAAGCTGAAGGATGTAGAATTATCATAATTCACATCAAGAAATGATAATAAATGATTAAGTGTAGCATTGACAAGCGATAATAGAAAAAAATTATAAATGATAATAAACAAATCTTTTAAAAAATTAGGCAGTAAGGTTTCTTTTAATAAAAAGATAGTAAATCATGTGGGGCGGGTTGAAAACAACAAATTATGCTAGATGAAGCGGGGCGGGGCAGGTTAAAGTCTTTGTAGGTTTACGCGGGTTTGCCCCGCAACCGCCCCGCACCACCCCGTTTGCCATCCCTATTTAGACACACCCCTAGAAGAGAAATTAGCTGCTCATAATTAAGGAAATAGAAATGATACCAAAGAGGAATTCCTCAAAACCATTCATCATAAACAATTAAAATCAATTCCAAACTTTGTACTTCAACAATGGTGTTTTCCCAAGGAAGAAGAAGAAAGTAGAAAGTTGTGCTCCTTGTTAATATACTCTTCAATATTGTATATACAAATTGGGTAAAACATCTACATATATTTCTTGCACAGACCCCCAAAACGGCCTTGGAAGCTTCCCAAATACGTACTTGTCTTCTAGATGATTTTACTCTTTGGAGGAAACGCGGCTCACTTGCGCTGTCACCTGCATTTCGCATGTGTGAACTTGTGGCACGCAGATGCATCAACAAGTGCAGGGCAGTTTCTTTTACTTCTTCCTGCGTGGTACTTGCAGTCCGCAAATGTCGACTTGCGGCACACAGTTCCATTGCCAGCAAGCTTTTAACTCCTCCTGTTGGCACCTACTAGACGTAGGTACTGACTTGCGGCACGTATGTCACTTGTTTTTCCTCTGGCAGATTGCTTTAAGTTCAAATCCTCCATCATCTTTGTTTCAAATAAATGCCTGCACATAAAAGAAGAAAAGGCATAATATCTTTCTAAATTGCGTTAAAACGAAGCGATAACTCATGCTTAAGTAAGTTGGTAAGGTACTAACTCATCAAACCCCTAAACTTGAATTATTGCTTGTCCTCAAGCAAAGCATTCACTCAATATAGGAATTGACTCAAGCTTATCAAGACATAAAGGCTGCACATAGGACTACTAAGACTCTAAACCAAACCAACAAAATGACTAAAATTAAAAAGACTCAAACACAAGCACAAATCTCAACTTGGTACCACTATGAGCACTCGACAAAGATCATCACTTTAAAAATCTTTTGTTCTCAAGAGACTTCGTTCTTTCAATCAAAATCAGAGACCATTTTCATCTTAAGCAAGATCAACAAGTATTTCAAGTTATTGACATCAACCCTCAAGGTTTGTCTAGAAATTCACTACACAACTTTTTGCATTCATACCTCTTAATTAAGATCAAGATTTTACCAATTACTCCAAGGATGCAAGGCCACTAATCAAAAGAGAGAATCCCACTCATAATCATGCAATTCATAAAATAGGGATTATAAAATGATACAAATATACTCACTCTCTCAAAGATATTCAAGTGTATACACATCGAACCATAGGTGTCATGCCCCACCTTGGGAGGTGTAACCGACACCTATTGCTACACTAGACTCTGAGTTGACCTAGCTAGACATATACACTTATGGTCCATACCAGCAATATGTAAACAAGAAAACAATCAGTTGTATCTCGGCTTAAATATAGACCTAGGCTGACAAGGTCGCAACATATACACCTACGCAGAATTTGTTGATCCAACAATTATAATAATAGTATCATCCTATGCCGTCCGACAAGACCACCATGCTGTCTAAATCATATCAAAAGGAAGACAGACGCACATATACATATATACAAGCCAACTAGGCTGCCAACTGATAACACAATTCGACCCCACATGACCAACAACACATTCTAACAAAAAATTATGGTCTGCAAGCCTCTAAAGAGTAAGATATTAATCGAGACAGGGGCCCAGCCTACCCAAAAACTATACATCAAAAAGACAGAAAAACCTCTAATCATATGGCAATTCCAGAGGAAAGAAGCTGACCAATCTGCTGAATCTGAGTGGCTACTATGGAGGTCTTGAAACCTGTCTGGCTGAACCTGCAGGCAAGTATGCAGCGCCCCATACATGGGCATCAGGACAATATGTACCGTATAAGTAATAATAAACTGAATAGAAGTTGATAGAGGAACTGAAAGTAATCAGCAATAAGAACCAGAAGTTAACTTGTACGATCTCACAAACATGAATTGTAACTAACAGGGAATATTCAAAACAAGAACCTAACCTGACCCCCATAAGCCTAGAAGGTACAAACAACACAAAATAACTAACTCGAGACCCCATAAGCCCCGACAAGTACAAATCAATCTATATACTTTTATATGTACCACTGTAGCCCCGTAGGTAAGTTGTAACTAAAGAACACCCAACTTCTAAGACTGTATCCGAGCCTTCTGGGCTCCTATGATTGTGTCTGAGCCTTCTGCGCTCCTGTAGCTGTATTTGAGCCTTCTGCGCTCCTGTAACTGTATTTGAGCCTTCTAGGCTCCTGTAATTGTATCTGAGCCTTCTAGGTTCCTGTAATTGCACCAAAAGCATACAAGACTCTATTGAGTATCAGTGATGCCACTACGGCATAAGCAAGTCCATAAGTGAATAGACTTCAATATGGATCTGCAGGCCTCAGTCTGGTCCTTCCAGATATCATATAGCTCCTGTGAGCAATCTGTAGCCCCATAGGTAGGTATAATTGAACTTAGCCCTTCTAGGCAATATGTACGTGGGCATCTATATGAGTAGCCAGAGGCATTGGCCCCACGTCTAACAACTGATAAGATCAATTATATAGGGTACTCCTAGTCTATCAATTTGCTAACAGCTAGGGTGGTCTCCTAAGCGGCCTATACGACAAGCTGTAAGCCATACGAAGCTTATACGGTCATTGGCAATAAGTAGTTCATCTAACAACCTACCACCTAGTTCATTAGGCAATCCTGGTGCCACTAACTCGAAAGTAAGACTGTATTACCAAAATTCTAGCCCTGTGGGTGTCAAGGTACACCAACGGCCTGTAGACGAGCTTTACTTGTATATATAGGTGTCGAAGATGGAACATTTTATCGCCAAGCTACGCCCTATGCTGCCCAATTTAACAAAAAATGCTCAATAGCTAACCACAAGCCTCTATAGCCTAGGTAAGGCAGCAAAACCTCACTATCCCCTCTAGATAGCAATAAAATAACCAGGTAATCTATATGTCGCTTCTAGCAAGAGGTGAGTTGAATATAGTCAATCCCGATAAAGGATACTACACTACAACATCAATTCATCTCGTAGCAGCTAATCGCAATATACATAAACACGAACAACTACGAGAGCACAAGTTGTATCAACTATACGATGAGAATAACTTTTTGAAAGAGGTTAGTCTTAACATACCTCAACTGCTGAACTTTGCTCAACCAATCCTGCTTCAATTAAGAACTCGTAATCCCTCCATATCTTGTCGCATCCTCATTTTGAACTGATCAAAATATGTTTGCGACGTCCGGCTCTTCTACCTAGTTTTGAAAAGGTTTAGAGTCACCACCTAAGTTTTAGGAGAAATTTAGGAAAATCATTTGAAAAATGTAAACTCTTTTTTGGCTTGCGAAAAATCATTGAAATTCTAGGTAAGGGTCTTATTTACTCCAAAAGGAAGGTGTTAGACACCCCTCGGAGCCTATCTGAAGATAGTCCTAAAATTTAGTCTAAGACGTGCTAGGAGATTATTTATTTCACTTATTGATTTCTAAAAAGGAGTTTAAAATTAGTGAAAAAATAAAGATTTATAATGATTTGAATTTTTTTAAAAAAAATGTATGAGGTATATCAAATATACGAATGCTATACATATGATATATGAGAGTGATGTACATGGTATGCATATATTAATACTTAGTAGTTTGAATAAAGTGAGAGAAATGTAGTAAAATAATTTAGAATGTTTGGTTTCAAAATGTATGAGGCATGTAGAAAATATAAACAATATATATATGTATACGAAAATGATATACTTATAATATAGTGGGAATAGTAACATGTATAAAGCGGTTGTAAAATAATGTACATATAGTGTATATGTAGTGTATAAAATAATATATAGGGTAAAGTATATATGTATAATTATATGTGAGTAATAAATATCTTATAAATATTTTTTGTGTATATGTGTATAAAATAATAATATGTAGTATATATGTATATGGAGATAAGTTATATATTAGGGAAATTAGTTCATGATATGTACATAATTAAGATAGTTATATACAACATGTGATATGCGAAAATAAATATATATGAATAGGGGTAGGTATATGAGTAGAAAATAATTAAAAGTATGTATGCATATATGTATGCATGGGTAAAATAATATATATTATGTAAAATATAAATAATAATAGCATATGGAGAAAGAATTTATAATATAATAATATGTAAAATATATTTATAAAATAATATATATACCTCATACTTGTGTCTTTTTTTTTTTTTGAAAAATACAAAGTGGCTAAGCTGTTGGCCTTTCTTTCGAAAAAATTCTGGAATGGGCCAAACTATTGGGCCTATTCTCTGCAGTAACATTAGTAAAGAAAAGAATTGGGTCAGCAACCCACTTTAGTAATATTTGACAGATTTTTTTAAAAATTATTTTGGAGTTAGTTCTTAAACTTGGTTCATTTGGACTTTGAAAAAGAATTATTAATTTGCCTAAAATGACATGAAGATGATTAAAAGTAAAAAAATGTGACATCTCATAAAAATATTTTTCAAAATTTTTGAGAAAGAGTTCACTTTTATTTTCTTGAAAATCAATTATTCCACATCACTTAAAAAAAAAGAAAGAAGGAAAACTTAATACCAAAAGAGGAAAGGTCATTTACCATAATCAAGACTATAAAGCCATGCTAAAATCCACATAAATAATACAAAGTTAACAAATAATAACAACAATGTAAGTGAACTGTAAAAGATAGTGCTAAAGAAATATTGGACTTCTTTGGAAGCAAATTTTTAATTTACGAGGCTCCGAATAGCGGTGAGGGAATCCTATTAGCTGTTGGCACATGTATGTTGGTCATTATCCGAGTTTCAAATGAGAACTCCAGTTCTCCGGTTTATGCCATGAAAATAATAAAATAAAAGATTAGAGATCAATCAATTAATCAAGAAAGTACATAAAGAAGAGAGCTATCTCGATAATAGCTTTCAAACTAGTTAACTTATGCGGTAGTTGAAAAAAATCATTTAAGAATGATAACTTTCAAAAATCAAAGAACAAAGCTAATAATTCCTAGGCAAATAAAATCTCTGTTAGTTACATCTATTTTCCAAAAGTTGGTCAAAATAGTAGGCATACTATAATACAAGTAAAAAAGAAATCAAGACCTAAACAAATAAAATAGTCCTTTCAATACTTTAAATAAGTCTCATTTATTTTAAGAGAGGAAGGGCTGATTTGAAGGTATAATTATTGAAACCCCAAAACTTACAACAAAGAATAGAGAGACAACACTCTAAAAATAAAATAACTCATATTCCTTTTACCATTTTGTCTAAAGAATCATTTCAACGCATACAAACACTTAATACATAACAAAAGTGAACCCATGAGCATTCTAATAACATGAATCATATGAACATTTTAAAGAAGGGCAACATATTTTCCAAACAAATAAGATCTTTTGACAAGAAAATAGCAACTACTTTCATAAGTTCTACTTCTAGTTCATATTTATTATAGTTAGGCTATGACTTAATATTTAAAACACAAGTATTCCCCAACTAAAAAATATTTGCAGCCCTTAGGCAATTTTAGGAATAGAGATAATTTGTACAAGATCCAAACTTCTCAAGAATAAAAGCAAATGGTTACCACCTTACTCACACTCCAATGATCAATATTCTAATAATAGTACCAACAAATAATATAATAATAGTCCAAGGTTCAACCCTTTTGATTCAGACATTCGAATCAAACAATAACCTTAAACGCACAGCTAACCCAATTATAAATCATTTCATCATCACCTTTACACAACCAAACAACTAGAACTAGCTATATTCATATTTAATATTTAACTAAAATCGATTATAAAACTGAAAATAAATAACTAAAGAGAGAATGAACATTACCTGTTGTTGTGCAGCAATTGAGGTCAAAATTTATCAAGTCTTAGGCCAATAACTCCGACTCCGAATGCGATAAGCAAGAAAGAAATAAAGAAACAAAAGAGAGGGGAAAATTAATGATTTGAGCTGATTTTTTCTTGTTCTGTGCGTCTGTGTGTGCATGTATTTTTAATGTGTGCTACTGTGTGTACTGCGTCTATTGCCCTTTTTTTTTCTAAAAAAAAAATCAATGTTTTCTGTCTGTTTTTCGTCTTCTCTGTTTCTCTGTGTACATCAATATGTGTATCTTCACTCCCATATCTTTCTCTATGTCTACCCGCCCCTATCGCTTCGAGTTTGCCCTCTTCCCTTCAAAGGGTGAAGACGACCCTTTATATAGAATAAATTGAGGGGAAAATTATAGGAAGAAGTTGAGGATTCAAAATATTTTGAATTCTTCAATCTTTGACAAGATGAAAGCGTAGGAAGAGAAGAAAAAATTAGAAAAAAATTGACAAGAGAAGGGATGTTTACCTGCTATGGACTTCTCCCTTTTTCAAGCTGAAAATAGAAAAAAGGACTGATGGGTTAGCGAGAAACCCGGGTCTTAGGATGGGAAAGGTGATGGGTATGGGGGTGGGGGTGGGGGTGGGGGGGTCGCGGGGTTGCTGGTGGAGAGGGGAGGGGCTGTGACGAGGTGGGTTTGGTGGTTTGTGTTGTCGATGGAGAGAGAGAGAATTGCGGGGTGTGTTTGGAACGATGGGGTGAGATTAGAAAATTTTGGGTAGTGTGTTGGTGGGCAGGTCGGTTCAAAATAATTTGGACCGTCTGATCAAAAAATCGGACGGTTAGAAATTAAAAGAGAGTAAAAAATAAAATAAATAATAAATAAAAATATATATAAAAGAGAAAAAAAATCTAATAAATACAATATATATATATGTGTATATATATATATATATATATATATATATATCTGTGTGTATATATATATATATATATATATATATAAAGATGGAAAAATTAGAAGTCGTTGGATCAAATCTTGGACGGATGAGATTAAAGGGAAGAAACACAATCCATGTAGTGTCTACGTGGCACGCATGGATTGGTTGAAATTAGGTGGCAATGATTGAGAAACTATGGCTGATTTAGCTCAATTTGTGGCTAGAATTGCAATTTAAAACAAAACCAATTTTATTTTAATTTTAGCAACTTTCTTAATAAAATAACATTAATGGTAAAAATCTGAAATTAATTAGATTGTAAAATCCTTTCATTCTTAAAATATAAATAAAAATCAAGATGCATCATTAATTGATTAATTTGATTAAACTTCCGAACTTAAATAAAATTAGATATTTATTCGCGAAAATGGGTGATTTATAATTTAACTTATAATTGACCTAAATTAATAATCTAAAATACATACTGAAATAAAATACTTGTTTATCGTGAAAACTATGACAATATATATAAATATACATATACACATAAATATACATATACATATAAATATGCATATAAAATTAATTTTTTACAAGAATGTATTTTTTTTAATATTTAAAATCATAAGAAATAGTATATATATATATATATGTACGTATGTATGTATGTGTGTGTATATATATATATATGTATATATGTATGTATGTATGTATGTATGTATTTATATACATATTCGACAAATATTATTCGAAAATGGCAAAATATTATATTTTATTTAAAAAATTTCAAAAGCTTAAAATAATTAATCAAAAATGTAGATAGCCAAAATTGGATGTCAACATATCTTAGCTTATATACCAAGGGAATAGGGCTATTTTATTTCAAGAAGTAGGCCAACAATATATCCCACAAAACACAATGACAACAAGTCACAACGAGTTCAATTCGGCAAAAGCTTATGAATTCTTATAGATTAGAAGGGCAGAAGTACTTACTATCACTTATAGATGTACTAGTCTTAGATAGAGATAATTTCTACGACTTCTACTCGCTAGGGCTCCATCAACCGGAGTCAATTTCAAAGATTCAACTTTGTAGATATGTTCTTCGTAGCACCGAGATTCATTATCCAAGAAGAATTTGTGATTAGACGTGATTTTACAGTGTAATTTGCCTTTAGGATCTGTTTGGAAAGCCATTATGTAATTGAAATTGGTGTAATTACTAAGGTAGTAATTACACAGCCTAGTAATTACACAGTGTAGTAATTAAGATGACCTGTTTGTTTGCCATGATGTAATTATAGTGTAATTACAAGCATACTGTTTGGTTGCACAAGTGTAATTACGCAGTTAGATTAATTATTAAAAATAGAAGTTAATTATCAAAAATTAATATTTGATAAATATATGTCTTTATAAATGACATTAAATTAGATATTTAAGATACATATGGTCTCTACAAAATGTATTAATTAATAAATATATATTTTAACTAATATGATTAAAAAAAATAATAGATACATATTTTTAAATTAAAATATTTTAATTTAATTAATTATAAAAACTAAAATTCATATTTTTAAGAACATCATAGAATGCATGTTTGAAAAAAAATATTAACATTATAAACATAATATCATAAAATTATTCAAATATTTGACAAAAAATAATCTATCAATTCTAACTAAAAAATGAATGACATGCAATGTGAAATAACAAGTCAATACTACTAAAAATAATTAGAATAAAAATATAATATAAATTTAAAATTAAAAAATAAAGTAAACATAATACTTTTGTGTCAAAATTCAACATAACTTAAAATAAGTTCCAATATAACTTAAGTAGATATAATTAAAAAGAAAAGGAAAACAAGTCTATAACATCATTAAGAGTCTGCTTGGAAAGCCACTGTGTAATTAGAATTGGTGTAATTACTAGGATACTAATTACACAGTATAGTAATTATGATGACCTGTTTGTTTATCATGATGTAATTATAGTATAATTATAAGTGTACTGTTTGGTTGCTCAAGTGCAATTACGTAGTTAGATTAGTTTTTAAAAATAAAAGTTAGTTATCAAAAATTAATATTTGACAAATATATATCTTTATAAATGATATTAAATTAGGTATTTAAGATACATATTATCTCTAAAAAATATAATAATTAATAAATATATATTTTTAACTAATATGATTAAAAAAAATACTAGTTAGATTAATTTTTAAAAATAAAAGTTAATTATAAAAAATTAACATTTGACAAATATATATCTTTATAAATGATATTAAATTAGGTATTAAGATATATATTATCTATAAAAAAAATATAATAATTAATAAATATATACTTTTAACTAATATGATTAAAAAAAATAGATACATATTTTTAAATTAAAATATTTTAATTTAATTAATTATAAAAACTAAAATTCATATTTTTAAGAATATAATAGAATGCATGTATGGAAAAAATACTACATAATATCATAAAATTATTCAAATATTTGACAAATAATAGTCTATCAATTCTAACTAAAAAATGAATCGCGTACAATGTAAAATAACAAGTCAATACTACTAAAATAAAAAAATTAGAACCGAAAATATAATATAAATTAAAAAAAATAACGTAAACATAATACTCTTGTGTTAAATTTTAACATAACTTAAAATAAGTTCTAATATAACTTAAGTAGATATAATTCGAAAGAAAATGAAAAAAAATCTATAACATAATTAAATAATGAAATTCTACATTAATTCAAAAATTAGAATAGTAATGTATTTGTTTAAAATTTAAAAATAAAAATAAAAAAATAAAAAATAAGAGCAATTACATGGAATCACAAGAAGTAAAGGTTGGGTAATAAGAAGAAAGGAAATAAAAGATAAATAATATAAAATAAAAAAATATTTTAAAAATAAAAAATTAAACTAGAAATTATAATGAAGAATAAAGAAAACAAATTAAAATAATAATAAAAATGTATAAATTAAAAAGTAACCTTGTAATTACACCATGTAATTACCTGCAATTCTTACCTCTCCCCTAAGAATTGGAGAGTGTAATGATACCCTCCCAATTATATCAAATTCCCTGCTGACCATGTAATTACCTAATCAAACAAACATGTCAAACTGTGTAATTACACCCAATTACACTCAAATTCAATTATCAGGTAGCTTTCTAAACAGGCTCTAAATAATGGAATTCTACGTTAATTCAAAAATTAGAATAATGATATATTTTTTGAAATAAAAAATGAAAAAAATTAAAAAATACGAGCAATTACATAGAATCACAAGAAGTAAAGGTTGAAAAATGAGAAGAAAGAAAATAAAAAATAAATAATATAAAATAAAAAATATTATAAAAATAAAAAATTTAAATAATAAAAATAAACTAGAAATTAAAATGAAGAAATAAAGAAAATAAATAAAAATAAAAATAAATATGAATAAATTAAAAAGTAACCTTGTAATTACCTACTCACCTCCTCCTAGGAATTATAGAGTGTAATTACACAATCCCATTTACACCCAATTCCCCGTTGACCATGTAATTACCTAACCAAACAGACATGCCAAACTGTGTAATTACACCCAATTACACTCAAATCCAATTATCAGGTGACTTTCCAAATAGACTCTTAATTATTGAAAAATTGGAGAGGAAAATCTCCCTAGCTGTAGCTCTCTTTTAAGGAAATGTTTAAAATGAAACCAATACACACAAATTTATACATATAAGGAGGCGGTGCAAGGGGTCCGCGGCACGCCTCGATGTCCCATCGTGGCGGATTAGGGGCGCGGCGTGCCACCCCGTGGGTGGGAGGGAGGTCCGCGACGCGACCCTTAGTGCGGCCTGCCTCCGGTCTCCTTCCACCCGCTCGCTCGATGACAGGCTCCCATGTTCCACCGTTGACCCTTCTCCTACATGTACCGTACTCTAAGAACTCTCAACATGCACACGCATACGTTGATTAGACGATGAAAATTTACGGGGTGTAACATCATTCCCTCCTTAGGGACATTCGTCCTTGAATGTAATTCAATCTTAAGAGACCCAGTTCTTAGGCATTGCCAGAAAATGTTCAGTAGAGTCTCCTATGTGATATGGACTATTTGAAAACTTGAAACACAGAAAAGTTCAACATAAGCGTCTTACAGGATGGTACAACAACTATATAGCAGAGCTCCATGACAAATAAGTGAGCAAACAACAACAATCATAACAAAAGCAACAAACAACATCTGAGAACTATCTCACCTCAACTGAAAACTATCTGAGTTGGTATGCTATCGTCATAGGGTCTGGAACAAGTGAGGATATCTAGACCTCATGTCGTTCTCAGCTTCCCACATTATTTCTACTACATTTTTATTCTTCCATAAGACTTTAACAGAAGCTAACATCTTTGGTCCTCAATCTGCGGACCTGACGATCTAGTATAGCGATTGGAGTCTCCTCGTAGGACGAGTCTTCTATGATCTGAACATTCTTGACTGGGACAATCGAGAAGGGTCTCTATGCACTTCCGTAGCATCGACATATAAAAAAAATGGATGAATAGATTCTATCTCCAAAGGTAATTCTAACTCATAGTCCACTTGGCCTATCATCCGGAGGATCCGGTATGGCCCAATGAATCTAGGGCTAAGCTTGCCCTTTTTGCCAAATTTCATAACGCCCTTTATAGGCTAGACTTTAAGAAATACCCAGTCATCAATATTAAACTTTAAGTCTCTATGCCGTACATCGGAATAGGACTTTTCACGACTCTGGGCTGTCAATAAATGCTCTCTAATGAGCTTAACTTTCTCTTTTGACTAATGTATCATTTTAGGTCCAATCAACACTGACTTACCTACTTCAAACCATCCTATGGGGGACCTGCATTTTTGCCCATACAAAACTTCATAAGGCGCCATCTTAATGGTAGAATGGTAATTGTTATTATCTTCAAAGTCAATAAGAGGTAGGTGATCATCTTAACTTCCTCTAAAGTCTAGTACACACGCCTGTAACATATCTTCGAGCATCTAAATCATGCGCTAAACTTGGTCATCTGTCTGGGAATGAAAAGTTGTACTCAAGTTAACCTGCATCCCCAAACATTTCTAAAACGACTTTCAAAATCTAGCTGTAAAATGTGCCCCTTTGTTAGAGATGATAGACACTGGGACACCATGCAGTTGGACCATATCTTTAATGTACAACTCAGCATAATCTTAAGTTGAGAATGTAGTTCTGACTGGCAAGAAATGGGATGATTTTGTCAGTCTGTCAACAATGACCCAAATAGAGTCAAATTTATGCTTGGTATGAGGTAAACCTGTAAAAAATCTATATTGATTGCTTCCCATTTCCACACAGCCACAACTATCTCCTGAGTCAGCCCTCCCGGCTTCTGATGTTCGACTTTTACCTACTGGAAATTGGGACACTACCCTACAAACTCAGCAATATCTTTCTTCATCCAATGCCAATAATAAATCACCTTTATATCATGGTATATTTTTCTCGAACCTGGGTGAAGAGAATAATGGGATTAATGTACCTCTGCCATAATCTGCTGGCGAAGAGCTGCCACATCCGAAACACAGAGTCAACCTCTGAACCTCAAGACTCTGTCCCCTGTTACCTCAAAGGCCAAAAACCCTTCCTGCTGAGCTTTGCCTCTGAGCTGTACGAGGCTAGGATCTTCATACTATCGCTCTTTCACCTCCACAACTAGAGATGACACTACAATACTCTGGATCACAACCCCACTATCATCTGAGTCCATCTATCGGACTCCTAAACTGGCTAACTGGTGTAGCTCTCGAACCAATTCTCTCTTTTCTGGCCTCAAATACAATAGGCTGCCCATGGATCTGCGGCTAAGGGCATCAGCTACAATGTTAGCCTTCCCTGGATGATACAAGACATCTACGTCGTAGTCCTTTAGAAACTCACGACGTTGTCGCAAGTTCAACTCTTTCTGCTTGAAAATTTACTGAAGGCTCTTGTGATCAGTAAAGATATCTATATGAACACCATACAAGTAATGCCTCCAAATCTTTAGAGCATGAATAACTTGTAATACCCCGACGGTTCCTAAGACTAGACCCAAGATTTGGTATGTGTTCAGCAGAAAAGAAGGAAAATGTTTCACAGGACAACTCGTGGTACGAGTCTTTACGAGAAGGTATGACTCGTAGGAAGTGTTGTGGTGGAAATCTATAGGAGGAGTTTAGTGAAAACGAGTCAAGGTACGACTCATGGACCATGTAACGAGTTGTAGGATGAACTATGATTTGAGAAATGAGTAACCCTGTTTAGAAGGTACGAGTCACTGTACGACCCGTTGTGCGAAACCACGGGTCAATGTACGATTCTCTAGAAGGATAGAGGATCTGAATGAGTGAACTACGAGAGCAAGCCACCAGTCGTAGGTTGATGGTACGACTAGTGGTCAGTAGTCATAAGGGATCTTTTGCGTATCATATTTGGAGGGAACCAGTCAGGGTGCAACTTGTAGTGTGAAATAACGAGTCGTGGCCTGCACCCGTGAGGAGGAACTAAGGACCTTGGAAGCGGTAACCATGGGTGGATCTAAGGACTCATAGGTTGGTGGTACGAGTCGTGGTTTGACCTGTGGAAAACTTCAAAAAGTCAGGAAAAATAGTAGTGATTATGGATGGTAACTATGAGTCATGGTATGGAGGTACAACTCGTGGTGTGAGTCGTGACATCTGGCAGAGTAAAATTTTCTACGATTTAAGTAAGGGCAGATTCATTGTTTCTAAGCTCCTAAGCTCTAAACTACGTCGTTTTAATCTCTGTTAGGAAGGTTTTAAGAGGGTTTAGCCTATTTTAACCAATTCCCTTCCCATGCATGCAAGTTTAGAGGATCCCATAGGAGATCAAGCCTGGAATTCTTCAAGTTCTTCCCCAAATCCCTTGGACTTTTAAGGAAGGGTGTAGATTCAGCTTGCCCAGGTATGTGAGGCCACGAATGAGGATTTCTTCCACCCTCATGCCCATAATTCTTCTTAATTTCATGAAACAAGTCTCAATTCAAATTATGATTTAAAAGTGACCTCAATCTAATTTAATAGATTTCTTACAAATTGTTTATGGGTTGATTCCTTCTATATTTTAAAGTATGTTTGATGATTAATAGGCAGATTTTTATGCATGTTTTGTAATTACAAATTCATGAGTTCAAGTTTTAGAAGATTTTGCCTAACTATGGAAGTTTATGAAAAAAATATAGTTTTGATTGAGGGTTTCAAGTATGATGAAATATCTAGCATGTATGAATGTTTACAAATTACCCATGAATATATTTATGATTTTACTTATGATGTCTATTTCATGCAAGCATGATATTAAGATTTGGGCAAGTCCACTCAAGTTAAGCATGATCTCATGATTTAGCCAAGGCTAATACGTTCAGTTATCTCAAGTTTTGGAGTAAAGACTCCCCATATGTTAAGATTTAAGTTATGTTTCGATATATGATTATATGATCATTATATATATGTTGGGAGTAGTATCTAGCACCGTGTAGGCTAGGGGTTCTAAGGTTCTCCAGTCTCATAAACTACAAGCCAACGTAGATATACTTTGGGGCCTCTCAAGAGATTGTTTCCCCAGCCCAAGGGCCTATCGTAATATCACACCTTATTAATCCTTTGCCCTAGCAAGGCTTATGATGACCCTCCTCCACATGGGCAAGACGTGTGATCATCATGCGCTCATACATGGTGGTTGTCGGTTAAGACGAGTCTCTCATTGTTCCTCATGATTTCAGTAATGGCTATACTATAAGATACTATAACATGTTTACAATAGGTTTGATCCAAGGGTCAGTTTATGAGCCTTTACCTATGATTTCAGATATGGCAAGCATATGCATTTCTTTTTAGTTTATGTCTATTCACGGTTTTAGATATCAACATGCAACCTTTACTCTCAGAATCTTATGATGTTATGATTTATGTTATGCATGATTTCGATTTTACTTACTTAGCCTGTTTTACTTACCTTGCATACTCAATATATTTCAAGTACTGACCGCATACTCTATGCTATATCGTTTTATGATATAGGTTTAGACATTCAGACTCAGTCTCGCCACTAGTCAGTCTCCCGAGGTTGAGTTTAGTTCTCTAGTTGGTGAATTCTCATCCTTTGAGGACCTTCAGTTAGTTGAGCTATGTTATTTTTAGTTTCAGACTTCTAGTGAGCTAGTTAGAGTGTTGTCCCATCAGCTTTTCAGTATGTTAGAGGCTTTTTCAGACATAGAATTATATTTTCAACTTCGGATTCTATGTTGTGATATTTTCGTTGGATAAACGTTTGTTATTCAGATTTCTGCTATTTCATATTTTAGTTATCAACTTTGTTATATTGATCTTTGGTTTTCATGTTCATGCCACGAGTTGACTTGGAGCCATTTATTATTCTAGGTTCCGTATCTCGATCCGGGCTTATGTTCGGGTCATGACACAATTGCAACTAATTCTAAATCATGGGTGGGATAGTTCTTTTCATGCTTCCGTAGCTGCCTCGAAGCATAGGCAATCACCTTGCCGTGCTGCATCAAAACACATCCTAACCCAATGCCAGAAGTGTCATAATATACAACATAGCCCTCCAAACCCTCTAGCAAGGCTAATACTGGTGCAGATGTCAGTTTGTTCTTCAACCCCTGAAAGCTCTGCTCACAAGCTTTAGTCCACTGAAACTTAGTTGCTTTCTGAGTCAGCTTCGTCAATGGTGCTGATAGGGCAGAGAATCCTTCCACAAATCTTCTGTAGTACCCAGCTAACCCCAGAAAGCTGCAAACTTTGGTTGGAGTTGTGGGTCTGGACCAAGTTTTTACAACCTCGATCTTCTGTGAGTCAACCTGAATGCCTGCATTTGATACAAGATGGCCCAAGAAAGCTATAGAGTTTAACCAGAACTCACATTTAGAGAACTTTGTGTATAACTTGTGATCTTTGAGGATCTGAAGTACTGTTTGCAGATGATGTCTATGCTCAGCTGCTGAACATGAGTATATCAGAATATCATCAATAAATACAATAACAAACAAATCTCAAAATGGCCTAAATATGCTATTTATCAGGTCCATAAACACTGGTGGGGCATTCGTTAATTCGAAAGACATAACTAGGAACTCAAAATGGCCATATTTGGTTTTGAAGGATGTTTTTGGAATATCTTTCTCTCAAACCCTTACCAGGTGGTACCCTGACCTTAAGTCAATTTTTGAGAAGTATTTCGCCCACTGCAATTGATCAAACAAATCATCTATTCTAAAAATGGGATATCTGTTCTTAATAGTAACTTTATTCAGCTGCCAATAATCTATACACATTTGTAGTGAGCCATCTTTCTTTTTCATAAATAAGACAGGCGCACCCCATGGTAAGGCACTGGGCCTAATGAATCCTTTATCTGACAAGTCTTCCAGCTGATCCTTCAATTCCTTCAGCTTGGCAGGAGCCATTCTGTACGGAGGAATAGATATGGGCTGTGTATCTGGTAGCGTATCAATGGAAAAGTTAATTTCCCTTTCTGGGTGAATACTAGGAAGCTCATCTGAGAATACATCTGGAAACTCACTAACCACCAGAACAGACTGAAGAGTCAGGGGCTCTACCTGCACATCCCGAACCCTGACAATATGATAGGTATAGCCCTTCACAATCAACTTCCTTGCTTGGAGATAGTATATGAACCTACCTTTTAGCGTAGGTGCATTGCCTTTTTATTCCCGCACTATCTCCCCTAGGAAGTGGAATCAGACAGTCTTTGTACAACACTCAACATTAGCATAACATGGTGCTAGCCAGTCCATGCCCATAATTACATCAACATCAATCATTTCTAGCTCTACTAGGTTTGCATGACGGCCAACAATCTCCACTGTACAACCTCGATAAATTCTCTTGGAAACAATAGGTTCACCAATAGGTGTAGATACAGAAAATGGTTATTGGAGAAACTCTGGTACTATACTAAACTTTCGTGCCACTAGCGGGATAACATAGGACAAGGTAGAGCCTGGATCTATCAAAGCATAAACTAAGTGGTAGTAAACATTCAATGTACCTGTCATAATATCTGGCGAATCCTATCGCCCTGCTAATGCATAAGTATGATTTAGACCACTACCACAACTAGATTCCCTTGATCTACCTCTACCTCTGCCTGCTGAAGCTGAGGGCTTGCGCCCAGCAGAAGGTACTGGAGCATGTGACCCTGCTGAGGACCTATCCTGCTGGTCTCGATCACTCTGGTCTCTAGCCGGAAAATCCCTCATCATGTGAACCTCCTTCCCAAAAGAATAACAAGCAGTGGAGCCATATCTGCATCTCCCTAAATGTTGCCTACTGCAAGTACTACAATGTGGAGCAGCTGGCGTCATCTGATCTGGGCCTCTCTATTGCTGTGAGCCTGACGCTAGTGAACTCTCGTCGGGACCTAACTATCCACAATGATCTGATCTTCTTCCCTGTTGCTACTGAGGTGAGGGCCTAGGTGGAATACATGACAAGAAAGTCTAGGCCCATCCTGAAATTCTGCTTGAAAATCGATGGGTCTAGCCCTTCGACGCTGCTCCTGATCTGTTCTTTCGGCCCCATACTGATGCTGTCTGATTTCATCTATATTCTACGCAAAGGCTTGAATTCGCGAGATATCCATGTCCTCTTGAAATGTGGTTGTAATACAGGACTCCACATACTCTGGTGCAAGTCCCATTATAAACTGGTGTACCCTAGCTAGCATAGTATCAACAAATGCTGGCGCATATCTAGCCAAGGAATTAAACCTCAATGCGTACTCCCCGACACTCATCTTGCCTTGCTCCAGATGTAGGAACTGCTTTATTCTGGCATGTCAAATCTCTTGAGGCAAATAATGATCTATGAAATCTTTAGAGAAGCTGGCCATGTGGGTGGAGGTGCATCTCTGCCTCTGGACCTTTCCCAACTCTCGTACCATAGAACTACTATATCTCGTAGCCAAAACACCGCTAACTTAACTGAATTTGTGGATGAGGCGTGCATGACCCTGAATTAACTGATCTATGAAGTTCTAAGGGTCCTGTAAGCGGTCTGTCCCTGTAAACTGTGGAGGACTCAAGGCGAGAAAATCACGTACCCTCGAATTTCCGGGTCCCTCAGTAAGCTCGGCAACAACTATTGCTATTGGATGTTGCTGAGCAGCCATCATATGAGCCAACATATATACTTCACTTCTGACATCCTAATCTGAAGGTGCAGGAAGAACTGGAAGTGGTGTTGGGCTTATGTTGCCTTAGGAGGTTCCTGGTGCCGTGGAGAATGCTGGGGAGATTGAGAAGATGTCTCCTTTTCTCCCTCAGGCTGTGCTGTCTCAACAGTGGCACCCTACTAAGTACCTTCTCCTACTGCTGTATCCAGCTCTCGACTGGCTATAGTCTGTCTTGTATCAGACATCTTTGTAGACAAACATAACAACGTAATCTTAGGGACTCAATCCTATATAACTTAGCTCTATAGCACGAGTTGAGAATAAAGAGGGGTACCATAGTATCATGCCACGTAGACTCTTGCTTATAAAATGTGGTGCAAAACACATTCATAAACAAGACTTTACTAGATACGACTTGCAGAATCCCTAGGATTCGACATTGCTCTGATACCAAGTTTGTCATGCCCCACCTTGGGAGGCATAACTGACACCTAATGCCACACTGGACTCTGAGCTGACCTAGCTGGACATATACACTTTTGGTGCATAGCAGCAACGTGCAATCAAGAAAACAATCAGCCGTATCTCGGCTCAAACACAGCCCTAGGACGACAAGGCCGAAATATATACACCTGTGCAAAATTAGCTGAGCTAACAATTGTAATAGTAATATAATCCTATGTAGGACAACAAAACCACCATGCTATCTAAATCATATCAAAAGGAAGAAAAGCGCACATATACATATATACAAGCCAACAAGGCTGCCAACTGATAATACAACTAGGCCCCACATGACCAACAACGCATGTTTAATAAAAAATTGTAGTCTGCTAGCCTCTAAAGAGAAAGATATTGGTCAGAATAGGGCCCCGCAAAAACTATACATCAAAAGACAGGCAAACCTCTAATAGTATGGGAACTCCGGGGGAAAGGAATTGACCAATCTATTGAATCTGAGTAGTTACTACGGAGGTCTCAAAACTTGTCTGGCCAAACTTGCAGACAAGTATGCAGCGCCCCATGCGTGAGCATTAGTATAATATGTACCGAATATGTAAGGCAGTAATAATAAACTGAATAGAAGCTGATAAAGGAACTAAAAGTAATCAACAATAAGAGCCAGAAGTTAACCCCTACGATCTCACAAACATGAACTGTAACTAACAGGTAATAATCAAACAAGAACCTAACCTGCCCCCCATAAGCCTGGAAGGTACAAAAAATGCAGAATAACTTACCTAATCCCCTAGAAGCCCTAACAAGTACAAATCAAAGGCAAGCTGTAACTGAATCACACCCGACTTGTGAGACTGTATTCGAGCTTTTTGGGCTTCTGTGATTGTGTCTGAGCCTTCTGGGCTCCTGTAACTGTATTTGAGTCTTTTGGTCTCCTGTAACTATATCTGAGCCTTTTAGGCTCCTGTAACTAGACCCCAAGCACACAAGACTCTACTGAGGGTCAATGATGCCACTATAACATAAGGGAAGTCCATAAGTGAATAGACTTCAAAATAGCTCTGCAGGCCTCAATCTGGTCCTTCCAGATATCATATAGCTCCCATGAGCAATCTGTAGCCTCGTAGGCAAGTATACTTGAACTTAGCCCTTCTAGGAAACATGTACGTGGGCATCTGTATGAGTAGCTAGAGTCATTGGCCCCACATTTAACAACTGATAAGATCAATTATATAGGGTATCTCCTAGTCTATCAGTTTTCTAACAGCTAGGGTGGACTCATGAGCGACCTATATGACAAGCTCTAAGTCATATGAAGCTTATACGGTCACTGACAATAAGTAGTTCATCTAACAATCTACCAACCAATTCATTAGGTAATCTTGGTGCCACTAACTAGAAGGTAAGACTGTATTACCAAGATTCTAGCCTTGTGGGCGTTAAGGTACGCCAACGGCCTATAAGTGAGCTTTACTTGTATATATAGGCATCGAAGACGGAACATTTTATCGCCAAGCTACGCCCTATGCTGCCCAATTTAACAAGAAATGCTCAATAGCTACCCACAAGCCTCTATGGCCTCGCTAAGGCAGCAAAACCTCACTAGCACCTCTAGACAACAATAAAATAACCAGGTAATCTCTATGTCGCTTCTAGAGAGGGTAAGCTGAATATACTCAATCCCGACAAGGGATACTACACTACAACATCAATTCATCTCTTAGTAGCTAATCGCAACAGGCATAAAAACAAACTACTATGAGAACACAAGTCGTATCAACTATATGACAAGAATAACTTGCCGAAAGAGGTTAGCCTTAACTTACCTCAATTGCCGGACTTCACTCAACCAATGCTGCTTCGATTAAGAACTCGTAATCCATCCGTATCTTAGCTCATACGCCAAGGGAATAGGGCTATTCTATTTCAAGAAGTAGGCCAGCAATGTATCCTACAAAACATAATGACAGCAAGTCACAACGAGTTCAATTCGGTAAAAGCTTATGAATTCTTATAGATTAGAAGGGTAGAAGTACTTACTATCACTTGTAGACATACTAGTCTTAGATAGAGATGATTTATATGACTTCTACTCACTAGGGCTCCATAAACATGAGTTAATTTCAAAGGTTCAACTCCATAGATATGTTCTTCGTAGCCCCGGGATTCAATATCCAAGAAGAATTTGCGATTAGACATGATTTGATAGCATAGTTTGCCCTTACTTGTCGAAAAATTGGAGAGGAAAATCGCCCTAGCCGTAGCTCTATTTTTAGGAAATGTTTAAAATGAAACCAATATACACAAATTTATATATATATGGAGGCAATGCAAGGGGTCTGTGGTGCGCCACCCATCACGACAGAGCAGTGGCGCAGCATGCCGCTTCGTGCATGGGAGGGAGGTCCGCGACGCAGCGCCTAGTGTGGCCTGCCTCCGGTCTCCTCCAAGAGGGCCTAAGGTCATCTTTCAAGCTAATCCATATCTAGGATTTCACCTTGAATCACATTCGGGGCAAGTTCTACACAACATACATATACAAGAACAAACTACAACATTACCACACAAGGCATCACAATCCAAAGGAGTATAACTATTCTCAAAATCAATTGAAAAGCATGACTTTTGATAAATTATTTCGAGTTTCATATAAATCATTTGTGAATCAAAAAGTCAAACAAATAATATAGACTCCATGACAAAAGAATGCTTTTTAAATTCATTTGCCCCTATTTTCTCAAACTTTTTTTGGTTAAAGTCTTTTTCCAAGAAAATTTTTTGGTGGTGCCTCTCAAGACAAGTACATCAAAGACTCAAAATAACAAATTAGAAGATGAAATTTTTCCTTAAGAAAATTGCCTCTCAATCCATCATTGGAATGTCACTCGGTTTGACGCAAAAATCAAGACAAAAAAATTATACTCCATGGGAAAGAACCATGGTATAAAGAAAACCCTTGGGGCTTATTAAACTAACTATTATTTACAAAGGTGATTGCAAGGCATGGATAGTAAAACAATTGACGTGTAGGACCAACCCGACATTATGACAACTCACATCATAATATCAAGAAAAATTAAGCCCAGTAAGGGTTAAAAGTTAAAATAATTACAAAACAGGCTAGATAAGGGAATTAATTCATCAAAATAAACATTCATAACATCCAAGACCGGAAAGTGCGTCAACACTAATTAGAAATATCGCACCCCCAACTGAACATAAAATATTGTCCCCAATGTTAAATGAAAAGGATAAGGGGTAAGAGCTCCCTGTGTCATCTACCCTCACACAAACACTCCAATTCCTCACCATTATCTTCTCACCTTTCTCTCTCAAGCAAAAGCAAGAAAAGAAAAGCACAATTCATGTTTGCAAACCATCAATTTTAGCAATTATAACTTGGGAGAAGATAATAGATCTACAATTTCAATAGGATTCCATAATCAATTTATCAAAACCCAATATTAATAAACCCACCATGAATTTACCTCTAGCTAGCAAATCAGTAAAGCATATTTAAAGGTAGAGAGAAGATACCAAGAGGATTCCCCTCACATTCATCACATTAGCTTCACAAATTTTCTTCACAAGCTCTTACAACAATGGTGGAATTCCCCCAATTTGGGTTAAGGAAAACGAAGGAGAAAAGTACTATCTAACTCTACAATTCTATGGTGAAAAGATTCTACCAAAAAATCTATGAAGAAGATGAAGTCTAGATGATTCAATGATTGGTGTACAATGAAAGTTATGTAGATATTTGTACTTTCTTGTGTAAAACTTTCCCCAAATGCCCTTGAAGCTTTTAGATGCTTTGGATACCTTTCTAGACCTTTTTACCCTTCCTTAGACGGCCTCTACCGTGAAGAACCGGCATTTAGCCGGTGTCAATCCACAGAGCACCAAATTGTTGCTGGTTGAAAACAGTGTCCTGGCAGGGGGAAACGGTGGTTCAATGGGCTTATAGCTGATTCCATTCCGCGAATAGCTGGTTGAATAGTCGGTCTAGGCAGTAGCTTCGGCATTTCCGGATCCACATTTAGCCAATTTAAATCATGTATTTGCACCTCTTCTTGAGCTTAAATCTTCCATTATCTTTGGCTCCTCTCCTTCATATGCAAACCCATCAAATTCCATCTCAAACTTCATGTGTTTTGCTCGATTTCATGATTTCTCTACTCACGTGAAGTACCTACATAGAATTTAAGAGAAAGGGAATAAAATCCACATAAATGACTCGAAAACTAGGCAAAAACTCATGCTTAGGAGCCTAATGAGTTGGTAAATTTCCAACTCATCAGTCCTCATTTTTTGAGGATGATACTTTTAGTTAGTTCTTTACATTCAGATTTTTAGAGTGAGCTGGGAGCTTGTCTCAGCAACTCATCATTCAGTAGTTGGCTTTTAGACATAGACATAGCTATTCAGTATTGTTTTTCAGATGTATTGACTTTTTTGAAATCATTTTTTCTTAAATGGTTTTATTTATTTAAAGCTTCTGCTTATGTTTACTTAGTTTACCAGAGTAATGATAGACCATGGGTTAGCTTGGGGTCACTTGTGGCACCAAGTACCGTATCTCGGTCAGGGTGTAGACTCGGGTCATGACAAACTTGGTATCAGATCCCTAGGTTTAGAGTATCCTAGGATGTCTAAAAGTCGCGTTAAGTAGAGTCCTTTTCATGGGTGTGAAGCGTGCCATACTTATGACGGGGAGGCTACAAGACATTATTAGGAAAACTCCCAGTTGTTCATACTCTTTATCGTGCGTTGAAGCCTAATTCCATAAATGTCCTCCTAAATCATGCTCTATTCATTTCAGTGAAGTTATGCCTCCAAAATAAGGAAACGGAAAGAGGGCTAGCAATGCCAACCAACCTTCCCCACCAGCTCCAGCCCCTCAAGACAATCAAGTGTCCTCGGCAGAATTCAGAGCAGCAATCCAGCTGCTGGCTCAGACAGTGACTAACCAAATGAATCAGCATGTGGTTTCGGTGAACATAAATGGGTCCGAAGCAGCTGCCAGGGTTCGGGATTTCACCCAAATGAACCCTCCAGTTTTTAATGGATCCAAGGTGAAAGAGGACCCACAGGAGTTTGTAGATGAGTTGCGGAAGATCACCCAGATTATGGGTGTTAGTTCTACCGAGGGTGCTAATCTGGCCACCTACCAGTTGAAAGGGCTGGCTCAAATTTGGTACGATCAGTGGAAGAATGGGAGACCAGCAGGAGAAGAATCGGTAGAGAGGGAAGAGTTCACCCAGCATTTTTAGATAGATTCTTCCCCCAGGAGTTGAGGGAGGCTAAGGTCGCAGAGTTTATGAACTTAAAGCAGGGTAACAGGATCATGGAGGAATATGCATTGGAATTCACTCGGTTGTCGAGGTATGCTCCAGAGATGATAGTTGAGCCAAGGGCTCGCATGCTTAAGTTTGTCAACAGGGTATCAAACCTGGTACTTAAGAAATGTAGAACTATGATGCTCATTAAGGACATTGACCTCTCCAGCCTCATCATTCATGCCCAGTAGATTGAGGCAGAAAAGTTGAAGGACATGGAGCGGGAGAACAAGCGGGCTAGAATGGGTCAACTGATTATGGCCACCAGAGGTTCGGTGGTAGTAGCCGCCCACAGCAACAGCAATAGAGGACTCCATCACCCACCTCAGCCAGCGCCCCTTCTTTTTGATCCCGTAAGGATCAGAAGGGTGGAGCATCTGACTCTCAGTCCCAGAGCCACAACGCCAGCAACCGCTACCCAGCTTGTTCTAAGTGTGGAAAGAACCATTCAAGTGAATTCCTTCTGAGAAAAGAGGGTTGCTTTGGATGTGGACAACTAGGTCACAGGCTAAAGGAATGTCCGTCAGCAGGACAGGGGAGATCACAGTCTACCACTTCAGCAGCCCCAGCAGGCTGTCCAGCTCAGCAGGGTAACACTTTAAGTACGGATAGTGGTCAGCGCCAAAATAGCTTTATGCTTTGTCCTCTCATCAGGATCAGGAGAGCTCACTTGACATGGTCACGGGTATGTTACGACTCTTCCATCTATATGTGTATGCCCTATTAGATCCAGGAGCCACACTATCATTCCTGACTTTCTATGTAGTTTTTCAATTTGAATCCGTCTAGAAGTTCTCTCATAACCTTCGCCATAGACCTTCTTCCAAACACTCAGCCATCTCCATTCCTCCTTATAAAATGGCTCCAGTTGAGCTTAAGGAGTTGAAGGAATAGCTAAAAGACCTACTTGATAAGGGTTTCATCAGGCCCAGCATCTCTCCATGGGGTGCTCCAATATTGTTCGTGCGAAAGAAAGATGGTACTCTCAGAATGTGTATCGACTACCATCAACTAAACAAAGTTACAGTTAAGAACAGGTATCCCCTACCCAAGATTGACGACTTGTTCGATCAGCTTCAAGGAGCCAGTTGTTTTTCTAAACTAGACCTCAGGTCGGGGTATCATCAGCTCAGAGTTAGAGAATGTGACATACCAAAAACAGCCTTCAGATGTCAGTATGGTCACTATGAATTCGTGGTTATGTCCTTTAGACTAACTAATGCCCCTACAGCTTTCATGAACCTAGTGAATAGGGTTTTCAAGCAGTATCTAGACATGTTCGTCATTGTATTCATTAATGACATTCTAGTATACTCCGAAATGAGGAATAAAATGCTAACCATCTGAGGATAGTGTTACGGAAACTCAGAGACCGCCAGTTGTTCGCTAAATTCAGCAAATGTGATTGAAGTTTGTGACTTTCCTTGGTCACGTGGTCTTAGGTGAGGGCATTTAGGTAGATCCTCAAAAGATAGCAGTTGTGAAAGACTGGCCAACACCTACTTCCCCAACAGATATCAGAAGTTTCCTAGGTCCAGCCAATTATTACCGACAATTTGTTGAACGATTTTCCTCTATTGCGTCTCCTCTGACTAAGCTAACTCAGAAAAAGGTGAAGTTTCAGTGGTCAGATGCATGTGAGAAGACTTTCCAAGAGTTTAATACTTGACTCACTACAGCTCCAGTTTTGACCTTACTAGAAGGAACATATGGATTTGTAGTCTACTGTGATGCTTCTAGAGTCGGCCTTGGTTGTGTTCTAATGCATCGGGTTAAGGTGATAGCTTTCGCATCCAGACAACTCAAGGTTTATGAAAAGAACTATCTGACTTATAACCTTGAATTGGCAGCAGTAGTTTTTGCTTTGAAGATATGGAGGCATTGCCTTTATGGGGTGCACGTGGATGTTTTCACTGATCATAAGAGCCTTCAGTACGTGTACAGTTAGAAGGATTTAAACCTTCATCAGATGAGGTGGTTGGAGTTACTGAAGGATTATGATATGAGCATGTTATACCACCCAAGCAAGGCCAATATGGTGGTTGATTCCCTAAGCAGGATGTCCATGGGGAGCATTGCTCATATTGAAGAAGGAAGAAAGGAACTGGAAAAGGATATTCACAAGTTAGCTCGGTTGGGAGTGCAATTGGTTGATTCAGCTGAGGGCGGAGTAGTGCTGTAGAGTGGCTAAGATTCCTCGTTAGTTGTTGAAGTTAAGTCAAAGCAGGATGAAGATCCCATATTGCTTAAGTTGAAAAAAACAGTTCTCAGAAAAGAAGTGGAGGCTTTCTCCAAAGGGGAGATAGTGTACTTCATTACCAAGGCAGACTTTGTGTACCAGATATAGGTAACTTGAGACAGAAAATACTGGCAGAAGCACACAGCTCCAGATATTCTATCCACCCAGGTGCCACTAAAATGTATCGTGACCTACGGGATATCTACTGGTGGAACGGCATGAAAAGAGACATTGCAGAATTTGTGGCTAGGTGCCAGAACTGCCAGTAGGTTAAGGTGGAACATCAGAGACCTAGGGATATGACTCAGGATATCAGCATTGTCGCATAGAAGTGGAAAGAATTGAATATGGACTTTATTACAGGTCTACCTCGTACTCATCGGCAGCATGACTCAATTTGGGTGATAGTAGATCGGATGACTAAGTCAGCACATTTCCTCCCAGTTAAAACTACAGACTCAATAGAGGATTATGCTAGGCTATACATCCGGGAGTTAGTCAGACTACATGGGGTGCCCTTGTCCATTATCTCAGATAGAGGTACTCAGTTAACCTTGCATTTCTAGAAGTCATTCTAGGAAGGACTCGGTACTCAAGTCAAGCTCAGCAGAGCTTTTCACCCTCAGACAGATGGACAATCTGAGCAGACTATTCAGACCTTAGAAGATATGTTGAGAGCTTGTGTGATCGACTTCAAGGGCAGTTGGGATGATCACCTTCCTCTCATCGAGTTTGAAACAGCTACCACTCCAATATTCAGATGGCCCCATTTGAGGCATTATATGGTAGGAGGTATAGGTCTCCGATAGGTTGGTTTGAAGTTTGTGAAGCTACCTTGATAGGACCAAACTCGGTTCATGAAGCTATATAGAAAGTGCAACTGATCGGAGAAAGGTTGAAAATAGCTCAAAGTCGACAGAAATCATATGCGGATGTGAGTGGAGAGAGTTAGAATTTGCTGCAGATGATTGAGTTTACCTTAAAATTTCACCCATGAAAGGGGTGGTAGGTTTGGAAAGAAATGGAAACTCAGTCCAAGGTATGTAGGACCCTATAGTATTCTGAGGCAAATTAGAAGTATGGAATAATAGTTAGAATTACCTTCAGAGTTAGCATCTATGCACCTAGTCTTCCATGTGTCACTATTGAAGAAGTGCATCGGTGATCCAACCTCACTTGTGCCACTAGACAGTGTGGGAGTGAAAGGTAGTCTCTCTTACAAAGAAGTCCCAGTTCAGTGATCTTGGGCACAATTATGTGCCCAAGTGCTATTTTATAGCTTAATTTAGTCGTGTTTGTCAAATTATACACTTACATTCTTATGCGTTTTTGTGTAAATTTGGGTATGCACTAACCAACATGATTAGTCCTTGTTTTGTAGGTATAATATGCATATGAGGTACTAAATAATGATGGGTGAAGTGAAGGACTGGAGTTGGGAGTGGAATGCAAAAGATGGCAAGTGTACATGCCATGGCAAGGCTGGCCGCGCCAAGCAGCCTGCCACGCTGTGCATGTGCCGCGCCCAGCCGTGCCACGCCAAGGCCATGCGCGCGAAGAGCTAAAATTCTAGGGCGCCTGCGCGCCAGCATCCATGCCACAGAAGGCAATGTTGTGCGTCAAAGGCCGTGTCACGCTGGCTATCGCGCATGATTTGGGTCGTTCCACGCCGGTTGTCACGCAGGCACTTCGCACAACCTGCCGAGGATGCAATTTCCAGTAGCTGTCCGCATTACCTCCATGTCACAGAGGCAAATTGGTGTGTCCACCTCCATACCATAGAGCCATTCCATGCACGGCCAAAAAATGCCAATTCCCACTTACTATAAATTCAACCCTTAGTTCCTAAAATCATTTTTGTCACGAAATATCTTTGGGAAACCATAAAGGAGCGAAGGGAGAACGGAAGAACTCTACCTAGGGTTCATTTGTTTGTCTTCTCTTTTAATCATTCTTGTAAGTACGTTACTTTAAACATGTTTTTGAGTATTTGTACAAACATGGGTGGCTAAAACCCTTCCTCTAGGGTCGAGTCCACACGATATGAATGTAATTGCTTGATTTTCATTCTTGGTTTGAGTTTTTAGTTGTTGTTTTGTCTTGCATTCTTAATTATTGTTGTTTTTATGCTTGATTACCATGAAAAAAAACTCGTTAAGCTCAGGTAAAAGCTCTAAAGAGTAACCCTAGGCTAGAACATGAGAATATAGGGAGCAAGTTCTTGTCTTTATGATCAGATTAGCGGTTAGGATAGAAATTATACCTAATTTGCCTTGCTTGGTTATTAAAACGAGATGAGCTATACACCGGCTTAGAATTATCACATCACCACTCGTAGAAGTAGTTCTGAAGCTAAGTTCGGTTAAATGATTAGATGTACGAAAGTCCATAATCAAGGGTGCAAACTCCGTGAACCACATCCATGTAATTACATTTCTCGCGAATTAGGACGTCAAATCCCCGCTCAACGATGTAGGTGTGAGACTAGTTTGTCGTGTTTAGGGGCTCGAAAGACCATGAACATAGTATTTTAATTATGTGAGACAACAACTGAAGTTTTTATACTCGAACCATTGAGAATTGTAGCATTGCATGATTATTAGGCCTTAACTCTATTTGTTTCTTATATTGTTTCTTGAGTATTTTGTGATCACCCCTAGACTTAATTAGAATTTACCGAAAATTTCTATAATCAACACTTTTGGAGTTAATTTTAACACTTGAACTTGATAATTCGCTGAATTGGTCCAATCCCTATGGGCTCGACATCTGGCTCTTAAAAAGGGCCACTGTATTTTATGTACGACCGTGTACACTTGTGAGTGTGTTGGAGCGCAACATTCAGATCCTAGACTGTCAAGTTTGTAATTTCAGAAACAAGGAAGTCACTTCAGTGAAAATGATGTGGAGGAACCAGCTAGTTGAAGGATCCACATGGGAGGCAAAAGTAGACATGATGGCCAAATACCCTCATATGTTCCCTTCCAGTTCAAATCCAGCGTCAGGTATTAAATTCCTCCTCAATACTCTATTCAGTTCAGTACTCATTAGTTCTATTCAGACTTTCAATGTGCACTCTAGGTGTGTTAACTCAGTTAGTATGTTTAAATTAGTTTGGAGTCAGTCACTCCTCAAAAATCAGTTTATAGTATAAGTCTAGGAACTGCAGCTCTTTTCCAAATTTTTCTAGCAGTTTTAGCCTTCGTTCGAGGAAGAATGATCCCAAGGGGGAGATATTGTAACACCCCAAATCTCTCCTAGACCAAACTCAGACTCAGCAGATTAAACTAGAAAATTTTGTCTTAAAACGATCGATACAATGAGTCATTGTCAGAAGTAACGACCCGTTTTCTGGGTCGTGGTCAGCCCTGCCAGTTCTCTTCGAGAACCAATGAATCATTGAATAACCCGTGGTGAGGAGTAATGAGTCATTCCGTCATCTGTGGTATTCCAAGCTCAGAACCCTGCACCATCATGTCCCAGAAACAACGAGTCGTCCAACGAATCGTCATTGGCTACGATGACTCATTGTTGGTACTCGTTGGTTAAATTCCATTAAGTGTTGTAATTTCCCTCAAAAGACACGATTATGGAACCCACGAATCATTGTCACCTCTAACAAGCCATGGTTTCCATCGGTTGTAAGAATCCGAAAATCCTCAAGGCCAAGGCAGTGATGACAACGGGTGGTTACCACGACTCGTGGGTTCAACCAACGAGTAGTGGTGTTGTCTGTTAGAGGGGGGTCCAGTGTTTTTCTCGAATCCTTGCCAGTGGCCAGGGGAGGTACCAACGACCCATTGATTTATTGAATGAGTCATGGTCCCCCTCATTGCCAGTTTCTAATAAGCCCAAGATTTAAGCTCGGGAACGACGACTGGTCCCAACGAGTCGTGGTATCAACCAACGACTCGTTGTGAGACCCATTGGTCCCTGACGGGGCAGTTTTTCAGATTTTCTCCCAAGGTTATTTAAGTAACTTCCAAGATTTTTATCTCTAAATCATGTCATTTTGAGAACATTTTAGAGAGAATAAAAGGGGTTGAACGACGTTCCCTCTACATTCCTCTCATTCTCTCAAAGTCAGAATGTGTAGGTTCAGTCAGAAGCACAGAGCAAGGTATGTAAAGCTAGTTTCTTCGGCAAGTTAGTAATTCTTGCATAGTAAAATAGAGTAAATTCCAGAAGAAAGTTTCAGAAGTCGAGTATTATGCCCAATGTGAATTCAGTAAGCATGTCTGAGTTATTATACCATATGCAGAATAAAAGTCAGTAAATTAGGATCAGACAGCGAGATATCATTCCAGACTTAGTATAACCCAGTATCAGATTCAGTTTAATTTAGCAAGAGATTCAGAATAGAATATCAGATCACGGACAGTATTATTAGATTTATTATACATGTTATATGTGATTGTTGTTGCTAGTAGAGACCTGATTGTTTTATGTGGGCACCCTTAGAGCTTCCTTGCCGCTCCAGGGTTAATAGCTGTGTCGACTCACCCGCCAGAGGGTGAGGATACGTCACTCCAAGGAGTGGCATGCCGTCCACCAGAGGACGAAGATGGGATGCAGCATTCCCCATAGCAGGCTGATCAGCATTACAGCATACCCCTGTCGTGCGCTTACGCCCAGGGCACAAATTACAGATTACAGATCACAAATCTTAGATTACAGTTTACAGGAGTCCTCCGGACTTAGATACAGCTATGGTCAGGGGCCTAGAGAGCCCAAGTTGCATACCCAGGGGGCCGGCGGGATGCTCATAGTTACTAGATGAGTGGAGTGAATTGTTATTTTTTGATGGTGACCCGGGTAGGGGTATATAGATTGCATGTTGATTGGTACGTTCCGGCTTATGGGGGCTGGTATAGGTTCTTGTATGCTATATGTGTTATTTATTAAATTGATAGATAGAAGCACGCCGCATTGACAGGTATGATTCTCACCTTATCTCCAGTACAGTTAAGCTTAGTTTAAATTCTGCCATCCCAGACAGTCTTAGCCATCTTCTATTATTCAATAACTATCAGTATTACTGTCTATTTTCAGTTATGTTTAGTTATTGCTTTGCATACTCGGTACCAGTGGTACTGACGCCCGTTTGGGGGCGCTGCATTACTTGCCTACAGGTACTCATAGACGAGGAGCCGATCCCTCGTAATTCCAACCAGCACACAGAGTCATCAGCTCCAGTTATCCGGAGCTTAACAGATAGAGGTTTATTCCTTTTCTTTTGTTGTATAGTACGGGTAGGCTGAGGCCCTTTCCCGACCATCTTATTATCATTCTTAGAGGCTTGCAGATTGTATATTCCTGTGGTTAGTTGTACCGATCGTGTGAGTCCGTGTCTATGTTTTAGTTTGTTTATGATGGTCGTGTGGGGCCTTATTCAGTTAATAGTTGGTGACCTTGCCGATCACAGAGTAGTTTAGCATTCGATTCGGTGTTCTAGTGAAACTAGTCAGCATGGCGGCCTTGTTGGCCTGCATAGGTTCCTTTATACTACTGTGGTTCTGGTCAGCTGTTGTTTTCTTACAGGAGGCTATAGGCCTAGTTGGCCGGAGGCTGTATTTACAACCGTTACATAGCCCGTTGGTTCCATGAATCCAGAGTTAGAGCCAGCTTGGCGCCAGAAGTGCTTAGGCTCAGTAGTCCAGGTCTTAGTAGGGCACCAGGTGCCAGTCATGCCTCCCAAGGTGAGGCGTGACAAACTTGGTATCAGAGCAGGTCATATCCCAGGGAGTCTGCAAGTCGTGCTATGTAGAGTCTTATCTATGGATGTGTTGTGCGCCACATACCATAGGTAGGAGGCTGCAAGGCATAATAGGATGGTTACTCTTTCTTCATATTCAGTCGTGCCATAAAGCAGTACAATATAGGGTTGAGTCCCTAAAACTTATCATACTCTTTGTTTACAGATAAAATGGCAGACCAGAGACATCCTGTCACAAGTAGAAGACTGGATACCGCAGTAGGAGAAGGCACCAGCAGGATGCCTCAGCCTTGTTTAGAATCAGCCTGATTTGAGGGCGATACAGAGGCGTCATCTCGACCTTCTCAGCAGTCCCCACCCCACCAGGAGCCACTCGGAACGACACCGCCTCCGACAGTTCCTTTACCCACACCATCCGACCAGGAAATTCGAAGTACAGTAGTTATGTTGGCACAAATGATGGCTACTCAGTGCCAGTAAGTGCCACCCGTAACAACAGAATCATCAGGTGGGCCTGGCGGTTCGAGGGTCCGAGAATTTTTGGAACTAGGTCCCCCGCAGTTCACAGGGTCAGATCAGGAAGAGGACCCCCAGGACTTCCTAGATCAGATGCAGAGAATCTTCTGAGTCATGCATGTGACATCTACAGAGTTGGTTGAGTTAGCGGTATTCCAATTGCGGGATATTGCTGTGTTGTGGTACGAGAGTTGGGAAAGGTCTCGAGGGAGAGATGTTGCCCCTCCGACCTGGTCCAGCTTTTCAGAGGCTTTCCTGGATCGTTATCTTCCACGAGAAATCCGACAGGCCCGGATGGACCAATTTTTGCACTTGGAGCAGGGGGCGAGAAGTGTACGGGAGTACGCCCTGCAGTTCGATTCCTTGGCCCACTATGCTCCAGCCTTTGTGGACACCATGCCATCTAGAGTTCACCGGTTTATTATGGGTCTAAACCCAGAATATATTGAGGCATGCATGACAGCTACGCTACAGGAAGATATGGATATTGCTCTGGTGCAGGCCTTTGCCTAGACTATTGAGGGCCTTAGACAGCGACAACAGGATAGCAGACGAATAAATCAGGAACAGCGCCACAGGGATAGATCAGATGAGATACAGGGGGAGATTTGGAGAGGGCCTAGGCCACGGTTGTCAGATAGGCCACCTACACCCCCACCTCCATCACAACCGCAGAGGGGTAGATTTAGTCGCCAAGGGCAGTCAGAGTCCAGCGGCAGCTCACGTACGGTAGATTCACCCCAGCAGAAGAGGGCAAAGCAGAGTAGGTATACACCCCCACCTTGCCCTATTTGCAGCCGACCCCACACTGGAGCTTGCAGATATGGCTCCACAGTGTGTTATATATGCGGGTAGGAGGATCATGTGATGAGAGATTGTCCAGCCAGGGGCCAGGGTAACCGAGACAGGGCGTCAGTACGGCCACAAGCTCCAGCATCCTCGGCAGGGCGTAGGCCCTCAGTCCCAGCAGCTAGTGGTCGAGGCAGATCAGGGGCCTCTAATTCAGGTACGGGCCCAAGTCGTACCTATGCATTACCAGGGAGGTAGGAATCAGAGGCGTCTCCAGATGTGGTAACAGGTATGATGACTATTTGCTCTCACCCTGCTTATGTATTGATTGATCTAGGATCTACCTTGTCCTACGTTATCCCATTTGTGGCTCGAAAGTTCAGTGTTGTACCAGAGTTGCTTCAGCAACCCTTTTCAGTATCTACACCTGTCAGTGACTCCATCATAGCCAGAAGGGTTTATCGAGGGTGTACAGTAGAGATTGCTGATCGTCAGACCACAATAGATCTGGTAGAATTAGAGATGATTGATTTTGATGCCATTATGGGTATGGATTGGTTAGTGTCGTGCTATGACAATGTAGAATGTTGGACCAAGACGGTCTGATTCCACTTTCCAGGGGAGGTGGTGCGAGAGTGGAAGGGCAGTACAACTACGCCAAAAGGTAGGTTTATTTCCTACCTTCAGGCAAGGAAGTTGATAGCTAAGGGACGCATTTTCCACATAGTCAGAGTCCAGAATGTGCGGGTAGAGCCTCTGACTCTCTAGTCTGTTCCAGTGCTTAATGAATTCCCTGACGTATTCCCAGATGAGCTACCTGGTATTTCCCCATAAAGAGAAATAGATTTTGCAATTGATTTGCTACCAGGAACTCAGCCCATATCAATCCCTCCGTATCGTATGACTCCTGCTGAACTCAGAGAACTAAAGGAGCAGCTGAAGGATCTGTTAGATAAGGGCTTTATCAGGCCGAGTACTTCACCTTGGGGTACGCCGGTTCTGTTTGTGAGAAAGAAGGACGGCTCCCTCAGCATGTGTATAGACTACCGGCAGTTGAACAAGGTTACAGTCAAGAATAAGTATCCAATTCCCAGAATAGATGATTTGTTGATCAGTTACAGGGGGCCAAATATTTCTCCAAGATTGACTTACGGTCCGGATATCATCAGGTTCGAGTTCGTGAAAGGGACATTCCGAAGATTGCCTTCAGGACCAGATGCGGCCATGTTAAATTCCTAGTCATGTCCTTTGGGCTGACAAATGCTCCCGCAGTATTCATGGACCTGATGAACAGCATCTTCAGACCATACCTGGACCTGTTCGTGATAGTGTTTATTAACGATATTCTAGTGTATTCTCACTCAGAGGCAGACCACCAGGATCATTTGCGGACAGTGCTCCAGATTCTCAGGGACCGTCAGTTGTATGCCAAGTTCTCTAAATGTGAATTTTGGCTGAACTCAGTAGCCTTCTTGGGGCATATCGTGTCGGATGCTGGTATACAAGTAGACACACAGAAAATAGAAGCAGTAAAAACATGGCCCAGACCTACCACTCCGACCGAAATACGCAGTTTTCTGGGATTAGCAAGGTACTACAGAAGATTTGTTGAGGTATTCTCCACCATAGCGGCACCTCTGACTAAGTTGACGCAAAAAGTAGTAAAGTTTCAGTGGACGGAGGCATGTGAGCAGAGTTTCCAGGAATTGAAAGACAGGTTGACCTCTGCCCTAATGTTAGCATTGCCAGAAGGTACAAAGGGTTATGCAGTTTATTGTGACGCTTTGAGTATTGGGTTAGGATGTGTGTTGATGCAGCATGGTAAAGTAATTGCTTATGCTTCCAAACAGCTGAGGAAACACGAATGGAATTATCCTACCCATGACCTAGAACTAGCCGTAGTGATCTACGCCCTAAAGATATGGAGACATTACCTGTATGGCGTCCATGTGGATATTTTCACTGATCATAAAAGCCTATAGTATATCTCCACCCAGAGAGAGTTGAATTTGCGGCAGCGTCATTGGTTGGAGTTGTTGAAAGATTATGATGTAAATATTCTGTATCACCCAGAAAGAGCCAACGTAGTAGCAGATGCCCTTAGCCATAACTCTATGGGGAGTTTGGCATACTTGCAGCCCGAGCAGTGGGAAATATCCTGAGAAATACACCAGTTAGCCAGTTTAGCCGTTCGTGTAGCAGAAACAGAGGACAACAAAACGGTAATTCAGAACACCATAGTGTCGTCATTAGTTGTGGAGGTAAAGGAACGGAAGTATGAAGATCCTAACCTGGTTCAGCATAAAGACAGAGTTCAACAAGGAAAAGCGCCGGATTTTCAGGTAACTGAGGATGAAGTGTTACGATGTAAGGGTCGCCTTTGTATTCCAGATGTTGCAGGGCTTCGCCAGCAGATTATGGGTGAGGTACATTACGCCTGCTATTCTCTCCATTCAGGCGCGATGAAAATGTACCACGATATCAAAGGAATCTACTGGTGGCCAGGTACGAAGAGGGAAATAGCAGAATTCGTAGTCCAGTGTCCTAACTGCCAACAAGTAAAAGCTGAACGCCAGAAACCAAGCGGGCTGACTCAAGACATAGCGGTGCCTCTTTTGAAGTGGGAAGCAATAAATATAGATTTTGTAGCAGGATTACCCCGCACCAGGCATAGAAATGATCTCGATTTGGGTAATTGTTAATAGACTGACAAAATCAGCCCATTTTCTGCCAGTAAGGGCTACTTTCTCTGCCGAAGATTATGCTGAGTTGTCTATCAGAGAAATAGTCAGACTGCATGGTGTTCCAATGTCCATTATCTCTGACAGAGGGGCGCAATTCACAGCTAAATTTTGGCAATCATTTCAGAGAGGCCTGGGACACAACTTTTCACCCTCAGACAGATGGGCAGGCAGAACGCACTATTCAGATGCTCGAGGATATGTTGCGAGTGTGTGTGTTAGACTTTGGAGGTAGCTGGGATGAGCACTTACCACTTATTGAGTTTGCCTATAATAACAGTTACCATTCAGCTATCCATATGGCGCCTTATGAGGCATTGTATGAGAAAAAATACAGATCGCCAGTTGGCTGGTTTGAAGTAGGAGAGTCAGCGCTGATTGGGCCGGATATTATTCATTAGTCAGAGGAAAAGGTAAAGCTTATCAGAAAACGCCTACTGACTGCTCAGAGCGGCCAGAAATCGTATGCTGATGTGCGGCGCAGAAACTTGGAATTTAATGTGAATGACTGGGTATTCTTGATCTCTCCAATGAAAGGGGTGATGAGATTTGGCAAGAAAGGCAAGCTTAGCCCGAGATTTGTTGGGCCTTATCAGATTCGCCGAAGAATAGGCCAAGTGGCATACGAGTTGAACTTACCTCCAGAATTAGAGTCTGTTTACCCAGTTTTCCACGTGTCCATGCTGAGGAAGTATATAGAAGACCCCTCCAGAGTTGTCCCAGTTCAGGATGTCCAGGTTACGGAGGAGCTGGCTTATGAAGAGGTTCTAGTAGCCATACTGGACAGGCAGATTCGCAGGTTGAGAACTAAAGATGTTGCTTCTGTCAAGGTGTTATGGCATAATAGGAACCGAGAAGAAATGACTTGGGAAGCAGAGGAAGATATGAAAGTTATATATCCTCAGTTATTTCATACTTAATCAGCCAGAGGTACGTTAGTATTGTTGTTTTATGAATTGCCTTATATTATGTGTATAAATGAGATAGTTGACTCAAGGCTACTGCGTGATGAATGCTACAGTATTGTGTGGAGTACCTGTATTGGACTTTTCTGCATTTCAGGAATTTTGAGATAGTCCATGTTACAGGGGAAACTCTACCAAATTTTTTTTTTAGAATAAGTCGAGTAAGTTGAGATTCCTGCGAGCAAAAGTTTACATTCCAGGACGAATGTTCTTAAGGGGGAGGATGTTACACCTCGTAAGTTTCTAGCATTTAGTTGACCTATTCGCATATTGGTTGAGAGTTTTAGAATGTCATACATGCGAGAAAAGGGCCTGGGGAAAGGCCGAACGAGTGCCAAGTTGGAATTTCGCAAGAGGAGGCCGAACCGCACTGCCCAAAGGGGAAAAGTGGCACGGATCTGCGGCCTCTGAGTTAGCCAACGTAGCACAGAGCCAAAACGGTGCATTGGCCAGCGTGCCACGTTGCCATGTATTTTGCTGCAAGTATATAAAGGGCCTCACTTCAACTTTAAGTCATTTATCCATGTTTAAATGACCAGAGAGGGAGAGAAGGGTTCCTATAAATATTTGTTCGATTACGCCGTCAAACGCGGTCCAAACTCGAAATAACCTCGGGTAGCGAAGTATTGAGCTACAGGGAGCATTCCTACGGAGTTAGTTTCGTGAAATTCAGCCGGCGAATCACCGTCTCACCGAGCTAAGGTAAGTGGAATTGCTCCAAATTAGTGTCAATATACTCCTAGCCCTAAAGTGAGTATTTCTCCCTTCTAGACTTCCGAGAAATAGCGAGTTTTCGGCTGCTTTTTGATAAGTCAAAGTTTGGGCTATATAGATATTCAAAGTACTGTTTACTTCCAGAATATTGATGAATTTAGTTCTAATTGCTATAAATATGAATGCATTTGGAAGAAATAGATGGATATTGTCCGAGCTACACCAGTTAGCCAAGAAGTCAGTAACTGAGGTATGTAAAGCTAGTTTCTTCGGCAAGTTAGTAATTCTAGCATAGTAAAATAGAGTAAATTCCAGAAGAAAGTTTCAGAAGACGAGTATTATGCCCAGTATGAATTCAGTAAGCATGTCTGAGTTATTATACCATATGCAGAATAAAAGTCAGTAAATTAGTATCAGACAGCGAGATATCATTCCAGACTTAGTATAACCCAGTATCAGATTCAGTTTAATTTAGCAAGAGATTTAGAATAGAATATCATATCACGGACAGTATTATCAGATTTATTATACATGTTATATGTGATTGTTGTTGCTAGTAGAGACCTGATTGTTTTATGTGAGCACCCTTAGAGCTTCCTTGCCGCTCCAGGGTTAATAGCATTCGATTCAGCGTTCCAGTGAAACTAGTCAGCATGGCGGCCTTGTCGGCCTGCATAGGTTCCTTTATACTACTGTGGTTCTGGTCAACTGTTGTTTTCTTACAGGAGGCTATAGTCCTAGTTAGTCGGAGGCTGTATTTACAGCCATTATATAGCCCGTTGGTTCCATGAATCCAGAGTTAGAGCCATCCTAGCACCAGAAGTGCTTAGGCTCAGTAGTCCAGCAGTCCAGGTCTTAGTAGGGCACCAGGTGCCAGTCATGCCTCCCAAGGCGGGGCGTGACACTTGGACCCCAACTTCGAGCTATCAGCTTAATAGTCATATAGAACTATCCAGTGGGAGTAGGACTTAGCACTGAGAGGGCCGGGGTTCCAGCGTGATCTTGGGAAAATTTATATGCCCAAGTGATACTCAAATGTGTCATTTTGCCTTGTTTATCTATCGATGTTTGTACATTCTTATGTGAATTGTAATAAATTGTGAATTTATACTAATCAACATGATTAGAGTTGTTTTGTAGGAAAAATATAAAGTTATGGAGCTAGGATGCATGTTGGGAGAGATCGGGATTGGACTCGGAAGCTAGCAAGGGAAAAAGCACAAGGGAAGCACGAATTAAAGGGGATCCGCGATGGAGCCGTGTCACGCTGCCATCGCGGATGCATTCTGCCTGGATGTGGAAATTTTGCCAAAATTCCAGTGAAGGTGCGCGTTGGGGCCGTGGCACGTTGGCCTAGCCCCGCGTTGCACGCCGTGCCACGTTGGGCCTTAATACCTGGACGACCGAATTCTAGTGAGGGTCCGCATTGGTGGCGTGTCACGAAGGCAGTGCTCCGCGATGCACTTCATGACACGTTGCTTGTTATTCCGGGAAAAATTCCCATTAGTATAAATAGAACACTTAGGTTCATTTTTAATTATTCTGACTTGGTGGAGCAAGAAAATGGGTTACTGGCAGTTGAGGGGACGAAAATCTCAGGGTTTTTCTCTATCTCCTTCTTCTTTATTTCAATTGCTTGTATGATTAACACTCATTTAACGATGTTTAATCCACAAATGAGTGGCTAATTTCCCTTCTTGCTGAGGTTAAGAACATTGTATTGAAATGTGATTATTGATAAATTGGTTTTCATCTTTTCTTCCATGGTTGTTCTATTGATTCTTGTTCTTACTGCGTTAATGTGTGGCCAACGTTAATGTATATCTAAAAAGTCCGGTTTCACTCGAGAGAGCAAGAAATTGGAAAGTTGTGAATTGATAGGATATGATCTTTTCTTAGTTTGGGAAAAATGAGAATTGATTTACCTTCAAGATAGAGATATACCTGAAAGTCATATTAGTCAATTAAGGAATCGGTTTTGTATGGATAGAACATGAATTTCTTTTTATCACAGAGATGTAGGTGGAAGGTTCATGATTCTTAAGTTGGGTTAAATACGAGAGTTTTAATCCATAGGCAATAATTCTTGACTAGCAACCGGAGGAAAGATTAATCAAATTGTATCGATAATTTATTTCTCTACATGTTCATTTTAGCCTCAGCATGCTCATATGTTATACCCCGTAGAACTCCCGGCACCTAGACAACCTATTCGCACATTGGTTAAGTATATTTGAAGGTCATACGTGCTAGAGAAAGGCCGGGAAAAAGATCGAACGAGAAACCCGTCGAACCATCGCGGGAGGAGCCGAGGCAGAGCCCCTAAGGTAAGTAGAATTGCTCTAAATTAATGTCTATGTGTTCCTAGTTGAGAAGTGAATATTTCTCCCTTCTGGACCGCTGAAAAATAACGAGTTTTCGACCGTTTTCCGAAAGGTTAAAGTTGGGATAAATATATACATTAAAAGTGACAATTTCTCCCGAATATTAATGTATTTAGTTCTAATTGACGTGTATATGAATGTAGTTGGGAGAAACAGCAGAAGTACCGACGGAAATCACATCGGTCAGTCGGGTACTCAGAAACCAGGTATGTAAAGTTATTCTTTCAGCAAGCCAGGAAGTACAGGGTAGAAAATAAATAGAATAAATGCTATTAGCAGATACCCAGAGTACAGGAACGATTTTAGTACAAACTCCAGCAAGCATGCTAGTATATTATTACGTATCATGCGATAATCAGAATAATAGATATTTAGGCAATACGTATTTCATCTGTTGAGATTGTATCCAGTAGTAGATGGTACATTTTATATCATTGAGCTATATTTAGTTATAGATGGCATGTACTATGTTATTGAGTTATACTCATATATAATTAGATAGACAGATAAAGGCCAGGTAGCAGTAAGTCCAGCAGCCAGAAACAGTGTAAGACAGCATATAGCATCAGTTATTTAATACAGATTAGCCTCGAAACAAAAGAAGAGAATATGATTAGTATTTTTCATTTGAGCATGCTTGCTGTGTATGTGCTTGTATGTTGAGACTTGTTGTTGCATGTGGGCACCCTTTAGCATCCCCACCGCCCCTGGGTTATAGCTGTGTCGATACCAGGTTCAGATGCCGCCACCAGCTGGGCGATGCCGTCCGACTAAAGGACGATGATGGCCGACCACCATGATAATACGGTCCAGACCACCCTGCTTGCAGGGGTAGTTCAGTTTACTCTGCGCAGAACTAGCACACCCTGTTTACAGGGGCAGACCACTCTGTGTGCGCACCTGCACCCAGAGGCAGAAGTCTTCGGACTCAGACACAGTTTATTGTCAGAGGCCAAGGCCTGAGCTACGTACCCAAGGGGGCCGGTAGGAGGAGTTCACAGTTATCAGGTGAGTGGAGTGACTTGTTTTTGGTTGGTTTAGACCCGGGTAGGGGTAAATAGATTGCTTGCTTGGTTGGCACCTTCCGTCTTATGGGGGTCGATCAGGTATTGTGTGTATTACTATGTATATTGATATGTGCTATTAGATACTGATAGACAGAAGGACGACACGTCTTCAGGTACGCTCAGTTAGTTACAGAATGTACAAACTCTCCCCAGTTATCCTCAGCTAGATAGACTTAGCTACTTCTTGCTTAAATGTCATGTTATTGTTGCTATTCATTTCGGTTGCATATTTCAGTTTGCTTTACATGCTCAGTACCTGTGGTACTGACGCCCGGTGGGGCGCTACATTACTTGCCTGCAGGTACTCGTAGACGAGCAGGCGATACCACGTGATTCCTATCAGCGATCGAGTATTCAGCTCCTGTCATCCGGAGACTGAATTCCAGAGGTGTATTTCAGTTTCTTTTGTTGTATAGTACGGGTAGGTCGGGGCCCTGTCCCGATCATTTCTATTGCTATTCCTAGAGGCTTGCAGTCTGTATATATCTCCCTGTGGTTAGATGAGCCGGTCGTGTGAGGCCGTGCAGTTGTTAGCTATTAGTACTTTTGCTTCTTTTATGTTGGCCGTTTGGGGCCATAAGTTGATAGTAGTGGTGACCTTGCCGGTCACGTAGCCTTCTAGTATGTTATTGCTGAGTTACAGATAGCTAGACAGCATGGTGGCCTTGTCGGCCCGCATAGGTTTCCCTGAATAGATATGTTTCTGGTCAGCTGCTAGTACAGGTGCAGGGGGCTATAGGCCAATGGGCCGGGGGCTGTGTTTACAGCCGTTATATAGCCCTTTGTTTCCAGAAATATGAGTTAGAGCCAGCCAGGCACCAGATGTGCCCAGGCTTAGCAGTCCAGCAGTTCAGGTCCCAGTAGGGCACCAGGTGCCAGTCATACCCCCCAAGGCGGGGTGTGACAAACTTGGTATCAGAGCAGGTCGTATCCCAGGGAGTCTGCAAGCCGTGCTAAGTAGAGTCTTGTCTATGGATGTGTTGTGCACCACATACTATAGGCAGGAGGCTGCGAGGCATGATAGGATGGTTACCCTTCCTTCTCAGTCAGTCGTGCTTTAGAGCAGTACAGTATAGGGTTGAGTCCCTAAAAACTTACCGTATTCTTTGATTACAGATACAAAGGTAGATCAGCATTACCCTACTATAGGCAGAAGATCAGATATGACAACAGGAGAAGGCATTAGCCAGTTACAGGGTAACTACAGCAGCAGGAGGAGGTAACAGGGACCTCCCAATGTTATCTCTTTTATTGGTATCATCCCCAGTATATGTCAATAATGTTAGAATAGGAAGTCAGGAATGTAATGTGCATATGAGTTGATTTATTTATTAGCCATATAAGATCTGATTAAGATTACAGACAAGGTCAGACCACCAGGTAAGTATAAGAAAGAGAGGGAAATGCAGGAATCCCAAATACATCTTTTGGATATGGTACAGTTAAATGCTTTTATTTGTTGCAATAAGAAAAGGGCTATTCCTACCTCCTGATTTTGATGCCAGTATAGTAAAGGGGCATAAGACTTGAGATGGGGTTGCCAAATCCAGCGGTAAGTAAAGATGGGCTGATTGATCCTAGTAAGTATTAGAAAATGTAAAGAGCCCCTAGGATTACGTAAGTTGTGCAGACCCTTATGACAATAAGCCTTTAAGCCAGTAGAGAAAGTAAGACCGTTAGCTTACCCGAAGCAGGGGTAAAAGACTTATTAGTGATAAATGTCGGGTAATAGTCAAGTTCGGGTCAGAAAAAGGCTAAGTCCGCCACATATGCTAACAGATAGCAAGACAAAGACATACCTGTAAGATTGTGGTTATGATCCAGTTGTGATATCAAAAGGGTGAGGGATCATGTGAATCAGATAGGTCTGACTGCAAGTCAGGGGAAGTATGAACTGATACAGGACCAACAATCTTGTTAACAATGAAGAGCAGGTACCTTGAACCCCAGAGTTCAACTTAAGCAAGATGAGGGAAAGAAGCAGGAATGCCAGATCTTGTGGGGAAATTAGAATTACCCCCGGATTGATAAAATATCATATTAAGGATTAAGCCTCGGGCTGACAGTAGGATTGCGGTTCAGAATACCGCATTATGTCCGCTATGGAAAAGTTAAGAAGCTACTGATACAACAATTCTAATCTAGTGTAGCCTAGAGATAAGGCCCAGCAGACAGTTATGGGCTCTCAATATATGTCTAGTAAGGCTACAAGATTCGAACGTCGACCCCACATCGCGAGAGTGGAGGACTTTCAAACAGCAGACAATAATTAGAGTGTTTATGTTTGTTACTTTCAGAATGGGGTGACAATGCAATGAAATGATAAGTCAGGGAAAGAGATAGTATTAGGCCATATAAGTGGTGTATCATGTACGGCATGAGACTCAGCAGAGCATGTCAGAGATTATGTATTACCGCAGAATTCAGTACATATTGTACGTAACTGCGATATATATATATATATATACAGATAATAGGTATGCTGTGGGTAGCTGCCCAAGGGTTATAATCACGGATACTGATTAGTAATAGAAAGCATGTACAAATTGCATTGCAGGATTCCCTTGCAAAAAAAAAAGAGAGAGAGAGAAGAGAGAAGAAAGAAAGAAAGGAGAGAAGAAAGGAGAAAGGGAAAGGAAAAGAGAAAGGGCAGATTAAGTGTGAATTACGTATGAAGTCATAGGAACTATCTCAGTTCTCAGTTATTAGGTTAATAGATTTATGTGTTGTTATCAGATCTAGGCTCTAGGAGCTTACCAGAGTTAATGGCCTAAAATAGATGGCTAGATGATAAGGGCGCAGTTAGACGGTCTACCGACCAGCTGGCGCCTGCATTAGCAGGGAGGCGTCCCTGAAGATCGGTAACAGTAGTGTATATGCTAGAACCAGGATTAGAGGCCGAATAGGCAAATTTCAGAGATTAGCAATGCCAAATTGTTCTAGTATGTTAAGTGGTCGTACGTCATTTTCCCCAGCCTTGTAGGTGAGAGTCGGCCTTAACCAACCTAGCAGTTATTATGTGGAACACCCCATAAGCCAGCCGGCCGTCCCAGTCAGAATACCCGTGGGTACCCCAAGGAAGGGTCCACATCAGTAGTCAGCGACAGACTAGTAATTCAGCTGGTTTTCGTAAGATATTTAGATACAGAGCCCTAGCGGAAGGCCAGTATTTACAGAATAGCTCATAAGACCGAGAATTCCCCAGAATAGCAGTATAAATCCAAGTGGATATACTGCTAGGGCTGGAAGGCGTAAGAAATTGATAGTACCCTGCTAGCACAGTGTTCATTAAGACTAGAGGGTCAGTAGACTCCCCGTGAAGATCCAGAGATCAATCACCTGGAAGCAAGTTTGATTAAGCCCAGCCTTACAGTGGCTTAAGTAAAATAACAGAGCAATTAGATGCCCACAAGTCTGCGGTTATGCACGAACTATAAGCACTCAAGTAGAACGATTAGAGCATTGTTAGACTACTGCCGCATTCGGGTCATTCAACTCGACTATTTAGTTATTTAAGGTTATGCAGCCAGATCATTAGAGGTCATGGTCAATATCAGGACCCCCTGACCAGATACGGGCGCATGGTGTGCAGATAGTCGTTCAAGGTTACTTTAGTAACAAGTAGCCTTAGCATGCGGCCAGAAGGCCAGATAAGCTCTAGTTATACCGGTAGCCTACTTGTCAGATTCTCCGGTATAATAACCCAGTATGACTGTCAGTTATATGTCAATTTTTGTAAATGTGAATGTTGGTTGAGTTCAGTAGCCTTTTTGGTCACATTGTGTCGGAGGCTGGTGTACAGATAGATACACAGAAAATCGAAGTAATGAAGATCTAGCCTGGACCTACCACTCCGATCAAAGTACGCAGTCCCTGCGGTTAGCCGGGTACTGCAGAGGGTTTGTGGAAGGATTTTCCACTTTAGCAGCACCTCTGACTAAATTGACACAGGAGGCAGTAAAGTTCCAGTAGGCTGAGGCATGTGAGCAGAACTTCCAAGAGTTAAAAGCCAGGTTACCATCAGCTCCAGTGTTAGTATCGCCAAGAGGTACAGAGGGTTGATACAGTGTGGTAAGGTAATAGCTTATGCTTTCAGGCAGTTGAAGAAACGTGAAGAGAATTATCTTACCCACGACCTGGAGTTAGCTGCAGTAGTTTATGCCTTAAAGAGTGAAAATTTTGTATTACCCAGGAAGGGCTAATATGGTAGCAGATGCCCTTAGCCGTAAATCTATGGGGAGTTGGCATACTTGCCGCCTGAACGGCGAGAATAGACCTGAGAATTTCACTAGTTAGCCGGTTTAGCCGTTCACATAGCAGAAATAAAGGATAACAGAACGATAATACAGAATGTCGCAGCGTTGTCGTTAATGGTGGAAGTAGAGGAATGACAGTATGGAGACCCTAGCCGGGTTCAACTTAAACACAAGGTTCAGTAAGGAGAGATGACATATTTTCAGATAACCGGGGATGAAGTGTGGCGATATAAAGGCCGCATTTGTGTTCCAGATATGTTAGGGCATCGCCAGCAGCTTATGAACGAGGCGCATTACGCCCGCTATTCTCTTCATCCCGATACGACAAAGAGGTACCATGACATTAAAGAGAACTACTGGTAGCCCAATGTCCTAATTGCCAATAGGCGAAAGCAGAACATCAGAAACCAGGTGGGTTAACTCAGGACATAGCTGCGCCTCTCTGGAAATGGGAAGCAGTGAATGTGGATTTTGTGGCAAGATTACCCCGTACCAGACACAGACATGATTCCATTTGGGTAATAGTTGACAGGCTGACAAAATCAGCTCATTTCCTACCAGTAGGGGCTACCTTCTCAGCTGAGGATTATGCTGAGTTATACATCAGAGGAATAGTTAAATTGCGTGGAATGCCGGTATCCATTATTTCAGATAGGGGAGCACAGTTTACAGCTAGATTTTGGCAGAGGTCTGGAAACGTAGATTAACTCGAGCACAGCATTTCATCCTTAAACAGATGAGCAGGCTGAGCGCACAATTCAGACACTCGAACACATGTTGCGAGCGTGCGTTCTAGATTTCGGTAGTAGCCAAAGTGAGCATTTACCGTTAATTGAATTTGCCTACAATAATAGCTATCATTCAGCCATCCAGGTGGCGCCTTTTGAGGCATTATACGAGCGAAAATGCAGATCGCCGAATGGTGGTTGAAATCAGAGAATCAATATTGGTTGGCCCAGACATTGTTCAGCAGTCAAAGGAAAAAAATAAAGCTTATCCGAAGAATGCTTACTGACCGCATAGAGCCGCCAGAAATCATATGCAGATGTGCGGCGCAGAAAATTGGAGTTTGATATGTATGACTGGGTATTTCTGAAGTATCCCCAATGAAAGAGGTAGTGAGGTCCGCCAAGAAAGGTAAGCTCAGCCGAGGTTTGTTGGGCCTTATCAGATTCGTTGAAGGACAGGCCGAGTAGCATATGAGTTGAATTTGCCTCCAGAATTAGAATCCGTTCATCCGGTCTTTCATGTATCTATGCTGAGGAAATGCATAGGAGACCCGTCCAGAGCAGTCCCAGTCCAGAATATCCAGGTTACGAAAAAGCTGGCCTATGAAGAGGTTCCAATAACTATCTTAAACAAACAGATTCGCAGATTGAGGACTAAAGATATTACGTCTATCAAGGTATTGAGGCGTAACAATAACTGAGAGGAGATGACTTAGGAAGCGGAGGAAGATATGAGGACCAGATATCCTCACCTATTTCAGGCCAAGTCAGGCGACAGGTATGTCCGTATTATTACTTATGCAGTACCTTATGGTTGTATGTCTATAAATGATAACGAAAGATTGATATCTAGTTATCCAGTGAATCCTAGAATACTATGTGCAGTGCCTGTGTTGGACTTTTCTGCATTTCAGGTTTTTGCTATAGTCCATATTACAGGGGAAACTCTGCCGAAATTTTTCTAGAAAGTAAGTAAGTAGTCCTCTAGTTAACAGTGTACATTCGAGGACGAATGTTCTTAAGGGGGGGAGAATGTTATACCCCGTAGAACTCCTGGCACCTAGACGACCTATTCGCACGTTGGTTAAGTATATTTGAAGGCCATACGTGCTAGAGAAAGGCCGGGAAAAAAATCGGATGAGAAACCCGTCGAACCATCGCGGGAGGAGCCGAGGCAGAGCCCCTCCGCGATGGCAGCGTGTCACGGAGGTGAGGCCTCCGCGATGGCTCCGTGACACGTTGCCCAGGTTCAGGCTCAAGTATATAAGCCCCACTTCGGTTTAATTTCATTTAAACCTTTAAAAATTTCCAGAAAACAGATGGTGAACGGCAGAGAGGAGTAAGAACGAAGGAAACTAAATAATTTTCGTCCGATTACGCTGCTAAACGCTGCCCAAATTCAAATTAACCCCAGATACTGAGGTATTTAGCAGCAGAGAGTATTCCTACGGATTTAGTTTCGTGAAATATGGCCGACGAATTGGCGAGCCACCGAACTAAGGTAAGTAGAATTGCTCTAAATTAATGTCTATGTGTTCCTAGCTGAGAAGTGAATATTTCTCCCTTCTGGACCGCTGAAAAATAACGAGTTTTCGACCGTTTTTCGAAAGGTTAAAGTTGGGATAAATATATACATCAAAAGTGACAATTTCTCCCGAATATTAATGTATTTAGTTCTAATTGACGTGTATATGAATGTAGTTGGGAGAAATAGCAGAAGTACCGACGGAAATCACATCGGTCAGTCGGGTACTCAGAAACCAGGTATGTAAAGTTATTCTTTCAGCAAGCCAGGAAGTACAGGGTAGAAAATAAATAGAATAAACGCTATTAGCAGATACCCAACGTACAGGAACGATTTTAGTACAAACTCCAGCAAGCATGCTAGTATATTATTACGTATCATGCGATAATCAGAATAATAGATATTTAGGCAATACGTATTTCATCTGTTGAGATTGTATCCAGTAGTAGATGGTACATTTTATATCATTGAGCTATATTCAGTTATAGATGGCATGTACTATGTTATTGAGTTATACTCAGATATAATTAGATAGACAGATAAAGGCCAGGTAGCAGTAAGTCCAGCAGCCAGAAACAGTGTAAGACAACATATAGCATCAGTTATTTAATACAGATTAGCCTCGAAACAAAAGAAGAGAATATGATTAGTATTTTTAATTTGAGCATGCTTGCTGTGTATGTGCTTGTATGTTGAGACTTGTTGTGGCATGTGGACACCCTTTAGCATCCCCACCGCCCCTGGGTTATAGCTGTGTCGATACCAGGTTCAGATGCCGCCACCAGCTGGGCGATGCCGTCCGACTAAAGGACGATGATGGCCGACCACCATGATAATACGGTCCAGACCACCCTGCTTGCAGGGGTAGTTCAGTTTACTCTGCGCAGAACTAGCACACCCTATTTACAGGGGCAGACCACTCTGTGTGCGCACCTGCGCCCAGAGGCAGAAGTCTTCGGACTCAGACACAGTTTATTGTTAGAGGCCAAGGCCTGAGCTACGTACCCAAGGGGGCCGGTAGGAGGAGCTCACAGTTATCAGGTGAGTGGAGTGACTTGTTTTTGGTTGGTTTAGACCCGGGTAGGGGTAAATGGATTGCTTGCTTGGTTGGCACCTTCCGGCTTATGGGGGTCGGTCAGGTATTGTGTGTATTACTATGTATATTGATATGTGCTATTAGATACTGATAGACAGAAGGACGACACGTCTTCAGGTACGCTCAGTTAGTTACAGAATGTACAAACTCTCCCCAGTTATCCTCAGCTTGATAGACTCAGCTACTTCTTGCTTAAATGTCATGTTATTGTTGCTATTCGTTTCGGTTGCATATTTCAGTTTGCTTTACATGCTCAGTACCTGTGGTACTGACGCCTGGTGGGGCGCTGCATTACTTGCCTGCATGTACTCGTGACGAGCAGGCGATACCACGTGATTCCTATCAGCGATCGAGTATTCAGCTCCTGTCATCCGGAGACTGAATTCCAGAGGTGTATTTCAGTTTCTTTTGTTGTATAGTACGGGTAGGTCGGGGCCCTGTCCCGATCATTTCTATTGCTATTCCTATAGGCTTGCAGTCTGTATATATCTCCCTGTGGTCAGATGAGCCGGTCGTGTGAGGCCGTGCAATTGTTAGCTATTAGTACTTTTGCTTCTTTTATGTTGGCCGTGTGGGGCCATAAGTTGACAGTAGTGGTGACCTTGCCGGTCACGTAGCCTTCTAGTATGTTATTGCTGAGTTACAAATAACTAGACAGCATGGTGGCCTTGTTGACCCGCATAGGTTTCCCTGAATAGATATGTTTCTGGTCAGCTGCTAGTACAGGTGCAGGGGGCTATAGGCCAATGGGCCGGGGGCTGTGTTTACAACCGTTATATAGCCCTTTGTTTCCAGAAATATGAGTTAGAGCCAGCCAGGCACCAGATGTGTCCAGGCTTAGCAGTCCAGCAGTTCAGGTCCGAGTAGGGCACCAGGTGCCAGTCATACCCCCCAAGGCGGGGTGTGACATCATACTTATAGATCAGACTCAAATTGTATATTCGTTTTAGACTTACTGTAAAATTAGGAAACAAAATATCAAAATCTTCTTCACACTGTTGTCTGCAGTTTAGAGTTAAAGTTTATTGACACTTGATTAGATTGATACCTTAGTCCAGTCTCTGTGGGATCGATACTTGGCTTACTTGAGCCACTTTACTACTTGTTCGACCACGTGCACTTGCGTGTAGTTATACCCCACAAGCTGAACAAGTTTTTGGCGCCGTTGTCGGAGATTGGTGATTGGTAAATTTTTCTTAAGTGTTAGTTTACTATTTCTTCTTAGTGTTGACAACTTGGTCTTAGCCTGTATTTTGCAGATATTAATTTCTGTTGAACACTGGCAAGAGACAAGGAGCTGTTGGACTCATATTTAGAGCCGGAAACACAATTTCATCGTCAAAGTAGAGAAGCTCTAGAGAAAAAGCTACAGTTGCTCAGACAAACAATCCTAGAGCAACAACAGAATCCACCAGTTGTAAGGGCAATGTTAGTGCTCGAGGAGATGGCAGCTAGGCCGGTTCGCGAGGTGGCAATCCCACACGATAACAATGTCACATCTAGCATCCGTAAACCTGATCCAGGAGGGAGGTTCGAGCTTAAACAAAACATGGTGCAATTGCTGCACACCAGCGGGCAATTCACATGTCTCCCTCATGAGGATCCACAGCAACATCTCCAAAATTTCTTGGAGATAAGTGACACTTACATCCCCGCTGGAGTGTCATCAGATTATGTCAGGCTTACATTATTCCCATTTTCACTTTTGGGAGAAGCTAAGAGGTGGTTGAAAGCTGAGCCACCAAATTCTATCACCACGTGGGATGATCTTGCAAAGAAATTCTTGATACAGTTCTTTCCATCCGGTAAAACAGCAAGACTTAGAAGTCAATTTCTAAGTTGTAAACAGAGAGAGGGAGAGAATCTGTATCAGGCCTGGGAGAGATTCAAATCTATGTTGCGGGATTGTCCTCATCATCACCAATCCAATGATGTGCTGGTGCATACTTTCATAGCGGGTTTGGAACCCCACACAAAAATCTTTCTAGACTCAGCAGCTGGGGGACAAGCATTAGAGAAGACTTATGAAGAGTTGTATACCTTGTTAAATCGTATTTCGCAGGGAAATCCGGAGTGGAATGCGGATTCGTCAAGAGGAGGAACAAGGAAAGCAGCAGGAGTCCTAGAAGTGGATGGTTTTACAGCTATTGCTGCACAGGTAGCTGCGTTACAGAATCAACTCAACACCCACTTCAGTAACATGAGCATGAACTAGTCTCAAGCCTCAGTAAATGTAGTGCAGCAGATTTGGTGTGAAGTGTGCGGGAGTAGTGAAAACTCAGCTGAGTGTTGTGGAGCAAATCCTGATTCGGTGAACTTTGTTGGTAATATACAGAGAAACAACCACCTACAGTATGGCAACAGCTACAATTCCAACTGGAGGAATCACCCGAATTTCTCTTGGGGTAGCAACAACCATCAAGGGCAAAGTTCGAGTCAGGGGCGCAGAGAAATCAAGGAGGGCAGCAAAACTATCAGTCACAATACAGAAGCAACAATGCACCTCCTCCACCACCATCACCCATCATTGAGGAGATGTTCAAGACAATGATAGCTAACCAAGCTCAATTGCAGGCTGATTATGTGAAATTGGCAGCCGAGGTAAAGAACAATCAGTTAGCTACCAAGGCGCTGGAGTACCAGTTTGGGCAATTTGCTGGAGCCCAAAACACCAAGCCTAGAGGAGGACTTCCGAGTGACACTGATCCCAACCCCAAGCAAGTGAATGCAGTAACCACAAGGAGTGGTTTACAGCTTAAAGAGGTGGAACCAGAAAGACCACTGTTCGGGTGATTGTGGGTATATAAAACGATACGCAAGTGCACGTGGTCGAACAAGTAGTAAGTGGCTTTAGTAAGCCAAGTATCGATCCCTCAGAGACTTGGATGAAGTGGAATTTGCTCAAGTGTACTATATTTTACTTCTAAAAATGCAGACAACAGTGTAACCAAAAGTTTGATAGTTTGTTTTATAATTTTTATACTAAAGCTAAGAACAATTATCTACTTTGAATCTAAACTATGAATGAGAGCATGCTGAGGTTAAACGAACATGTAATGAAATTAATTATCATCATAATTTGGTTAATCTTTTCCTCCAGTTGCTAGCCAAGAACATTTTCCAAGAGATTAAAACTCTCGTATTTAACCTCACTTAAGAATAATGAACCATCCGTCTACATTTCTGTGATCAAATGCAATTCATGTCCTAGCCATACAATTCCAGTTCCTAAATTGACTAATACGACTTTCAGGTATATTTCTATCCTGAAAGCAAATCAAGACTCAATTTTCCCAAACCAAGTAAAGAACATATCCTATTAATTCACAACTTTCCAATTTCTTGCTCTCTCGAGTGAAACCGGACTTTTTAGATTTACATTAACGTAGGCCACACATTAAATGCAGTAAGAACAAGAATTAATAGAACAATATGGAAGAAAAGATGAAAAACCAAATACTTAATGATCAAATTTCATCACAATTGTTCATAACCTCAGCAAGGAGAGGAATTAGCCACTCATTTGTGGATTAAACATCTTAAAATGAGTGTTAATCATACAAGCAATTGAATTAAAGAATAAAGAAAGAGAGAAAAAACCCTGATATTTTCGTCCCTCAACTGCCTGTAACCCACGTCCTTGCTCCACCAAGTCAGAATCTTGAAAAATGAACCTAAGTGTTCTATTTATACTGCTGGGAATTTTCCCCGGAATAACGAGCAACGTGTCATGGAGTGCATCGCGGAGCACTGCCTCTGTGACACGCTATGAACGCGGACCCTCACTGGAATTGGGGGTTCGGGAATTAAGGCTCAACGTGGCACGGCGTGCATCGCGGAGCCAGGCCTCCGTGCCACGGAGCAAACGCGGACCCTCTCTGGAATTTGGGCGAATTTTCCCTATCCAGGTAAAATACCTCCACGATGGCAGCGTGACACGGCTCCATCGAGGAGCCCCTTTAATTCATGTTGTCCAATGCCTTTTCCCTTGCTCGCATCCAAGTCCAACTCTGATATCATCCAACATGCATTTAAGCTTCCCAAAATCACATGTTACCTGCAAAACAATGCTAATCATGTTGGTTAGTATAAATTCACATTTTATTACCAATTACATGAGAATGTATACACATTGATAGATAAACAAGGCGAAAATGGTACTTTTGAGTATCACTTGGGCATATAAATTTGCCCAAGATCACTTACCCCACACTTAAATCCTTGTTCGTCCTCGAACAACAAACATACAATTCATGCAATTTACATCCCAACCTCGCTACTTCGGTTCGACAATTTAAGCTACAGTCATACCGATTATTCAATACAGCAAATCATCAAGAAAACATGCATGGTCTTATCAACGCAATGACCTTCAATACATTAAGACCTCCTAGACTTTAAGAATCGACTCACGATATTGGCAAACTCATGCAAATTAGCTGATCAAGATATCCGACACGAAAATTAATCTTTTATCAAGCATGTGCCCTCACAACACAAGAGAATCTTCCCCTTTTTGCTCATATGACTCACAAACATTCAAGCAGGGGCATGTAAAAATAATTTCGCTCTCTCTCCCAAAAGAATTCACATGCATCATGTCATGACCCATAAGCTTGCCCTTAGTGTATTACTCCACTAATATAAAGAAGTGCGATGTAAGATCACGTAGGACTTTAATGGGTTGTAATGGAAGCTACGGAACTAGTAAATATTGGATTAGCCAATAATAGCCACTAGCATCCTTAAGCGCCTTTTCAACACATCCCATCAACTCATGGACATTGTTTCTTTTTTTTTTCATCATCCCATTCTTGATGATTTTCTTTAGTATGGCCCATTGCATTAAGCATACTTGACACAACAACAAAGAGTATTCATGCACCTTCATTATCATTTATTTATAGCAAGTGCACCTTCAACCTCTTATTTTCTTCTATCACTCTGCTTTTCTTTTTCTTTTCACCATTCTCTCTCTTTGACACTTTGGGAAAATGATTTTCTCTTCTTAAGCACTTAAGAGTTTTGTATAGACTTTACGGCTAATGAAAAGAAGGAATTAAGCTCGGTTTACACTTTTTGACAAAAGAAAAAAATAATAGGCTAAAGGCTCAACGGGCTGACTAGGGTATACAATCAAGGTGTGTACGACAAGGAAAAATAGAAACTCTCGGTTAAAAAAGAAATGCCTACATCCTTTCCTACAATACACCTCCTTCATTTCATTTTGTACACACACCAGGCAAGTTCTAGACACTTCACAATAGCATGGAATATCAACACCTCACTTCACACTTTTTGCACATGCTCGATTCAAGATGTATTCACAGACTCTTCAATCAGCTAATTACATGAATTCAAACATTAAGCCTCAATCACACTGAATCGAACTCTACAGCCTAGGTATCTCAACATATTTACAAAGTTGCATGCTTTCATACGAATCACCTTTGCATTTTAAATATCATGTACAACACGCAACTAGAATTTCACAACCATCCAGTAACTACAGGTTCCGGGATGCAATCCACCAAAGAAAAAACCAAAAAAATGAAAAATAATTGAAAAAAAATCTACTCCTAACGACTACATTTCCCTTAAGACGGTCGTCATCCATCCATCATAGGGAACGGTCACTAACTATGACTTCGGTTCAATGGGACCATTCTCGGTAAAAGAACTGAAAACAAACGCCGAGAAACCCAAGAATCGATCATTTCGATAGAAAAATTATTTACAAAATATTTTCTTAAAAAAATTTTTCTTTTTTTTAAAAAAAAATTTTTTTTAAACATATCGATCATTTCGATAACAAAAATATGTACAGAATCAGAATCAGCTAGCAGCATTCAGCTACACACATCAATTTAACAAACATTTACAAATACAGAACAACTTAACAATTCACACTCACAGGGGCAAACAACATACATGACAACAGAAGAGAGCATACAAACAAAACAACCCATCCCAGCACCTAACTACTCCCACCCCACACTTAGTTCGAACACTGTCCCCAGTGTTCACAAAAATTAAAATAGCACAAAATCGGGTGGTGGAACTCGCTGATCAGTCAAAGTATTCCACTTCTTCGTCGGGTGCTGCTGCTTCATCTCCCATGTCCGAGTCACCTCTGTCGTCATCATCGGACTCCACATCGGAGTCCTCCCGACGTGTCTCCTCATTTGTGGGGACATCATCGTCTGTGGGCTCTACAAATGCTGGCCCCACTCGGCATAGAGCCCTGGCGTTTTCGCCGAAGGGGTAATCTAGCTCGAGTTGCCATAACTCCTCCTCTGTCGCCGGCCTCCCACCTATCCTCAGCTGGAGCATCTGCATCCCATACATCCGAGCCATATACTGGTCATCACGAGCATGTCGCTCGCCAAGTGTAAGCACTGGCCCGTGGGTGGTGTCGGGAGCCTTAGTTTTAGTAACGTCTAAGGCCCGCCGCTCCAACTGCGGGATATAGTCAAGGGCCTCCTCCTCAACATCGAGGCCCCTGAGGAAGGTGGTCAGTAGTCCACCAAAGTCATACCTGTGCCCCTGGTGCAACCGGGCTCTCTTCATGGCGGAGATAATTACTGCCCCTACATTGATCTCTAGCCCTTTCATCAGGGCGTACACCAGGCATACACGATCCCGGGTTACATCTGTCATATGTACCCCCGGGATTAGGCATGAGCAGACTATCTTCAGCCAGATTCGGGCTTCCCTGTTCATCTGTGAATAGGGCAAAGTCTGGTGGTAACCCCTCTCTTTATGTCTGCTCCATCTAGCTGTTGATCGGGTCCCACATAATGTGCGTCTGATGTCCGCATACGGTGGGGTAATGTTCAGCTGTCGGAGTACGTGGGCGTCTGTGTCCCGCGCTCCTATGATGGCATTGAGGTGGTGGGGCTCCAGAGTGACTATTTGCCCTCTGATCTTGATGGTGTGGCTTCTGATCGTAGGGTTCCAATTGGCATAGAACTCCCGAACCAAGTGTAGATTGCATTCCTTGGGCTCTTCAAAGATGAACTTGAGCCCAGCTGCCTCAATCCGGTGGACCATTCTAGGGAACTCCTGTGCCAATGGTTCCCGTGCTATGTGCTCCTCGGGGAAATATTTGTTTTCTTTGTGCTTCGCGTACCACTTTTTCCCCTCATCAGTCACCCATCTCGTTCCGTATTGGCGGCGCTGGCCGCATGGAACTGCTGGTGCAGCTGGGATTGCTGTGCCCAGTCTGATTCGTTTCCTTCCGGCGCCTGAAGTTGATGCGCCTTTTCCTTTATCTTGTCGGCTTTCCATTTCACCTGTCAACCCAAGTAAACAAGATCAATGTTAAGCTAACAGATATTAACTTCGGCTAAGGTCGGGTTACGCTAGGTTACCCCACACTTAGTCCTTAGCTACAGTTACAACACTACAACAAGATTATCTTTATTTACACACAATGAACAACTATACAATCATGCTTAGTGCGTTCGAAAAATTCGACGGTATAACTTCTGCGTACTACTCAGACTTCGTACAGCTAATCACAATCACTACCATCGCTAACATTTTACCCATCACACTTAGCAACGAAAAACAAAGAAACAAAAACAACAACAAAAATTTATCTACATGAACCTATACAACCAACCAATTCTTACAAATTTCAACATTTCCCCAACCCGAGAATCAGTCGTTCTATTAACATCCTAACAATTTGTACATCGACTCATCTCATTCAACACATCCATCCCGGCATAAAATTCACAATTTCAATACATTTTCAACTTCAAATTCAACATACAAGCCCTAGAATTGATATTATCAATCAAATTCGATTAAGTTATGCAATCGACAATTTCAAGCAATCATAACGACATTCCGAATATTCATCAACAACAATTAACTCGAATTCATGATTAATTACTACATAGGGAAATTTAGCTCACCTCCCATGCTCAAAATCGAAGAAAATCGACAAGAATTTGAGAGGGAATCGAAGAACATACCTTGACTTTGAAGAATCGAAGAAGAATCATTGAATTTCTTGCCTTACTCCGTGTCACGTTGATAGGGGATGGGTTTTGGGTGGTTTGATCACGGAGGGATTAAAAAATGAGGGAAAAGGGAGGGTTTTCGGGGTTAAAAAGTAAGGAAATCGCACGGGTCACCCGGCGACCCGGTGTGACCCATCGCGATATACAAGGCAACGTGTCACGGAGTGCATCGCGGTGCACTGCCTCCGTGATACGGAGCCATCGCGAGACTATTCTGGAAATTTTAAAAAATCCAGGTTGTACCTCAACGTGTCACGGAGGTAATGCGGAGGTCCACCTCTGTGACACGGAGTTGTCGCCTCAGCTCACTGTCTGCCACTTTTTATTAATTTTTCATACCTCGACTTTTCCTTCGCGATTCCGTGCATATTTTTCTCCGTTTGACCTGAAATTCATCTCACTATACAAAATTGGTTAGAATTATAGGTTTCACTCTAAATACAAATAAACAAAAACTAAAACAAACAATTTTGTAGTAAATCAAGAAAAAGAAAAAGAAAAATCTATTTACACTTTACAAAATGAAAGAAGAAAAAAAAAATTTTACGGGATGCCTCCCGTGCAGCGCCTGGTTTACCATCGCGGCTCGACGTCGTTAAGCTCAATTGTCCGCTAGGGTGATGGATGATTTCTCTCGATCACCGTCCTCCCCCCAGTAGTGCTTACATCTTTTCGGTGGTTTTCCCATTAACTCTCGGGAATCCTTCATCTGCTTATCATCACCTTGATCAATCTCATTGATCACCAAGAGTTCTTCATGCACCGTCGGGAGCTTGGGTGCCTTATACACATCGAACACCTCTACCTTGTCATGTGCTCGCATTGTTAGCTGCCCCGCAGCTACGTCAATTAGTGCTTTCCCGGTTGCCAAGAAAGGACGTCCCAAAATAAATGGGACTTCCGCATCTGGTTCAAAGTCCAGCACAACAAAATCTACCAAGAAAATTAGGGAGCCAACTTGCACCAGAACGTCCTCAACAATGCCATCTGGTCTGGCTAAGGATCGATCCGCCAATTGCAAGATTACCGTTGTGGGTCTAGGACTCCCTAGGCCCAACTTTCTGAATACTGAAGACGGCATCAAATTTATGCTCGCTCCCAAGTCACACAATCCACGAGCTCGGATGCTCTGCCCAATAGTAATCTGGATAGTAAAACTTCCAGGGTCTTTTAGCTTTGTGGGCAGTCTATTTTGAATCCGGAAGTGCACTCCTCCGTTAGAGCCACCGTAGCATACTCAGTCAACCGACTTTTGTTTGCTATGATGTCCTTTATATACTTAGCATATTTTGGCACTCCCTGCAAGACATCAACAAGAGGTAAGTTAACATGTACCTGTTTCAGCACCTCCATGAATTTCTTGAAACATGCCTCATCCTTGTGTTTCTTTAGTCGTTGAGGGAATGGGGGTGGAGGTCTTTCTGATTCAGCATCCTTAGTCTTCCCCCTTTCAGTACTGTGCTCCCTCTCAACTTCAGCTGCTCCCGACTGCTGAGGTGGTCTTTCTGGTTCCACCTCTTTTAGCTGCAAACCACTCCTTGTGGTCACTGCATTTACCTGCTTGGGATTGGGATCCGTGTCGCTCAGCAGTCCTCCTCTAGGCCTTGTGTTTTGGGCACTAGCAAATTGCCCAAACTGATATTCAAGTGCCTTGGTAGCTAACTGGTTGTTTTTCACTTCGGCTGCCAATTTCACATAGCCAGCCTGCAATTGAGCTTGGTTAGCTATCATGGTCTTGAACATCTCCTCAATGCTGGGTGATGGTGGTGGAGGAGGTGCATTGTTGTTTCTGAATTGAGCTTGATAATTCTGCTGCCCTCCTTGGTTCCTTTGCACACCCTGACCCGAACTTTCGCCCTGATGGTTGTTGCTACCCCATGAGAAATTAAGGTGATTCCTCCAATTGGAGTTGTAGCTACTACCATACTGTTGGTGGTTCCTTTGTGCATTACCCACAAAGTTTACCGAGTCTGGATTGGCTCCACAACACTCAGCTGAGTGCTCACTGCTTCCACACACTTCACACCACATCTGCTGTACTGCATTAACTGGGGCTTGAGGCTGGTTCAATGTCATGTTGCTGAAGTGGGTGTTAAGTTGATTTTGCAATGCAGCTATCTATGCAGCGATAGCTGTAAACCCATCCACTTCTAGCACTCCTGCTGCTTTCCTTGTCCCACCTCTTGATGAATCAGCATTCCATTCTGGATTGCCTTGTGAAATACGGTTCAACAAGGTGTACAGCTCCTCATAAGTTTTCTCCAGCGCTTGCCCTCCAGCTGCTGATTCTAGCAATATTTTGGTGTGGGGTTCCAAACCCTCAATAAATGTGTGCACCAGCACATCATTGGACTAATGATGATGAGGACAATCCCGCAATATGGATTTAAATCTCTCCCAGGCCTGATATAAATTTTCTCCCTCTCTCTGTTTGAAACTTAGAATCTGACTTCTAAGCCTTGCTGTTTTACCAGAGGGAAAAAACCTTATCAAGAATTTCCGTGCAAGATCATCCCACGTAGAAATAGAATTCAGTGGCTCAGCTTTCAACCACCTCTTGGCTTCTCCCAATAATGAGAATGGGAACAATGTAAGCCGGACATAGTCTGATGACACTCCAGCAGGGATGTAAGTGTCACTTATCTCCAAAATATTTTGAAGATGCTGCTGTGGATCTTCATGAGGGAGACCGGTAAACTACCCGCTCGTGTACAATAACTGCACCATATTCTGTTTAAGTTCAAATCTCCCTCCCGGCTCAGGTTTGCGGATACTAGATGTAACATTGTTGGCGTGTGGGATTGCCACCTCGCGAACTGGCCGTGCTGCTGCTTCTTCGGTCACTAACACTGCCCGTACTACCGGTGGATTCTGTTGTTGCTCCATGATCGTCTATCTGAGCAACTGCAGCTTTCTTTGTAGAGCTTCTCTTCGTTTACTGTGAAATATCCTTTTTGGCTCTATATACGATTCCACCAGCTCCTTGTCTCTTGCCAGTGTTCAACAACAATTAAGTCTGCAAAATACAGGCTAAGACCAAGTTGTCAACACTAAGAAAATAAAAATACAGTAAATTAACACTTAAAACAAATACACCAATTGCCAAGTCCCCGGCAACGACGCCAAAAACTTGTTCGAGTGATTGTGGGTATATAAAACGACACGCAAGTGCACGTGGTCGAACAAGTAGTAAGTGGCTTTAGTAAGCCAAGTATCGATCCCTCAGAGACTTGGATGAAGTGAAGTTTGCTCAAGTGTACTATATTTTACTTCTAAAAATGCAGACAACAGTGTAACCAAAAGTTTGATAGTTTGTTTTATAATTTTTATACTAAAGCTAAGAACAATTATCTACTTTGAATCTGAACTATGAATGAGAGCATGCTGAGGTTAAACGAACATGTAATGAAATTAATTATCATCATAATTTGGTTAATCTTTTCCTCCAGTTGCTAGCCAAGAACATTTGCCAAGAGATTAAAACTCTCGTATTTAACCTCACTTAAGAATTATGAACCATCCGTCTACATTTCTGTGATCAAATGCAATTCATGTCCTAGCCATACAATTTCGGTTCCTAAATTGACTAATACGACTTTCAGGTATATTTCTATCCTGAAAGCAAATCAAGACTCAATTTTCCCAAACCAAGTAAAGAACATATCCTATTAATTCACAACTTTCCAATTTCTTGCTCTCTTGAGTTAAACCGGACTTTTTAGATTTACATTAACGTAGGCCACACATTAATGCTGTAAGAACAAGAATTAATAGAACAACATGGAAGAAAAGATGAAAAACCAAATACTTAATGATCAAATTTCATCACAATTGTTCATAACCTCAGCAAGGAGAGGAATTACCCACTCATTTGTGGATTAAACATCTTAAAATAAGTGTTAATCATACAAGCAATTGAATTAAAGAAGAAAGAAAGAGAGAAAAAACCCTAATATTTTCGTCCCTCAACTGCCTGTAACCCACGTCCTTGCTCCACCAAGTCAGAATCTTGAAAAATGAACCTAAGTGTTCTATTTATACTGCTGGGAATTTTTCTTGGAATAACGATCAACGTGTCACGGAGTGCATCGCGGAGCACTGCCTCCGTGACACGCTACGAATGCGGACCCTCACTGGAATTGGGGGTCCGGGAATTAAGGCTCAACGTGGCACGGCGTGCATCGTGGAGCCAGGCCGCCGTGCCACGGAGCAAATGCGGACCCTCTCTAGAATTTGGGCGAATTTTCCCTATCCAGGCAGAATGCCTCCGCGATGGCAGCGTGACACGACTCCATCGAGGAGCCCCTTTAATTCATGTTGTCCAATGCCTTTTCCCTTGCTCGCATCCAAGTCCAACTCCGATATCATCCAACATGCATTTAAGCTTCCCGAAATCACATTTTACCTGCAAAACAATGCTAATCATGTTGGTTAGTATAAATTCACATTTTATTACCAATTACATGAGAATGTATACACATTGATAGATAAACAAGGCAAAAATGGTACTTTTGAGTATCACGTGGGCATATAAATTTGCCCAAGATCAACCACCTCAATAGTCGGGAGCAGCAGAAACTGAGAGGGAGCAAAGTGATGAGAGGGGGAAGAAAAAGGAGGCTGAACCAGAAAGACCACCACCCCCGTTCCCTCAAAGATTAAAGAAACACAAGGAGTAGGCGTGTTTCAAAAAGTTCATGGAGGTGCTTAAATAGGTACACATTAACTTACCTCTTGTTGATGTTTTGCAGGGAGTGCCGAAGTACGTAAAGTATATTAAGGACATCATGGCGAACAAAAGCAGGTTAACTGAGTACGCTACGGTGGCTCTTACGGAAGAGTGCACTTCACGGATACAAAACAGGTTGCCCACAAAGCCCAAGGACCTTGGGAGCTTTACAATTCAAATTACAATTGGGCAGAGTATCCGAGCACGTGGATTATGTGATTTGGGAGCGAGCATTAACTTGATGCCGACATCGGTATTCAAGAAGTTGGGGCTAGGGAGTCCTAGACCAACAACAGTGATCTTGCAGTTGGCGGATCGTTCCTTAGCCAGACCTGATGGCATTGTGGAAGACGTGCTGGTGCAAGTGGGCTCCCTTATCTTCCCGGTAGACTTCGTCGTGCTGGATTTTGAGCCAGACGCAGAAGTCCCATTTATTTTGGGACGTCCTTTCTTGGCTACCGGGAAAGCACTTATTGATGTAGGTGCAGGGCAGCTAACCATGCGAGCACACGACAAGGTGGAGGTGTTTGATGTATACAAGTCCACCAAGCTCCCGGTCGTGTACGAGGAACTCTCGGTGATCAACGTGATTAATCGAGCAGATGTTGTCCAGAGCGTTGAGTCACGGGAGTTATTGGGGAAACCACCGGAGCGATGTAAGCATTACTGGGGTGAGGACGATGGTCGAGAGAAAACGTCCGTCACCCTAGAGGATGACTGAGCGTAATGACGTCGAGCCGCGACGGTAAACCAGGCGCTGCACGGGAGGCAACCCGTGAAATTTTTGTAATATTTTAATAGATGTCGTAGAAAGAAAAGAAAATGAAAAAATGAGAAAAATAGAAATAAAAACAAAATTTGTATTTTATGTGAAACCTATAAATTCTAACCAATTTCTTGTTGTGAGATGAATTTCAGGTTGAACGGAGGATAAATATGCAAAGGATCGCAAAGGAAAAATCGAGGTAAGAAAAATAATAAAAAGTGGCAAAACAGTGAGCCTGCACGATGGCTCCGTGTCACGGAGGGCATGCTCCGCGTTACCCTCCGTGACACGTTGAAGGCAATTTCGCGTCGGGTCACACCGGGTCGCCGGGTGACCCGCGCGACCTTCTTTTTAACCCCTTTTTTCCTCATTTTTCCCATTTTTTCACTCCCCTCCATGACAAACAACCCAAAATCCACCCTCCCCCAATGTGAAATGGACCAAGGATCGAATTTTCTTCAACTTTTCTTCGATATCATCGAATTTAAGGTATGTTTGTTAACTTCATCTCATTTCTTGTCTTATTTTTCCGATTTTGAGCATAAGAAGTGAGGAAAACTTTCCCTAAGAGTATATTGAGCATGAATTCAATTAAATTATTGTCGATTGATGTTCGTAGTGTTTTTGTGATTGTATGAACTCAATAAATACATGTTTGTTTGAATGTGTGCAAAATTTGTTGCTAGGGCTTGAATGTGAAGATGAAAAGGGGAAAAATTTAGTTGACATGTGAAGTTCTTGTTGGGTTGTGTATGTTGGGTGAGATGACTTGGTTGTGCTAACTGTTAATATGCTAAAAGATCGACGGATTTTTGGGGTAACGACATTGTGAGATGCAAGAAATGGGTGAATTGTATAGGTTCATGTAGATAAATTTTTTTTTCTTTGTTTCTCCTTGCTAAGTGCTATGTATAGAAAGGTGAGCGATGGTAATGTTGTGGTTAGTTGTACGAAGTCTGAGTAGTACAAAAGAATTTATACCGTCGAATTCTCTAAATGCACTAGGCATATTTGTTGTGTTTTTGTTTTTATGTAAATTGGAAATAAGTATGATCTTGCCGTAATGTTGTGATTGTGGCTAAAGACTAAGTGTGGGGTGGCCTAGCTTAACCCAACCTTAGTCGAAGCTAAATTTAAATTGGAATAACATTGGACCTGTCTGTTTGGTTTGACAGAAACAATGGCAAGCAGGCAAGATAAAGGGAAGGGCGCATCTACATCGGGCGCCGAAAGGAAAAGAATCAGACTGGGAACAATAGTCCCAGCAGCACCAGCGGTTCCGCACGGCAAACATCGGCAATATGGAACCCGATGGGTGACAGAGGAGGGGAAGAAATGGTACGCAAAGCATAAGGAAAGAAAATACTTCCCCGAGGAACACATTGCTAGGGAACCATTGGCACAGGAGTTCCCCAGGATTGTCCACAGGATTGAGGCAGCCGGGCTGAATTTTATCTTTGATGAGCCCAAAGAGTGCAATCTGCACCTAATTCGGGAATTCTACGCCAACTAGAACCAGACACTCAGAAGTCACACCATAAAGATAAGGGGGCAGATAGTCACTTTTGAGCCCCATCACCTTAATGCCATCTTAGGGGCGCGGGACACAGACACCCATGTGCTTCTGCAGCTGAATACCACTCCACCATATGTGGACATCAGATGCACCTTGTGTGGAGCCCGGTCTACAGCATGGTGGAGCAGGCATAAGGAGAGGGGCTACCATCAGACATTGCCCTACTCACAAATGAACAGGGAAGCCAGGATATGGCTTAAGATTGTTTGTTTCTGCCTGATCCCGGGGGTGCATATGACAGATGTCACCCGGGATCGTGTGTGCTTGGTATACGCCTGGATGAAAGGGCTGGAGATCAACGTTGGGGCGGTGATCATCTCCACCATGAAGAGAGCCCATTTGCATCAAGGGCACAGGTACGGGTTTGGTGGATTACTAACCACGTTCCTGAGGGGCCTGTATATCGAGGAAGAGGCCCTTGACTACATCCCGCAGATGGAGAGGCGGGCCTTAGATGTCACCAAAACTAAGGCACCCGACACCACTCAGGGGCCAGTTCTTACACTAGCCGAGCGACATGCTAGGGATGATCAGTACATGGCTCGCATGTTCGGGATGCAAATGCTCCAGCTGTGCATAGGCGGGAGGCCGGCAACAGAAGATGAGTTGTGGCAGCTCGAGCTAGACTACCCTTTTGGCGAAAATGTCAAGGCTCTATACCGAGTGGGGCCAGCTTTTGTGGAGCCCACTGATGATGATGTCCCGACAGATGAGGAGACACATCATTACGACTCTGATGTTGAGTCAGATGATGACGACGGGGGCGATTCAGACATGGGAGACGCGGCAGCGGCACCTGATGAAGAAGTGGAATACTTCGATTGATCAGGGAGTTTCACCACCCACTTTCGTGCTATGCTGAATTTTGTGAACACTTGGGACAGTGTTCGATTTAAGTGTGGGGTGGGAGTAGTTAGATGCTGGTTGTTGCTGTTATTAATGTCTCTGTTTTGTTGTTGTGCTTGAATAAACTTGTGACCCTGTGATTTTTGTGTGTATGTCTGTATTGTATTTAATGTGAAGCTGTTGTGTGCTGTTGAATGTTGTTAGCTTGTTGTGTAAATATGTTTTATCGAAATTATCGATATATTTTTAAAATTTTTTGTGAAATTTTTATTTTTTGGGTTTCTCGGCATTTGTTTTCGGTTCTTTAACCAAGAATAGTCCTATTGAACCAAAGTCGTAATTAGTGACCGTTCCCTATGATGGATGGATGACGACCGTCTTAAGGGAAATGCAGTCGTTAGGAGTAGATTTCTTTTGTTCAATTTTTAGTTTTTTTCTTTTGTTTGTTTGTATCCCAAACGTGTCGTTACTTTATGGTTGCGAAATTCTGGTTGCGTGTTGTACATGATATTTAAAATGCAAAGGTGATTCGTATGAAAGCATGCAACTTTGTAAATATGTTGAGATATCTAGGCCATAGAGTTCGATTCGGTGTGATTGAGGCTTAATGTTTGAATTCTTGTAATTAGCTGATTGAAGAGTCTGTGAATATGTCTTGAGTTGAGCATGTGCAATGAGAGTGTGGTGAGATTTCGATTCTTCCATGCTGTTGTGAAGTGTCTAGAACTTGTCTGGTGTGTATACGAAACGAAATGAAGGATGTGTATTGTAGGAAAGGATGTAGGCATTTCTTTGCTTTAGCCGAAAGTTTTTTTTTTTGTACCCACCTTGAATGTACATCCTAGTTAGCCCATTGAGCCTTTAGCCTATTTCTTTCTTTTGTCAAAAAGTTGTAAATCGAGCTTAACCCTTCTTTTCATTATACGTGACTTTGATCCAAAACTCTTAAGCGCTCAAGAAAAAAATAATTTTCCCACAGTGTCAAGGAGTGAGAATTGTGAAAAGAAAAAGCAAAGTGATGAAAGGAAAGAAAAGGTCAAAGGTGCACTCGCTATAAAGTAAATATAATGAAGATGTATAAATAATCTTTGTTATTAAGTCAAGTGTGCTTAAAGATATGGGGTCAAAAATAAAGACAGACTTCAAGAATGGGAGGATGAAGGAAGAAACAATGCCCATAAGGTTGATGGGATGTATTGAAAAAGCGCTTAAGGAGGCTAGTTGTTATTATTGGTTAGCCCAGTATTTTCTAGTTCCGTAGCTTACATTACAACCTGTTAAGTCCTACGTGATCTTACATCACGTGTCCTTATATTAGTGGAGTAATACACTAAAGGCAAGCCTATGGTTCATGACATGATGCATGTGAATTCTTTTGGGAGAGAGAGCAAAATCTTGTTTATATGCCCCTGCATGTAATGTTTTGAGGTCGTGTGATTAAAAAGGGGAAAATTCTCTTGTGTGGTGAGGGCACATGCTCGACGAGAGATTGAATTTCGTGTCGGATATCTTGATCAGCTAATTTGCATGAGTTTGCTGATATCGAGAATTGATTCTTGAGTCTAGGAGGTCTTAATGTGTTGGAGGTCATTGTATTGATAAGACTATGCATGTTTTCTTGATGATTTACTATATTAAATAATCGGTATGACCGTAGCTTGAATTGTCGAGCCAAAGTAGCCAGGATGGGGTGTCAATTGCATGAGATGTAAGATTATTGTTCGGGGACGAACAAGGATTTAAGTGTGGGGTAAGTGATCTTGGGAAAATTTATATGCCCAAGTGATACTCAAATGTGTCATTTTGCTTTGTTTATCTATCGATGTTTGAACATTCTCATGTGAATTGTAATAAAATGTGAATTTATACTAACCAACATGATTAGAGTTGTTTTGCAGGAAAAATATAAAGTTATGGAGCTAGGATGCATGTTGGGAGAGATCGGGATTGGACTCGGAAGCTAGCAAGGGAAAAAGCACAAGGGAAGCATGAATTAAAGGGGCTCCGCGATGGAGCCGTGTCACGCTGCCATCGCGGATGCATTTTGCCTGGATGCGGAAATTTTGCCAAAATTCCAGTGAAGGTGCGCGTTGGGGCCGTGGCACGTTGGCCTAGCCCCGCGTTGCACGTTGGGCCTTAATACCTGGACGATCGGATTTCAGTGAGGGTCCGCGTTGGTGGCGTGTCACGAAGGCAGTGCTCCGTGATGCACTCCGTGACACGTTGCTTGTTATTCTGGGAAAAATTCCCACTAGTATAAATAGAACACTTAGGTTCATTTTTAATTATTCTGACTTGGTGGAGCAAGAACGTGGGTTACTGGCAGTTGAGGGGACGAAAATCACAGGGTTTTTCTCTATCTCCTTCTTCTTTATTTCAATTGCTTGTATGATTAACACTCATTTTGTTATACCCCGTAAGATTTCTGGCACCTAGATGGCCTATTCGTGCGTTGGTTAAGCATATTTGGAAGCCATACGTGCTAGAGAAAGGCCCGGGAAAAGACCAGACGAGGAAACCTGTTGAACCATCGCGGAAGGAGCCGAGGCAGAGCCCCTCCGCGATGGCAACGTGTCACGGAGGGGGAGCCTCCGCGTTGGTTCCGTGACACGTTGGGCCTATCCAGGCCTAAGTATATAAGCCCCACTTCGGTTTTAAATTAAATCATTCTTATAATTTCCAGTGAAAATAGAGAGAAAAACCAGAGAGGAGTAAGGGACGAAGATTCCTTGATAATTTCCTTCCGATTACGCTACCAAACGTAGTCCAAACTCAAATTAACCTCAGGTACCGAGGTATTTAGCAGCAGAGAGCATTCCTACAGATTTAGTTTCGCGAAATATGGCCGACAAATCGTCGAGCTACCGGACTAAGGTAAGTAGAATTGCTCCAAACTAGTGTCTATGTGCTCCTAGCTGTGAAGTGAATATTTCTCCCTTCTGGACTTCTGAAAAATAGCGAGTTTTCGACCGTCTTTCGATAAGCCTAAGTTTGGGCTATAATTATATCAAAAGTGACGATGTTCTTTAGAATAAAGTTATATTTAGTATTAATTGACGTATATATGAATGCAGTTGGGAGAAATAGCTGGAGTACTGACCGAGCCTCGTCCGATAGTCGGATAACTCGAGGTTAAGGTATGTGAAGTTGTTCTTCAGAAAGTTAGTGAGCCTTAGCTTGGTAAATCATAGTAAACTCCGTATTTGTAACTCTCGGAGTTGAATGTTGAGAAATTAAGTAAGTCTAGTAGATTCTGAGTTGTTTTGCCATATCGTATTTAGTCCGAAAGTTAGAAAAGCATGCGCCGAAGGGCGAGTTAGCATTCCAGATTCAGTATAGCTTATTATGTGATTAGCAAGCATGTTGTATAATAAAAAGAAACGGATTTTTAGAATAAAAGTCAGTAAAGAAAGATCAGATAGACAGACAGTTATGGCTACAGATTAGCCATTCAGACAGATAGTATCCTGGCTACAGATTAGCCACACAGTTAAAGAAAGATTTCAGAATCAGTATAATCAGTAAAGAATCAGTATAAAATAGAAAGAGATCAAAATAAGAAATCAGATTTCAGATAGTCTTTTCCAGTTATACATGCTTGCTATTTATATGTGCTATTGTTTGTTGAGACTTGATATGGCGTGAGGGCACCTTATTGAGCGTCCTCGTCGCCCCTGGGTTGGTAATCGTGTCGCCCACTGAGCGGGTGGGTTTACGTCGCTCTAAGGAGTGGCATGCCGTCCCCAGCTTGGACGAAGATGGGATGAAGCTTTCCCCATAACAGTCTGATCAGCATTACAGGTGCAGCTCCGGTATCAGATAGCCCTGTTGAGCTGTGTCCAGGGAATCAGACCCTATCTGTTACTGTCTGTACATTCAGTTATTACAGGTGTAGCTCCGGTTTCAGATAGCCCCGTAGAGTTGTGTCCGGGGATCCAGACCCTATCTGTTACTGTCTACACAGGAGTCCTCCGGACCCAGACACGGTTGCTTATATCAGAGGCTATGGCCCGAGCCGGAGACCCAGGGGGCCGGTAGAGGAGCTCCGAAGTGAGTAGATGAGTGGAGTGACTAATTTTTGGTAGTTTTGACCCGGGTAGGGGTATATAGATTGTTTGCTTGTTTGGCGTCGTCCGGCTTATGGGGGTTGGTATCGGATCTTGTTTGTTATATATGTATACATGTATTTATGTGCTACATGTTAGTTAATAGGCAGCAGTCCGCTGCGTACACAGGTACGCTCCTGCCCTATCACAGCACAGGAAGTCTGATTCAGTTTATATCAGTTCTTACAGATTCAGTATTCCCCTGCTATTCAGAATTTCTAGTTATGTTATTGTATTCAGTTATGTTATTTCAGTTTCTTTTCATACTCAATACCAGTGGTACTGACACCCGGTGGGGCGCTGCATTACTTGCCTGCAGGTACTCATAGACGAGGAGGCGATCCCTCGTGATCCTAGCCAGTGCAGAGTCATCAGCTCCTGTCATCCGGAGCTTGATATTTCAGAGGTTTATATCATTTCCTTTTGTTGTACAGTATGGGTAGGTCGGGGCCCTATTCCGACCATCTTATTAGTATTCCTAGAGGCTTGCAGTCTGTATATATTTTCCTGTGGTCAGTTGAGCCGGTCGTGTGAGGCCATGCAGTTTGTTATAGCTGTTTAGCATTTCAGTTTATGTTGGCCGTGTGAGGCCTCAATTGACAGTAGTGGTGACCTTGCCGGTCACGTAGTTGTTCAGTATTTCTTTTGTTGAGTCCCAGAAGACTAGACAGCATGGTGGCCTTGTCGGCCCGCATATGTTCCTTGTTACGAGTATGTTTCTATTTAGCTGTTATTACAGGTACAGGTGGCTATAGGCAAGTTGGCCGGAGGCTGTGTTTACGGCCGTTATATAGCCCTTTGTTTCCAGAAATCTGAGTTAGAGCCAGCCAGGCACCAGATGTGCTTAGGCTCACCAGATAGCAGTCTAGGTCCTACTAGGGCACCAGGTGCCAGTCATACCCCCCAAGGCGGGGCGTGACACATTTAACGATGTTTAATCCACAAATGAGTGGCTAATTTCTCTTCTTGCTGAGGTTAAGAACATTGTATTGAAATGTGATTATTGATAAATTGGTTTTCATCTTTTCTTCCATGGTTGTTCTATTGATTCTTGTTCTTACTGCGTTAATGTGTGGCCAACGTTAATGTATATCTAAAAAGTCCGGTTTCACTCGAGAGAGAAAGAAATTGGAAAGTTGTGAATTGATAGGATATGATCTTTTCTTAGTTTGGGAAAAATGAGATTGATTTACCTTCAGGATAGAGATATACCTGAAAGTCGTATTAGTCAATTAAGGAATCGATTTTGTATGGCTAGAACATGAATTTCTTTTTATCACAGAGATGTAGGTGGAAGGTTCATGATTCTTAAGTTGGGTTAAATACGAGAGTTTTAATCCATAGGCAATAATTCTTGACTAGCAACCGGAGGAAAGATTAATCAAATTGTATCGATAATTTGTTTCTCTACATGTTCATTTTAGCCTCAGCATGCTCATACTTATAGTTCAGACTCAAATTGTATATTTGTGTTAGACTTAGTGTAAAATTAGGAAACAAAATATCAAAATCTTCTTCACACTGTTGTCTGCAGTTTAGAGTTAAAGTTTATTGACCCTTGATTAGATTGATACCTTAGTCCAGTCCCTGTGGGATCGATACTTGGCTTACTTGAGCCACTTTACTACTTGTTCGACCACGTGCACTTGCGTGTAGTTATACCCCACAAGCCGAACACAGCGCACCCAGGTTCCTTGAACTACGTTGCCACCGTAGGTTACTTGGCCCATCGGGCTCCAGTTTTATAATCACCCAGTTCATGCCTTTATACCCTAGCAAGGTATATTGGGTCCTACTAATGGGGCGTATACATCAAACTCCATGTCTCAGTTTAGTATCTCAGATTCAGGACATATTTATGACCATCAACTAGGGTCATTAATGACCATATCAGTTATATTTCAGTTGTATCAGTTTTCAGTATTTCAGTTGATCATTTCATGTCATTTCAGTTCAGTTACTTGTTCTTTCATACTTATTATATTTCACTTACTCAGTACATTCAAAGTACTGATACATACTTTCTATGTTGTATCGTATCATGCTACAAGCACAGGTTCTCAGTCCCAGCATCATCAGTAGTTCCCTCAAACGATATCAGCAGCAGCATTTGGTGAGTCCTCATCTTCCGACAACAATATTTACTTTCAGTTAGTTCTTTACAGTCAGAATTTTAGAGTTAGCTAGGAGCCTGTCCCAGCAACTCATCATTCAGTAGTTGGCTTTCAGACATAGACATAACTATTCAGTATTATTTTTCAGATGTATTGACTTTTGTCAAATCAGTTTTCTTAAATGGTTTTATTTGTTTAAAGCTTTCACTTATGTTACTCAGCTTGCCAGTGTAATGATAGACCATGGGTTCGCTTGGGGTCACTTGTGGAACCAAGTATCATGTCTCGGTCAGGGTGTAGGCTAGGGTCGTGACAAGAGAATACTCATGTCATAATCCTTGAGAAACTCAAGCCACTTCCTCTATCTGAGATTCAACTCCTTTTGGCTGAACACATACTAAAGACTCTTTTAGTTTATGAACACATCAACATGCGCACCATAGAGATAATGGCACCAAATCTTTAGTGCAAACACTACCGCTGCCAGCTCGAAGTCATGAGTCGGATAATTTTTCTCATGGACCTTGAGTTGTCTGGAAGCATAAGTTATAACTTTACTATTATTCCAAAATACACAACCAATTCCCACTCGAGATGCATCACAATATACCACAAAATCATTCGTACCCTCTGGTAGGGTCAATACCGGAGCAGTAGTCAAACGAGTCTTCAATTTCTAAAAGCTTTTCTCACAAGCTTTAGATCATTGAACTTAACCTTCTTCTGGGTCAACTTAATCAATGAAGCAGCAATAGTTGAAATACCTCTACAAACCTTCTGTAATAGCTAGCTAAACCCAAGAAACTTCTTATGTTAGTCGGGGTTGTGGGTCTGGGCCAACTCTTTATAGCTTCAATCTTCTGAGAGTTAACCTAATACCCTCAATGGAGATTGTATGGCCTAGGAAAGCCACTGAATTCTACTAAAATTGACACTTAGAAAACTTGTCGAATAACTCATGGTCCATAAGTGTCTGCAGGAATATTTTTAGATGACTAGCATGTTCCTCCTCACTCTTGGAGTAAACCAAGATGTCATCAATGAATACAATAACAAACATATCCAGATATTGCTTATGCACTCTGTTCATGAGGTTCATAAATGTTGTAGGAGTGTTACTCAAACCAAAGGATATAACAACAAACTCAAAATGACCATAACGGGTTCTGAAGGCTATTTTAGGAATATCACTTTCTCTAATCTTCAACTAATGATAGCCTAATCTGAGGTATATTTTCGAGAAAAATTGGCACCCTATAGTTGGTTGAACAAGTCATTGTTTCTACAAAGGGGATACTTGTTCTTGATAGTGACTTTGTTCAACTGACAATAATTGATACACATCCTAAGAGTACCATCTTTCTTTCCTACGAAATGAACTGAAGCACCCTAAGGTGAAACACTCAGGTGAATGAAACCTTTATCTAGTAGATCTCTTAACGATTCTTTCAACTCTTTTAACTCGGCTAAAGACAGGCTGAGTATCCTGAAGAACATCTATCCCAAAGTTTATTTCCCTATCGGGAGAAACTCTAGGAAGATCATTTGGAAAGACCTCTGAAAACTCATTCACAATTGGAACTGACTGAAGGGATGGTGGCTCAACATTAGAGTCTTTAACTCTTAATAAATGATAGACACACCCCCTTAGAGATTAACTTTCTAACCTTAAGGTATGAAATGAATTGACCCTTAGGCATGACAAGACTACCTTCCTTAACTAAGACTAGCTTATCTAAAAATCAAAACTCTACTACTCGGGTCCTATAATTAATTGTGGCATAACAGGAGTACAATCAATCCATGCCTAGAATAATATCAAAATCCACCACGTCTAACTCTTCTAGGTCAGTTGTGGTGTCTTTATGATGTACTAAAACTATACAACTTCTGTATATTCTCTTGGCTAAGACTACCTCACCAGCCGGAGTAGAAACACTGAAGGGCTCTAAGAATTGCTCTGGGCAAATCCCGAACTTAACAGCTATATAGGAGTCATAAAAGATAAAGTAGAACCTGGATCAAGTAAAGAATACACATCAATACAGAATACTTTTAGCATACCAGTGACCACATCTGGGGAGTCCTTCTAATCCTGGCGACTAGACATAGCATATAGACGGTTCTGGCCTCCGCCTGTCCCTGAAATAGTGCCCTTTTTAGCAACTCTTCCTATTTAAGGGGTAGATTGAGCCTTGTTACCCCCAATTCCCTGTCGTGATAGATAATACCTCGAAAAGTGGCCTTGTTGGTTGCATCCATAACTCCATCTCTATCTGAATGGCACTCCCAAGTAGGTTTTTCCACACCTGGCACAAGGTCGGTGTCAAGGAGTTCTGAATTGTGCTACCCTACATCTGAGACCTTTAATCATTCTTTTTGCTTGGAGCTGGAGCACTAGAGGCTGATGATATAGGTCCAAAGGATCTCTTCCGAAAGGACATGTTACCATTTTCATTCCTCTGTTGTGTGGTCTCATTACCTGCTAACTTAGCCCTCTTATTTTGATGCTCCCCCCTGTCTTTTTGTTTATCCTCCTCTAACTATTGGGCATGCACCATAAGCCTGGAGATATCTATATCGCTAATCAAAGTGAGCCCTTACACTACTTCACATGTTAGCCCAACCCAAATACAAACTTTCTCATTTTAGCTCTCATATGTTGTACCATCTCCTAGGCATACCTATATAGTTGGATGAACTTAAGGCTATACTCTTTCACGCTCATAGTTCTTTGCCTTAAGTTCACAAACTCCTCTGCCTTTGAATCTCTCAACTCCTAAGGGAAGGAGTGATTCAAGAATGCCTCTTCAAAACTATCTCAAGTTGCCAGAGGTGCATTCTCACCACATCTCTACTCCTATTGATCATAGCATACATTTGCAACTTTCTTGAGCTGATATGAAGCAAACTCAACTCCTTCTATTTTTGTGGCATGCATTGCCCTTAAAATCTTCCAGATCTCATCAATAAAGTTTTGGCGGCCCCATCAACCTTAGACCCCATGAACACTTGCGGGTTCATCCTAAAAAATTCCTTAATCCTCGACACTCCTAACGAGTCATGGGAACTTAACTGGCTGATGTTGAGCCTTGACGGCTTGACTAAGTAGCAACCAACTAAGTGAGCATCTAGATAGCTCCTTTGAACTTTGGCTTTGATGTGCCAACTGTGGAGGCTGAGGAACTGGTGCTTCTGGAACCCTCTTATTAGTAGCAGGTGCATTCTGGACTCCCACACTAGCACCATGAACTTTAGTGTGTGCATTGTTCCTAGTCTGCATCCTAGTCTGTGGAGGCAGACTTGTTGTGTCATTTCTAGCAAAAACCTTAGCACTAGTAGTATTCCTCTAACTGGCAGAATATTTTGCAAGTATGATCTGAAACATGTGAATGCACAAGTTAGGTGGCATTCTTTATAGAGTTAAACTCTATTGCATGAACTAGAGTATGAAAGAAGAGAGGTACTTCCTAATGCCCTGTAGTCTCCTTATTATAGATGTGGCGTGCTTCACCCCTATAAGAAGAATACTACTAGATGCAGCTTCATAGACATCCTAGGACTCTTTGAACCTAAAGCTCTAATACCAAGTTTGTCATTTCTCGAGCCTATACCCTGGGCATGGCCAATACTCAGACCACTTAGTAGTCCAAGTAAACCCTTGGTTTGGCTTACTACTAGCTGAGATTCACAATAAAGTATAGCGAAAACAATAACTGTGATGAGCTCAATTTAATAAAATAAGATTTATTAACTGAAATTGTAAATAATGTTAAAAAGTAACATTTATCACTCAACTCTCTAACTAGTCTATAAAGCCTCTAATAACTGAAAGATAGGTGTTGGGATAAAGCTCCCACGGCTACTTTAAGCTCTACTAAAAATAAAGTAATATGACTGGGACTCTCCGTATGTAGAAGGCCTCATCAAAGCTGAAAAGATGAGATCCTAGTGATACATCAGTTGTCGGTCCTTTTTACTTGAATCTGCATCATAATAAGATGCAGCACCAAATGGCGTCAGTACGATTAAATGTACGGTATGTAAAATAGCTGAACGAAACAACAAGTAAACAAGAATATCTGAACTGAGAGAATAACTGTCTGAATCTGATACTCTAAATGATGCATTAAAACACAACTATGAAAGATGTGTAAACCATTATGAAGTAAAACTATGCATCAAAACAAGCTTTGAAAAGACATGTATATATATGTATACTTTAGTCAGAAGTTTCTCATAACCAACATACATCATGAGTGAGCACATGATGTCCAACTTCTTTCCTATGTTAGGAGAGCCATCCAAAGCTTTACCAGGGCAGAGGACGAACTAAACTTTGGATCCATACTAAGCCCTTACCAGGGGTTGTCTAAGGAGTCCCCCGAACCAAAGTCACAATCCTAACCTATGCTCGTTACATAGTTCTGGGGCTTATGTGTTATCTAAATCCTTCACCCATCTTAGTAACTAAATAATCCTCCCAAAACTATGCTCATATAATATGCCTATTTGAGGTAGCTATACATATCTTTTATAAAGAACTTTAGCTAAAATTATAATAGATGCTTTTAAAAGCTCTATTGATCCTTGGCTCAAAAATATACACTTTGCTAGTGAAACTTGGCTCAAAATCTGTACTTTGAAAACTTGTGAGCTTTTATGCTCCAAAATCTTTAAGTTTAAAGAATAAGACTTTACTTTAGCTTTTGAAAATCATTCTATAAACTAAACTCTTTGTCAAAAATCTCTTTATGAAAAACTCTCTAAAAATCTGCTCAACTTTAGTCATGAAAACAATACATTTATATCATAATACAAAGCTTTCAAAATAATGACTTTCATGTAATTAGGTCCATGGGATAAGAGACATGAACCAACAATCAATTAAGAATCAAGTGATATAATCAATAATCAAGAAAGTGAGGATTATAATCAACAATCAACAGATACAAAGATACGATGCAATATGGTCAAGAATTCAATCAATGAATAATTAAACTTATAGGGAAGAAGACCAAATCATGAAATTGGGTCAAAAACCCTAGTTTTAAATTCAATGGAATCTTTACTAGATGTAGGGTATGAAGAAGAATGGAATCCCTCACTAAGATTAGCCTTACATACCTGGAATGAAGAACTCTTAACTCTAGCTTGAGATTTCCTAGGTTGAAGATGATAAATCCCTAGCTTTTTTGAGATCTTGAGAGCTAATGATTCTTGGATTTACATTATTATGAGAGGGAATAAGAATTTATACTAACAAAACCCCTTAAATATCCCCTTTAGGGATCCCAAGACAGATCTGGTTTTGGGGGTAAAAATATAAGAAGTTACTAAAAAACCCTAGAATCCCGTCTGAAGAAATTCTCGTCCAATAATGAGAGGTCCTTACCACGAGTCATTGTGTCTGAACAAGACTCGTGGTACCCTCTCATGGCCATTGAAGTACTTTAATCAATTTCTAGTCATGGATAGACAGGATAAGTCGTCCCCTATCCCGGTGACTTGTGACATCCATTCGTTACTACTGAAGCCAATTTGGACATTATCTGATCCTCACACCATGACCAGACAACAAAGTTCATGCTATTTTACCATGATTCATCCCTTGACTCATGGTATCTAGAAATCATGGAACCTTGGTTGCTCACCACAAAGCCACGTCACAAGTTGTGGTCTCTCACCACGGCTCGTTGTGTTGTCTATTCTGTGGGAAGTTATCCGTTTTTGTTGATTTTCTGCTTCATGTCTAGGATCTAATTTTAGGGAATTTTTGGGGTGTTATAGATTCTCAACAAATTGATTTGATCTGACTAAGTTGTAACTCAGTGACTTCTTAATGTTATGGAGTTGCATTTTGCTATAACCTAGTTCTTATTCAAGTAAGACTACTTCAATTTGACTTGCTTCAAGAAGAATTTTCCATTCCTTCTTCTCTTTAGCTAGTTTATTATATTCATCAACTAATTTTTGAAGATTGTCGGTGACTTGGTCAAGAAAAGCTTGCAAATCTAAACAATTTGCACAAGTTTGAGATCTTACCTCACGTGATTCATCAATAGCCATAAAACATATGTTGGCAGTTTCATATTGATGAAAACATATGTTGGCAGTTTCATATTGATCTTCATCATATACGTCTTCATCACTCCAGGCCTCCATAAATTTTGAATTGTTGTGTCTCCTAAAGTTCTTCTTTTTCAAATCAGGACAACTTAGTTTAATATGCCTAGGTTTCCCACAGTGACATCACCTTCATTTTTCTGATTTTTTTATTTTTCTACCCTGATTGAGGTCTTTGTTTTTTCTATCTTAAGATGTGTTTGAATCCTCGATTTATTAATGCTTGTACTCCACTATTTTCTTCATCTTCTTCTTCCTTACTTTCATGGGTGGCAATGTTGAATGCAATTATTTTCTTCTTTTCTTCCTTTGAGTGCCTGTTAATATGATTTTGCTCATAGGCTATTAGATTACCTTGTAGTTCATCGTATGTCAGGATTTTCATATCTCCATCTCCAAGAATAGTGGCCTTTGTTTCTCATGCTTTTGGCAAGCTTCTGAGGAGTTTTCTAACTTGCTAGATGTTTAGGTAGATCATTCCAAGCGATTTGAGTTCTCCTACTATTTTGCTGGATCAAGAGAACATGGGTTCAATATTTTCTTTGTCTGTCACTTTTAGTAGTTCGTATTCATTTACCAGAGCACTGATCCTTGCATCCTTTAGTTTGCTAATACCTTCATAGGTGACTTCGAGCTTGTCCCACATCTCATTTTCACTATTATATGTAGATATTTGGTCGCATTATAATCTGCTCACTGTACAATAAATTAAACTAATAGCTCTAGCATTAGTTTGAATTATCTCTTGTTGTTCTTTTATAACTTTGAAGATTTCAAGATCGATGTTGCTAGATGACTCTATTGAAAAGTTTTTGGGAATTGTCTTTGTCCCCTTTCTGATTACTACCCATACTTGAAATTGGAAGTTATTTTCATAGACAAAGTTTTTGTACTTTTATTTCCAATAAGAGTAATGTTGTCTGTTAAAGTAAGAAGGTCTATTTTGAGGAGTATCCATCTTGCAGAATTGCACCTGGAATTTCGTAAGTAGCCATTATTTGATCTTTTCCTCATGTATTATTAAGGACCTATAGTGATACCCACTTTGATACTAATTGATGAAAAAGAGGGGGTGAATTATATTCTTTTTTATATTGAGTTGTAGAGTCGACTGTCATAAGTATTGAGTCGACTATTTCCTGTAAAAGAGTTAGTGAAACAGATAACAAATATAAAAATATGAAATAGAGAGAACAGGGACACAAAGTTTTAATATTGATCTATATCACCAGTGTGGTGCCTAGTCCAGTTCCCTTGGTATACAAGCGTTCCCTTAAATCTTTTGATAAGAATCTTGTTACAAAGAGTATGATGAATACACTTGATTGAACTGGTTTGATTTCAGATCCTTGCATTGTCACAGTCTCTATTCATATGTCTACCTAATCTCTCCTTTCTTTTGTTTTCACTAGTAACTATTTTACAAATTACAGTGAGTAAATAAGATGCGGCAGTATTAGGATTCCTCAAGTGAAGTTGTACCTCTTTTAGGCTAAGAGGGCCTTCTTTAAATAGTTTCTGGATGATATTTCAATATGGTAGGAGACCAATTCTTTTGATCTTTGATTCATGCTCTAGGATAACCCAAGGGATTTTCTTGATGGTTTTATATTGCGTGAGTTTTGTGAGCTTGTTTGATGTGAATTCTATGTGAAATTAGAGATTTTATGCGTGAATATTGCTAATTTATATAGATTTATGTCTAGGTGAAGATGAGCCTAACTTGAAAGCTAAATGGATGAAACAACGAAGAAACTACACCTCATTTGTATAGAGAGCTTTGCACGACCATGCAGCCTCAAAGCTCAATCGCGTGAACAAAGCAGCATACTGGTTGTAGTGTGCATTTTCGTGCGTGACCGTACAGCATCAAGGGCAATACGTATAGCAGAGGCAGTATCCTAGCTAGCCTGCACGATCAACGATTTTTTAAAGACATGGTGTATATATAACTTATTGTGATTGATTCTTGTTTATACTTAAGCTTGATACCATGTAGTTGAATTAAATTGCATCCTTGTTCATTATTTTGTTTAATCGAAAAAGGAATAAACTAGTGAATATCTTTGCACTATCTTGTTTGGTTCGATTTATTATTTCCTTGAAGTAATCAAAAGAGCTTGTTAAATATCAATTGAACCAAGGAGAAAAATATTCAAAAGATGATTTGCTCAAGTCTAAACCATTAAACAGTTCTTACGTATATTTTCATAGGGCATATTAGTTTATTTCATAGAATTTAGATTTAATCTAAAGAGGAATCTAAGTTTTAAGAATAATCTAATTAACAATTGAATTTGTGAGAATTAATAAAACTTTAGGAGTGAATTTCAAACAAAGTTAAATTCCCAATAATTATCTTATACTTGTCTTGTCTATTACCCTTACTTCTCATCTGGATAGTAACTATTATTGTTGTTATAAATTATTTTTTTTATTATGTTTTAGTAGAAAATTATGGTTAGTAACCACAACCAACTCAAGTTTTAATCACCTAAGTAATAGTAAGCAAGTTTTATTTGATTTATTATTTGAACTAATCCCTGTGGTACAATCTTGATATTATACTATCTTTGGCTAGCGAAGCGCTTAGTTTACACTGTGTTTTGCTCTCATCAAATTTTGCATCATTGTCGGGGATTATCAATAGATAGTATCCAAATAAAAATTGTGTATTAGTTAAGGACTTTTATTTTTGTTTTTTTTATGTTTGTTTTTCTAATTATTTTTATTTACTCTGTTGTTCACACTTGATCTGTAAGTTCTTTTTGTTGACCGTAGGGTAATTACAAGTACAATTCTTAGCTTCTGGTGTACGACATGATCCTCATCCAAGGATATTGTTCATTATGATGAAGAGTTGGAGAGATCCCTGTTCCTATTAAAGAAAGGACTTGCAGACAGATTTTTAGGGCAGTCATCTAACCAGAATATTATGGCCGAGAATATGCACAATGCTGCCCTAGAAGATCAACTCAAACCCAATTATGAAAATCTTCATACTGGTACGGTGGATGAGCTTATAAATAAGAGAAACCCACGTCAGCCTACTAATGTATAAGATATACTGAATCGACATGAAAGCGAGTGGGAAGATTGTTGGGGTTGAACTATACTAAAACTGAACTACAATGGAATGCAGTCCAGTGTGAGATGTCCACCTATTGCAGCAAACTATTCTGAGATCAAGCACAGTGTCCTTCAAGCAATTCAGAACAACTGCGTGTTTTGAGGAAAGTGAAAAGAGGACCCACTAGTCACCTCATGGATTTCAATGAAATAATGAACACCTCCCAGTATAATGGAGTGTCTGATGATGCTATATATTTAAGGGCATTCCCCTTCTTTCTGAAATATGATACAAAAATTTGGTTGAGGAGTCTACCTTCAGGTTCAATTCGTACTTGGGAGGAAATGACTATAAAATTTCTTGACAAGTATTTCTCACCAGCAAGAATAGCCAGAATGAGAAAGGAAATCAGCAATTTCGGACAATTAGAGGCAGAGACACTATTTGAAGCATGGGAGATATTTAAAGAATTGTCGTGAAGATGTCCTCACAATGGAATAGAGCCATGGATGCAACTGACTAACTTTTGGGAAGGTTAAACGCCAACCTCTTGAAGGATATTGAATAATACAGTGGGAGTACCACTTATGAAGAAGACAATAGAGAAAGAAATTGTGATTCTGAATGAACTTTCAGATGATGCAAATCAATGGCTTGCAGATGATTTTAAAAGGAAGAAATTATCTGGGGTGCACCAAGTAGATGCATACATGACTCTATAGACTCAACTCGCATCTATTGCCAAAGATGTGAAACAACTCACTATAGCTCAGGTGTAGGAAGCATCATCCTCTAGGTGTGATTTTTGTGGATACGGACACCCTACTCATGAGTGTCAATAGGGGTCGTTGTCAGATGCAGAGGTAAATATTTTTGGAAGCTTCAACAGAGAAAATTACCAAGAGGGGAACAATTTCAATTCTATAGTTGCAGAAGCACCCTAGTTTTTTGTGTAGTTCACCTAATGGTAGTGTAAATTCGTGGCAACAACAACAAGCATCTTTAGGTTTTCAAAATTAGCAAAAGCAGTTATATTAGCCTTCATAATAAAATCAATCAAGTCTTGAGAAACTTATAAAGCCTTTCATCACCAGGGTAGATGAGAAATTTGTTAATCAGGATGCAACTATGCGGAACTTAGAGAAGCAAATAGGACAGATGCTACTACACTATCTGAGAAGGCTCAGGGAATGACTACAGGTGATACTAAAAAAATTGCAAAGAAAATAGTGAGTGCAGTATCATTGAGGAGTGGAAAATTGTTGACTAATCAGAGTAAAAATCTCAAGTGTAGGGTGACACAGAAGCAAGTTGAAATGGTTGTTGAACAAGAGAATGAAAAGGTAGAGATTATAAAAGAGCGCTCCAAAAAGAAGAAAGGTGTGAAAAGGGTAGAATAGGAAGTCAAAGAGAGAAAATATGCGCCTACACTACCATTCCCTCAGATGGCTAAAAGAGAGAAATAAGACATGTGTTTTGGCCGCTTCCTTAAGATAAAGGAGTTGTACCTGAATATCTCATTCACTGAGGTGCTCACCCAAATGTCTACATATGCAAATATTTTGAAAGAGATCCTGTCAAGCAAAAGAAAGCTGGAAGATGTATCGGTTGTCAAGCTAAATTCTCATTGCAATGCCATACTGTAAAACAAAATGCTTTAAAAGTGCAAAGATTCGAGAAGTTTCACTGTACCTATTCTATAGGAAGTGCAAATTTTGATAAAGCTTTACGTCATTCAAGAGCTTCCATCAATCTCATGGCGTTATCTATTTTCAAAAAGCTGGAAAAAGTACTTGGGATACTGAAGTCCATACCTGTCTCATTGCAGTTAGCTGATCAAACTATGATCATACCTGAGGGAATTGTGGAGGATGTGAATGTCAAAGTTGAAAAATTCATATTCCCTGTAGATTTTTTTGTAGTGGATATGGAGGAAAATAAGAAGGTCCCTTCAATACTATGGAAACCTTTCTTATGCACTGGCAGAGTGATGTTGGACACATATGAAGGATGACTCATGCTCAAAGTGGGAGATAAAAAAGTGGTGTTCCATATGAGAAAGATGCTGAAAGACTCTAAGGAAGAGTCAACTGTGTACTCATGCTGCAAGGTTATCATGGAGCAAGGTGGTTTAGAGCCACCTGATGATGTCCGTGACTAGGCTTCAAGCATGAGGGAGTTTTCATTACCTCTTACTTTATTGATTGTTTATGAGGACATCACACAACTTAAAGTGTGGGGTGGGGAATATATCGGTAGCTATTTAGTTTTAACTTTGCATTAATTTTAGCTCTAACTTTTTTAGGTAATAACCCCTTGGTTTTTCTTTATGTTGCGGTTCTTTTTCGACGTTTGATTTTTCTTTGAACCAGGTTTAATATATTCTTTTGGAGTCTAGTGTCACTCTTTTGTATTGTCCATAATACAAGAAAAATTAAAGGATAACTAACTTGACACAATATTGGAAGGATAAGAAACCCTTTCTAAGAAAAAAGAACCTCAAATCTGCAATCCAACAAGTACCAAGTTCTTAGAAAGACCTCAAGTGAGATGATCTACCCTTGCAACTTTTCTCTCTACACAACTAACAATTCAAAGCTAGACAAAAGATAGGCATTTACTACAATCAAAATATTCTTTGTTCAAAATCATGAAAATCTACTATGAAAATTTAAAAGAACTCCTATTTATACTAAGTAAGGAAAAGGAGAGACTATTACAAATATTCCCTTAACGAATAAGGACCTTGTTTGGTTTTATTCCTTTTTCTTGAAATCAAGGAATGGTCATTTGCAACATTAGCCCATCTTCTTTATCAACATGGCCACCTTGCGCTCCCATACATCCTTCACCCTCCCAAGCTATCATCCATATATAGGTACCTTGAATTGCATCATTCTCCCCTACTTGAAAAGGATTCATCCTCGAATCTAGACCTGTAAAATGATAGAGAAGACAAACAACAACAAGGACCTCATAGCATGAAGGCTAGCACAAGTGTAATTAGGTCAAACCAACACACATACAATCAAAGGGCCACCTGGGTCAAAATAAAATGATATCCATCCATTTTGGTCAAAACCACAATCAATCATCGTAATAAAACCCCTTCTCTCACAAGACAGGCCCTCAAAGCAACCATGAGTATCATCATAAATAAATAGATAATAAATAAAGATGTCCAACAAGGCAACTTCATTCACAGTGTCCCCAAAAGTAAGATCATCGATAGATACAAAAACATCATCAAGCACATTATCAAGAATTGGGACACTCAAAGACGAAGTACCTATTTGATCATAAACATCACTTTTTTCATCAACATTCTATAGTGGGTTATCATACAAGGTATATCCATGGATAATAGCTACACCACTATCATGTTGAACAATACTATGCCTGGCATTAGAAGAGATCTCATCATCATCAAATAAGACATTATACTTTAAGAGAAAACAATCAAATGAATATGAAGAGTCAAAGCATGCAATATCATTCTCAAAAAGATTAATGCAGACATCATTCAAAGAATTTTCATTCACGTAACTTCTATGAGCAAAACAAGTAATAGGATCTAAAAGGAAGATGCTCAAAGAGTCACGCTTTTCAAATGACCAACTTCATCCACATCATCACTAAATTGAGACTCATTAACCACGTCAATAAATATCTCAATTAGTGGACAAGTATCACAAACATTTGATCATTGCAAGCTTCACATGACATTGTACTATCATTCACATTGCAAGTGTTAATACTAGGTGGACAAAAATCGGTCTTGCAAGAAGAATCAATTCGGTCATCAAAAATATCAATTAGTGTTTGGGCACTCTCGACATCAACATTATTAAGACATGGAAGAGAATCATTAAGCAGACAAGAAGATAAGCTATCACTAACACTTTGTTCATTGAAAATATTTAAAGTGTTAAGTTTAGAGATTATACCTTCATGTTCACAAGAATGATCATCCATAACCTCACTTATCATGGTTCGCCTCATAAGATATAATGGAACAGTGAATTCCCCTTCTTGAGGCATATTCTTGATTACCAAAGCCCGCTTGTCTAGTCCACAAGGAACACCAACATCATCACCATCCCCACACTCCTCATCAACTAGAACATCACCCTCCCCTTAGGAGTCATCAATGTCAATCCCCTCAACAACATCAACATCATCATAATAATAAAGACCATCGGCCAACATAATGAATGCCCTCCAATTGGGGCACTCACTCATCTTATGACCAAAACCTTAACATGTGACAATTAAGAGAGTGAGAAGTGTTACCTCCTTCCTTTGGAGGAAGAATGGGAGTGGGCCTCTCCACTTGATTGCTTTCGACAATGGGCCTCTTGACATCTTGCATGGAACTCTTGTCTTCATGTCAATTAGAAGAAGAAGTTGCTCCAACATTGTTTCCAAGTACCTTTGAAACCTCTTAATTTGTCAAGCTTCTCCTTTTGGAGCCCCACCTCTATCTCAATAGTCACCTCAAGAGTTTCATTCATATTATGATAGTGGCAGAGTCTCATTGGGGAAGCAATGTCCTTACTTACCTTGGCTCTAAACCGAGTCATAGCATTCAAAGGATCTTCATCAAAATCAATCCACATCTTCAAGAGTTGGAACTTATCATAGTATTGTTGTACACTTTTGGTGTCTTGTTGTAAAGTGTAGATATTCTTTAGGTGCTCTTAGAAGTACCTCTCAGTAACATACTTCCTCCTTAAAATAGCTTTCACCTCTACCCAAGATGGAGTGGCAGACAAACCATGCATCCTTCGTGCCTTGATTTGAGTTTCCCACCATATGGAAGAAAAGCCCTCAAATTGAGCAATGTCATACGATGCCTTTCAGATTTCGAAAATCTCATTTGTTAAGAAGATACTATCACATTGCATCACCCGATCAAGAAAGACATCCGGGTTGCTTTCACCCTCGAAAGAAGGAAGAGTGACTTTGATGGAGTTGAGACTCATGTCCTGACTTCCATTGTTGCCATTGAACTCGTGAACCCTATAAGGATCCTCAACATAGAAATCATCATGGTATCAGCAACCACGGTAGCCATCTCTTCGATAAGCACCCCCATCTCTACCCATGTGATGGATAGGACTATGTTGACCCCATCTTCCATGAGGACCTTGAAATTTCATATATGGCCCTATCATATAGTTGTGGTACTCATTAGGAACATCATCGAGCTCCTCTTTGAACTCCTCATGGAATTCACCATCTAAAGGTTGGACATTATGGATTAGACAAACATTTCTTATTGGAATGAGGGTATTTAGTGGAGGAAAAGGTATATGTGGGTGTGGTGGAGGAACATAGGGTTGTGGTGGAGTAACGTATGGTAGTAGTAGGTAATGGAATGGTAGAAGATGGTGAGGTTGTGGTGGAGGTGGGGTAGCACATTCTATGAAAAGTCCTTGGTGATATCGGGGAAGAGGAGTCGTGACGAACTCCACTTGTTTGTACATGGTGATATAAAGGAGTAGAACAAGAGTCTCTATTCCTTGATTCAAGGGCTACCAAGCGATTTTCCATGTTATCGAACCTCCCATCCATACGAAAGATCAAATGCATCAAATCACGTAAGGTGGGGTCCCCGATGGGCACCCGAGTCTCCTCTTCTTAATTGTCTATCGTACCTATGAAAGACACAAAAATAAAGCAATCAAACTTGTTAAGTTAGTGAAAGAATTCAAACTCGCTCAAGGAAAGCTCACTGTGTATGCCTCATAATTGTCACGGCCAAGGATTGTAGCTTGTCTAATTCGTTAAGTTTCAAGTGGACAAGCTCAACTTGAGGTATAAAATAGATTCTTGTTGACTCAATGAATAAAGGCATAAGCTAATGTGATGGAATCAAGAACTTTGAACGAGAATAAAGAAAAAAAAGATAGAAGCAGAAGCACGAAAAAAATCAGACTCAAAAAAGAAAAACTAAGTAACAAAAAGTAGGTGAAGTACATGATATTAGTAGTTTTTGGGAATTAAAAGATGAAAATATAATGAAGAACTAATTAAACAACTAATTAAATGTGTTAATTAGTGTAGAAATCAAAAGAAAAATGAGTTTGGAAGAGAAACCGTGAAGTTTGGACACTTGAAAAAATTTTGGGTCCAAAAAAATCCCAACACTTAGAAAAAATTTGGCTAAAAACTTAAAATTTTACTCTCTGAAACTGCACCACACGTGCGGCGCGTGCGCGTGGGGAAGGGACAGCTGTTGGTTGCTGCACTAGCTGACTGCTCTCGCTGGTGTGGCGCTGACGTAGCGCAACATCAGCGCTTACGTGGCGCGATATATTAGCACTAACTAGCAGAATCTACTGACATGGCATCCACATGGATTTTTTTTTATTTTTTTGCAGATCTATTTCGATTTTTTTTGGTCAACTAATAATTTCTACAACTGGACCCACTAACATATTTTCACCAAATCAAAAGGGAGAAATGAATCAAAAGTACCTTTGGGTCTTCTTCTTCACCTTGAAGATATGAATATCTTCAAGAACACCAAGAACGTGAATAACAAAATCTTGATCAAATCTTCTCTAAATCACTTCAAAAATTAGATCTTTTTGATGTAGAGAACAAACTGCAATCAGAATTAAGCCACAAAACAACCTCAATCAATAAGACCCAAATGCAATTTTCTTCAAGTCTTCAAGTTCCAAGGTCTTCAATGGTAGATTAATATCCAAAACTCAAATTTCAAGAAAAACCTAAGATCTAGAAACAAAAAACACTAGGGAACAAGAATTTAGTGTCAAAATCAATAAATTAAACAAAAAAAATTCCAAATTTTTGAATTTTGAGGAATTTTGATTTTTTTTATTTTTGATTTAATACCTAAATCTCAATATTAGTATTAAAAGAACAATACTAATTCTAGCTCTATATACTAAATGATACAAAATATTAAAGGATAACTAACTTGACACAATATTGGAAGGATAAGTAACCCTTGCTAAGAAATAAGAACCTCAAATCCGCAATCCGACAAGCTCAAAGTTCTTAGAAAGACCTCAAGGGAGATGATCTACCCTTGCAACCCTTCTCTCTACACAATTAACAATTCAAAGCTAGACAAAAACTAGGCAATTTACTACATTCAAAATATTCTTTGTTCAAAATCATGAAAATCTACTTTGAAAATTAAAAGAAGTCCTATTTATACTAAGTAAGAAAGATGAAAGACTATTACAAATATTCTCTTAATGAGTAAGGGTCTTGTTTAGTTCTCTTCCTTTTTCTTGAAATCAAGAAATAGTTATTTGCAGCATTAGCCCATCTACTTTATCAACATGGCCACCTTGCGCTCCCGTCCATCCTTCACCCTCTCAAGCTATCATCCATATATAGGCACCTTGGATAACATCAGTCTATGCCTTGAGAATAGTGAGTACCTTATTTGTGACACTTAGTCTCATGTCTTGACTCACAAATAAGTGTTAGAAATGTTTATCTTTTCTCCATTTGTCTAAGGAGAGAGTCGGGAAATCATGTCCTAAGTGAGTCATGTGCCGAAGTGTGTGTGAGATTTTTAATGTGTTCAGTGTATGTGATTGATGTCTACAACTTGCCCTAAGTGTTTGCAAAGCAAAATTATAAGTCTTGATCAGTCAAGGAAGTGATATAGGCGTTTTCTTCTTGAGCCATATATACTTTATGAACACCCTAATTGCATGTTTTCTAGTCAACCCCATTGATCTTGTAATCTTATTTCTTTGAGCAATCACACTACAATCATAACTCCTTTAAATTGAAATGCTTGTCTCTTTGATCAATTTACCTCCTGCGAGCACTGAATATGATATGATCTTTTGAAGACTAATTAAGGGATTAGTCGAGTTTCGAGTGGAACTATTGAAAATGGATGAAGGTGCATAGAAAGAAAAAAAGAAAAAAATATGTTGAGTGCTAATAGTAAGGAACTAGAAAAAAAAATGAGTGTTGAAAATAAATCATGTAGTTGAAAGGAAAAAATACCTTCCTTGATAGAGGGAGCTCTTGGTATAATTGTACTTAAAGAATAGAAATTGAGTGTGAACATTTTAAATCAGGCATGTGTTCAAAATAATGTGGGGTTTAGGCATTTGAATTGTACGTATTAAGTTAGTTGTGAAGTATTATTTAAGTTGTAGAGGGTGGCCCATTAGGTTAAAATACCATGCCCACTTTATATATTCCTTCTAGTTAATGGAGTGATAGACATGATACATTATAGCCTGATAGTCATTGTACTATGGCTAAAAAGTCTTTTAAGACTTTGCACGGGATTGAGCAATCACTTTCGACTATTTCTGAATTGATTAGACTTGGTCCTCATGTCTCGTGATTTCTATTTTACTTGTTTAGGAGTAGTCACTTTAGCTTAGAACTTTTTACCTTCTTTTCAAGTTATAGATGATATGTTTTATTATTTATTTATGGTAAAATCTTGTATAAATTATTTTAAATGTGTCATGACTAAAATGGACGTGATTGACACTCACACAACCCCCCTCCCCCGATGAGCAAACCAACGTGTCCCAAATAACTACTCATTTGCATCAGTCAAACAAACAAAAAAGTATCCAAAGACAATAGCGGAAGTCTTGAATAATTAAAAGAAAATAATCATAAAATCTATCTATTACATCCGAGAAACTGAAAGTCATTGTACTTGAGGACATATACCTAACATAGTCTAAGAGGAAAAAACTAAGAAAATAAACAAGTCCATGATTAAACAAAAGACATCTTCTTTGGTAGAATCATGGCAGCACAACAAGGTCTGCTCACCTTCTAGTATCTTGCTGCTACTTTACAGATGAGGTCCTGAAGAGCATCCTGGGTCATAGTCTGCACTCAGAAAAATAGTGCAATCAGTACGACACAATGTACTAATAAGAATCATCGACCGAGTGTAAATAATAATGAATATACAAAAAAATAGAAGCATACATTCACGAAAGTAATTACTCATATCACAATCGTATTTCTAACATTGTTCAGGGTAAGGTCTAAGCTGGCCTACTCGCTGGATTATTCATAATTTCAACGAGTCAATTCATCATCCTACCACATGAAATATACGCTAGAATTCTCAACAATAAATTCATCAATTTATTCATCAAATATGGACACATGAATCCTCAAAATCAATTCATCAACTTATTCATCAAATATGGACACATGAATTCTCAGCAATCAATTCAACACATTTTTGCACGGAATATAAATACTTGAATCCTCATCAATTGATCCACCTTTACTGACTTCACTTGGTAATGTGTCGAGCACACTCCTCTGTCACATCACCACACACTCATTCACACTTATTGTTGTACACATATGCCAGAGGGTCTTATTTCTATTCTTCCAGTCATGAACAGCAGGGGACTCTAAAAATTCATGTACTATACTAGTGTGGTACCTATTTCCACTCATTCGTTAGTCCGGATGCTCCCCTTGGACATGAACCACTCAACCAAAATCACTCACCCGGATGCTCCCCTCGGGCACGGGCCACTGATCTCAAGATAAAGAATGTTACCCACTTTCATTCTCATATTATATACGTATATCTCTCTGTCATTTAGTATGACTTTCTAGAGGCATTAAGTTCCTCTCCTCAGCTTAATTATATTTATGAATGTTCAATCATTTATGTGATAATTTGAAAGAACACAAATATGTCTCAAGGTATCCAAATTTCACAACAATCTTCATCAATAACTATCATCTCAAGTTTGTTTTGCAACCATATCTAACACATCATGACATCAATAACAATTTGTGCGCGAAGACAACCTAAGCATGCTATCACTTCACACATATACACATCATTAAGCAAAGTCTAATTTCTTATAAACCATAACCTACCTCGATTGCGAGGTAAGAGAATAAGCTACTCCGCAGGCCTCGGAACACTCAAAATCTACAACAAGAATCATAGAGTACTTTATCATTACTCTTTAAATATGGGTCTTGGGAGGTTAAACCCACCCAAATCACTCATCATAAAGGTCTCCATTGTTACCCACCAGTTAATTCATCAAATTCTATCTGCACATTGATTATTCCAACCTAATTCATGGTTTCCATTCCTTATACCCTTTCAAAGTAGTTAATAGCGCTAAAGGTCTCTATTTTATCAAATTTCAGGTCTCAAACTACCCCACAATTGAATACATGCATTCAAAATCCCCTAGAAAATATTCATTACCCACTTTTAGACCTACGAATCTACCCATTTATTCTCTCTTTATTAGCCCTAGTTTTCACAAGTCTATGGTTCTTAACTAAGAATTCACCATTAAAAGTCATCCTTTGATTCTAAGGGGTTAAGGAATCGATTGAGAGAAGGAATTAGCTAGAAAACTTACCTTGAGAAGAAAAATTATTTCTGCCTCCGAAAAATCTACCTAAGCCTTTTAGTTTTTCATGCCTTAGAATAATAGGTGAAAACCTCGAAATCCCACTTAAGACCGACTCGTTGTCCCCCATAGTCCACTGTTATGGTCACAACTCCACTGTGGTGGACTCGCTATGGAAGATCTCTGACCATCATGACAGTCTCACTGCAGTGGTTTCCCCGTGCTGGAGTGGTTCCCCGTTAACCAGTAGCTCACATTTCATGTATAAGTTTAACAATCGTTCACTCAACACTTTCTCTATGCACCTAGGCAATAAATAAGGTTTTCTGGACTTACTTTCCCATAACAACAGATGGATCATTACATCAGATATCAATTAAAACACCATTTATCCCCAAACGGCCCAAGAAAGCAAGGAAAAAGGAAATACCTGATTCCATAAACAGATGGGAGTATTTGTCTCACATGTTTGCTTTTGTCTCCCAAGTGGCCTCCTCTACTAGGTGATTCTTCTACTGAACCTTCACCGTTGCGATCTCTTTCGACCTTAACTTGCAGAGCTCCCTATCCAGTATAGCCACAAGCTCTTCCTCGTAGGACAGGTTCTCATCAAACAGCATCGAGTTCCATCAAATGATGTATGAACAATCCCCATGGTATTTCATCATCATGGAGACATGAAAGGTCAGATGCACTCTGGACAAGCTGGGTGACAAAGCCAATTCATAAGCTACTTCTCTCACGCGTCGAAGAATCTCAAATAGACCAATGTATCTTAGGCTAAGCTTGCCTCACTTCCCAAATCTCATCACTCCCTTCATGAGGTAAACCTTGAGCAAACCTTCTCTCCCACTATGAACTTCATATCTCTCACCTTTTTATTTGTATACTACTTCTGCCTACTTTGAGAAGCCACCAGTCATTCCTGAATCACCCTAACTTTCTCCAAGGAATCTTTTAGCAAATTAGTGCACGATGGTCTTACCTCAAATGCATCAAACCTGCCAATTGGGGATCTGTATTTCCATCTATATAGAGCCTCAAATGGTGTCATATTAATGCTTGAGTGATAGCTGTTATTGTAAGAAAATTTTGCCAAAGGTAAAAACTTATCCCAATGGCCTCTAAAATCTGTCACATAGGCCCGAAGCATGTCCTCTAATACCTGGATTGTCCTCCCTGATTGTCCATCTGTCTGCAAGTGAAAGATCGTGCTCAAGTCCAATCTAGTACCCAGTTCAGCCTGCAAGGTCCTCCAAAAGTGGTAAGTGAACTGCATGCCCCTGTCGGGTACAATAGAAACTGACACCCCGTCCAACTGAATGGCCTCTGTCACATACAATTTGGGCAGTGTCTCTACATTTAAGTTACTTGAACAAGCAAGAAATGGGCAGACTTAGTCAGTCTGTCAATAATAACACAGATGGAGTCAAACCTCCCCAATGTCTTCGAAAGGCCAACCACGCAGTCCATAGCTATCCACTCCTACTTTCGCTCTAGAATGGGCATTCTCTGTAGTACTCCTCTAGGTTTTTGATGCTCATATTTCATGTACTGACAGTTTAGGCATTGGGCAACATGCACAACAATGTCCATTCTACTCCATCAATAGTATCGCTTCAGGTCATGATACATCTTGGTGACTCCGGGATGGATTGAGTATCTCGAGTTGTGAACTTCTGTAAGATAGTTTTGATCAGCTCACCAACCCAAGGAACACATACATGTCACCTAATCCTTAAAATCCCTTCATCATCTATAGTCACCTCCTTCTTCTCCCCTCATAAGACCTGATCACGAATCTTACTCCGCCTTTCATCCTTAAATTTCCTAGATTTAAACTTTTTCTAGTAGCGACGATCTAACCTCCACACTGGCTAGTATCCCTCCTAACTCTGCCAACGTAAGTCTCACCAGGATGTTGGCCAATGTCTGAACTTCTCTAGCCATCGGGTGCCAAGTAGCTTCCAAACAAGCCAAACTACCCATGCTCACTACTTTCCGGCTCAAGGTATCTTCCAGCACATTCACCCCCTGAATGATATAAAATGGTGACATCGTAGTCCTAAAGCAGCTCCATCCATCTCCATTGTCTCAGGTTGAGATCCTTCTGGGAGAACACATATTGCAAACTGTGATGGTCTGTAAATACCTCAATTTTTGAGAACATTGTTGCACCCTATAGTTGATCAAATAAGTCATCTATTCGGGGAAAGGGATATTTGTTCCAAATGGTTACTTTATTCAGTTGATGGCAATCAATGCACATCCGCATGCTACCGTCTTTCTATTTCACAAACAATACAAGGTCACCCCATAGAGAGACACTCGACCTTATAAATCCCTTACTAAGCAACTCTTGCAACTGCTTCTTGAGTTCCCTCAACTTAGCTAGTGTCATTTTGTATAGAGGTATTGAAATAGGTCAGGTCCCTGGCTCTAGGTCTATGCAAAAGTCAAAGTCGTGGTCTGGCAGCATGCTTACCAAGTCCGTAGAAAATACCTCTAAAAACTCCCGAACAACCGGCACCGACTCTATGAAGGGACCCTCTGAACTGGTATCCCAAATTTGGGCTAGATAAGCTGAACACCCTCGCCCTATCAATTTTTAGGAACGGATATAGGAGATAAACTTCTTAGGAGTAGGGCCACAATTCCCTTTCCACTCTAACCTAGATAACCCTAGCATTACTATGTGACTGTCTTAGCATGGCAATCCATAATGGCATGGTAAAGAGACAACCAGCTCATTCTAAGGATAACAACAACGTCTACCATGTCTAAGATCACCAAGTCTGCTCGCATATCACAACCTATAAAATCCACCTAACAAGCACGGAAAACCTTATCCACAACCATAGATCCCCGACAGGAGTAAAAACATATATTGGAATATTAAGAACATTACAAACAAGGTCCAATCCCACAGCAAAATAAGTGGACACATAGAAAAAAGTAGAACTAGAATCAAATAAAATCGTAGTCATTTTGTCGCATACAAGAATAGTACATGTGATACATCTGAAGCCTCTGCCTCAGACCAATCGGAGAATGCATAGAAGTGAGCCTAACCACCTGCCTGAGACCCACCCATGTTGGGCTGTGTGCCCCCACTCCCGAGCTGAGTACCATCCCTTCCTATCTGAACACCCCCTCTATCAATCTGGGTATCACCTCTAACCATTGATTGACTACCCCGCCCAAGCTGAGGCGATCCCTGCTGAAGGCACTACCTCTCCTCCCTGCGATAGCTGGAGCTCAGGAAGTTGTATGTGGAACAATATGTGCGCCATGTTCGAACCTGGGACACCATCTATGAATGTGGTCATACTCCCCACACTCATGACATACCTCATCAATTACTTGCTTTTGAGCTGAAACTAAGGAGAGCGCAAGCCCTAAAATCTGAGTGAACCATTTGAGTGCTCCTAACTGTACCTGAAGGCCACTGAATTGTCCCTGGCTGACCCCCAGTTGATACCTTCATAGCGACTAAATAGGGCACCCTGTGTACCCTTGGATAATCGGAGCCCTAGCAAAGGAACCACTAAAATTACCCATCTTTCGAGCTTTCTTCTCGGAATTGCGTAACATCTTGCTTAACCCCCTCCACATTTTTCACAAACTCCACCACTTCCTGGAAGTTCTTACCTACTGAGACTATTTGTAGAGTTGACAACTGAAGGCCCACATTTAGTCCCTTAACAAACCGCCTGATCCTCTCCTTCTCAGTAGACAATAATAGCAGGGCATACCTGGACAGTGAGTGAAACCAGGCCTTATAGGTTGCAACTAAAGAGGTTCCCTTCTCGATATTGGTGAACTCGTCTTGCCTCTGGTCTCGTAAGGTATATGGCACATAATTCTCTAAAAAGTGGAGTAGAACTTAGTCCAGGTCAGTGGTAGTGACCCCACCGATTTGCACTCCACAAATGCTCTCTACCAGAGCTTGGCGTCTCCAATCAACTGAAAGGTGACAAATTCCTATCCATACTTCTCTATTGCCCCCATTTTATGGAGCCTTTCATGGCATTCAATGATAAACTCATATGCGTCCTCAGCCTCAGTGTCGTAGAAGGTGGGAGGCTTCTTTTTTGTGAACCTCCAAAATAGATCATGTTCATCCCCAGTCATTACCGGCCCTACCACCGGCCTCAAAAACATAGCAGCATTAGATTTATTGTCCATACGGGGACCCACAATGGCTGCATGTTGTATCCCCTATTGCTGCCTTGCTGGAGTTGCTGGTGCTACTCCATTACCCACAAGACCTCTTAGAAGATCTAGTACCTAGGCCAAGACCTCAGAGGAAGCCGAAGCAGCCGCAGACTCTCCCTACACAGGTACCTCCACCTCCACTGTCACTCTGTCCGGAACTGTTGGAGGCACTAGGGATTCTGATCTTTCACGAGCAAGACAAAGAGCACTAGCCCTACCTCTGGCAATAGTAGGCCTTTGCCGGCGGCCTCGGCCTTGTCCTCTACCACGAGCTGAGGCTGCTACCACTGGCTCGGGTGCTTTCTCTCGAATTTCTCCTGCGTGTGTCCTCACCATCTATGAGAGAAAGAAAGAAAAAAGTTGTTAGATACCAATTGGAATTAAGTATTAGCAGGACAGGAGAGAAAAAAGGGAGTTTTCCTAAAATCTTAAAGCCTCTTAAAGATAAGTAACGAACGTCTCCGAACCAATCCATGAGACTCTACTAAACTCGTTATCGTACAATAATATCAACAAACCTGGGGCTCTGATACCATCTTTGTCACGACCCAAGTGGTCGTGATTGGTACCCTAACAAATTTCTCCGGGTAGGCGAACCAACATGTCCCAAATAACTACTCATTTGCATTAGTCAAACAAACAAATAAGCATTCCAAAGTGATGTCTCCCAAATTACACCTCGCAATTGAGATATAAGCGGCCGATTGTCAAATATAAAACTCAATAGAGGTTGAGGTCGATCCCAGAGGTAATATGGTAAGAACTTAAGTTAGTGTGAATAACTATTACTATTGAGTTACTTATTTCCAAAGGGGAAAAAATATAGAATAATAAACAAAAGTAAAATTACTGAATGTTGGAATCGAATTCGATTTGTATTCAATTTACGGCTTGACTAGGATTGTGTTCCCCAAGATTTCATAACCGCAAGGCTTATACACTAATGATCTATTCCGGTGTTTAACATGCAATATTGGTAAGTTATGTTCACCTAAATGGTTAGTCCCCTATCTAGATGATTATCACCACGCAACTTGCTCCATATACGGGTGTATTTTAGTTGACCCTTACCCTTAATATCGGATTAGCTATCCCCGGACAAGTTCAAGCAATTAGATGAGGATTTATAGCCTCAAATCTCCATTGTTAAACCCTTTTTCCCATTCATTACCTCCTTAATCCGGTAAGTAAGAATAAGGCAAATTCTAACGTTTGCAACCGTCAAGAATCAATCAAAACGAAGGGAAAACAATACATGCATAAAACCCCGTTCAAGAATCTCTAAGTGTTTTTACCTATGTGTGTTAATTCATATTGGTTCCCACAAACCTAGTTTGTGGGTTTAGCTTCTCATACTTGTATTATCACAATCACAGATTATTGAATAAATCATAATTGCAACTTACAAATTATCGTAGAAGAAAAACCACGTAGATTGAATAAAAACTCCACAATAGATGAATAAACTCCAATGTTGCTTTTGTTTCTTGAATCAACAACAATTGATCAATACCAAAATTCTAGTTGAAAACTAAATAAATAGGCTCTCTCAATTACTCTATAACTGTCAGAATAATCATCTCAGAAATCATCTATCAAAAATAAACCTAAACTGTGTATTTATAGTTCCAAGAAATCCTTTTCCTAATTAAAAATGGAAACTAGTCGGCAGTGGCAACGGGCTTGGTGACGATTCGTTTGTGTTACACCCCGTAAATTCTTGACATGTAGATGGCCTATTCGCATGTTGGTTAGGAGTTTTAGAATGCCATACATGCTAGAAAAAGGCCAGAGGTAAGACCAGACAACCGCTGCATTGGACCATCGCAAGAGGAGGCCAGGCAGACCCCCTCCGCGATGGCAACGTGCCACGGAGGAAGCCCCTCCGCGATGGCCAATGTGCCACGGAGGGGGGTGTCCAGGCTCCACTATATAAGCCCCCGCTTTGATTTTTTTAGGATAATCATCATAAATTTCCAGAAACAAATCAGAAAACAGAGGGTACAAAGAACTCCTTCAAAATTCCGTTCGTTTACGCTATTAAACGCGGTCCAAACTCGAATTAATCTTGGGTAGTGAAGTATTAAGCTGCTGGAAGCATTCCTGCGAAGTTAGTTTCGTGAAATTCGGCCGGCGAATCGTCATCCTACCGAGCTAAGGTAAATGGAATTGCTCCAAATTAGTGTCACTATACTCCTAGCCCTAAAGTGAGTATTTCTCCCTTCTGGACTTCTGAGAAATAGCGAGTTTTCGGCTGTTTTCCGATAAGTCAAAGTCTGGCTATATATATATATATTCAAGTTGTATTTTCTTCCAGAATATTGATGAATTTAGTTCTAATTGCTTTGAATATGAATTCAATTGGAAGTAATAGCTGAAAATTAGCCGAGTTACGCCAGACACTCAAAGTTAACGGACAAGGTATGTAAAGCCAGTTTCTTCAGCAAGTTAGTAGTTTCGGTATAGTAAAATAGTTCAAGTGCCAGTAGAATGTTTCAAAAGCCGCATATTATGTTTAGTATGAACTTTAGTATGATGTTAGAAACATCATGTAACGTGAAACTTACTAGCACGATATAAATTCTAGTAGAAAGTTTCAGAAACAGTACAGCATGCCCCGTATATAATCTAGCAAAGTACGTCAGGATATTATCGTGTCCAGCCAAAACTTAGTAAAGCAATAAAAGTGCCCATAAAGTATTTCAAAAATAGAATAGTAGCTTAATATGAATTTTAAAAAGCATGTTAGAAATAGTAAATCATGTTTACCATGAAACTTAGTTATACAGCATGATTCTCAGCAGAAATATTATATCTTGTTTCAGTATCAGATTCAGCACAGTATGACAGAAATTATATATATATCATTATCAGTTTTAGCATGTATTAATATATACATTACTATCATTAGTTTCAGCATGTATCGTATGCAGTTAGTATTATCAGTTGAGACTTGACTGTATTGTTTTGGGTTGGATTACCTAGCATCCATGACCGCCCCAGGGTTAATAGCTGTATCGACTCGTCCTCCAGAGGGAGAGGATACGTCGCTCTATGGAGTGGCATGCCGTCCCCTAGGGGATGAAGATGGGATGCCAGTTTTCCCATATTTTGCCTTGGTCGGCTTTTATACACCCCCGTCGAGCGGGTACGCCCGGGGTGTTGATTCAGGAGTCCTTCAAACTCAGGTACAGTTATAGTCAGGGGCTCAGCGGGCCCAAGTGCATACCCAGGGAACCGGCAGGATGCTTATAGTTACTACGGGAGATGGGATGACTGGGGTAAGGGTATAGATTGCGTGTTGGTTGTACCTTCCAGCTTATGGGGGCCAGGTAAGGTTTATGTGTGCTATGTTATGTTATGTTATGCTATATTATGTCATGTTATGTTAGTTATGAATAGATAGACTGTAGAATGTCGTGTTGCCAGGTACGACTCCTACTCCTTTCAGCATAGTTGAGGACAGTCTTAAACTCATACTTTCAGTCAGTTACAGTCTATTTCTTTCCATTTCAGTTCTATCAGTTATATTGCTTGTCTTCAGTTAATTTCTAGTTGTTGCTTTGCATACTCAATACCAGCGGTACTGACGCCCGTTTGGGGCGTTGCATTACTTGCCTGTAGGTATTCATAGACGAGGGCCGATCCCTCATAATTCCAGCCAGTCATAGAGTCATCAGCTCCTGTCATCCGGAGCTAGATAGCTAGAGGTTTATCTCTTTTCTTTTGTTGTACAGTATGGGTAGGTCAGGACCCTGTCTCGACCATCTTATCAGTATTCTTAGAGGCTTGCAGATTGTATATTCCCTATGGTTAGCTGTACCAGTCGTGTGAGGTCGTGTGTATGTTTTAGTTTGTTTATGATGGTCGTGTGTGGCCTTATTCAGTTGGTATTGGTGACCTTGCTGGTCACGTAGCAGTTTAGCACTTGTTTCCCTGATTCAGAAATAACTAGACAGCATGGTGGCCTTGTCGGCCCGCATAGGTTCCCTATTAATTCAGTTGTTCTGGGTAGCTATTGTTTTCTTACAGGTGGCTATAGGCCTAGTCGGCCGGAGGCTGTATTTACAGTCATCATATAGCCCGTCGCTTTCTTGAATCCAGCATTAGAGCCAGCCTGGCACCAGAAGTGCATAGGCTCAGCTAGTCCGGCAGTCCAGGTCCTAGTAGGGCACCAGGTGCCAGTCATGCCTCCCAAGACAGGGCGTGAAAAACTTGGTATCAGAGTAGGTCGTATCCCAGGGATTCTGCAAGCCATGCTAAGTAAAGTCTTGTCTATGGATGTGTTGTGCACCACATACTATAGACAGGAGGTTGCAAGGCATGATAGGATGGTTACTCTTTCTTCTTATTCAGTCGTGCTATAGAGCGGTACAGTATAGGGTTGAGTCCCTAAAACTTATCATACTCTTTGGTTACAGAAACAAAGTCAGATCAGCGACACCCTATCACAGGCAGAAGATTGGATATAGCAGCAGAAGAGGGCACCAACCAATTGCAGGGTAACTACAGCAGCAGGAGGAGGAATCAAGGACCTCCCAATGTGATACCTCTATCGGTACTATCCCCAGTATATTTCTATAACTTCAGAATATGAAGTTAGAAGCATAGCGTATATGCTAGTTGATTTATTCATTAAGATATATAAGATCTTATTAAGGTGACAAATAGTATTAGATTATCGGATAGATGTGAGAGAGAGAGGAAAATGCAGGATTTCCACCTCCACCCTTTTAGATGTGGTACAGTTCCATGTCTTCGTTTCGTTGCAGTAAGAAAAGGCTATTCCTACCTCTTAGTTTTGATTCCAGTACAGTAAAGGGCATAAGGATTAAGGCGATGTTGCCCAAAGTAAGCAGTAAGTGAAGACGGATTGGTTGATTCCGAAAAGTGTTAGAAAGAGTAAGGAGCCCTATGATTACATAAGTTGTGCAGACCTTCATGGTAACAAGTTAGAAGAGCAAGTAAGACTACTAGCTTACTCGAAGTGGGCGTGGGAGATCCGTCAGTGATGGAATTCCAGTAATAGTCAAGTTCGAGTCAGAAAAAGGCTGAATCCGCCGTAGCATGCTAACGACGGCAGGGTATGTCTGCAAGATAATAGTTATAATCTTAGCTGTGAATATCGAAAGATAGGGAGATTATATGAATAAGATGGGTCCAACTATAAGTCAGAAGAAGTATAGGTTGAAACTTGACTAGTAACCTTATTGACAATGTTAGGCAGGTACCTTGAACCCCAGAGCTCAGTTTAAGGAAGATAAGGGTGAAGAGCATGAATACCAGATTTTGAGGGGAAATCAGAATCACCTTCAGATTGATAGAACATCGTGTATTAAGGACTAAACCTCGGACTGACAGCTAAGAGACAGTAAGATTGTAGTTTAGAATGTTGCGGTACGTCCGCCTAAGGAGAAGGTAAGAGGGTGCCGACCCAGAGACTCTAATCTAGTATAGCCCAGAGATAAGGTCCAACAGACAGTCACGGGCCTTAATATAATGCCAAGTAAGGCCACAAGGTTCGGATGTTGACCCCCACGTTGTAAGAGTGGAAAATTTTCAAATAGCAGATCATAGCTAAAGTGCATGTGTTCGTTGCTTCCAAAATGGGACGAAAATCCAATGAAATGGTACGAGAGGACAGGAGATACCATTAAACTGTAGAAGCAGTATATCATGTGCAGTATGAAATTCAGCAAAGCATGCCAGAGATTACATATTACTACAAAATTCAGTGTGGATTGTATATAGTTGTTGATATATATATATACAGATATCAGATATGCTGTGAGTAGCTGCCAATAGGGGTTACAGTCACACAGATTTTTGTTAGCTGCTAGGAAGTATATACAGATCGTACTGCAGGACCCCTCGCCAAAAAGGGGGCAAGTTAAGTGTGATTCACATACAAAGCCATAGAAACTTTCTCGGTTCTCAGTTTATTGAGTTAATGGACTTATATGCTTGTTGCCAGATCTAGACTTCAGCAACTCACAAGAGTTCGTAGCCTGAATCAGGTGGTTAGATGATACGGGCGCAGTTAGACGGTCTAACGACCAGCTGGCGCCTGCACTAGCAGGAAAGCATCCCTAAAGAACAGTAACGTTATCGCATGTGCCAAAACCAGAAATAAAGACCTTATAAGCATACTCCAGAGGTTAGCAACACAGAATTCTCCAGTATGTTAAATGGTCGTACATCGTTTTTCCAGCCTTGTAGATGAGAGTCAGCCTTAGTCAACCTAGCAGTTATCATGTAGAAAACCCCGTAAGTCAGCCAGCCGTCCCATTCAGACAAACACGTGGGTACCCCAAGAAAGGGTCCACATCAGTAGTCAGTGACGGACTGGTACCCCAGCAGTTTCTCATAAAATATTCAGATACAGAGTCCTAGGAGAAAGCCAGTCTTTACAGAATTGCTCGTAAGACCAAGAATTTCTCAGAACAACAGCATAGATCCGAGTGGATACGAACAAGGCATAAGGAATTGGTAGTACTCTGCTAGCACAGTGTCTACTAAGACAAGGAAATCGGTAGGTTCCCGGTGAAGATCCAGAGACTGGTCGCCTGAGGGTAAGTCTAACTAAGCCCAGCTCTACAGTTGTCCAATTAGAATAACAAAGCAGTTAGCTGTCCACAACTCTGCAGATATGCATGAGCTACAGATGCCCGAGTAGGACATTTAGAGCATTGTTAGACTACTTCAGCATTCGGGTTATTCAGCCCAGTTATTCAGTTATTCAGCCAGATTATTAGAGATCATGATCATTATCAGGATCCTCTGATCAGGTACGTGCACATGGTGTATTATTCCAGCAGCGAGTAGCATTAGCATGCGGCCCAGAAGGCCAGATAAGCTCTAGTTATACAAATAGATTACTTGTCAGTTTCTCCGATATAATAAACCAGTATGATCGTCAGTTATATGCCAATTTCACTAAATGTGAATTTTGGCTGAACTCAGTAGCTTTCTTGGGGCATATTGTGTCGGATGCTGGTATACAGGTAGACACACAGAAAATAGAAGCAGTAAAAGCATGGCCCAGACCTACCACTCCGACTGAAGTCCGCAGTTTTCTGGGATTAGCAGGGTACTACAGAAGATTTGTTGAGGGATTCTCCACCATAGCGGCACCTCTGACTAAGCTGACGCAAAAAGCAGCAAAGTTTCAGTGAACGGAGGCATGTGAACAGAGGTTCCAGGAATTGAAAGACAGGTTGACCTCCGCCCCAGTGTTAGCATTGCCAGAAGGTACAGAGGGTTATGTAGTTTATTGTGACGCTTCGGGTATTGGGTTAGGATGTGTGTTGATGCAGCATGGTAAAGTAATTTCTTATGCTTCTAGACAGCTGAGGAAACACGAAAAGAATTATCCTACCCATTACCTGGAATTAGCTGCAGTGATCCACCCCCTAAAGATATGGAGACATCACTTGTATGGCATTCATGTGAATATCTTCACTGACCATAAGAGCCTACAGTATATCTTCACCCAGAGAGAGTTGAACTTACGACAGTGTCGCTGGTTGGAATTGTTGAAAGATTATGATGTAAATATTTTGTATCACCTAGGCAGAGCTAATGTAGTAGAAGATGCCCTTAGCCGTAAGTCTATGGGGAGTTTGGCGTACTTGCAGCCCGAGCAGCAGGAATTGGCCCGCGAAATACATCAGTTATCCAGTTTAGCCGTTCGTGTAGCAGAAACAGAGGACAACAGAGCGGTAATTCAGAACACCATAGTGTCTTCATTAGTTGTGGAGGTAAAGAAACGGCAGTATGAAGATCCTGACCTGGTCCAGCTTAAGGACAGAGTTCAACAAGGAAAAGTGCCGGATTTTCAGGTAACTGAGGATAAAGTGTTGCGATGTAAAGGTTGCCTTTGTGTTTCAGATATTTCAGGGCTTCGCCAGCAGATTATGAGCGAGGCATATTACGCTCGCTATTCTCTCCACCCAGGCGCGATGAAAATGTACCATGATATTAAATAAATCAACTGGTGGCCAGGTATGAAGAAGGAAATAGCAGAATTCGTAGCCCAGTGTCCTAACTGCTAGCAAGTAAAAGCGGAACACCAGAAACCAGGCGGATTGACTCAAGACATAGCTGTGTTTGGAAGTGGGAAGTAGTAAATATGGATTTTGTAGCAGGATTACCCCGTACCAGACATAGAAATGACTCGATTTGGGTAATTGTTGACAAACTGACAAAATCAGCCCATTTTCTGCCAGTAAGGGCTACTTTCTCTGCCGAAGATTATGCTGAGTTGTATATCAGAAAAATAGTCAGACTGCACGGTGTTCCAGTTTCCATTATCTCTGAAAGAGGAGCGCAATTCACAGCTAAATTTTGGCAATCATTTCAGAGAGGCCTGGGGACACAGATTAATCTAAGCACAGCATTCCACCCTCAGACAGATGGGCAGGCAGAACGCACTATTCAGACGCTCGAGGATATGTTGCGAGTGTGTGTGTTGGACTTTGGAGGTAGCTGGGATGAGCATTTACCACTTATTGAGTTTGCTTATAACAATAGTTACCATTCACCTATCCAGATGGCGCCTTATGAGGCTTTGTATGGGCGAAAATGCATATCGCCGATTGGATGGTTTGAAGTAGGAGAGTCAGCGCTGATTGGGTTGGATATTATTCATCAGTCAGAAGAAAAGGTAAAGCTTATCAAAGAACGCCTACTGACAGCTCAGAGCCGCCAGAAATCGTATGCTGATGTGCAGCACAGAAACTTGGAATTTAATGTGAATGACTGGGTGTTTTTGAAAGTTTCTCCAATGAAAAGGGTGATGAGATTCGGCAAGAAAGGTAAGCTCAGCCCGAGATTTGTTGGGCCTTATCAGATCCGCTGAAGAATAGGCCAAGTGGCATACGAGTTGAATTTGCCTCCAGAATTAGAGTCTGTCCATCCAGTTTTCCACGTGTCCATGCTGAGGAAGTATATAGGAGACCCCTCCAGAGTTGTCCCAGTTCAGGATGTCCAGGTTACGGAGGAGATGGCTTATGAAGAGGTTCTAGTAGCCATACTAGACAAACAGATTCGCAGGTTGAGAACTAAAGATGTTGCTTCTTTCAAGGTTTTATGGCGTAACAAGAATCGAGAGAAAATGACTTGAGAAGTAGAGGAAGATATGAAAGTCAGATATCCCCAGCTGTTTCAGACTTAATCAACCAGAGGTAAGCTAGTATTGCCATTTTATAAATTACCTTATGTTATGTGTATAAATGAGATAGATTGGCTTTAGTCTATTGCGTGATGAATACTAGTATTGTATGGAGTACCTGTATTGGACTTTTCTGCGTTTTAGGATTTTTGGGATAGTCCATATTACAGGGGAGACTCTGCCAAAAGTTTTCTATAATAAGTCAAGTAAGTCGAAATTCTTGCAAGGAGAAGTTTACATTCGAGGACGAATGTTCTTAAGGGGGGGAGGATGTTACACCCTGTAAATTCTTGACATGTAGATGGCCTATTCGCATGTTGGTTAAGAGTTTTAGAATGCCATGCATGCTAGAAAAAGGCCCGGGGGAAGACCGGACAAGCGCCGCATTGGACTATCGCAAGAGGAGGCCGGGCAGACCCCCTCCACGATGGCAACGTGCCACGGAGGAAGCCCCTCTGCGATGGCCAACGTGCCATAGAGGGGGGTATCCAGGCTCCACTATCCCCACTTCCATTTTTTTAGGATAATTATCATAAATTTCCAGAAACAAATCAGAAAACAGAGGGTACGAAGAACTCCTTCAAAATTCCGTTCGTTTACGCTATTAAACGCGGTCCGAACTCAAATTAATCTTGGGTAGTGAAGTATTAAGCTGCCGGGAGCATTCCTGAGGAGTTAGTTTCGTGAAATTAGGCCGGCGAATCGTTGTCCTACCGAGCTAAGGTAAGTGGAATTGCTCCAAATTAGTGTCACTATACTCCTAGCCCCAAAGTGAGTATTTCTCCCTTCTGGACTTCCGAGAAATAGCGAGTTTTCAGTTGTTTTTCAATAAGTCAAAGTTTGGGCTATATGTATATATTCAAGTAGTATTTTCTTCCAGAATATCGATGATTAGTTCTAATTGCTATGAATATGAATGCAATTGGAAGAAATAGCTGAAAATTAGTCGAGTTACGCCAGACACTCAAAGTTAACGGACAAGGTATGTAAAGTCAGTTTCTTCAGCAAGTTAGTAGTTTTGGTATAGTAAAATAGTTCAAGTGCCAGTAGAATGTTTCAGAAGCCGCATATTATGTTTAGTATGAATTTTAGTATGATGTTAGAAACATCATGTCATGTGTAACATGAAACTTACTAGCACGATATAAATTCTAGTAGAAAGTTTCAGAAACAGTACAGCATGCCCCGTATGTAATCTAGTAAAGTACGTCAGGATATTATCGTGTCCAGCCGAAACTTAGTAAAGCAATAAAAGTGCCCGTAAAGTATTTTAGAAATAGAATAGTAGCTTAATATGAATTTTAGAAAGCATGTTAGAAACAGTAAATCATGTTTACCATGAACCTTAGTTATACAGCATGATTCTCAGCTGAAATATTATATCTTGTTTCAGTATCAGATTCAGCACAGTATGACAGAAATTATATATATACCATTATCAGTTTCAGCATGTATTATATATACACACATTACTATCATTAGTTTCAGCATGTATCATATGCAGTTAGTATTATCAGTTGAGACTTGACTGTATTGTTTTGGGTTGGATTACCTAGCATCCATGACCGCCCCAGGGTTAATAGCTGTATCGACTCGTCCGCCAGAGGGAGAGGATACGTCACTCTACGGAGTGGCATGCCGTCCCCTAGGGGATGAAGATGGGATGCCAGTTTCCCCATATTTTGCTGTGGTCGGCTTTTATACACCCCCGTCGAGCGGGTACGCTTGGGGTGTTGATTCAGGAGTCCTTCGGACTCAGCTACAGTTATAGTCAGGGGCTCAGCGGGCCCAAGTGCATACCCAGGAACTGGCAGGATGCTTATAGTTACTATGGGAGATGGGATGACCGGGGTAGGGGTGTAGATTGCGTGTTGGTTGTACCTTCCAGCTTATGGGGGCCAGGTAAGGTTTATGTGTGCTATGTTATGTTATGTTATGCTATATTATGCCATGTTATGTTAGTTATGAATAGATAGACAGTAGAATGTCGCGTTGCCAGGTACGACTCCTACTCCTTTCAGCATAGTTGAGGACAGTCTTAAACTCATACTTTCAGTCAGTTACAGTCTATTTCTTCCCATTTCAGTTCTATCATTTATATTGCTTGTCTTCAATTATTTTCTAGTTGTTGTTTTGCATACTCAGTACCAGCGGTACTGACGCCCGTTTGGGGCGCTGCATTACTTGCCTGCAGGTACTCATAGACGAGGAGTCGATCCCTCGTAATTCCAGCCAGCCACAGAGTCATCAGCTCCTGTCATTCGGAGCTAGACAGCTAGAGGTTTATTTTTTTTCTTTTGTTGTACAGTATGGGTAGGCCGGGGCCCTGTCCCGACCATCTTATCAGTATTCTTAGAGGTTTGTAGATTGTATATTTCCTGTGGTTAGCTGTACCGGTCGTGTGAGGCCGTGTATATATTTTAATTTGTTTATGATGGTCGTGTGTGGCCTTATTCAGTTGGTAGTGGTGACCTTGCTGGTCATGTAGCAGTTTAGCACTTGTTTCCCTAATTCAGAAATAACTAGACAGCATGGTGGCCTTGTCGGCCCGCATAGGTTCCCTATTAATTCAGTTGTTCTGGATAGTTATTGTTTGCTTACAGGTGGCTATAGGCCTAGTTGGCTGGAGGCTGTATTTACAGCCGTCATACTGCCCCTCGCTTTCTTGAATCCAGCGTTAGAGCCAGCCTGGCACTAGAAGTGCTTAGGCTCAGCTAGTCCAGCAGTCCAGGTCCTAGTAGGGCACCAGGTGCCAGTCATGCCTTCCAAGGCGAAGCGTGATAGTTTGGCCCTCTAGCGAGTCATTCCTTGCTTAAAACAGCCGTCCTTAGCAACGTACCCAGTTGTGGCAATGGGTCACCTAACGACTCGTCGTGCCTAAGCACGAGTCGTTAGGTCCCTCGTGGTCTCATTCCTCCAAAAGTCCAGTGCACCTTATGGTTGGTCCTAATGATCTACAAATGAGTCATTACTTCATGTGACGACTCGTTATGTCTATCATCAACTACACTGGCCACTTTGTTAAGATTTCCTTTCTCAGCCTTCACAGTTGACCTCACGACTCATTACCAATTGTAACGAGTCGTTTCTTCAACTCGTCGGGTACACTGTCTTGCATCTTCAAAAATCCATCTTTTGCCCACACCTTAAGCAACGAGTCGTGCCTCCTGCCAACGACTCATGAAGTGCCTGGCAGTCACCTTTTCAGTTGTTTTCAGCATTAGTTCGACCAGTTCACTCCCGAACCTATTTTCCTGCAATATTAAGAACAAAACACATCATACCTATATAAACATATCCGGAATGTGCATAATTTCTTGGTTTTAAGCATCGAAAGTGCCGTAAAATCACGGCACATCACAAAGACAATAGCGAAGCCTTGAATAATTAAAAGAAAATAATCACAAAACCTATATATTACATCCCAGAAACTGAAAGTCATTATACTTGAGGACATCTACCTAACATAGTCTAAGAGAAACAATTAAGAAAATAAATAAGTCCATGTATGAACAAGAGACACCTTATTTGGAAGGATCATGGCAGCACGACAGGGTCTACTCACCTTCTAGTATCTTGTTGTTGCTTTACAGATGAGATCGTGAAGAGCTTCCTAGGTCATAGTCTGCACTTAAAAAAGTAGTGCAGGAGTAGCATCAGTACGACATAATATACTGGTAGGCATCATTGGCTGACTGTAGATAATAATGAATATATCAAAAATTATTAACATATATTCATGAAAGTAATTACTCATATCACAATCTTATTTCTAACATTGTTCAGAGTACGACCTAAGTTGGCTTGCTCACTGGATAAGGCCTCGCTGCTGTAGGGATAGAGCCGTGGCGGTGGTCTCGTCGCAGCGGTCCTACTGAGACAGTAGCTCGACCAAGTTGTCAACCTTGGTTCCGCACTTAGCAGTTTTTGCCATTAATTTCATCAACTTGGAAATAATACATACATGACGATATCAACGAGTCAATTCATCATCCTACCACATGAAATATACGCTTGAATTCTCAATAATAAATTCATCAATTTATTCATCAAATATGGACATATGAATCCTTAACAATCAATTCATCAACTTATTCATCAAATATGGACACATGAATTCTCAACAATCAATTCAACACATTGTTACACAAAATATAAACACATGAATCCTCATCAATCGGTTCACCTTTACTGACTTCACTTAGTAATATGTTGGGCACACGCCTCACATCGCCACATACTCACTCATATTTATTGTTGTACACATATGCCAGAGGGTCTTATTTTTGCCCTTCCAGTCATGACCTGCAGGGAACTCTAGAAATTCATATAATATACTAGAGTGGTACCCGCTCCCACTCCTCCGCTCATCCAAATGCTCCACTCGGACATGAGCCACTCAATCATAATCGTTCGCCTAGATGCTCCCCTCAGGCACAAGCCTCTCATCTCAAGATAAAGCATGTTACCCACTTTCATTCTCATATTATATATGCATATCTCTCAGTCATTTAGTATGACTTTCCAGAGGCATTAAGTTTCTCTCTCAGCTTAGTTATATTTACCAATGTTCAATCATTTACGTGACAATTTGAAAGAACACATATACATCTCATGGTATTCAAATTTCACATTAATCTTCATCGGCAACTATCATCTCAAGTTTGTTTTACAATCTTATCTAACACATCATGACATCAACAATAATTTGTGTCTGAAGACCAACTAAGCACGCTATCACTTCACACATATACACATCAATAAGTAAAGTCTAACTCCATATAAATCATAACCTATCTCGATTGCAGGGTAAGAGAAATCAGCTACTCCATAGGAGCCTTGCCTCTTCTCAAAGCCTCGAAACGCTCGAAATCTACAGCAATAATTACAGAGTACTTTAGATTATCTACTCTCCAAATAAGGGTCTTGGGATGTTAAATCCAACCCGAATCACCCATCATAATGGTCTCCATTGTTACCCACCAGTTAATTCATCATATTCTATCTGCACATTGATTATTCCAACCTAAGTCATGGGGTTTCCGCTCCTTAAACCATTTCTAAGCAGTTAATTGCGCTAAAGGTCTCTATTATATTAAATTTCGGGTCTTAAACTACCCCACAATTGAATACATGTATTCACAATCCCCAACAAAGTGTTCATTACCCACTTTTAAACCTAGGTATCAATACCCATTCATTCTCTTTCATTACCCCTGGTTTTCACAAGTCTATAGTTCTTAACTAAGAATTCACCATTAAGGCCACCCTTTGATTCTAGTGGGTTAAGGAATCAATTGAGGGAAGGAATTAGCTAAAAAAATGTTTCTTGAGAAGAACAACTATTTCTGCCTCCGAAAAATCGCCCTAAGCCTTTCATTTTTTGTGCCGTAGAATAATGGGGTGAAAATCCCGAAATTCCACTTAAACCGACTCACTACTCCCCGTAGTCTGTTGCTGCAGTCACAACTCTGTTGTGGCTGACCCACTATGGCGAACCTCTGACCGTCATGACGGTCTCGCTGCAACGGTCCCAATTAACCAATAGCTCACATTTCACCGTACACATATCGTCCCTCACACCCAAGTTTAACTATCATTCACTCAACACTTTTCTCTATGCGCCTAGGCATAAATAGGGTGTTCCGGAATTACATCCTCGCGACGACAGACGGGTTATAACAAAGTGTAATGAAGTATTATATTATTGTCCTCTCACTATTGCCTCCTTTCTATATTCACGCTATACATTTATCACTTTGACTATTTCCACTTGCCTTAGTTTATTAATAACCAATATCACACGCATAGATTTCATTTTCATTCTCAAATAATAAATAAGTTTGCAAGTTAATCACTTGTTTGTTTTAGCTTGATAAAATTAATATTTCATATTTATCATGTTAATCCTATTTCTTTAAATTTGGTTGAGACTATATTTATGGACCTCAAAAGGTGCTTAACACTCTTTTGAGGTAATTTGAACTCTTATTTTGATAATGCAGACTAAAATAGAGTTATTAGTTTAGTAATTGGTGTCCTAATATATCTTAATTTGTTAGGTGTCGACTCTTCTCTTTTCATCTTAAAAAAGTTTTCGCATGTCGAAATCTGTTTTCGCGAGAAAAATGAAGCGTGATATTGGTGCTTCAATATTCTTTAGATATTTCATTTGTTAAAATCTTCTTTTTTATCTATGTTCATCCTATGTTAGTATAGATTATTTCCATAATTGTATGGATAGGACACATTAATAGATTTGCTTTTTCATCCCTCTCATGATGAATGGAGAAGCAAAATTATCTTATAAGTTACTACAGTTTCTGCTTGATTATTCAACTAACACTCTAAAACTTTATTATGCATGTTATGATGGAGGGGGATTTACTAAAAATATAGTGTACCTTTGTAGTTTGATTGGTGCAATAAAGTCATATATTTTATGTCTAATTTATTTATAAAACTTCAAATTTTGCTGCAGAAAGCTTCTATAACTTTTTTTTGTTGATAATATACCTGAATGTTGAATTGTAAGATCTAGTGGTATAAAAGCCTTGAGCTATGATTTATCATATCAATTTTTTTAATATCAAAAAGAATTGTGAATGAACTGAAATATCTCACTAGAAGCTGTCTATCAAACTTAATTTGAGTTGAGATTATGTCATTTGGTTCCTCACTCATTTCTGGCACCTCCTTGGTTTGAAGGTTGTTCTGAGAATATGATAGACAATATTATAGGTGAACTTGGACGAAGTGCAGTCGTCATATCCATATAATTAATTTATTCCATCGTTACTATTTTACCGGCCTATGCTGGGGGGAACAATTTGTTTTGAAGCTTTATACTTATTCCATACTTCTCTTTGGCTTTTCCATTTGACGCTTCAGTTCTTCGATTTTATACAATGTTTGAAGCTTTGAATACATATCCATCCAACTTCTTGAGTTGACTGACATTTACATATTTTTAATTAGGTACCTCGACACTCCCTGTGCCAGGGTTTATTCGAATGTAGAAGATTGGCTACTAAGATTGAAACTCCAACTCTCACGCCCTACCACTGTTAAAGTAGGATATGCTCATGAGGTTAATGAAGAATAAAATAATTATTACATATTTTAAGTGTATTATGTCTATTATATTGCAGCTAAACACCTGCAAGTCTTCTATAAATGTTGTGAATATACATTATAGTATACTATATTTTTTCTCAGACACATGTTGGAAAAAGTTTCACACGCTACAAGTTAGATTGCTTTCAAGTTAATACTTTCTTTGGGTTTTTCACACATATATGCACTCAACTTCTTCATTCGAATGTTATCATACGACTAAGAAAAATCTGAAAAATATATCGATTGTTTTATTCACTCAATATTGTTATACTGACATTTTATGACCATTTAATATTAATGGAGTTCCCTTTGTGATATATTTTTTACGATTTCAAAATGTGTGATAATTCAGATCCGAAGAATTCAAATAAATTCACCAGCAAAAAAAAAAGAATAAATGGAGAACGCAAAAGAATTAGTCTTGTGAAGAAAAACAAGAGAGAACAAAGGCACAAATATCTCTTAAGCTTGCATCAAAGAAGACTGCAAATTGAGGAGTCAAAGGTTAAGATCAATAGAGAAGGCATTAATGGACTTGTGAATTCTACCAATAAACTTGCTAATTCTATTCTTGCTTTAAGTGGTAACAAGAACAATTTATCTGATCCTAACAAGCAGTAGTTCAAGTCTCAGATTACCTGAGTTTAGGCATTACTAGTGTTCTATTGTTTGGATATGCAAAATAACAATATGTCCTATAAATGCATTCTCCGATATAAACTTGAGTAACTATTCAACATACTTTTGCATTATCACATAATCACCATTTTAAATGTAAAAATATTGGGCATGTGCCCCTAATATATTAACCTATCTATATTCTATTAAAAGTGGGAAGATCATTAGAAATGTTATTAGAATTTTTTGCCCCTCATTAAAAGATATCGTAATAGACAAATTTGTCACTTACTATTTTACATAATTATTATTTTAATTATTTCATCACCTTTATCATATTAGGTTTTTTTTTTATGGGATAACTCTATTTGTAGTTTAAACCTAAAAAAAGTAAAAAAAAAATTCACCTAGTCACAAATTTTTTTCTATCTTATTTCATTATATTATATTAATTATAGTGTAAACATTATTTTAAAAATCCTTCAAATGGAAGTTTTTTTGTTTTTTGATTTGGAAATTCTTTTGTTCCCTCTTTTGATGGTAGGGAATTCAGAAGTTTTTGTTTTCTTTTTTGATAAATTTCTTTTCTTTTTTGATAATTTTTTTTCCTTTTTTTATAGTAGCGAAAAGTTTTTTTTTTTTTTGATAATAATGTCTTAATATTTTTATAGTTTCAATTTTTTTTTAATTTATAAATTTTTCTACTTCTATAAAAGAATTTATAATTTCATAATTTAATTCATCAACACCTTTGATTCAAACTCCAATTTTGTATATTTTCGTGTTAATATATTTTTTTTTTCATATTGTGAATTTTTTTTATATTGTGGATTTAAAAAGGACAATAATAATTGTTATGTCAGCTCAAATTGTTTATAATTAAAATAATTTAACTTAGATTATTTTTTTTAGTTGAGTCTAATATTGGTACTATATTATCTTATTTAATTGAGTCTTATATTGATATTATGTGATTCAAAATTTATGTTATTTGTAACTGGCATTCTTCATCTATTCATACATTCACAAGTTTAGTTTATTCAAGTAAAGTAATCTCTTCATCTCATAAAATAAATTTTTTTTATAAAATTATAAATTATTATAATTATACCTATTGTGCATAATTTATTTTAGATAATTTTGTAATAGAATCTGAAAAAGAATTCATGAACAAAATTGTGTCAATTAATAACTTAAAGCGATATAATTCTCATTGAATAATAAAACTTAGGAATTAGAGTTGGATTAGTAACATAGTATAAAAAAGGGAACAAAGGAAAATACTCGAATGACTATAACATTAGTTGACGAAGAGGTAATAATTTTTTTTTGTATTATATTCTCTATTTATATTTTATATTTTTACATATGTATTTGAGTTCTTATTCTTGTCTATTTTTATTATATATATATATATATATATATATATATATATATATATATATATAGAGAGAGAGAGAGAGAGAGAGAGAGACCATTAAAGTTTAATTTTTTACAGGGACAAAAGTTCATGTTATACTTTTCAATAATTACTAGTCTAAATGTACGCGATCGCGCGTGTCCCTCGTATTAATAAAAATAAATTTATAAAAATAGCATAAATAGTATTTAAAAGATGTGTTTGTGTAACAATATAAGAATTTAGAAAGAAAGTTATGAATTTCAAATTGATAAATGATTACGTTTAAGAGTTTGATCCAATCTAGTAGTTCTTTCTTCGGTTTGTTCTAATATTTATTCCAATGAACAAAAACGTCATACAAATAGCATTTGATTGAAAGATAAAATAAATACTCACTTTTAAATAAGCACTTAAATACATGCATTATATGTATATATGAATAATAATATTTTCTATATATTTCAAATAAGAACGAATTTAGTACATAAAATTTAGTTATTTTTAAAATCTTAAATATTAGAAAAATAATTAAATAACTATTTTCTCAAGTGTGAACTCTATTTTTTAAAAAGATAAAAAGATGAATGATTTTGCTACAAGGCTTCGTACTTTAAATATATTTAATAACAAATTAATTTTAAATTTTTCACTTTATCTTTTGCGAGATGATTTCAGCTCAATTAATATTCAATTAATTGAAACAACTTAAAGTATGTTATGTTTCTAGAAAAATTTGATTATAACAATTTTTTTAAAAGAAGAAGAAGAAGATAAAGGAGGAGGAATTCACGTATCAATACATAATAAAATTATACTCTTTAATTATTTTTTTCATATTAAAATATTATGATGGATAATTAGTTAGTTTAATAAATAATATATTGATGTATAAGTTTTGATATTGAAAGTCTTAAATGTTAGGACTTTTAATATAGTTCAAATAAGGAAAGATTTAAGAAGCAAAATTTTAGTAAATTTAAAATACTAAATATTAGGAGTTTTGCTTTTTATAAATGAGTAAAGATTTATAATAATTAAATAAAAATTAATTGAGGAAAATAGTAAATGACAATTTTATCTATATTAAAATCTTTGAAGATTGTATTGCATCTTCAAACAAAATAAAATTGTTTGAAAAAGTAACAGTAGAAAAGTGAGTGTTGTATTCTTAAACTATAATGTTGTCATTGAACACAACATCAATCTCCTTGTTTACTGATGCAAAATTAGCATTAACACTATTAATGTGTCTGTTTATGATGTAACAGATCTTGTCTTATTGTAAATATGTTTTTCACTTTCAATATATAATTAATGGTCAATATATATATATATATATATATATATATATATAATAAAAATAGATAAAAACTCAAACATACATGTGTAAAAATAAAAATATAGAATATAGAATATAATACGAAAAAGGATTATTACATTTTCGTCAACTAATATTATAGTCATTCGTCTGCCTTCCTTTGTTCTCTTTTTATATTTTTTTACTAATCAAGCTCCAATTACTAATATTTTTATTATACAATGAGAATTATATCGCTTTTATTAATTGACACAATTTTGTTCAAGAAATTCTTTTCATATTCCATTGCAATATTATCTGAAATAGATTGTGCACAACAGTTATAATTATAATAATTTATAATTTTATAAAAAAAAATATTTTATGAGATGAAGAGATTACTTTATCTGAATAGATAAAACTTGTGAATGTATAAGTAGATGAAGAATGTCGGTTAAGATAGTATTAATATTAGACTCAACTAAAGGAGACAATCTATGTTAAATTATTTTTGAATACAAACAACTTGAGTTGTATAACAATTACTACTGTATTTTTCAAATCCACAACATAACAAAAAAATCATAACATGAAAAAAAAAGATAGATTAACACGAAAACATACAAAGTTGGAGATTGAATCAGAGATGGGATGCACACAAGGAAAAGTACTTGTCATTCGTTGGTTATTAGCAGCATCCCGAAAATGGTTCTTTTGAGTAATATATCTGAAAATCACCATCAATATCTTGGTCTAGGTCCGAGATAATCCTTTATTCCATAGCCCTGGGAGGTGTTGATGTGGAAGAGCTGATGAATTAAATTATGCAATTATAAATTCTTTTATAGAAGTGGAAGAATTTATAATCAAAAAGAATTTGAAAGTATAAGAATATTAGGATATTCCTATTAAAAGGGGGAAAATATTCTTCCAAAAAGGAAAAAAAAATTGTGACTATGAAAAGGAAAAAATAAATTTGTAAAAATGTCATAGCATCAGGAAAAAATAAAATAAAAATTTCCAAATAAAAAGTGAAAAAAAAACTTTCGTGCATGCAAGTGTATGTGTGTTTTGTTTTTATTTATTTTAAGATTTACACTATAAATAGAATTATGCCATGAGAAGAAAATTTAATATAATAAAATAAGGTAAGAAAATTCATGACTATCAAAAAGGAAATTTGATGGAAATTTTTTATTTGCTTTTAGATTTACACCAAGTATAAAGTCATATCATAAATAGAAAATCTAATATAATGATGGAAATAATTAAAAATAATAATTATAAATAATAATTCTATAAAAATAGTAAATGGCGATTTTGTCTATTGCGATGCATTTTAATGAAAGGCAAAAAGTTCAATCAACATTTCTAAAGGCATTCACACTTTTAATATAATATAGATTATATTGAAAAGTAGAAAAAGTATTTACAACAAGACAAGATCTGTTACATCATAGACGGACACATTAATAGTGTTAATCCTAATTTTTTATTAGTAAACAAGGAGATTGAGGTTGGATTCAATGACAACACTATAGTTCAGGAACTACTTTTCTACTGTTACTTTTTTAAATAATTTTATTTCGTTTGAAGATGCAATACAATATTTCGATAGAACAATATGTGATAATTTATTTAGATTTCATCAACTAATCTAACATTCAATATATGCATAATATTTTACTTTTATTTACTTAACAAATATTCTTTGTAGATATATTTGGCATCATTGTGAGTTCTAAGATCTTCCAAGTGTGAATGCTCTTAGTAATGTTGGTTGAACTTTTTGTTCTCTATTAAGAGACATCGTTATAGATAAAATTGTCATTTACTATTTTTCTTAAATTATTATCCTGATGTGTAGGAGTTTGAAATTAATTAACGTTATAGGTATTCAATCTTCAGTTATTTGTAAAAAGTAAGAACTAGTATTTAGTTTTTTAAAATTAATTAAAATTTTTCTTCTAAAATATTTCTTTATTCGAACTATATTAAAAGTCCTAATATTTAATTTATTTATTAAAATAACTAATTATCTATCACAATTTTTTAACTCAGGGTACGAGAAAATAAATTAAAGAGTGTAATTTTATTATGCATTAATACATCAAATTCCTTCTTGTTCTTCTTCTTTTTTTAAAAAAAAATAATTCTACAACTGAAAAAAATATGTAGAAACACAACATATTTTAAGATGTATCAATTAATCAAATGCTCTTGTTATTCACACTCTTTAGTTATATCTATACTATTTTTCCATTTCAATTTATATGAAGGTACTTGATTAGACACATAGATTAAGACCGAGAGAAAAAATTTAGTTGAAATCATCTCATAAAGGGTAAAATAAAAAATTTAAAATTATGCTATAATAAATAATTAAAGTACAAAGCCTTATAGTAAACTATGATTGATTTTTTACCTTTATAAAAATAGAGCTTTATTTTTATTTTTGAATTATTTCAATTGAATTTATTTCGATTATTTTAGTTTAGATTATTTAGTATTTCAAATTTTATTTAGAATTTTCTTTTTTTATTTAGAAATTTGTCACTAATTTTAATGAGTCTTTCTTAATTTGAACGATCAATTACAATAAAAATAAATGCGCTTGTGTTATGATATCAACTTACTAGTACCAAAATAAATCAGTAATAACTCATAATACAATTTCATAAGTGTCAATTGCTTAAACGAATCACGTATACTATATGTTCTATTCTACTATACAACTTTGTATTACAATTTGTCTTTCTAATGCTTATATTATGTTTGTTAATAGTGTAGTAATTTTTTATAATAATTAACATGAAATATATATATATATATATATATATATATATATATATATATATATATATATATATATATATATATATATACATAGATAGATATAGATATAGATATAGATATAGATATAGATATAATGCATGCATTTAAGTGCTCATGAAAAAATAAACGGTTTTCACGTTTCAATCACATACTATTTCTATAATATTTTTATTTATTGAAACAAGCATTAAAACAAATTAAGAAAAAACTATTGAATTAGATCAAACTCTTAAATATAATCATTTACTAACTTAAAATTTATAATTTTCTTTCTAAATTCTCATATTGTTATACAAAATACATTTCTTAAATATTATATATGCTATTTTTAGAATTTTGTTTTTATTAATAAGAGGGACATTCGCGAGGCACGTACACGAAAACTAGTCTATATTATATTAAATGTGTGAAGGCCTTTAGAAATGTTGATTGAACTTTTTGCCCTTTATTAAAAGACCATAAAATTATCATTTAATATTTTTCTTAAATTATTATAATAAAAATAATTAAATAATATTTTAGAGTTTATTCTCTGTTATGTTATAATAAGAAATTAATTTTTAAAATTTTATAATTTTAGTAAACAAAGAAATTGAAAGAAAATAATAGGAAACTACGATTAACTAAACAACAGTGCAATTAATACTCCTTTTAAGGGTTAGAGCTATTAACATATTAGGATAATTAAAAAGTATATAGTAGAATAAATCTAAAAAACTCTACGATATATAAAATTATTATTTAATATTTTTTTTTAAATGATTGTCATTTAATTATCATTCTAATCTTTAAAAATTTAAAATTAATTAAAAATATATTTATTAAATTTTTGCTTATTTATAAAATGTAAGAACTCCAAATATTTATTACTTTAAAATAGATTAAAATATTGTTTATGTTATAAACATACTTGTATTGTAGTGAATGTCTATAAAGGTATTTATATTGTAGTGGATATATGTGTTTATAGTATAGTGAAAGTCTATCTTTTGGAGAAAAGTTAGGAGAAATTATCCCTATAAATAGAGTGGTTCTCCTTCATTGTATTTCATCTCATCAAGAGAAATAAGAACTTCTCTTCTCCTTCATTGTATTTCATCTCATCAAGAGAAATAAGAACTTCTCTCTTCTCCCTTTCTCTAAAATATTCTTTCTCTTGCTTTATTATTTCATAACACGTTATCAGCACGAGTCTCTGCCTTGAGCACTCACTTAGAAAGATCTAAGGTAAGAAAAATTAAAATTTCTTTTTGAAAGATGTATTACTTAACCACAGGAATTATATTTCTTTAGTGATATTTTTGCTCTACGACTCTACCGTCTCAAAATTTGAAGGCCAAGGTATTATTTTTCTTTTTCTTTTAATATGGCTAACCTTACGAAACTTGATTTCGTTGCCCTTCAAAGTTTGGGCAAGAACTACCTTTCATGGGTGTTGGATGTTGAAATCCATATGGATGCAATGGGTCTTGGAGACACCATTAAAAGTAAAAATAAAGCATCAAACCAAGATCGTGCTAAGACTATAAAATTCTTGCGTCATCATATTGACGAAATTCTAAAAATTGAATATCTCGCGATTAAGGATCCACTTGTTTTGTGGAATAGCCTAATAGAAAGGTATGACCACCTGAAGACGGTCATCCACCCAAAGGCACAATATGATTGAATCTATCAAGACTATAAGTTTGTTCATGAGTATAACTCATCAACGTTCAAAATTGTTTCTAAGTTGAAACTATGTGGAGAAACTATTAATGATGTTGATATGATGAAATATCTGGTAGTACACAAAATTAATTGAGAGCTCCAGAAGAGCTAATGTGTTACTATTGTAGTAAGTCTCAAAAGAAAACTTATAAGTTTCAAAGATATTGAAAAAAAAAATTGAGACTATAAATTATGGGAAGATCTAATATCTTCATATTACTACAATTGAAACGGGTTATAAATATTTATGTAAAAGATTACCCGACGTTGTTTTTTATTTGTAGTACATAAATGTGAGTATGATGACAAAATCACATATGAAAGTAAACTAAAAGTTTACTGAAATAAAGATAAGTTGGCATAACTGGTTGGCTATCCCGGTTCAAATGTGATACAAAAATAATTGAGAATTCACGTGGCTATATATTGAAGAAATAAAAGATTCTTCAAGAATTCTCTTGTGCTGCTTGTTCTCGTGATAGAATGATCTTGATCAGCTAAGACTGGAATTATATTCTCTGAAATTTTGGAACTTATAAAAGGGTGAATATGGGCCCGTTCACCCACCATGTGAACCATATGCTATTATATAATTTTAATAGATGCATCTATGGTATAGTCACATGTGATTTGATATCAACTTGCAATTGATTTTTGCAAGGTTGTTTGCTCTAATATTAAATTAAGAGTACAGTTCCAAATTATAAAATCATGTTGATAATGTTGGTTCATATCTAAGTTGGTTTAACAAAAATTGTATGCCTCCAATTATAGCTAAACCATTGGTTATGAGAACAAAATTCTCAAATAAATTTTGGTACGAGATATGTTTATTTAACATGTAGCAACACTTGAATGCATCAAGCCAACAAGGTTCCCCTATCACAATTATTTTCAGGGTCAGAACCAAATAATTCCATCTAAAAAATTAAATGTGTGGTATATGATTCAATTACTCCATCAAAATGCAGAAAGATGGATCCCCAAGTGAGCTTGAGGGGTAAATGTTAGTTTTTCTAACATTAGGGGGAGAAGTGATTAGCAGCTGAAAGTTGAGTGTGAGATGAATTATTTAGATCCTCAGAAAAAAAAAATGTGAACTTAAAGTTTAAGAGATAATTCACTTGCAAAATATTGCAAATCAATTGCCAGATATATTTGCTGACCCTATTTTATAATTCAGTTGCAAATACTCCAATGAAAGGTCCTGGAAGGACAGGGTTTATGAGACGCCTGAAGCGTGATAGACCAAATGGTTCCAAATATAGAGCTCCTTGAAGAAAGAGAGGAGCAAATGATTAAAATGGTCATAATGATGAGACAAGTGCTTTAAGAAAGCACCACGACGTAGCACTTCATAAAACCTTGGCAAAGGTTCAGGTACCTGAAAATGATGAAAAATAAAGAGATCTCAATAAGTTATGTCACATTGGAACTTATATCAAAATGATCATCGACGATACCTTTGATATAATATAATGCTCAATATTATAAATATTGACGAGGATCTTGAATTCAAATCTATCAAAAAGTATGGACAAATAAATGATTGGCCAAATAAAAATACGCAATTCAAGTATAATGTCAGTGGGTATAAATGAATTCTTGTGGCATAAAGATTTTTCACAAACCCTCACATTATTATATGAAGAGGTTGTCCTATAGTGGATAAAATTATTTTGAAGTTACTCATAAGTCTGGCAATACATGAAAAACTTGACATGCGTATAATGAAATTATTTTTATGTCTAAATAGACTGAAGGATATATGAAAATCCTTGAAGGATTTAAAAGAACGGGAAATTCTTGGTCCTGAAGTACCATATCTTAGTGCAATTGGTGCACTAATGTATCTTGCTAATCTTGGGCAAAATTGCATGCCCAAGTGATACTCAAATGCTTCATTTCGACTTGTTTATCTATTATTATGTGTATATTCTCATGTGATTATTTGATAAATGTGAATTTATACTAACCAACATGATTAGTGTTGTTTTGCAGGAAAAAGGAAATTTTGGAAGCTAATATATATGTTGGTGAAGTGCGGGAATGGACTTGGAAGCAAGAAGCGGAAGTTGACAAGGGAAAGCGGCAAAAATAAGGGCTCCGCGATGGCGCCGTGTCACGCTACCATTCCAGAGGCATTCTCCTGGGATGAATTATTTATGTCAAATTCCAGTGGAGGTTCGCGTTACCTTCGTCGCACGGAGTCAGTGCTCCACGATGCACTCCGTGTCACGTTGAGTGTGATTACCTGGAACCTCAAGTTCCAGTGAAGGTGCGCAATAGCACCACGGCACGGAGGCAAGGATCCGCGATACAAGACGTGCCACGGTGAGGTGCAGTTACCTGGGAGCCGACTTCCAGTGGGGTTCCGCGATAGCCCCGTGGCACGGAGGGAGTGCTCCACGATACACTCCGTGCCACGTTGCTTGTTATTCCGGAAAAAATTCTAAATAGTATAAATAGTACACTTAGGTTTTATTTTAAACATTCTGACTTGGTGGAGCAAGAACGTGGATTACAGGCAGTTGAGAGGACGAAAATTCTAGGGTTATTCTCTTCCTTTTTCTCTTTAATTTCAATTGCTTTTATGAATTCTACTTATTTGAAGATGTTTACTCCACAAATGAGTGGCTAATTCACTTCTTGCTGAGGGTAAGGATAATTGTAGAGGAATGTAATTATTTATCATTTCAGTTTTCATCTTTTCTTCAATGGTTGTTCTATCAATTCTTGTTTTTACTGCATTAATGTTTGGCCAATGTTAATGTATATCTTAGAAATCCAATTTTGATTTTGAAAAGGAAAGGAATTGGACAGATGTGAATTGGTAGGATATGATCTTTTCTTAGCTGTAAAAATTGAGAAAAGATTTACATTCAGAATAAAAATATATCTGAAAGTCTTATTAGTCAATTATGGAATCGGTTATGTAGGGCTAGAGCATGAGATTCTTATATCACAGAAATGTAGAATAAGGTTTCATGATCCTTTAATTGGATAGGAGTCGAAAGATCCAATCCATAGGCAATTAATTCCTGACTAGAAACCGAAGAGAAGATTAGCTGAATTGAATTAATAAATTACATCCCTGCATGCTTGCCTAAACCTCAGCTTGTTCATTGCTATTGTTCAGACTCAAATTATAATCTTGACTTAGATTCTTATTACTTAGTGATCTTAACTCATAAAACACTATTTATTTGGTTGTCTGCATTCATAGAGATATCGTTCACTGACGCTTAAGTTAATTAATACTGTAGTTCAATCCCTGTGGGATCGATACTTGGCTTGAAATAAATCCACTTTACTACTTGTACGACCACGTGCACTTGCGTGTAGTTTTGGGTCGAGTAAGTTTTTGGCGCCGTTGCCGGGGATCGAACCCGAGTCACCCGCGTGACAGGCAGGAATACTTACCACTATACTTACCACAATAGCTTGTCCCAAGAATGACAACAAGGTGGTGACGAAATTTGTGAAAAGCATATTTCACCAGGTTCGGGACACCCCGAGCTATTATCAGTGATGGAGGGGCTCATTTTGTGAATGCGAGTTTCAAGAATTTGCTAGCAAAGTATGGGCTGCGGCACAAGGTAGCAACAACGTATCATCCCCAAACTAGTGGGCAAGTGGAGGTGTCGAACAGAGAGATAAAGCATATTATACAGAAGACAGTGAATGCACAACGAATTGATTGGTCAAGCAAACTTGACGATGCATTGTGGGCTTATAGCACTGCATACAAGACACCCATGGGACTTCTCCGTACAGATTGGTCTATGGAAAGGCATGTCATTTGCCTGTGGAGCTGGAACATCGAGCTTTTTGGGCCGTGAAAAAGTTGAACATGGATCCGGAGCTAGTAGGGAAGAAGAGGCTGATGCAACTCAGTGAACTAGATGACTTTCGATGGCATGCATATGAAAGTGCCAAATGCTACAAGGAGAAAACGAAGAGGTAGCACGACAGGCATATGGTGCATCGGATCTTTGAGTCGGGCCAGAAAGTGTTGTTATTTAATTCAAGATTAAAGCTTTTTCCAGGTAAGTTGCGGTCCAAGTGGTCAGGGCCGTTTGAAGTGGTGAGAATGACCCCACACGGGGCAGTGGAGTTGTGGCAAGAAGATAGAAGTGCCACATTTTTTGTGAACGGGACACCAATGTAAGAATTATTAAGGTGAGGACGTTATTCGAGAGAAGACGTCCATCACTCTAGAGGATGATTGAGAATAAGTAGCATCGAGCCGCGATGGTAAATCAGGCGCTGCACGGGAGGCAACCCGTGAATGTGTTGTAATAGAAGAGTAGAATTATTTGAAAAAAAAAGAAAAAAAAAAGAAAAATAAAAATAAAAATTGTTGCATTGCAATCTATGATTTATAATCAATTTCTTGTGGTAAAATGATTTTCAGGTGGAACGGAGGGCAAAAATACAAAAAAAGGTCAAAGAAAAAAAATCAAGGTAAGAAAATAAAAATTGGCACATTCCAGTGAGCCTGCGCGATGGCTCCGTGTCACGGAGGAGGGCCTCCGCGTTACCCTCCGTGACACGTTGAGGTGTATTTCGAATTTTTTAAAATTTTCAAAATACCCGTGCGATGGCTCCGTGTCACGGAGGCAGTGCTCCGCGTTACCCTCCGTGACACGTTGAGGGTTATTTCGCGTCGGGTCACCTCGGGTCACCGGGTAACCCGCACGAAAAACCCCTTTTAAACCCCAATTTCCTTCATTTTTTTCTACTTTCTCAAATACTCCGCGATCCACACCCAAAATCCCCTTCTCCCCCAACGTGACACGGACTTAGTGATCAACTTTCTTTGAGTTTTCTTCAATTTCATCGAAGTAAAGGTATGTTCTTGAATTTTTCTTTATTATTGCTCAAATTTTCGATTCTTGAACATGTTTTGTGATTAAACCTTGCCCTAAGTAGGAAATAAGCTTGAAATCAATTGAGTTATGATTGAATGATGTTCATAGCATCGTTGTGAGTAAATTAGCTCAATGATTGCATGTTTTATCGAAATTCTTGTGAAATTGATAGCTAGGGTTGAGGATTGAATAGGAAGAAGACTAAATGCTTTGAAATGTTGATAAATTGGGTTGTATATGTTGGGTGAAGTAAAATGTAGTGAGATTGATGTTGAATATGCTAAGTTAGAAGAGGAATTTTCGGGAGAATGCAATTGGAGAATTACATAGGTTGTTGAAAAAATTGCAAAGTGCTACTGATGATGTAATTGAATCGATGGAGAAATTTTTATTCATTATACGAAGTCTGAGTAGTACAAAGTAATTATCTCATCGAATTATATGAATGCACTAAGCATGTTGAATGCTAAGAATGGCAAGATCAGGAATGTCTTGTCGAATTGTGTTGATTGTGGCTTAAGACTAAGTGTGGAGTGATCCAATTAAACCCAACCATAGTTGTAGATAATTATGACTTGAATAACATTGAGACTATATGTTTGAATGTATAGGAACAGTGTCAGGCCGACAAGACAAGGGCAAGGGCGCATCCACATCGGGCGCTAGCAGAAAGAGGGTAAGATTGGGAACAGCAGTTCCAGCAATACCAGCGGTTCCTAGAGGTCAACGCAGACAATACGGAACCAGATGGGTGAGTGATGAGGGGAAGAAGTGGTATGCCAAACATAAAGAAACCAAATACTTCCCGGAAGAGCAGATAGCACGGGAACCACTAGCACAGGAATTCCCACGGATTGTACACAAGATTGACACCGCTGGGCTTAATTTCATTTCTAAAGAACCCAGGGAGTGCAATCTCCATCTTATCCAGGAGTTCTATGCCAATTGGAACCCAACCTCCTTACACAGCCACACCATAAAAATCAAAGGACAGGTAGTCACATTTGAGCTCCACCACTTGAATGAAATCTTGGGGGCGCGGGACACAGACGCTCATGTCCTCCGTCAGCTGAACATCACTCCACCCTATGCGGACATCAGACGCACCTTATGTGGAGCTCGATCGACAGCCAGGTGGAGCAGGCACAAGGAGAGAGGCTACCACCAGACATTGCCCTACTCTTAGATGAACCGGGAGGCCCGGATTTGGTTGAAGATTGTGTGTTCATGCCTGATCCCTGGGGTGCACATGATAGATGTCACCCGGGATAGAGTTTGCTTGGTGTATGCCCTGATGAAGGGGTTGGAAATCAATGTGGGGGCGGTGATCATCTCCGCCATGAAGAGAGCCCGACTGCATTAGGGGCATAGATACGGGTTCGGTGGTCTGCTTACCACGTTCCTGAGGGGCCACAATATTGAGGAGGAGGCCCTAGATTACATCCCTCAGATCGACAGGCGTGCCTTGGATGTCACCAAAACCAAGGCACCTGACACTACTTTTGGGCGGGTGCTCACACTAGCCGAGCAACATGCTCGGGATGATTAGTACATGGCCCGCATGTACGGGATGTAGATGTTGCAGCTGCACATCGGAGGACGGCCCGCAACAGAGGATGAGCTGTGGCAGCTCGAGTTGGATTACCCATTCAACGAGAATGCCCGAGATTTATACAGAGTGGGGCCTGCATTTGTGGAGCCCATGGATGATGATGTCCCTACCGATGAGGAGACACACCGGGAGGACTTAGATGTTGAGTCGGACGAGGACGGTGGGGGCGATTTTGACATGGGGGATGAAGCACTAGCAACTGATGAAGAAGTTGAATACTTTGATTGATCAGGGAGTTTCACCACCCAACCTTTGTGATATTTTGAAATTATGTGAACATTGGGGATAGTGTTCGGCTTAACTGTGGGGTGGGAGTAGCTAGGTGCTAGCTGTTTTGTTTATGTTTTGTTTATGTTTGTTGTGCTTGTGCTAAATGTGACCTTGTGACTCTGTGTTCCGGTTCTGTAATTAATGTTGGTGTTGTAATGAATCTTGAGTTGTTGTTGTGTTGCTGTTGTGTATGATGTGTAAATATTTTTTAAATTATATTTTTATCTTTTTCTATCGATTTTTCTATCGAAATTTTTTATTGAATTTTTTTATGTTGGGTTTCTCATCTTTTATTTTTGGTGCTTTTACCAAGAATAGTCCCATTGAACCGAAGTCGTAGATAGCGATTGTTCCCTATGATGGATGGATGACGACCGTCTTAAGGGAAATGTAGTCGATAGGAGTAGTTTTTTTTCTTTTTTTCTTCTTTTTGTTGTTTGTTTCCCAAACGTATCGCTAATTAATGGTTCGAAATTCTGGTTACGAATTGTACATGATATTAAGATGCAAAAGTGATTCGTATGAAAGCATGCAAAGGTGTTAAACATGTTGAGATACCTAGGCCATAGAATTCGATTCGGTGTGATCGAGGCTTAATAATGAATTCTTGTAATTAGCTGATTGAAGAGTCTGTGAATATGTCTTGAGTTGAGCATGTGCAATGAGTGTGAGGTGAGGTTTCGACTATTCCATGCTATTGTGAAGTGTCTAGAACTTGTCTGGTGTGTGTACTAAACGAAATGAAGGATGTGGATTGTAGGAAAGGATGTAGGCATTTCTTTGAATAAACCGAAAGTTTTTCCCTTATCATACCTACCTTGAATGTTACATCCTAGTTAGCCCCATTGAGCCTTTAGCCTATTCTTTGAGAGGTACAAACCGAGCTTAATCCCTTCTTTTTATTAGCCGTGAATTTGATCCAAAACCCTTAAGCGCTTAAGAAAAAAACATTTTTCCCAAAGTGTAAAGGAGTGAGAAGTGTGAACCGAAAGGAAAGCGGAAGTTGTGAAAACTAAATAAAAGGTCAAAGGTGCACTAGTTGAAATTGATTAATTTAATAGTAGAGAGTAAGAGAATCCATGAATGAGAAAAAAATAAAGATGCATAACTACTCTTTGCTAGTAAGTCGAGTGTGCTTAAAGAAATAGGAACAAAAACAAAGAAGAAAATTCAAAAATGAGAGGATGGAGGAAGAAGCAATGCCCGTACTAAAGGTGGGATGTATTGAAGAGCGCTTAGGGAAGCTAGTTGCTATTATTGGTTAGCCCAGTATTGACTAGTTCCTCAGCTTACATTACAACCCATTAAGTCCTACGTGATCTTACATCACGCGTCCTTATATTAGTGGAGTAAAACACTAGAGGCAAGCTTATGGTTCATGACATGATGCATGTGAATTCTTTGGGAGAGCGAGCGAAATTGTAATTGTATACCCCTACACATAGTGCTTTGGAAATATTATGATGGCAAATGGGGTAATTCTCTTATGTTGTGAGGGCACATGCTTGATGAGAGATAAAATTTCATGTCGGATGTCTTGATCAGTTGATTTGCATGAGTTTTCCAAGATCGAGAATCGATTCTTGAGGTTAGGAGGTCTTAATGTGGTGTACTTCATTGTATTGATGATACCATGCATGTCTTCTTGATGATTTGCTATCCTAAATAATCTGTATAGTCGTAGCTTGAATGGTCGAGCCAAATTAGTTATGTGTGGGTTTCAATTGCATGAGATGTAAAAGTATTGTTCGAGGATGAACAAGGTTTTAAGTGTGGGGTAAGTGATCTTGGGCAGAATTGCATGCCCAAGTGATACTCAAATGCTTCATTTCGACTTGTTTATCTATTATTATGTGTATATTCTCATGTGATTATTTGATAAATGTGAATTTATACTAACCAACATGATTAGTGTTGTTTTGCAGGTAAAAGGAAATTTTGAAAGCTAATATATATGTTGGTGAAGTGCGGGAATGGACTTGGAAGCAAGAAGCGGAAGTTGACAAGGGAAAATGGCAAAAATAAGGGCTCCGCGATGGCGCCGTGTCACGCTACCATTGTGGAGGCATTCTGCCTGGGATGAATTATTTATGTCAAATTTCAGTGGAGGTTCGCGTTACCTCCGTGGCACGGAGGCAATGCTCCGCGATGCACTCCGTGTCACATTGAGTGTGATTACCTGGAACCTCAAGTTCCAGTGAAGGTGCGCAATAGCACCGTGGCACGGAGGCAAGGATCCGTGATACAAGTCGTGCCACGGTGAGGTGCAGTTACCTGGGAGCCGACTTCCAGTGGGGTTCTGCGATAGCCCCATGGCACGGAGGGATGTGCTCCGCGATACACTCTGTGCCACGTTGCTTGTTATTCCGGAAAAAATTCTTAATAGTATAAAAAGCACACTTAGGTTTTATTTTATACATTCTGACTTGGTGGAGCAAGAACGTGGGTTACAGGCAGTTGAGAGGACGAAAATTCTAGGGTTATTCTCTTCCTTTTTCTCTTTAATTTCAATTGCTTGTATGAATTCTACTTATTTGAAGATGTTTACTCTACAAATGAGTGGCTAATTCACTTCTTGCTGAGGGTAAGGATAATTGTAGAGGAATGTAATTATTGATCATTTCAGTTTTCATCTTTTCTTCAATGGTTGTTCTATCAATTCTTGTTTTTACTGCATTAATGTTTGGCCAATGTTATTGTATATCTTAGAAATCCAATTTTGATTTTGAAAAGGAAAGGAATTGGACAGATGTGAATTGGTAGGATATGATCTTTTCTTAGCTGTAAAAATTGAGAAAAGATTTACATTCAGAATAAAAATATATCTGAAAGTCTTATTAGTCAATTATGGAATCGGTTATGTAGGGCTAGAGCATGAGATTCTTATATCACAGAAATGTAGAATAAGGTTTCATGATCCTTTAATTGGATAGGAGTCGAAAGATCCAATCCATAGGCAATTAATTCCTGACTAGAAACCGAAGAGAAGATTAGCTTAATTGAATTAATAAATTACATCCCTGCATGCTTGCCTAAACCTCAGCTTGTTCATTGCTATTGTTCAGACTCAAATTATAATCTTGACTTAGATTCTTATTACTTAGTGATCTTAACTCATAAAACACTATTTATTTGGTTGTCTGCATTCATAGAGATATCGTTCACTGACGTTTAAGTTAATTAATACCGTAGTTCAGTTCCTGTGGGATCGATACTTGGCTTGAAATAAAGCCACTTTACTACTTGTACGACCACGTACACTTGAGGGTTGTTTTGGGTCGAGCACTTGCTAACACTACAAGACCTGATATAGCCTTTTCGGTTAATTTGTTAGCAAGGTATAGTTCTGCTCCTACTAGGAGACATTGGAATGGGATCAAACACATAATGCGGTATCTAAAAGAGACTACCGATATGATCTTATATTATTCTAACAATTGCAGTCCCCGATCTTGTTGGTTATGTTGATGTTGGGTATTTATCTGACCCACACAAAACTCGATGTCAAATTGGCTACGTGTTCATATATGGAAGAACTACCATATCTTGGAGATCTACAAAGCAGTCCTCTCGTATCCACTTTATCAAATCATGCTGAGATAATAGTTATTCATGAAACAAGCCGAGAATGTGTGTGATTGAGGTCAATGATACATCTCATTAGAGAAAAATGTGGTTTGAAATGTGACAAAGTACCCACAATTTTATATGAAGATAATGCAGCATGCATAGCACAACTAAAGGGAGGATTTATAAGAGGAGATAGAATGAAGCACATCTCGCCAAAGTTCTTCTACACACATGAGCTCCAAAAGAATGGTGATATCAATGTGTAACAGATTCGTTCAAGTGACGATGTGACTGATTTATTCACCAAGTTTCTACCAACTACAACTTTCAAAAAGATGGTGCACAAGATCGGGATGCAAAGATTCAAGGATGTTCTAATTAGGGGGAGTTAATACGCGTTGTACTCTTTTTTTCTTATGAGGTTTTGTCCCACTGGATTTTCCTTGTAAGGTTTTTAATGAGGTAGCCAAAATGTGTATTATTAGATATTTGTACTCTTTTTTCTTCACGAGATTTTTTCCCGCTGAATTTTTTCTAGTAAGGTTTTAACGAGACACATTATCTATCAAATAGACATTCAAGGAAACATACTTGTATTGTAGTGAATGTCTATAAAGGTATTTATATTGTAGTGGATATATGTGTTTATAGTATAGTGAAAGTCTATCTTTTGGAGAAAAGTTAGGAGAAATTATCTCTATAAATAGAGGGGTTCTCCTTCATTGTATTTCATCTCATTAAGAGAAATAAGAACTTCTCTCTTCTCCCTTTCTCTAAAATATTCTTCCTCTTGCTTTATTATTTCATAACAGTTTCTTACATCTTTCCTTGTTTGAACTATATTAAAAGTCCAACCATTTAAAATTTTAAAATCAATTACAATTTTGTTAACTTAGCAATTTTTTCTTTATTAAACTAACTAATTATCTATCAGAAACTTTCAACTCATGTACGAGAAAATATATTAAAGGGTAAAATAAAATTTTTAAAGTTATGCTATAACTAAATATTTAAAGTATGAAGCCTCATAGCAAACTATCATTCACTTTTTTACCCTTTTAATAATAGAATATGATTAGTAAGTGCTAATTGTTTAAACAAATAACGTATACTATATGTTTTATTATACTATACAACTTTGTATTACAATGCACCTTTGTAATGCTAATATTTATATTAAATGTTAATATGTTAATAGTGTAGTAATATAATTTTTATAATAATTAACATTATATATATAATGCATGTATTTAAGTGTTCACGATAAAATAAATGATTTTTCACCTTTCAACCAAACGTTATTTCTACGACGTTTTTGTTTATTGAAATAATTTTAGAACAATCTGAAGAAAGAACTAATGGATTGGATCAAATTCTTAAATATAATCATTTATTAACTTACAATTTATAATTTTCTTTCTAACTTCTTATATTATTATATAAATACATCTTTTAAATATTATTTATGCTATTTAAAAATTTTGTTCTTATTAATATGAGAGACATGCATGAGGCGCGTACACTAAAACTAGTACTATTTTAAAAGTGTAAAGACCCTTAGAAATGTTTATTGAACGTTTTGTCTTTATTAAAAGACTCTGCAATAGACAAAATTATCCTTTACTACTTTTCTTAAATAATTATTATTCTAATATTTAGAAGAAATTAATTAAAATTATAACTATTAAATCTTTATTTATTTGTAAAAGATAAGAACTCCTAATATTTAGTACTTTAAAATTGACTAAAACTTTACTCCTTAAATCTTTCCTTATTTAAACTATATTAAAAGTCCAAACATTAAGACTTTATAATTAATTACACTTTTGTTAACTTATATCAATTCTTTATTTATTAAACTAACTAATTATCTATCACAATTTTTCAACTCATGATATGAGAAAATAAATTAAAGAGTATAATTTTATTAGGAAAAATGGCCAAATTTATCCCTCTACATTGAAAAATTAACTAAAATATCTTTCATCATACATTGGGTCATATTTACCCTCGCTGTTATGAAAATTTTCATCTATACCCTTCATTTAACAGAAAAATTCAAATCAACATAAATGACCATTTTTAAAAATTAAATTCATATCCTAATCTAATCCGTCAACCCCGATACGTCTTAACATAAAATTTCAGCCCTAAATTCTTATCGCCGCTAACTTACTATGTTTCCATCTCTTCCTGCAGTTAAATCCCTGGTTTGCTGATTTTGCTAATCATATTGTTAGTGACATGATGCCAGAAGACTTGACTTTTATTAGAGGAAGAAATTCCTTTGTGATGGGAATAATTTTTTTTGGGATAAGCCATATTTGTTCTAGCTCTGCACTGATAATCTGATAAGAAGATGTATCCCAGAAGCAGAAATGATGAGTATTCTGGAGGCTTGTCATTCATCTCCTGTTGGGGGGCACCATGGTGGTGGTCGAACAGCTCAGAAGATCTTGCAATGTGGGTATTATTGGCCCATGATACACTAGGATGCATAGGATTTTGCAAAGGCATGTGATCAATGCCAAAGGCAAGGAGCCATATCTCAAAGACATGAATTGCCTATAACCCTAGTCTTGAAAGTCGAATTGTTTGTTATAGGGGCATAGACTTCATGGGTCCGTTTGTGAGCTCTTATGGTCAGAAGTATATCCTGGTGGCAGTGGATTATGTTTCGAAATAGGGGAATCCATGGCATTGCCAGATAATAATAGAAAGATCATCACTAGATTCTTAAAAAAGAATATATTTTCAAGATTTGGTACTCCAAGAGCTATTATTAGTGACAGAGGTTCCCGCTTCTGTAATAAAGCTTTCAGTGCTCTGTTGGCAAATTATGGAGTTAAGCAGTACAAAGTGGCTACCTTTTATCATCCGCAATCAAATGGTCAAGTGGAGGTACCAAATCGAGAAATCAAAACCACCCTGGCTAAGACTGTGAATTCTAACTAAATCGACTGCGCTCGAAAGCTTGATGATGCACTATGGGCATACCAAATGGTGTTCAAAACACCCATTATATATCCTCATACCAGTTAGTGTTTATCAAAGCCTGTCATTTGCTTGTTAAGCTTGATCATAAGAATATGTGGGCACTCAAGAAGCTCAACTTGAGCTGGAGCGAGGCTGCAAATCTAAGGCTTGATCAGATCAATGAGATGGATGAATTCTGGCTGAGAGCTTATAAGAGGGAAGCCTTATATAAAGAAAAGATGAAAATGTACCATGATCGGAGGATTGAAAATAGAAAATCGGCCCCAAAGATCTTGTGTTGTTGTCCAACTCAAGACTTTGTCTATTTCCGGGCAAACTATAGACAAAATAGTTTGGGCCTTTCAAGATGGCACAAGTATTCCCATCTAGAGCTATTGAGCTGGAAACCAAAAAGGTGAATGCTTTAAAGTGAACAGACAGCCTGTGAAGCAGTATTATGGAGTGCCTGAAGAGGTAAAGATGTTGTAATTGGTGTACCTTGATGAAATATAAGTAATCAAGGTACCTGAGTCGTGTCGTGACGTTAAACCAGGCGCTACTTGGGAGGCAATCCAAGATTGTTATATTTGTATTTTAATATAGCAAAAAAGTTCTTTTTTATTATTGTTCTTTTTTGAAAGAGGTGTCAAGTGTGCAGGTACAGGTGATTCTGGATAGAAGTGACGGAACAAGTGACGAGCCGTCATTATGGTGACGGACCGTCACTCTAAACCATCAAAATGAAAAAAAAATGGGCATTCTGGATAAGCCTAATAGCACAGTTGATGAGCAGTCAGAACCATGATGGTTGTCACTCTGAACCTCAAAAATAGAAGAAAACTATGAACATTCTAGATAAGGGCGATGGTAGAGTTGACGAGCCGTCGTTTCAATGATGGATTGTCATGTACTACGTCAATACGGAAACAAGAAGGAATCAGTATGGATAAAGTTAAAAGTGAAGTTGACAGACCGTCGAGTCCTTGACAGGCTGTCACTCACACCGTCACCTATCAGGTAGTTGTCCCAAATTCTTAGTCCTGTTTTGATTTCGTTGATAAGGGAAAAGTGTGATATTGTGCTTTATCTTCTCACTGTCTAAAGGTAATCATGGCATCGAAATTCCAACCCACCAAAGATGGCTCACAGAGGAAAACTGAAAGAACTGAGACAACACATCACCTTAGAGATAAAAACACTAACTCTGAAAAGGAGGTACAGGATATCTAGGTTGAGGGACCATCACCAGCCTACCAAACTAGATCCATTGCTAGACAAAATGTTGCTGCTCCCTAGTCTGACGAGGGAGATAATTCATTAGAAAATGGATCTAGTTCAGATGGCTCAGGCTCTAACTCAGAGGAAGAAAGTGGCAATGAGGCCATAAGCAGTGCGGCAAGGGAACCTAAACCACTACAAGGAGATGTCCTCAAAGATAAAACACTAGGATTTAGGGACAGTATGTGCTGGTAAATCAAGGGGTCAGATAAATATTTTCAGGAGCACCTCACCGCCACAGGAAGAGGACATCTCAAGAGGAGCATTGTTGAGTAGGTGAAGATCATAGACATCAAATTATCCGAGTACCCAGACATTGAAAGAGGGTACAAATTCTATGGCCTAGGGTGGATGAGTGAGGCACTAGGCTCATAAACCCCAATATGGTTCGTGAATTCTATGCGAACTATATGGCAACTCTGGACGGTATGTACAAAAAGGGGCAAAAGGTGAGAGATATGCCTAGACTACTTAGTGTACAAGTCCGTGGAATCCAGGTCGACAACTCAGCAAATACCATCAATAGAATGCTTTATGGGCCAGAATTTATGTTGCCAGCCAGAACTATAGAGTTCGACTACAGAATGAGAGAGCAGCATAATCAACATTCATGGTTGGCATAGGTTCTGACTGATGGTCTGCCCTCATGTAACATACCAAAAGTCCCTAAGAAAAGACCCGAGGACTGATATGGAGAAAACAAGAAAACCTACACTAGGTCATAGAACGAGTCATTGAGTGACTCACCAAGTGACCCGATAGCTCGTCATGTGACCCATTAAGTGGGAAGGCATGGTGAAAACTTGGATTTCAGAGAGTCTTGACGACTGGTTAAGCGACCCATTAAGTGTCTTGATGAATCGTTAAGTGAAGACGTCGAGAAAAGATCAGAGAATGGATTTTTAACTCCAGTGCAATAGGTCAGGAAATTACCCATGCAGAGACTCGACGGATCGTGAAGTGGTTCGTTGGGTCTGGCGGCAGAGTCAGTTTTTAAGTCAGGTTTTTAAGGGTGTTTTCATAATTTCTAAGTTCCTAACTCCTAAACTAAGTCGTTTTAATCTTTTAAAAGGATGTTTTAAAGGGTTTTATTCATCCTAAACCCTCATTCTACTCCTAACACCTCTAAGTGAAGATCAAATCCCCTCAATAGCAGCTAGGGTTCTTCATCAATCTTTCCCTTAATTCCCTTTGCGTCTCCAATCAAGTTGAGGATTATTCAAGCCTAGGTATGTAAGGTTATGAATTGGGAAAATCCTTCCGCCCTCATGCCCTTTTTAAGTTCAATTCTATAATCTCTATTTCTCAAGTTCTAAATTGTGAAATTCTAGGGTTTGACTAAATTCAATGAAATTATCCATGATCTCTTTATGGGTTCAATTCTCTCATGTTTCAATTGATGAATTATGGTTATTAGGGCAGATTTGACTCTCAAAGTTCTTACTAATTCATGATTTTAAGTTTATGGTGATTTTTTGCCCTATTATCCATGATTTTGTGAATTTCAAGTTTATGAGCCCATGATTTTAAGTACGATGAAATATTAAAGTACACATAAATGTTTACGAATTCTTAAACTTATGATTTTGTGATTTCGAATTATGAAGCCTTATTCAAGTATGTATCATTTCATGATTTGGGCAAGCCCATGTAAAGTCAAGTATGCTTCACCATGATTTTTTTAACCAAAGCTTATAAGATAAGTTTTAAAGCGATGTTTCGAAGTCAAGACTCCCAAGAAATAGATTTAAGCTATATTTTGAGAAGACGATTGTGAGTGATATGTATATTTTTGGGAATAGTGTCCAGCATCGAGTAGGCCAAGAATTTCGAGGACGAAGGTCTCATAACTACGCACCATCGTAGATATATATTCATATTTGGGACCTCTCAAGAGAGTGCTCCCCCCCCCCCCCTGAGGGTGCACTAATGATATCACACCTTAATCGTTCTTTGCCCTGACTAGTCTTAGGACGTCTCTGCCCACTTGAGTGAAATAGTTGGGGCATCATGTAAGCTCTATCATGATGGTGTCGGTTATGGCGAAGCCTCCTATTGTTCCTCATGTTTATGACTTGCGATACTATGTTTTATTGCATATTTGACCAATTGATCAACTTATGAGTTTTCACTTATGATTTCAAGCATGGTACGCTATATGATTTATATTTCTAAACCTTGAGTCATTATGTTTAGCTTATGATGAATATCTCATGATTATGTTTACTTCAAGAATATGACTTTAATATGTTGTCCTTGCTCTCATGTTCTATCTTGTTTTATATACATGATTTTAGACTATCATTTTACTAGCGTGTTTTACTTTCTCTACATACTCAGTCCCATTCAAAGTACTGACCGCATACTCTATGTTATATCGTCTCGTGATATAGGTTCGGGTGACTAGTCTCAGTCCCAACGTTAGCTCGCTCCCGCTTTAATCCAGTACATCCCTTTTTTGGTGAATCCTCATGGTCTGAGGATGACAGTTTTGAGTTCATCTAACTTTTTCATGTCTTTTAGCTTCAGACTTGGCGACTAGTTGGGGGTGTTGTCCCATTAGCTCATCTTATGGTCAGAGGATTTTCAGACAGTTGTGTATAGATGGTTAAGCATTGTTGAATCGTGTTTACACTTGTGTTTTTATGTTGAATTCTAGTTTATTTCCGCTTTAAATATGCTCTTTTTCATGTTATGTATATGTCATGGGTTAGTTTAGATCCATTCATAGTTTTAGGTTCCGAGTCTTGATCCAGGATCCACGCTCAGGTCGTGACACCTCATGGCTAACAAATTCCATGGAGAGAATCATTAAGTCCTCATTGACGTTCGCAGCAAAATTTCAATGGGCAGTGGTGCGGCTCTGACTATTTCCGACTGGAGGAGATAATGCTTTAGAAGAGGACAGGGAAGTATTAGTAGCCAGCCTGATGTTAGCCTTCCCATTAAATATTGGAGTTGTTATAGCAGATGAGATTAAAAGCCGAGCTACAACATTATCCACATCACTGCTATTTCCATGTTTGATAACCCGGTTATGCAGAGAGGCTCATGTCCCCATATTAGCTGGGATAGATATTGAGACGCCTACAATCAAGAAGTATAATCTGGAAAAATCTAAAGATGAAACAAGGCATGACCTGAAACTTCACAAATCAGTCTCTGAGGTATTTGGGCTCAGTGATCAAAGTGCGAGAGTGGCTAAAGGTATTATTCACATAGCTGGAGCAGCCACAGGGACAGAGCTAGTTTGCCTTGCAGCCTCACTCCCCACATCTACACCATCCACCTCTGGTGCAGCTGTAGCAACATGAGGAGTAGAATTGACTAAGACATTAGTTGTTGCGCCACAGTCCCCATAGTATGCATTTATGCTAACAAATTTTGCAAAGATGGTCGGAAAAGAAGACAGTCATGAGAAGCAGATGAAGCTGTTCGCTGAACAGCTGGGCACCTGTATGGATAGAGTTATTACTGCTGCGTTAGCACCATATGTGATCCCTCATGCTCGCATTGATGATATGGAGGCACGGGTGAATGAGAGACTGAAAGACCTGACCGTGCCACACTTAGTAAAATTTATGGACGAGTTGAAAAAGACCTAAGATGACATTCTTATGTTGCAGCAAGAGCGACAAAATTAGGAGTTCCTGATTCTAGTATTTAAGGAGTTGGAGGGAGATGAGCCTTTTATTGATTTGTTGGGCGAGCAGCCTAAAGAAGTAGGAAAAAACCCAAGAGAGGGTGTTGAGGACGAGGTCAAATCACAAAAGAAGAAGCATAGAAAAAGGAAACGTGAGTGGATTTGCTCGAGGTGATCTTGGGCAGATTTATATGCCCAAGTGATACTCAAACGTATCATTTTCGCCTTGTTTGTTATGCAATATGTATATATTCTCATGTAATTGGTAATAAAATGTGAATTTATACTAACCAACATGATTAGCATTTGTTTTGCAGGAAAATATGATTTTTAGGAGCTAAAATGCATGTTGGAGTTATATCGGAGTTGGACTTGGATGCGAGCATGGAAAAGACCTTGGAATGCGCAAAGTAAAGGGGCTCCGCGATGGAGCCATGCCACGCTACCATCGCGGAGGCACACTGCCTGGAGGGTGATTTAAATGGCAAATTCCAGTAAGGCCTCGCGACAGCTCCGTGGCACGGAGATAAGCCTCCGCGTTGGCCTCCGTGCCACGTTGAGGTTATTTTCCCGGACCCTGGAATTCCAGAGAGGGTCCGCGTCCACGCCGTGTCACGGAGGCAGTGCTCCGCGTTGACCTCCGTGACACGTTGCTTGTTATCCCGGGAAAAATTCCCACTAGTATAAATAGAACACTTAGGTTTATTTTAATTAATGGAGACTTGGTGGAGCAAGGACGTGGGTTAGAAGCAGTTGAGGGACGAAAAAGCTAAGGGATTTCTTCTCTTCCTTTCTTCTTTCAATCAATTGTATGTATGATTTACACTTGTTTTAGGATGATTAATCCACAAATGAGTGGCTAATTCTCTTCCTTGCTGAGGCTTTGAATAATGGTGATGAATTTTGATTGTTAATTATATGGTTTTCTTCTTCTTCTTCCATGTTGTTCTATTAATTCTTGTTCTTACTGCAGTAGTGTGTGGCCGACATTAATGTACATCTAAAAAGTCCAATTTCACTCGAGAGAGCACGAAATTGGAAAGTTGTGAATTAATAGGGTATTGTTCTTAACTTGATTTGGGAAAATTGGGTTTTGATGTGCTTTCCTGATAGAAATATACTTGAAAGCCGTATTAGTCAATTTAGGAACCGGAATTGTAGTGCTAGGTCATAAATTGCATTTGATCACAGAAATGTGACGAATGGTTTATGATTCTAAAGTGAAATTAAATACGAGAGTTTTAATTTCTAGGCTAATGTTCTTGGCTAGCAACATGAAGAAAAGATTAACCAAATTGTGATTATCGTCAAATTCATTGCTTGTTCTTAACCTTGGCATGCTCATATCCATAGTTTCAATTCACAGTAAATAATTGTTAATAGTTTTAGTATATATAATTTATAAACAAAAACTTATTTAACTGTTGGTTACGTTGTTGTTAGCATAATTAGAAGTAAGATAAGAATATAGTGTACTTAGGCAATTTTACTTATCCAGAGTCTCCTTGGATCGATACTTGGCTTACTTAGCCACTTTATTACTTGTTTGACCACGTGCACTTGCGTGTCGGTTTAACCATATACCCTAAGCACCCGAACAAGTTTTTGGCACTGTTGCCGGGGAGGCTAGGCAATTGGTGAAATTGTGTTAAGTGTAAATTTACTGTATTTTTGTTTTATTTTCTTAAGTGTTGACAACTTGGTCTTAGTATTTGTTTTAATTCTTTGTTCATTTTAATTTTTCTCTCTTTCGGATACCCTCATTGACATGACATCTTGGAATATAAATGGTGGATACACATATTTCGGCGAATCTTGCATGAATTGCGGAGGACCCCACTTGTGGCAAAACTGTAACACGTGCAATATATGTGGGTGTCAATATGGCCATTGGGGTGATTGTCCAAAGGCATATTCCCCTCCCCCAAGCCCCCGCTATGATCATTCTGTTGTTTTTGCTGAATATAGGCATGTTGAAAATGAGGACTTGGGACGCCAAGTTCAAATAGAGGACATGATGAAACAACTCCTGGAGCAATCAGAAGCAATGAAGGAGTCGGTGGCAGAATTGATAATTCAGCAAAAGGAGAATGCCGAGGCTGTAAGCAGGATGAGCGTCAAACTCACGGAGATGTGTGCTGAGGCTGAAGCTTGTGATAATTTGCAGGTGACAGTTTTAGCCGATATTCAAGAGGAACTACAAGAGGAATACAAGGGTGAATTTTTGGATGAAGCCCAACAATTAGAATCTCTTGAGTGTCTCCGTGATCGGCTCATACCTATAGAAAATCCATTCATGGAAGAAGAGAAAGAATATCTCCCATTTGACCTTAATGGAGAAATAGATGTCGATGTTGAAAAGGTGTACACAAGTAAGGAAGTAAAGCACAATGCAATTTCAGAGTTGAGGTTGATTGGACCACACTCGAAGCATTTTTCGACATTAAGTTTGGTCGACAACATAGAAATAGAGTCTTCCAAGATTATAGAGAAATGTCTAGAGGAGGACCAAGCCCCGTATATTCTGAAATTTGCTAACTCGAAGCAACAAAATGACTTCACTTACTCAAGGGCCAATAAGTTCAAAAGAAAACATCTACTGCTTGGTCCTTACAATTTTTCACCACCACCCCAGGAGAATAAGAGGAAATTAGAGAAGAAATTAGGGGTGAAATTCATATCCTCAAGGCGAAGGAAAAAGCGGTGAAACTTGGTACGTCAAGCCGCGACGGTAAACCAGGCGCTGCACGGGAGGCAACCCGTGAAAAATATTTTCTTTCTTTCTTTTTTTTTGTGTAAATAATTTTTATTTTTATTTTTCTTTTCTTGATTTGGTATAAATTTTTCGTTTTTAGTTAATACTTTTCATTTTAGTTAGGGAAATCTATTAATCTAACCAATTTTGTTTAGTGAGGTGATTTTTCAGGTCAAACGGAGACAAATATGCATGGAATCGGGAAGAATAAGGCAAGGTATGAAAAAATAATTAAAATGAAGAGACAGTGCACTGGGGCGTTGGCTCCGTGTCACAGAGGAAGGGCTCCACGTTACCCTCCGTGACACGTTGAAGGTAAAATCCGGATTTTTAAAATTTCCAGTAAGCCAACGCGTTGGCTCCGTGTCACGGAGGAGAGGCTCCGCGTTACCCTCCGTGACACGTTGCCTTATATTTGGTGCCCGGTCACACCGGGTTGCCGGGTGACCCCCGTGTTTTTCTTTAAATTAACCCCGATTTTCTTGCCCTTTCTCCCCATTTATTTTCCTCTCCGCGACCAAACACCCAAACCCCCCTCCCCAATCAACGTGCCACGCCACTAAGCAAAGAAATCATAAAGTTTCTTCGGTTCTTCAACGTAAAGGTATGTTTTCCTTGTTTCTCTCTAAGTTTTGGCGATTTTAGTCGAATTTGGGCAGGTGAGGTGAGATATATCATCCTAAGTAGCAATTGAGCATGAAATTGAATTATTTGTGATTGATGAATGTTCGGAATGTTGTTATTAGCGTTTGAACTTGTCGACTACGTGAATAATTCGAAATTGATTGTAAAATTGAATTCTAGGGCTTAGGTTGTTGAAATTGACTTGGGTAATTTGATAATTCGGTGAATTAAATGCCGGGGTGTGTTTGGGAATTGAGATTAGTCGGTGTACATATTGTTTGAATGTAAAAGACGACGAATTCTCGAATTTTTTGGGAAAATGTGGAAATTGTGCAAATTGGTTTGATTATTTAGATTTGTATGTATATATAGAACTTTTGTCGTTGTTTTTATTTGTTGTTTTTGTTGCTAAGTGCGATGGTTGAATTGCTATCGATAGTAGGATTGGGATTAGTTGTATGAAGTCTGAGTAGTACGCTAAGCGTTATGCTGTCGAAATTTTTGTGAACGCACTAAGCATAAATTGTATAGTTGATTGTTTTGGTGTAAATTGAGTTATCCTTGCCATAGTTTGTAAAAGTAGCTAAGGACTAAGTGTGGGGTAAACGTTGTGTAACCCGACCTTAGCCGAAGTTAACATGTATTTAGCTTAACGTTGTGCTTGTTTATGTATATTGACAGGTACAATGGCGAGTAGGCAGGATAAGGGCAAAGGTGCTTCTACTTCTGGCACCGGGAGAAAAAGAATGAGAATGGGCACCGCAGTCCCAGCTGCACCAGCTGTTCCGCGTGGCCAACGCCGCCAATACAGAACAAGGTGGGTAACCGAGGAAGGGAAGAAGTGGTATGCTAAGCATAAGGAAAGCAAGTACTTCCCGGAGGAACATATTGCACGGGAACCACTAGCACAGGAGTTCCCCCGTATTGTGCAGAGGATTGAAGCAGCTGGGCTCAGCTTTATATTTCAGGAGCCCAAGGAGTGCAACCTACATTTGGTCCGGGAGTTCTACGCAAATTGGAACCCGGCCATCAGAAGCCACACAATAAAAATCAGAGGGCAGATTGTCACTCTGGAACCCCAGCAATTTAATGCCATCGTTGGAGCGCGGGACACAGACGCTCACGTTCTCCGCCAGCTAAACATCACCCCACCGTACACCGACATTAGACGTACGTTGTGTGGGGCTCGATCCACAGCCCGATGGAGCAGACATAAGGAGAGGGGTTACCACCAGACTCTGCCTTATTCGCAGATGAACAGGGAGGCCAGAATATGGCTGAAAATAGTGTGTTCGTGCTTGATCCTGGGGGTTCACATGACGGATGTGACCCGGGACCGTGTCTTCTTGGTGTATGCCCTTATGAAAGGGCTGGAGATTAATGTTGGGGCGGTTATCATATCCGCCATGAAGAGAGCCCGACTACACCAGGGCCACAGATATGGGTTCGGTGGACTCATCACCACCTTCCTCTGAGGCCTCGATGTCGAGGAAGAGGCTTTGGATTACATCCCGCAGTTGGAGCGGAGGGCCCTCGATGTGACAAAAACTAAGGCCCCTGACACCACACACGGGCCAGTGCTGACTTTGGGCGAGCGACATGCTCGTGACGATCAGTACATGGCACGTATGTTTGGCATGCAGATGCTTCAGCTACGGATTGGTGGAAGACCAGCCACCGAGGAAGAGTTATGGCAGTTGGAGCTGGATTACCCATTTGGTGAGAACGCCAGAGCCTTATGCCGAGTGGGACCAGCCTTCATTGAGCCTACTGATGACGATGTCCCCACTGACGAGGAGACACGTCGGGAGGACTCCGATGTGGAGTCCGATGACGACGATGGAGCTGACTCAGACATGGGCGACGAGGCAGCAGCACCAGATGAAGAAGTCGAATATTTCGACTGAGCAGGGAGTTCCACCACCCGAAATTTTGTGCTTTGTATTTTTGTGAACACTGGGGACAGTGTTCGATTTAAGTATGGGGTGGGAAGTAGTTAGGTGCTGGGGCTGGGCTAATCTGTTGAATGCTTTTTCCTTGGTTTGTATGTATGTTTATGTTTCCCTGTTGTGACTGATTTGTGTTGTATCTGTATATATTTTTTTTTGTGGTTAATGATGTGTGTTGTGACAAGTTATGGTTGCCAGTGATATTTTGTAAATATTTTGTAAATATTTCTTTCTTATCGAAATGATCGATATTTTTCAAAATTTTTGCGAAAATATTTTGCACTTATCTAAATATTTTGTAAATAGTTTTCCATCGACATGATCGATGTTTTGCAAAAAAAAAAATCGATTTTTATTTTGGGTTTCTCGGAGTTTGTTTTCGGTTCTTTTACCGAGAATAGTCCCATTGAACCGATGTCATAGTTAGTGACCGTTCCCTATGATGGATGGATGACGACCGTCTTAAGGGAAATGTAGTCGGTAGGAGTAGGATTTTAATTTATTTTCAGTATTTTTCTTTGGTGGATTGCATCAATGAACCTGTAGTTGCTTTATGGTTGCAAAATTTCGTTGCGTGTTGTAACAGATGTTCAAAATGTAAAAGTGATTCGTTTGAAAGCATGCAATTTTGTAAATATGTTGAGTTACCTAGGCTGTAGAATTTGATTCGGTATGATTGAGGCTTAATTTTTGAATTCATGCAATTGGCTAATTAAAGAGTCTGTGAATGCATCTTGAATCGAGCATTGCATAAAGTGTGAAGTGAGGTATTGTTATTCCATGCTATTGTGAAGTGTCTAGAACTTGCCTGGTGTGTGTACAAAACGAAATGAAGGAGGTGTAGTGTTGGAAAGGATGTAGGCATTTCTTTGTTTTAACTGAGAGTTTCTATTTTTCTTTCTTGTCATACTCTACCTTTTTATGTGATTGTATACCCTAGTCAGCCCGTTGAGCCTTTAGCCGTTTCTTTCTTTCTTTTGTCCAAAATTGTATAAACTAAGCTTTATTCCTTCTTTTCATTAGCCGTAAAGTCTATACAAAAATCTTAAGCGCTTAAGAAGAAAAGAAAATTCTTTTCCCAAAGTGTCGAAGAGTGAGAAGAGTGAAAAGAAAAAGAAAAGCGGAGTGAGGAAAAGGAAGAAGAGGTTGAAGAGGCACTTGTTATAATTAAATGAGAATGAAGGTGCATGAAAACCCTTGGTATTGTGTCAAGTGTGTTGGATGAAATGGGCCGTACGAAAGTAAACCAGCATGAATGGGATGATGAAAAAGAGAAAAAGAAGAACAATATCCATGAGAGTATGGGAATGTGTTGAAAAGGCGCTTAAGGATGCTAGCGACTAGTATTGGCTAATCCAATATATATACTAGTTCCATAGCCCCGTTACAACCCATTAAAGTCCTACGTGATCTTACATTGCATTTCTTTATATTAGTGGAGTAATACACTAAGGGCAAGCCTATGGGTCATGACATGATGCATGTGAATTCTTTTGGGAGAGAGAGTGAAATTAATTTTTACATGCCCCTACTTGAATGTTTGTGTGTTGCATGAACATAAAGGGGAAGATTCTCTTGAGTTGTGAGGGCACATGCTTAATGAAAGATTGATTTTCGTGTCGGATATCTTGATTAGCTGATTTGCATGAGTTTGCCGATATCGAGAGTCGATTCTTAAAGTCTAGGAAGTCTTGATGTATTAAAGGTCATTGCATTGTTAAGACCATGCATGTTTTCTTGATGATTTACAATATTGAATGATCGGTATGACCGCAGCATAAATTGTCGCACCATAGTGGCAAGGGTTGGGATGTAATTTGCATGAGTTGTGTATGTGTTGTTCGAGGACGAACAAGGATTTAAGTGTGGGGTAAGTGATCTTGGGCAGATTTATATGCCCAAGTGATACTCAAACGTATCATTTTCGCCTTGTTTGTTATGCAATGTGTATATATTCTCATGTAATTGGTAATAAAATGTGAATTTATACTAACCAACATGATTAGCATTTGTTTTGCAGGAAAATATGATTTTTAGGAGCTAAAATGCATGTTGGAGTTATATCGGAGTTGGACTTGGATGCGAGCATGGAAAAGACCTTGGAATGCGCAAAGTAAAGGGGCTCCGCGATGGAGCCATGCCACGCTACCATCGCGGAGGCACACTGCCTGGAGGGTGATTTAAATGGCAAATTCCAGTAAGGCCTCGCGACAGCTCCGTGGCACGGAGATAAGCCTCCGCGTTGGCCTCCGTGCCACGTTGAGGTTATTTTCCCGGACCCTGGAATTCCAGAGAGGGTCCGCGTCCACGCCGTGTCACGGAGGCAGTGCTCCGCGTTGACCTCCGTGACACGTTGCTTGTTATTCCGGGAAAAATTCCCACTAGTATAAATAGAACACTTAGGTTTATTTTAATTAATGGAGACTTGGTGGAGCAAGGACGTGGGTTAGAAGCAGTTGAGGGACGAAAAAGCTAAGGGATTTCTTCTCTTCCTTTCTTCTTTCAATCAATTGTATGTATGATTTACACTTGTTTTAGGATGATTAATCCACAAATGAGTGGCTAATTCTCTTCCTTGCTGAGGCTTTGAATAATGGTGATGAATTTTGATTGTTAATTATATGGTTTTCTTCTTCTTCTTCTTCCATGTTGTTCTATTAATTCTTGTTCTTACTGCAGTAGTGTGTGGCCGATATTAATGTACATCTAAAAAGTCCAATTTCACTCGAGAGAGCACGAAATTGGAAAGTTGTGAATTACTAGGGTATTGTTCTTAACTTGATTTGGGAAAATTGGGTTTTGATGTGCTTTCCTGATAGAAATATACTTGAAAGCCGTATTAGTCAATTTAGGAACCGGAATTGTAGTGCTAGGTCATAAATTGCATTTGATCACAGAAATGTAGACGAATGGTTTATGATTCTAAAGTGAAATTAAATACGAGAGTTTTAATTTCTAGGCTAATGTTCTTGGCTAGCAACATGAAGAAAAGATTAACCAAATTGTGATTATCGTCAAATTCATTGCTTGTTCTTAACCTTGGCATGCTCATATCCATAGTTTCAATTCACAGTAAATAATTGTTAATAGTTTTAGTATATATAATTTATAAACAAAAACTTATTTAACTGTTGGTTACGTTGTTGTTAGCATAATTAGAAGTAAGATAAGAATATAGTGTACTTAGGCAATTTTACTTATCCAGAGTCTCCTTGGATCGATACTTGGCTTACTTAGCCACTTTATTACTTGTTTGACCACGTGCACTTGCGTGTCGGTTTAACCATATACCCTAAGCACCCGAACATAAGGCTCAAAGACTATCTAAAGCAGAAGAGGATATGAGGCTCGAGGAGATGCAAGCCCGTGTTAGTGGGCCTCTTCAAGTTCGGCGCCTAGAGCCGGTGAGCAGATGATTGGTGTTATAGCTTCCTTAGAGTCACAGACTCTCCTCACACCTTCTCCAACTACAAAGGCTACCTGACATTTTGAGTGCACCAATCACTACCAGCACCACTGTTGAGGTCCTTGGGGTTACGACACCCTAGACTGTTATGCCAGACTCGCAAGTATAGAGCTTCACGAGTATTTTCTACTTCTAGTTTTAATTTTGGATATATGCATTGGGTATAATGCAGGTTTTTTTAAATGGGGGTGGAGTACCTATGAGTCTGTTACACCTGAGGGTTTTTGTTGCCGTATTTTTTTTCCTCGGGTATGCTATCTAATAGAACCAACCTGTTTAGGTTGTTTTTATTTTTGTGGTTGTTTATGTAAAAGAGAAGTAGGTAAACCTAGAGTAGTTGTTGGCAACAATCTCTTGTGATTTAATCATTGGAAAATCACAAACTTTGATATGCATGTGTTTATCGTTGTAACATAATTGACCATGTTAAATCTGTGCATGACATTAGTTGTATATAGACGTAGCAACTATGCTTAAGCTAAAGAACATTCTAATAATTGGTAGTTAATAGTGCAATTTTGTGCCAAGTGTGTGTGAGCTAATTTGCTACTGTTCTTACTTTGTGCATGCATCTAGAACTTTCCTGGTTTATTTTATTAAGGCCATAGGATAATTAACTAGAAAAGAATCATAGACCATTTTTGTAATCAGTCCATTGAGCCTATATGACTAACCAAACAATATTAATAATCCCTTAATCCCTGATTTTGAGCCTAATTGACCCCTTCATTTCATTAACCTATTTACCTTTCCAATATTTTGATAATGAACCTGTTTCGGCTTTGGTCCCTCCTTGGACATTGTGTACCCCAACTCAGGTAAATCACCTAAGTTGAGGGTGGCTATTATAGGAGTGCATAAAAAGGTTGTTTGTGAAAAATAGAAGCTAATGGTTGAAAGAAACGGGTGTGGTATGGTTGAAAAAGGAAAAAGAAAAACAAACAAAGTGCAAATGAAAAGGAAAAAAGAAAAAAGAATAGTGGCATCTTGAAGAAGAAAAAGAGAATCAAGTGAAAACCACACTCATGAGTTGAAAAAATAAAATGAATAAAAGAGAATAAGGAAGAGAAAATAGGAGTGGAGCAATAGAAATAATGTAGTGTCAAGGAGGGTTAAGTCACTTGGTCCATATGTACCATACCTGCCCCCAAGCCTATATTATAGCCAAGAAAGTCCTATAGTCATCATAGTCAAGTGTCCGAAAACCTGAAGCAGCGATAATATGGGCAAGCTTATGGTATTGTATATGCATCGTTGGAATGTTGTTGTGAAAATAAGTATTTTGTTCTAGTCTCCATGTAAATAACTTTGTATGAAAGTTGGGACTTCTTTGTGGTGAGGGTACTAGAAGAGCACTATTAATTACTAGTTGTTAGGATAATCGTTATTGGGGCATGCAAAGTGCTCTGTTGATATCATAATATCATACGTAGATCCTCATGAGTCAATATGTTGAGTGATCGTTATATGTACACTGTTGAAAGGGAGTTGCACTTGTAAAAAGATCTGTTTTAAGCCCAATGAATGTTGAAGTTTATCCTAAATCTCTTTTACTTTGCTTTTGTATTTTGTGTATTGCATGAGGACAAGCAAATGTTCTAAGTTGAGAGTGTTGATGTGTCGATATTTGACGGCACATTTGATGCTATTAACTATAAATAAATGTAAGTTCTTAAGTAAATTTTGTTAGATTTGATTGTGTTTGTGTTGAATATATAGAAAAATGTTCTTAGGTTGAAGATGGTTTGAAAAAGGCTTAGAAGTTCAAAGTGACGACCATTCTGATGGTCCGTCAACCTTGTGACGGCCCATCAATTCCATTATCAGAATTCAGAAATTCAATAAGATGTGCAGTTGAAGGTGACAGCTCGTTTGACAGCCCATCAAAGCTCTACCGTCAAGCTTAGGCAGTGATTGCATAAAAATATGTTGTTTTGATGATATCTATTACGGAATGTCAATCACTTGACGAACCGTCAAGACTGGCGTTAGTCCCGAAGAGATGTAGCTAGCTACTAGAGAAGCAGCATGTGACGGGCCAAGTGATGGACCGTCACCTTGATGACGAGCTGTCAATTTAGGCATCAGGCGAAAAGCGGGCTTCTTTGTTTGAAGTGTAATTTTGGATTGTCTTAGACTATAAATAATAACAGCTAGGTTATTTTAGTATCAGACTTTTGGAGAGAAAAACACTGACTTTGTATGTTACTTTCAAAAGTTCTTAAAGAGAGATTATCGTATTTCTTGGAATTGGAATCAAGGTTCCATATTATCTTTGTAAGTTGAATCTTCTTTTATGAATATAATTATTGGTGTGATTTCAATTATCATGTGTGACTAAGTTTTATTACTAGAGTTGATGTGAGTCATGGTAAATTGACACAATTATGGTGATTTACGTGCAGATTAGTTTAATGCAAATGTAGGCATTGTCACTTTTTTTATATTGAATGATCTCTAATGGTTGCAAATATTAGAAGAAATTCCTAGTTTAAATTGCTTGAGTAAGAGGTATAAAACCTGGAAAAAGAAGTGATAATAAGGATTCAAGGCTTTAATCCTTGTCTAATGATTAATGTTGTAGTAAGATTGACCAACTTAGGTCAACTATTGATGTTCTTTGTTTGTCACTCTTAGTTTGAGAAAATAAGAGTAGTATCTGTCTGAATAGGATGAGAAATGTTTGGATGGATTAATTAAATCGATAACCTGCATACGTAACATTAAATGAGTCCACTATAGTTAATCACCAAATGTTGTTAAGAAACCATGATGATCATAACCCTAGTTTTATCTTTTCTTGGATTTAATATTAATCAATTATAGTTGGTGTCTCTTGCTTTTGGCTGATAGTGAAACATAAATAACTTTCCCAAATCCCCAGTTTTACGAAAATAACTTACTAAAAGTAGATCATCACATAAGACTTAGTTTTTACCTTATTTTCTGTGCGATTCGACCCCAACCTTGTTGGGTTCTATATTTGACAATGACTACGTTATTCTTCTTAATATAGAGGTGTAATTTGGCGTATCACTGCTGATATTTTGGTGTTTGCACTTTTAGTCTTTGTCACTTATTTTCAACAACTCTTAGCACCTCCTTCAACATTTGAAGCACGTCAATTTATGAATTCTCTTATTCTAAAATTTGTTGGATTTTGTGCATTTGATTTGCAGAAATACATAAACACGAGTGCAAAGATGCCACTAAGGCCAACAGTAATAAACCAAACCACCACAAAATAACATAGTTCTTGTCAAAACAAGGACATAAAAAAGACTTTGGTGACAGAGTAGAAGGGTAACCTAAAGCTCTAAGGCAATAATTTCATGGTCAAGACAAACTAGAAACCTTGCTAAAGAAAATATTATCTGGCTTTAGTTGTTGATCTAAAGCGCCATTTGACGCTTTAGATATATGTTGTTTATTTATCTAGTATTTATTTGACTAGAAATCCTTATATTGGAGGTTCAAATTTCTATGTTTTGATTAATATAATATGTGATTATTGTTAACTCTTCATCTTAAAGTTCTCATTGCACTTAGACCTACGGTTGAACATTTGAGAATTCATTTTCTAGCAAAAATTCAGACCCCCATCCTTCTCTTTTCACGAGAACCTCGTGAAACTGGAAAGAAAAATAAAGGCAGAGAAAAACAATGAGGAAAAGAAGACCTCAAAGACGGGTCGGATTGGATAAATTAGATTAGAATATGAGTTTTTTTTTTTAAAAATGAGTTATTTATGTTGATTTGGGCTTTTATGTTAAATGAAGGATATAGATGAAAACTTTCATAGTGACGGGGTAAATATGACCCAATAGTACGACGAAAAGTAAATTTAATCAATTTTCGAAAGTAGAGGGGTAAATTTGACTCTTTTTTCATTTTATTATGCATTAGTATGTTGAATTCCTCCTTTTTTTTGTTTAAACATTTGTATAACCAGAAAATAATAGAAACACAACATATTTTGAGTTGTTTCAATTAATCGAATGCTTTTGTTATTCACTCTTTTTAGTTAAATCTATACTATTTCTTCTATTTAATTTACATGAAGGTGTTTGACTAGACACATAGATTAAAAAAGAGAGAGAGAGAGAGAGAGAGAAAATTGAGCAGAAAATCATCTCATAAAAGGTAAAATGAAAAGTTTAAAATTAAGTTATTACTAAATATTTAAAGTACCATGCCTTATAGCAAAATATCATTCACCTTTTTACCTTTTAAAAATAGAGTTCACACTTAACAAAATAGTTATTTAATTATGTTTCTAATATTTAGGATTTTAAATTAATTAAATTTAATATATTAAATCCTTCCTTATTTGAAATATATAAAAAAATATTGTAATATTTAGAAATTTAAAAGCAATTAAGATTTTATTTTTTAAGAAAGAATTACACGTTGAATAAAACTGTACTTATAATGCAGATCAATCTTATGTTTAGGACAGTCCGGTGCACAAAGTATCTCGCGTTAACAGGGTCTAAAACAAGATCGCACTCCAAGGAGTGTGATATAGATAGTCTACCCTAATGCAAGCATTAGTGACTATTTTCACTAATTTTGGTATTTTTTTTCTTAGTTGGGACAATCAATTACAAAAAAAATGCGTTTATGATATGATATCAATTTATTAGTGCCAACTCAAGTCAGTAATAACTCACAATATGATTTCGTAAGTGCTAATTATTTAAATTAATAACTTATATTATATGTTCTATTTCATTATATAACTTTGTATTATAATATGTCTTCGTAATGCTAATAATCACATTCATGTTTATATGTTAATACTGTAGTAATAGAAAAATTATACTAATTAACATGAAATATACATATAATGCATGCATTTAAGTGCAAATATAAAAGCAAATAATTTTTTTTACCTTTCAATCAAATGTTATTTCTATGATATTTTTGTTTATTAAAATAAGTACTAGAACAAACTGAAGAAAGAACTATTGAATTGAATCAAACTCTTAAATATAATAATTTATCAATTTGAAACTTATAATTTTCTTTCTAAATTCCTATATTGTTACACAAACATATCTTTCAAATATTATTTACACTATTTTTAAAAAGTTGTTCTTATTAATATGAGGGTGTATACCGCGGGCACATATGCTAGCACTAGTGTGTATATGCATATAGGGCGAAAATCATTTTCACCCCCCAACTTTGCTTTAAAAATCAAACTCCCCTCAAATTTGAAAAATAGACATTCCCCCCTTCTTTTATTTTAATTAAAATTCTAAAATATCTGTTTTACCCTTATTGTTTTAAATCCTCCATTTATGTAATATCTTTTTATATTATATATAGTATTTATTTTTTTGCCTAGATATTTATAGTTTCTTATTTAAATTTACTAAAAATATAAGTAGAACAATACTTCTATGAATTTGTCACAAAATCTAATGCTATTTAGTATTTTTTATTATTGTTATTAAAATATTACATGTATCAAATGTGTATAAATGTATGTGCATTCATGTATGTGTATTTATGTTTTTCTTCTTTCTTATCCTCTATTGTCTATAAAAATAAATAAAATTTGATTGTTATTAATAGAATATTTCATAAATTATAATTTAAAATTAATTTATATTATAAATAAATAATCTTTAAATATGTATTTATTTTTTTTGTATTTCATGCATTTTAAATATATTTATAAAATTATTATTACTTTTTTTTACTTGTATAAATAAATATTAGAGTTTTGGTTATTATTAATAAAATTATTTTTTATTTTGCTAATTTACTTTATTATAGAATGTCATTAACATATATACTCAATTGGTATTTTTTATTTTATTTTGCCTCAAAAGTTAATATATACTTTTTTATTAAAAAAATTGTTACATAGATTAAAAAAATATTATGATATTGAAGAAGTAAAAAGAAGAAGACAAAATTGATAATGTAAAGATAAAATAGATATTTTAAAAAGTCAATTAGGATAAAGGGAGAGAATGTCTTTTCAAAGTTGAGGGGGAGTTTGATTTTTAAAGCAAAATTAGGGTCAAAGTGATTTTACCATATATATATATATATATACACACACACACACACACACTTTAATACAATAAATAAAGTAGTATGATAATATGATTTTGTTGTAATAGTTCATGAAATTTAATCTTAGGGTCCGTTTGACCATGCGAGATGAAATCATGATTTGAAATCATGATTTGAAATTATATGAGATGAAGTTTGAAGTTTTGCTTGGACATGCAATTTATGATTTTTAAGTTGTATTTTTTCCTCATGAACATAAGAACCCCATAAATTGTAAAAACTATTCAAATTGCCCGAATTTTTATACAATCTTACCACTTAAATAAAGGTTTATAATAAAATATAATACACTATCAGAAAGCCATTTTAAGAAAAAATACAACTTAAAAATCGAACTTTAGTTCAATAGAAAAGTAAAATGATTGGTAAAGGTTAGTCAAAGTAAATGGTAAAGGTTGGTGAGAATAAATGGTTGGCAAACTATTTATGTTCAATATAATAGTTGACAAAAGTTGTTTACATTTATTAAATAAAAAGTGATTGATAAATATAGTTGATATATATAAAATGGTGAAATTTTTTACAAAATATAAATTTGTGGATTAAATTTTGCATTTGAAAAATTCCTCATGATTTGAAATCTCAAATCAAGCTTTTTGGAGAATTGAGAATTTCATCTCATGATTTAAAGTTATAAGATGAAATTGTATGTCCAAATACTAATTTCATCTCATAATTTTAAATCGCAACATGATATCGCATGTGCAAACACGGAATTACAAATGTAATTTACTCTTCTACTTACGAAAGAAGTGCAAATATCCTGGGCAAGTCACCGGCGCGCGCCCTATAGAATCCTTCTCTTTTTCCTCCATAAAATTGAAAACCCCCAAAAACTCGTAGAGAAAAACCTCTGAAGCTTTTATTAAAATGATACAAAGAAGCCTCCCGAAACTCTTCGTCAATCCCTAGCCGTCGTTAGGTGAGTTCCATTTTCGGCTTCCCTCCGTCACCTTCATCTGGTCCTTATCTTGTTACACCCCGTAAATTTTAAATGAATAAATAGCCTAATGGCATGTTGGTTAAGGGATTTAGAAAAAAAATAAAATAAAATAATAGGAAAGTCGGTTTTTCCATCTTCTTCAATAAAAACCAAAGAAAACAAAGGGTATAGCCATGTAAGGCAAAACCCACGACTTTATATATATATTTCCTTCCGATTACGCTTTGAAACGCGGTCTAAACTCCGTTTTGGCTTAGATACCGAGGTATAAAGCTGCAGAGAGCAATCCTATGGAGTTGGTTTTGTGAAATTTGGCCGGCGAAACGTCGTGCTACCGAGGTAAAGTAAATAGAATTGCTTTAAATTAGTACCAATGTGTTCCTAGCCTTGCAGTGAGCATTTATCCCTTCTGGACTATCGAGAAATAACGAGTTTTCGGCCGTTTTCCGAAAGGTTGAAGTTTGGAATAAATATATATCAAAAGTGATAATTTCTCCCGGATATTAATGTATTTAGTTCTAATTGACATGTATATGAATGTAGTTGGGAGAAACAGCAGAAGTACCGACGGAAATCACATCGGTCAGTCGGGTACTCAGAAACCAGGTATGTAAAGTTATTCTTTCGGCAAGCTAGGAAGTACAGTCTAGAAAATAAATAGAATAAAGGCTATTAATAGACACCCAGCGTACAGGAACGATTTTAGTATAATTTCCAGCAAGCACGCTAGTATATCATTACATATCATGCGATAATCAGATTAACGGATAGTCGGATGATTTTAGATAGTAATGTGGTATCAGCTAGTAGCTCAACATGTTCTTACGTAGTACCCAGAATGAAAGTTGTAAAAGCAGTATAATGAATTAGCAAGATTACAGATAGTATGTATTACATTTGTTGAGACTGTATCCGGTAATAGATGGCACATCTTATGTTATTGAGCTATATCCAGTTATAGATGACATGTTCTATGTTATCGAGTTATATCCAGATATAATCAGATCAGTAATCAGATATAGAAATAGCTCCAGATACAGATGTAGCTCCAGAAACAGATATGGCTCTAGAAACTGACATAGCTTCAGATCGCGGATAACAATAATCAGATAAACAGATAAAGGCCAGGTAGCAGTTAGCCCAGCAATCAGAAATAGTGTAAAACAGAATATAACATCTGTTGTTTAGTATGGACTGGCCTTGAAATAAAAGAAGAGAATATGATTAGTATTTTTCATTTGAGCATGCTTGCTGTGTATGTGTTTTGCATGTTGAGACTTGTTATGGCATGTGGGCACCCTTTAGCATTCCCCACCGCCCCTGGGTTATAGCTGTGTCGATACCAGATTCAGATACCGCCACCAGCTAGGCGATGCCGTCCGCCTAGAGGACGATGATGGTCGACCACCATGATAATACGGTCCAGATTACCCTGCTTGCAGGGGCAGTTCAGTTTGCTCTGCACAGAGCCAGATTACCCTGTTTACAAGGGCAGATTACTCTGTGTGCACTTGTGGCCGGGGGCAGTTTCAGATACAGATTTTTATAAAATTACCCTGTTGCGTGCTTGCACCCAGGGGCAGTTTCAGTCACAGATACAGCAACAGATTACCCCGTTGTGCACTTGCAACCAGAGGCAAGAGTCTTCGGACTCAGACACAGTTTATTGTCAGAGGTCAAGGCCTGAGCTACATACCCAAGGGGGCTGGTAGGAGGAGCTCACAGTTATGAGATGAGTGGAGTGACTTATTTTTAGTTGGTTTAGACCCGGGTAGGGGTAAATAGATTGTTCTGTTGGTTGGCACCTTCCGGCTTATGGGGGTCGGTCAGGTATTATGTGTATTATTATGTATATCTATATGTGCTATTAGATACTGATAGATAGTAGGACGACACGTCATCAGGTACGCTCAGTTTAGTTACAGAATAAATAAACTCTCCCCAGTTATCCTCAGCTAGATAGACTCAGCTACTTCCTGCTTATATGTCATGTTATTGTTGCTATTCATTTCAGTTGCATATTTCAGTTTGCTTTACATGCTCAGTACCTGTGGTACTGACGCCCGTGGGGCGCTACATTGCTTGCCTGCAGGTACTCACAGACAAGGAGCCGATCCCTCGTGATCCTAGCCAGCGCATGTCATCCGGAGCTTGATATTCAGATGTGTATTTCATTTTCTTTTGTTGTATAGTACGGGTAGGTCGGGACTTCATTTTCTTTTGTTGTATAGTACGGGTAGGTCGGGGCCCTGTCCCGACCATTTTATTGTTACTTCCTAGAGGCTTGTAGTCTGATGTTTTCTGTGGTGGTGGAGCCGGTCGTGTGGGGCCGTGCATGTATATATGTGTTTAGTTGTTGATGTTGGCCGTGTGGGGCCTTCTTCTGGTTATAGTTAGTGACCTTGTCGATCACAAATGTGAATAGTAGTGCTTCAGATTATAGTGTCATTGTTCTGGTTAGCTGTTGTGCTTTGCAGGTGGCTATAGGCCTAATCGGCCGGGGGCTGTATTTACAGCCGCTATATAGCCGGTTCGTTTCTTGAAATAGAGCCAGAGTTTAGCAGGCACCAGGTGCCCGTCATACCCCCCAAGGTGGGGTGTGACATATCCGTTGTCGAAAACCATAATGCTCACGTTTCTTTTTGTATTCTTACTTGCTCTACGTATTCCAGTTGTAGGTTATCCACTTTAGTTCCTTAATTTACCGAAGTACTACGTTGGCTGGTAGGATTTACACCCAAAACCGTAGTTCATTGGCTCGTAGTTTGCTAGGATTTTGTAAAATTCTTTAGTTTTCTGGCTTTTCTCAAGTTTAGAGTGTAGATTTGTATAATGATATTTCAAATTCTGGTCTATAGAGTCAGATTCAGGACCTTAAGTTAGTGATGCTGAGTACCATATATGATATTTTTTCATTGCCAATTTCCATCTGCACAAGCATCCGTCTTTAGTTTACGCATTTCAGGTTGTTTATCCAAAGCCCTGTTAGGACCATAAAATATATTAAGTTGCTTGCCCCAATAATTTTTATTTTTATTATATAGAAGAGCGAAGAAAGGGACGATCAAGGGTATAACTGTAATTTAACTCTATAGTTTATTTAATTTCTATATATTGTCTTCTAATTTTTCTCCATGTGGTTCAATATCTATCACAAATACCATACTAGCTTTTTCTAGAATCTATCTGTTTTTTTAATTAAAATAATATAAACTGTAACAAAATGTCTAGCTTAAAATAGTTGTACTTCATGCAAGGAGTATTTAATTTTTAGAAAAATCAATCAACTTCTAGAAAGTTCTAGTGACTTTCATATTTTGGAAGAAAGTTGTAATGACTTTCATATTTTAGAAGAGTAACAAAAATTATATGTACATCTAAAAAGATATGAGTCTCATTTTTTATCATCAAAAAATTATGAGGGAATTTTTTTTTTGAATTATTAGTATTTTCAAGTACCATATGTACATTCTTTTTTTTTTTTTTTTGTGTGTGTGTGTAATATCTAATTTAATTACTCTATTATGCTATTTATTCTCTTTAATAACATATTTTCTATTCATAATAATTATTAAAATAACTAATTATTAAATTACTATTTTTTAATATTTATTAAAGCGTAAAAAATAACATGATAAATAAAATAAATTGGATGAAATACTTAAAATAATAATTCTTTACTTTAGAGGATCAAGTAAGTGTTTTGTTTCATTTTAAATATTTAAACTAATGTAAGTTTCAAATGTAAGTTTGATTTAATTTTGAAGTTACCGAATCAAATTTTGATAAAAATAATAAGTATTTGTTGAGTCCAATTTACGTATATTGACAATAGATATCTTTATACTTTTAAATTAATCAAATCAAATTTAAGTAATTATAATATATTGCTTACTTTATTTTTCAAGTTATCAATTAATGCTTAATATTGCTTTTTTTTTTGTCTAAACATAATTTGAAAAATAATTTCTTTTTAAGCAAGTTATCTTTTTTAAAAAATATTAAAAATATTTCATAAAACATTATACTTGAGAAATTTAAGTACGAACTATTATATTGATAGTGTTTTGAACATATAACTTATTAAAAATTAGAGAAATAAATGATTTTTTCTTTACTTTGCTTATAGATACTTATTTCCTTGGTAAATAAAATTACTTAATTATCAAAAAATAAAATAAAATAATTAAGCGGATTACAATTTAGAAAAAAAAAACAAATGCATAATCATAATATAAAAAATTACACAACCAATTGACATTGATAAGAAAAAATTTTAAAATAAAGGCTAACAATTATTGTATAATTTTATTAAATCTAATAATCAAATTATATTCGAATTCTAATAAATTATTTTACTATCCGATAGTAAAATACAAATTAAATGTTAATTATAAGTTTTCTCTGTATGAAATTTATTTGCTCTCTCTTGAGTTTTTGACCGATATCATCCTTATTGTTTCACTCAAACTTTCATTACATCCTTATACTATCCAATTTAACTGGAAGCATCCCTTATGTTTGAAAATTTTGCTCAAAAACATCCCTCTGTTAACCTTTTCATCTCTTTTGACGGAGCTTTCTTTTGTCACATGCAATGTTTCTTTGTTCATCTTTTAAACATTTTCACATTAACTTTTTAAAATTTAAAAAAAACAACAACTGCATAACTTGACCTAGGCCCTTAGTGCTCTCCATTGTCCAGTTGTGGATGTTTGAGTGGTCCTTAGTTGCTCCAAGTTCTTCAAATTTCTTCTGTGTCATTATATGCTATTGCTATAATTTTGCAGTCGCAAATTTTGAAATTCTCAATCCAGTTCATTTCTTATATTGTGATTACAGTGAAATATGCAAATATATCACAGGGCATGGACAACAACTTTCTAAGAAGGATATGAAAAATAAATGTATTTTTTAAATCAAGAGTCTACAAATACCACCAACTTAGTAATAAAATCTGGTACTTAGTTGAAGTTTCAAGAAGATGATTAACTTGTCTAACACCATCAACAATCTAATAATACTCCACAATTTTACATAATTGAGATTGTGAATATTGATGGTTAATATCAAAGAGGAAAAGTGACTGAATAGGTAGATTACTAGTATTTTTAGAATAATGCTTAGACCATTGTGAATAGACACACAAAGAATTTGTCTATTGAAACTTGAATTTTTTTTGCTAATGTTTCAAAAAACCTCTAACTCCGTGGACTCAATAAAGTTTTGTCTTGCTACGAAATTGAGTATTACTCTGAGAGTATGTTCAATTACAAGAACTAAAGAAAGAGAAACATTTGGAGAAGCGTATTCTTCAACAATTATTTTTGTTCTTTATAGAACTTGTAAAAAACAAATTAAAGAAGGGTACATAATTTTCTTTTATGTAGATAAAAGAAAGTTCTGTTAGAAAAAGATGAAAAAGTTAACAGAGTGGATATTTTTGGTTAAGTTTTTCAAACTTTAAGGGATATTTTCAGTTAAGTAAGATAATATAAGGATGTAATGAAAATTTTGGTAAAATAATAGGGATGATATTGGTCAAAAACTCGCTCTCTCTTCGTTTCTCTTTCATCGCTATCTTTCACACTCGTTCCTCTTCTTATTATTCTTTATTGGTTAAAACCCTAATTTTCCTTCCTCTTTATTTGCTCGCCTTTTATATATCTCCGGTAAGTGTTGTTTATGTTTTAATTTGTATTTTGTTGGTTTAGCATTTATCCATTTTATCAGAATCCCATATGATTTCTTTACACGAAAATGTATGTAGTGTGGATCTTGTTTTGTTTTTTCATCTGAAATCATTGAAGCTTTATTGGTTCTTTCTTTGAGGCAACTTGCAGTAGTTGATAAAAAGTGATGTTTGACTTACTTCAGAGTTTGGAGTGGTCTTGGAAATTACTTGCGTTTGTATAATTGAGGAGGTCTTTTGGTGGATATAAGATGTAATTGTTTAGTGTTGTCCATTATTTCTTGTGGTAAAGCCTTCAATTTGCAGTAAAACAGGAGATGGGCACAACAAATTTGTATGTTTTGAGCATTGAGGAAGTTGAATCATGTTGTCTCTTCACATTTATTTACATGTTTGTATGCTTAAAGATATGTTGTCACAGCTAATCTGAGGCTATAAAAGCATTTAGGTTTTCTTTGACAGATAAAGCTATCAGGTGCAGCAAACTAAAAGAATTTGTGTTAACAACTTATTGATTTATCTTATTCAATAAATAGATAGAGCAAAATTTCTATAGTAGCAATTTGATGTTTATTATGTTTGGTCACACCTTTAATGTAATGTGGAAATTTGTAACCGAGAATGAGTATTGAAAGAGTATAAAAGAGTAAGGATAGACTTTTTCACCAATCCTAACCAGTTTAGGTAATTAGTAGATTCTATTCCTATTGTATATTTGTTAATAACACATAAAGCTGAAAAAGAGTTATATGTTAGTTAATAGAGGAAGTAGTAGGGGACTTGTTCATTTGCAATTGCACTAGCTAGGACCCTAGGACGTCTGCCTGCAATGGGTTAGAGGCTACATTGGTTCAGTAAGTAATTTTTCTTTGTGAGCTTAATTTATGTAGATGTTTGTTCCTGTAAAAGTCCTCCCTGATTTAAGTAAAAAAATACAACTTGAAGAAAATATCTTTGGAACAATTATCCTTCTTTTTAAAAAATCTGTTTACAGTTTGTATTTGATTCATGTCGTTGTTAGTCTCTTTTAAGTTCAGGGACTTACATATGTCTTAGACTCATCAATTTCGTAATATGATCTTGAGATTGCTCCATGAAAAATGGATCAACCTGCTTATATTAGCTATGAAAATCACAGTCAACACCTAAACCAGACTTAGAAGGGACATATATGTTGGCTTAGGCTGTTGTAGGTCGATTGCTTGGGCCCATGCACGGGCCTTAAATTACCTAGTATGATAAGAAGTGGGAAGTAACGTTTTGCTCTGACTAGGTCTAGAATATGAATATTTCAGCTCTTTGTCCTCTTTCCTCCTTCGTTATTCTTTTTGTTGGAAGTGACTTAAATATGTTTTTCTTTTTGTTGGAAGTGACTTAGAGATTGTTGAAATTCTGCTGCAAGGAAGTTTTTCGTAAGTAAACAACTAGCATCTACTGATCAGATATAGCCTGTCTGATGCCTATACTGTGTGCGTGATATTTAAGGCCACTTCATAAATATAGAGAGAAATGACTAAAAGGAAGAGGAGAGTATATAATAATAATTTAGTCTAATTTTACACTCACTAGTATATCTCATTTCTTATTATGTTTAGTTAGTTATCCTACTCATTCTTTGATCTATTTTTATGTATATGCTAGGGATAAAATGCGTATAATGTTAATTTTTCCTTAGTCTTTTCTAATATTAGCTGCTGTATTAATCAATTTCGCCTATGATGTAGACAGGTTTTAAATTATGGGCGAAAGTGAGACTGTGGTAGCTCAAACCTCGTCAGTCACTGACTATATATCTGCTGGTTATTCGTCAATGAGTCCTGGTGATGCTGGTGCCCATGCTTCTTCTGATGCTGGAAACGCCGGGGATCTGGCCACAATGTGTCCAAATGGAGCAGGGGAGTCAGCATCTTCTAATGTAGAAGCTGGAAACCTTTATATTACTGATGCAGTGTCTACCCAGCAAGAAGGCGCAACTGCTATGGCATATGATGCCAGCCAGGATCTTGCAGCTCTAGCAGATGCACCAGTAGAGTCATCCCAAGTTGCTGATTATGAATCTTCTGCAAATGGCAACAACACTGCTGAAGCAAGAGACATTGCAGCAACTGGAGCTGCTGAAAATGGGATTGCCGCAGAAGTTCATGGAAGTTCCAATATGCATCAGCCAGAAGATGGCTTAGGTTTATTTTTTAGCTGTTCGGTGTCCTTGTGTCATCAACTGTTGCTACCTGTTGCTACTCTTGCAATTAAACTAAATAAGGACTTCATTGGTCATCAATTTAATTAGTCACAAGAATCATAATACAAACACATGATGCTATAAATTTCATTAGCAGGCATGTGGTGTTGCTATTTCTATTCCAAAAGAAAATCTGCATAAACTGTAAAGTTATGCTTGGATGCAGCCATAGCTTGGCTCTATGTGAATGTCTTTGGTGGTTGCTTGTTATTTGTTTTTCTCGTTAGTCGTTCACATTGTAACCAGCTGCCTGCTTTCCCCGGTCGATTTCCTTTTACTTCTTCCCGCAGCATGTTGTCTACTCAATTTTGTTGTCTTTCATCTTTCATCTTTTGTAAGTTTGAAATTTCCTGTTTTTGTCTCTTTGTCCCGAATGTCAGTTGCATCAGGAGGTAGTAAACTTACTAGCTGTATTTTCTGTTGGCAGGTTTATCTCCCGAAGAGGAAAGATTATGGAGCATAGTAAGGACGAATTCTTTAGACTTCAATGCCTGGACTGCCCTTATTGAGGAGACGGAGAAGATGTCAGAGGTACTTTAACTGACCTTCTGTCAAGTGGATTTGTCATCTTGGCATTCTAAATTTTCTGGTCTTTATTTTTGTTTATTGAGAAATGAGAGTTTCTTATTGTTCTCATTAGTATTTCAATTTGCTTCTCTTTCTGTCCAACTGGTAAGAACCCATCCAGAAACGTACTGTCTTTGCTGATCTTTTGCTACAAATACACCTAACTTTTGTGCTGGGCAGAAGGACAGCGAGTGGGACAAAATTTCTTAATTGGATATAGATTTCAGTACTATTCCTGGAAAATAGTTTCTAAGCTGTAAATTGATTGCCTACGCGAATTATTGCAGGAGCTGCGTCACAGATCAGTTCTTGCCTTAGCTTATATCTGTTTATGTTTATAGCTATTCTTTAGTTAAGCTAAATCTCCTGTTCTTTGAGACATGGGCTGCTATAGTGGTGATGTCATTCTCTCTGTCTCTCTTCCCATCCATGCCATGTGTTAATCTACTTATGAAAAAAATTTGGTGGTGTCCATGTTGTAAGCTAGAATTACCAATATATTTTGAGTATGTTTTATTTCGTACTTGGCACTGTTGCCAGGATTGTAATCAGTGATGTATAGCAGTCAGAAGACACCCTTTTTTCATTAGCAAGAGATTAGGGGGTCGTTTGGTGGAGTGTATAAGAATAATATTGAATATAGTGTATTAGTAATGCTTACATCAGTAATGTTGGTATTAGTTATGCTGAGGTTATTCCTTCTGCATTTTTTGATTTGGTGTGTTAAAAACAACATTCATTGCATAATTTCTAAAAAAAATTATTTGTTTATAAAAATATCCTCCACAAATAAGATAGAAAGAATGTGAAAAAAGTTTTGAGGGGCTATTGTGTCTTTAACCATGCGAATGCATGCATTAAAAATCATTGCATTACTAATATCATGATTTTTAATGTATTAATTATACATAGCATAATACCAAATAGAGTGTTTAACTAATGCAAGCATTAGTTATACATAGGTTGAAAAAGTTTACTAAACAAAAGATTAGTAATCACAAAGTTAATGCATGCGTTATTTTTTTAATGCATCCTACCAAACGACCCCTAACAGTACAAGAATGGTGGTGGCATGATGCTCTTATCCATGTTACTTTATGCGCTTTACTTGTTTGGGTCCCAAAAGATTTGATTTATTTGCTTTGATTAAAGTGCCCTATTTCCATGAAATCAAACTAATACACGTTCATATAATTGATCTTAATATGGTATTTCTTGGATGATCGCCCAAACATTTAGCACATCTTAGTCATAGTTAAAGTCTTCTGTAATTTCTTAATCTTTACATTAAGCAAACAAGCTCATCTACAATGTGGAGTGTGTATTTTTCTTTTGAGAACAAAATTTCTATGGGTCAATTTGCTTGCTAAAATAAGCTTGTGGTTACCAATATTTCTGTAACTTGCGGATACAAATTTCCTCAGTGCTGGATTTGTTATGCGTTGTGAAAATTGTAGGGGAACATTTTGAAGATTCGGAAGGTTTATGATGCATTCTTGGCAGAATTTCCTCTGTGTTATGGTTATTGGAAGAAATATGCAGATCATGAGGCACGTCTTGGCTCTGTTGACAAAGTTGTGGAGGTCTATGAACGAGCTGTTCAAGGCGTGACATATTCGGTAGATATGTGGTTGCACTATTGTGTTTTTGCTATAAGCACTTATGGAGATCCTGACACCATTAGAAGGTAATGCTATTGCTGATTTGATTTGTTCTAGTTTTGTATGGGAGATCAACGGCGCAAGATGCTTATAGTTTTTTTTTTGTGCCAAACTATATGATCCTTCAATGCTATCTGACCTGATTTCAGCATGTCTGCAACAGCTCTTATTCATCTACATGGCGTAAGGTTTGTTTGGGTTGCACTTCGGAATTGTATAACTGATGTGCAATCCACGCGATTCTATGGCCTGCTCAGCAGCCATATGAATTTCCTTCAGAATTCAATTCTATTTTATGTCCTTATTCCCCCCCCTTATATTTTCCCTGTCCTTAGGGCTGTGTATAGTCCATGTAGTTCTCCATGATATTTTGCTGTTATTAACCGTCGCACATGAGATGCATCAATAAACACATTGCTGCTGAGAAGATCTCGTCCAGTAAGGCTAAGATGCCCTCTCACTGCTCCTTTCACGGACATTTTAAGAATGTTTTGAGGAAGGTAAATGCAGCATATTTGTGGGAGTGTCTGCTCTTTGAGTGAATTAGTACTTTAGCTTGAACTCTTATCATGTACCGCATTTTTCTAGAGCCCATGCAAAGGCATGTGTGTGTTATTAATCCTGTAGTACATTGTTCTCTTCGTTTGTTAGGTTATTTGAAAGAGGATTAGTGTATGTTGGGACAGACTACCTGTCCTTTCCACTTTGGGATAAGTACCTGGAATATGAGTACACGCAGCAGGCTTGGTCGAATGTTGCTGCCGTCTACACGCAGATATTGCAAAATCCAAATCAGCAGCTCGATCGCTATTTTGAAGGGTGATTCTTCTTTAAAGCTTATTTTTCAATTTTCATTATTCATTCAGGGCTCTCAGATTATCTCTGGAAGTATCATTCTGGTTGCCTTGTGGAAAAAATACACCATTACTTATTTAATTATAAAGAAGCTTAATCTTTGGCAGTATCTTTCATTGGTTATGTTGCTTTTTAAGCATCTGGTTTTTGAAAAGTACTTGTTTAAGTATGGCTGAAAGTTCTAGTCTGGGTGAAGGCATTATTGTCAAATTGTCACTTGCTAATAATTAAGGTTCTAGCAATTGATTAATTATAGTAAGTAATGCTAGCCTGGGCCTGCTCTTATTGTTTGTTAGAAACTGCAGAAAATTGAAGTTCCATGCTAATTTTTGAAAAGCCACCTGTAGGAGCAAAGATCCTAGCTAATTCAGCTGCTGGTGTTGAAATTTTCAGACAAGTCAACATTTATTATTTTAAAGGGTTTAAATTATATACACTGACAGTGTAGTGGGTCTTTTATGATACAAGAAAAGTAGTTGACTACTGTTCCTTCCTGGTGCAATTCTATCTGCAGTTTCAAGGAGCTGGTGGCTAGTAGGCCTCTATCGGAGTTACGAACTCCTGAAGAAGCTGCAGCTGCAGCAGAAGCTGGGGGTGAACAGATTGAGGGAGAGGTTAATCCTGGTTCTGAGCCTTCTAAACCTGTAAGTGCAAGCTTAAAAGATGCCGAGGAGTTGGAGAAGTATATCGCCATTAGAGAAGAGATGTATAAGAAAGCTAAAGAGTTCGATTCTAAGATCATTGGTTTTGAAACAGCTATAAGGAGGCCATATTTTCATGTCCGGCCTCTGAATGTTGCAGAGCTTGAAAATTGGCACAATTATCTTGAGTTTATAGAAGGAGGAGATGACTTCAATAAGGTACTTGGCCTTGTTTATTTTGTGGATTTTCAATTTCTCTATATTTATAGCTTTAGTTGCCTTGCTATACATTTATTTACAGTTAAAAGTAATATCTGCTGCCTCATATGCTATATTGGCTAAACCATCGGATGAAGCATCTTTTTAAACGGGATATTGAACTTGGACTAAAGCATGGACCATCCATTTGCTTTCTATAAGGCTAAGTACTTCAAACCCTCATTTGTGAGTCGATGTTCTGGGTTCATGATCTGTTGTATGGTGGAATATTTGTTTTGAAGTTCCAATGTTATGCATGCAGGTCTGTTCTTACCTTCCTAACCATGTCAGGCTAGAAGGGTCCCCCCATTTGTATTAGAGGGGGTTCCACCAGCGGAGTACTCCTTGTGCATCACTCCTTAGTCCTTTCAGTTTTTTTGTGGAATTTCTTTATTTTCGTAGTGTGTTAATATGTATTAACCCATTTGTCACTTGTGCAAGTCAGGTGGTCAAGCTGTATGAGAGATGTCTGATTGCTTGTGCCAATTATCCTGAATATTGGATTCGGTATGTTTCGTGTATGGAAACAAGTGGAAGTTTGGATCTTGCCGATAATGCCCTTGCTCGTGCCACTCAAGTATTTGTCAAGGTAAACTTTTATGAAATTTTTTTCAAAAATTTCCCCTTTGTGTGACTATATTTGTAGCCTATTTGACCAACCTTTTAGAAGGCCAAAAGTGCTTATTTTTTCTAATTTTTTGTTTTTTTAAAATGAGGTATTTGGCAAGCTTTTGAGAAAAAATAAATGCTTTCAGGGAGTAGCAAAAACTGTTTTTCAGAAGTTAAAAAAAGTAGCTTCTCCCCAAAAGTACTTATTTGAAAAACACTTTTGAGAAAAATACACTTAGAAACACTTTTAAAAAGTTTGGCTAAACACTAATTGCTGTTCAAAAGTGCTTTATAATTTTATTGGCCAAACAGAAACTGCTTCTCACCGAAAGTACTTTTTTGATAAGCACTTTTGAAAAAGGCACTTCTCAAAAATAAGCTGATTTTAGAAGCTTGGCCAAACAGGGTATTGGTCTGTTCGAAATGAGATTCCCTTTGCTTTTAAGGGGTCAGTTTCTGAATCTTGTACTTTATTCCTTTTTTGTTTTTTGACAAATTATTTGACTCTTTGCTTGTCTGGATTTTCAATTTAGTGGTTATTAACTTTTGATCTCAGAGTTTAGTATTTAAAGATATTGTAAGATTTCTCTTCCCTCACCAGGATGATAACTAGTTTTCTATTGATTGGAATTACTACACATCTTTTTAGAAGGTTAAAAATTTTTATGTATACAATGAGCACAAAAATTGTGCCAAAAAAAATTACAAGCAAACTCAGTTCCTTTACATTGCTGTTGGAAGCCGAGAAAGTCTAACATACTATCCACCACTGTGTTTAGATCTTCCAGTCTACACCACAAAGCCAAAAAAGAGATGCATCTATATTTCAAGATATGAATATTCTCGTATTTGTTTTGAAAGCATCTTTGAATTCTTTCCTTTACATATCACCTCTCAAATGCAAGCTGGGATCGTATCCCTTATTCTCCTCTTATGTTTCCAGTGCCTTTTCTGTCCCACTTTGAATAAGCTGCCTAATAGTCCTAGGCATAACCCAACTGATGCGGAACATATTGAAGAATAAGTTTCAGACCTGTGAAGCTACGTAGTAGCAATAAATGATCCGTCCCATTCTTTTAACAAAGTAGACATCTCATACAAAGGGCCACACCTCTTCTCTGTAATAACTGTTGAGTGAACAAAGCTTCCTAAGAAAGTGTCCAGCAAAAAGGGCCTACTTTGTATGGTGCTCTAGTCCTCGAATAATGGGATCCCCTCTCTATTCTTTCGATATAAGAATTATCTTAATATAGAAGGTTGAACTCTGCGGAAAACCCAACGGTTGCTGTAATATGCTTTGGCTGCAATGATGGACAGAAATGGTAGATAGTTTAGCTATCCTGCGCCTTTGGCTTTTGATAACACTGATTGGCTGCAATGATAGACAGAAATGGTAGATAGTTTTTCCATCTCATGAAGTAAATTGTTGATTCATGTCAAAAGAATTGTGTCTAACCGTCGCTCGGTGGTAAACTTGTTTGTTTGTCTGTTATCTTGTAATTTTAGCATTGAGATCACTTTTCTATATATTTTCTAGCACGGGTTGGGAATTGCTCCATCTGAATAATCTGAAATGCGCGGCTGGTAATGCTAATGCCAGAGTGTTTCACTAGTCATCTGCTAATAAGCTTGCTTGCTTGTCTGTCATCCTGCAGTCTCAACATTTACATTTCTCTTCAGTAGATTTCTTAGCATTGAGCAGGCAATGATGGGTCCGGAATTCAATTTAATGTGCTGGTATTTCTAGTTTATCAATGAGGTTGTAGGCAATGCCCTCAATTGGGTTTCCTTATGATGTTTGTGCTGGGATTCGTGGAGATAAGTTCAATAAGTGGAAGTGCTATTTATTTTAATTCTTGTTGTCCTTTAACCAATATAGAATTCTCTTGCAAAATAGGTTTTTTGAAGTGTTAAAGTACTGAATTCAAGTGAGACCTGAAGTTGTTGCTGATGAAATCCTTTTGGTTTCTAATGATTTTTTCACACATCATGCAATATGTGATCCTCAAAAGTTTTAATAGGCTGGTTTTATTTTCCTAGAGTTTGTACTGGAAAGGGTAGAAACGAGTTGCATTAGTTTCTAATGTCCATGAATTATTGCTGGAAAAGCACCCACCCAGGTGGCCCTAGTGGTCAATGAAGTGGGTTGAGAACTAGTTCAAAGCTCAGCTGAGACAAAAAACACTAGGTGATTTCTTTCATCCATTGCAGCCTTGGTGGACAGAGTTACTTGGTACTTGTTGCTGGTGTGAGGTAGCAAGTATCTCGTGGAATTAGTCGAGGTGTGCGTAAACTGGCTTGAACACCGTGATTATAAAATAAATTATTTTCAGAAATTAAATTCTCGTGTCTAGAGCTGTTCCTTGAATAGGCTGCCCCTCAAACCTACTATATTTCATTATCGAAACTCATTTGTCCATCTTTAACAGAGGCAACCAGAGATTCACCTTTTTGCTGCTCGATTGCGGGAGCAACGCGGCGATATATCTGGTGCTCGAGCTGCATATCAACTTGTACATGCCGAAATATCACCTGGGCTTGTAGAAGCAATAATCAAGCATGCAAACATGGAACGTCGACTGGTAAGATTGTTCAGTCACCTACTATTGTTTCAGGACCAGCTTTGATCTTTATTAACTTATCTGATGTATCGTTTTCTTGTTTTTTTTTCTTTTTTTTGAAGGGGAATCTTGAGGATGCCTGTTCCATATACGAACAAGCTATTGCCATTGAAAAAGGGAAGGAACACTCACAGAGTCTGCCATTATTGTTTGCACAGTACTCTCGGTTTTTGTACTTGGTAAAGTTCTTTTTGTCTAGTGTTTCTAGTTTTTACATCTTTGACTCAAGTAATTGTGGTGAACAGTTGTAGATATTGCTTTCTTTCAGATATATTTGTGGAAATTGGAATTAGTATTTTTGTTTTGCCAATGTGTGCCTTTTTTTTGCGGGGTGGGCGATTTTCAAATCATGTAACAGAATTATTCCTGTATTTTCTGCTCATTGCAGCATATGAATGTGGCCATTCCCTGCAGGCCTGCACACTTCGTAGCAGGTGGCTGCCCCTCCTGTGGCATGTATATAACTAGACGAATGCTGTTAGTTGTACTGGATTATATATGAGATTTCTCCCTTGGAATGTAACATTCATCACATCTGGTTGCGGATATATGAGACTCCTGTTCCTTAGAATTGCAGCATCTGTTTCCAGAAATATGAAACTCCTGATCCGTTCTTTTATGAGTTACTTGGAAATTTAGAAATTACGGGTCAATATTTTCTTGTTCTTATTCTCAATACTGTTTTCCTAATTAACCAGTTCTCTCCCTGTTTAGTATAATATCTGAATGGACTTCCTTATTTTGTTTATTGTAATCTCGGAATGGATTTCCCTACTCTATTTTCCCCAATCCTAATGATTCTCTGGTTTATGGAGGCGCATCAGCGTAATTTATGTTGCAATAATATACCAATATATAATAGTGAGACATAGTTATGTAGACCATAACTTGTCGCAATCTTCCACTTAATCATTTGATTCTCAATCATTTTAGTGATTTGTTCACTTTAACACACTCTTCATTGCCATTGTGGAAGGCTTTTCAATAGGAAAGAAAACAGAATTAGTGCAAGTGCGTGTAGATTCATTAAGGACTTTGCCTTGATACCCTGTATTATTGAGTGGTGATACCATGGAAACATCTTTCTCTCTTCAATATTCCTTATGATTAGAATCATTTAAAATTTATGTATTTGTCCTCCTTTGGCTCGCTGACACAATTTCTGTTGGAAGGTTTCTGGGAAGGTGGAAAAAGGTAGGGAAATTCTTGATCAAGCAGTTGAGAATGTCCAGCTGTCAAAACCACTTCTGGAGGTCTGTCTGTCTGTCTGTCTTTTCTCTCATCCAAGGGCGTAAAGAGTGGAGGAATTGGTGTTTTTTATTGACATGCTCTTTTCATGTAATATGCAGGCACTGATCCATTTAGAATCCATTCAGTCACTCCCAAAAAGAATAGATTTGTTGGATTCATTGGTTGATAAGTTCTTAGTTCCATCTCCCGAGAACCCTAACGTTGCAAGTGTTGATGAAAGAGAGGAGTTATCAAGCATTTTCTTGGAGGTATAAACTATTACATTTGGGTACTTGACAGTGCTTTGGGGCTGTGATGCTCTTAACGTTAGTACAAATATGACTTGCGCTGTTCATTGGAACCTGGAGTTATTTCAACTTGTGATCATGATCAGATATTCTTGGAAATGCATTCAGTTATATATTTCATGTGCTTTGACAACAAGATCCTTGTCTGTATATTCGAAGATTTGATGCACTCCCATACTCCTGATAACTGAATTACCTCATTTTGATACAACTTGACTGAACTGAAATAATTAATGAGCTGGACTTACAAACTGTATTAAGCTGGTAACTCATCCTTGAACTAGTATATTCCTGTTGGTTTTGTCTGGGTTACAATATGGTTTATGTCTTTAGATACTTTTCCAAGTTTTCAATATTGTGTCAAAATAAAGTTAAAATTGTCGTACAAATTTCATTTTGAGAAAGGAACATTATTGTCGGACCTCCCAAAAAGCAGGAGGCCGCTACTTTGGGCTGTAGGAAGTAAATACATATTAAGTTCAGTAGTGAGTTTGTGTGTCATGTTGCTTTGATGTTCGAAACATTACATGATTTAAATTTTAATCATATGTATGTACTTGGTTTCATGAAAGTTGCTAGTTGTGGTTGAATTAATGATTGTTTCAATAACTGGACTACTGTACTTTGGTAGTTTAAATTGAATCGTATGATGTTTTAAATTTGAATCAGATTGGGATGTCTTGGCGATGCAATGGGGAGTCTGGAGAGAAATTTGTTTTATTGGAAATCATTTCTGATTCTTGATTCTTTACCATTTCCTTTTAGACTTTGAAGTGTAAACACTTTGGAATGTCTTGGGGCTGCACTGGGAATTCTGTTGAAAGATCTCTTTTTTAGGATTTATTTATGATTCTTGAGCTTTCACTATCTTGCTTTTTAAACCCTTGAAGTGTAAAATTTTGGAATATCTTGGTGCAATTGAGAGTCGGATGAAGATTTGCTTTACCAGGAATCGTTTTTGATTCATGAGAGCCTTCATCATATTTTTATTTTTTGAAGATTGAAGTGTAAACATTTTGGAACATCTTGTGGGTGCAAGGGAAGTTCACCGAGAAATTTGTTTTCTTGCGAATTATTGCCGTCTCTTTTGAGCCTCACTATAAGTAGATTTTGAGTGTCTTTAACTGATAATGCTTTTTGCTAATTGTGTACCATGATCGTCTTGTCATGGCTGTTCACTTTTAATGCTTTTGCCAAATGTTCTGAGACAGAATGTGTTTGCAGTTTCTAGATCTTTTTGGAGATGCACCGTCAATTAAGAAGGCTGATGATCGGCATGCTAAACTTTTCTTACGCCATAGAACCTCTTCAGATTCAAAGAAACGTCAGGCTGAAGATTATATAGTTTCTGAGAAAACAAAGCTGGCAAAGTCTGCTGTTGCAGCAACCAACCCCTCAGTGGTTGGTGCATATCCTGGAGCACAGAATCAATGGCCTGCAGGTTATGGTGTACAAGGTCAAACGTGGCCACAGGCTACACAAGCCCAATCACAGCAGTGGAATCCTGGTTATGCACAACAGGTAGTGTTATGTCAACTATTTAACAGTTTCACTAGAGATAGTTTGGCCCCTGCCTCAAATTTCTCTATAGATTTAAAATCCTGATATGGATCTCAGAGCAATGCAATGTGTTTTCACAATGTATCTGTTGCTCAGGCTTTAACCAAAATGTGGATTTGGGTTAGACTGGAACTTCATGATGGAGAAAAACAATTAAACTTCTTTATTCAAATGGATTTTAGAAGCTCTTTTTTCTTTCATGTGAATGAGATTTCTCTGAATATATATCTTTTTTTGTGCACAAATGTTTTAGTACTCTGCTTTATTCTCAAAAAAAAAAAAGTTTTAGTACTATGCTATCCTCAATATCTCGTGTCACATATTTCCTATCCCCCTCCACCCTCTCCTCTCTCCATGGAGGTCCTTCATTATGCATGTGTTTCATTTTTTCTGGTGTCCATTAAAGCTTGTAGGGGTTGGATGTGCATGTGTGTGTTCTTCATATTTTGCTCAGTCTGTATGTTCTTTAGATATATCAAGATTATTCATTAATTACTTTTTTCTAGAATATATACACTTCAAAGCAGCTATGCTATCAGTGGCTTATTTTTCTATCTTTCATGTTTATTGAATGTTAGGCAGCATATGGTGCTTACGGCAGTTACGGAACTGGCTATGCACCTGCCCAAGCGCCTGCTGCATCAGTTCCCTCAACTGCTGGTTATGGTGCTTATCCTTCAACATACCCAGCCCAGGTATGTGGAACGCCTTTTACATATTAGCATGTTGTTGCTTGTCTTGCATACAGTGCCAAATTGAATTGTTGTTTCCGCTGGGATACTTCTATTAACCATCTCTGTTGCTTTCCTGGTTACTTTTTGTTTTTTATTGTTTAAAATTGACGTCCTTGTATGCTAAGAATGGTTTAGTGAGAAGAAAATTTGATGTCCTGCAAGTTCACCAGTGTTCTGTCTGAAAATGGTGGGGAGGCAAAACGGCTGGTTAAACTTATGCCATCTTCCAAATTGTAGCATTCCAGTGTTTGAAATTAAATCGCTTTATTTCCATTTGGATATGAGAACATAATCATCAGTATGATAAATTGCCACCTGAAATAAGAAAGTATTTAATCCATTCATCTCTATTATGTTGATTTTGTTGGTCAAAATGGCAAAGGGCATTACACTTGGTTCCTGAGAGGCTAGAAATTAGTCTATTGCTGCCAGTAGCTCTTCTACAATTAAATATATGTTGGAGAAATTGCAATTCATACATAGTTCCCATTTAACCTTTGTGTTCGGAGTGGAGTGACAATGAACCTTTATACTTACAGAAGTACACAAGTCCAAGATCACCAAATTGCCCCAACCAGTGGTCCAGTACTCCAGTTTACTTCGGCAATACTCTGCTATTCCTGCCAAAATATAGATAACAAGTGAGTTCTAGTGGGGGTTTAAGTCACCAACAGAGCAAAGTTGGAGACGCCACTGTGTTTGATTCTTTGGCCTGGGGGTTGGGTTGGTACTCCATAAAAAAATAGAGAAAGTTGGCTTCAATTGCCAACTAAGGGAATGTTTCCTCTTGGCATTCTGATCAGTTAGAATTTTCGCTTAGTCCATATACCTCCAGAAAACTCATAAGCAAAAAGCAAATGTGCTACTGATTCGTGATGTGTGACCAGTGTTATCAAAAACAAAAAGCGCAAAAAAGTTCTAAGGTCCATTGGGCTTTAAGCGCAAAGAGCAAATAAAACATGTGCTTTAATGAAAAAAGGCGTAAAGGGAGAAAACATACAAATATGTATGTTTAGTCCAAGCCTAATAATTATAATCATGAGAAACAAATAGATGAACAAAGAAACTAAAAAAAATTACGATAAAATGAAATATCAATTGCTTAGTATCGCATCTTTGTAAGAGGCTCATTGGCAAAGAAAAGTATGTCTTAGATCCTTGATGACGATACTGAAACATTACATAAAGATAGGCGAAGCGCTCAACTGGTTTTGAGCCTCGCTTCAAGGCTTAAGTGCGCCTTGGACAACACTGTGTGTGACAGGAGCAAAGCTATTGCTAGCAATCCCTCAATTTTTCCAGCGCATGCTAAAATTGTTGTTGATCGCTGTCTAGAAATGTAAGGGGATGCTAAGTCCTCGTGCATCATCAACTAGAAAATAAGAGTAAAAATAGGGATTGTCTGTATTACCAACCAGTCTCAACTATTCAAGATATGGTTCCTTTGTCTGGGGAGATTATAAGCACTCTTTTTCATGCCTATCACATCCCTAGTCATTGGCATGACAAGAATTGAATGGATTAGTTATATGAGGCTTCTCTAGATGTCCCCCTTCTAGGGCTACCCTTGGGCGACGGTCGCATTAATATATAGCACACTAAAAATTTTATAAATGATTAGAATAGGAGCATGTGGAATGATAGCGTGGTACACCAAAAGAATGTCCCCTCACCATGGCCAATTTGACAGTGAATGTAAGATCTGATTAGGGACCTATGAGCATTTTGAGGAAGAAAAATCAGACAGAAGAAGTTACATGAAGACCATATGCACCAATTGTTATTGTAACAAAGCATGTGAATATAATGATAAATGAAGACATGATTACTTATTATGGTATTTGTCATACTTTCTCTTAAAAACTACAACAATCTTATTGTTAGATCAGTCCATTGGTTGGGGGATATGTGGCTCTTGAAAAAAAATTATGTTGTAAACACAAACGTGTGGCTGTTGAATTTGGCAATATTAGCATTTATGGATTTGATTTGTTGTTTTGCATGCCAATATTACTTCGTGTTGTCAATATAGAGGTCGTGAATTAGGATGGTGGATTAGTAGGTAGTAGAGCATCATCTCGTTGTCCAACGAGATAGGTTTCTCCTTGCATACCTGTTAGGGGTGTACATAGTTCGAGTAGGTTCGGATATTTTAAATACTTAATCAAACTAATAAAAGTCGGGTTTTTTAGCTTTGGGTTTTTCAGGTTTTTTTAGTTTTTTTTCCCCGGGTAAAGTTTTCGTACAAAACATATAACTTATACTTGAAATTTTTTTAATCCTAGTAGCATACAACTATCTAAGGTGTTAGCATTATACTAGAATATGTACCAAAATATTCAACAAAAAAGATAATAAAATCGCATAAAAAAATATTACTAATTAATAAGTCATAATCAAAATGATCATACTCTAAAAGTTCTAAATCATGTCAAGCTAAGTACAGCTAATAAGTACTAATTATATTAAAAAAAAGTGATGTATTTTCGCTGTGCAAATTGACCAATGCAAAATTAAAGAGTAGATATCTAATGTTATTGTCATTCCTAGTGTTAAAATCATTTCTTTGGTTAACATTGAATATTGATTTTATTTTGGTTTGGGATTTTTTTGAGTTAATAGCATGCATCTATGAGTTAATGGATCGTTCAAAATTCTAAGTCTAAGCTTGAAATAATATGTTAAAAGATAAAAACTATGAAAATGTGTAAGAAGTATTTATAAATTACATAAATGTTTATAAAAATTATATACATATAATATCCGGTTGGTTTGGTTCGGTTTGACTTTTTTTAGTTAAAACCAAACCAATTATGTTTGGTTATTTTTTCCAACACCAAACCAAATCCAACCAAACTACTAGTCCGGTTTTTTCCTCAGTTTGATTCGGATTATCAGGTTGGTGTGGTTTGTCGGTTTTCTTTGATGTGGTTTGTCGGTTTTCTTTGTATGCCCCTAATACCAGTAGTATTAGCACCATTCTCGTCGTTTCTGGTCCCCTTGATTCTACTACATGTTTATTGTGCTTCGCCTATCATTTTATTTTGTTGTGGTTACTGTTCCTTTTCTCCGTGTGCTTTAGAATGCTTCCCCTATTATTTGTTATGTCTTTATTGTTTCTGTTTTCTCCTTTTAAATCTGCTTTGATATGTGGTATCTGAGCTGAGGGTCTTTCGGAAACAACCTCTACCTCCACGAGGTAGGGATAAGGTCTGCGCTCTGCCCTCCCCAAACCCCACCTGTGGGATTTTACTGGTTATGTTGTTGCTAATATAGATTTCCAGTCAACATTAGCCAATGAAGCCTTGTTGAACTGGCTAGCCACAGTCCCAACATTATTAAGGTCTCAATTGAAATTCTTTCTCAAAAGTAGAATAGTTGTCGCATTTTTCACTTATTTCTCTGCAAACTGTGGTGACTTTGTAGTATGGAGTTCCTCCTAACTATATCTAGTCATTATTATCCTTGGTAACAATGACCTACAACTTGCCATACACAGTGAATCTCCATGTGAATATCACGCACCTTTTTAATTGCTTTCAAAAAACTTAGTTGTCTTAATCATTGAGATATTTACCATGGTAAGAAGACTTGAATTTATTTTTGTTCCCTGCAAAGAAATTTTCACAATTAGTCGGATCTTTAGAACTACAAGTATTAGTTCCACAAGTATAAGATGATATCAATTAATCCCAGTTAGTGTCTTGGTAGGTAGATTTGTTTGTTGTAGGAGCTGCTCAGATTTCATGTTACATTGGCCATTGGAGGAAGTTCATGTCGAATGGACAATTGTAGCAAAGCTTGAAATTCAATGAATATCTGCTCAGAAATTAATCTAATATGTAAATTGGTCTCTTTTTGATGTGTTCCTTACCTAGGAACATTTCTGTTCCACAGCTGCTGCTAGGCTGAATCGGAGTTTACTTGTGCTTGAACCCCTTCTTTTAATAATATCAGTGAAATGGTATACATGTACTCAAACTCTCTTCTCAGCGCCCCACCTTCCCTGGTGGCAGAGAGGGAAGTTGAGCGTTGTTTCCATATTTGCTTTTTATCTCCATAATTGCATGTTACACAAGTAATACCCTCAGGCATTGATTGTTTTATGTCACTAAGTAAACTTTGTTATAACCTGTCCAAGGCCTTCCCTCAGCAGAATTATGCACAGCCCGCTGCCGCTGCTGCTGCCGCTTTGACTCCAGCACCACAGGCTACGACTGTTCCTCCTACAGCTTACTACGGCAGTTACTATTAAAATGGCAAAGACTTCTGCATCAAGTTTTTTTGCTGGATATAGTTTGTATCTTCCCCACAACGGCCAGAATATGATGCAATACCATGAGTTTTCGGCATGGTTATAATTCTGAGTTAATGAGCTGTCGGATAGGAAATTGAGCAATCTAGTGATGTCTTACCTTAGGCTGATGGGCAATGGTTTTTTAAATCTAATTAATGTACTATACTTTTGGTTTTGACGTGCTAGGATGCTGGAAATATTTGTTGCAAGTTATGTTTTCCCCGTTCCATTTCTAGCGTCTTTGTAGTAGGATTTCTATATTGCAGAGTGCATGATTTTCTATATTTTTACTTTCAGAGGAGAGCCTCGATTCTTGGACCGTGTGAAGTGGGGGTGTTTCGTGCGGGTAACTTGTGTGTAGACTTGTGCAGATTTCTACTACCTGGTTTCCCTTTGTGCTAGTTGGGTTAGAGTGTAAACTTAATCTAACAGCTACCTTCATACGTCAGAAAAATTCGAGGGGGAAGAAAGTAGCTTTAATTTTGTAAATTCCAAAAGTGATACTAGCAGTTAATACTCTCTTGTGGTACAATTGCAAGAAAGAAAACGACATTGACGGCAGATGACTTAGGTAGTTAAAACATTTGGCATTTTTTTCTTGCGTACGTTGGTGAAGAAAGCTTGAATATCAGCCTCAGAGTTCATGAATATAGCGTTCGATTATTTTTACATCTCATCAGCTTTATTCTCTCTCTCTCTCTCTCTCTCTCTCTCTCTCTCTCTCTCTCTAATGGTTTCAATTTCATTTCGAGTTCCAAATTGGTGTGTCTTGTACAGTTGTACCCCCATTCTTTCATTGTCTCCATTCCGTGACGTACTGCTGTCACTGGATGAGCTTAAATTTTCTACTTTTACGGACTTCTCAGAAGATCTAGAACAATTTCATGGAAGCTGACTCAAATACATTTGCTTTGCCAAGAATAGAAAAAAGAAGCAATAATTTCCTGTTCAAGCCAGCTAAAGTTGAATACTTCGTTGAGTGGTAACACGAACATGTATTAAATATTTTTAAGGGCTCATGTTTAGTATGAGATGTGTACAATTACTCATGCAGGGAAGAATTGCAGCAGGTAACAATGACGCGTCTTCCTATTTTGTTTCTCTATAAGAGATGTTTGAGTTCACAATGGAAGGTGGTGTACGCAACCAAAGGAAGGTGGACGAGAGCCATCAGCTGAAAATTCTATCTCCCCTCCTTTTTCCTTCTTCCAGTGGATTTAAATTAAATCCATTAAGATTTTGGTTTTTCTTTTTATGATTATCTAAGCGGGATGAAATTTTTGAAGAAGTGCATAAAATATATCAAAAAGTAAGTTAATTAGATAAAAATGAACCATTTCATACTAATTATCCATAATACTTGGTCGACGCAAAATAATTACAATTCGTGTCCCACTATGAGTTTGAAAGTTTTTCGTGTATAAGGTACCATGACAGTATATGAATATACTGCGATGGTATCATGAAGTATATCATGTCAGTATGTGGATATACTGTGATTGTATTATGCATGATTAAGGAGTGTATCCTTAAAGGAATGCTCATTTCGCCGTGATACCATGATAGTATATGAATATATTATGACGGTATCATGAAGGATTGAGAAGTCCTGCGCGCTAGTTCTGAAGGATTGCTCATCCTCAATGATACCATGATAGTATATGAATATACTATGATGTAATCACGAAAGATTGTAAGATAAGGTGTTTTCTGCAATTAACTAAGGAGAAATGAAAGTAAAAAAATAGGACTATATAAATATTTTGCTTCGACGGGACAATTATATAAGTTTCCCTAAAATTTTTTACCCCTACACAAATTTACAATATTCACCTCTTAAAAAATATACAACATCCGTTATATGTGTTGTATACTTTTAGAATATACTATTGACATGTCGTATATTTTAATGGTATACAAAAATAAGAATAGTTTAATTACACTGTTGTATACCATCAAGGTATGCAACATGTGAATTGTATACCCTAAAGATATACAACGTACATACTTGTTAGATATTTAATAAGTATTTGTTCCTAAATAGAGATTATACATTATATATATATGGACTATGGTTATACATATATAAAGTCAAATTGAGAATCTCGATGATATTAGGCAAATCTTAACTTTCTTTCCAGAAAGAGAACGAGAAATGTATTCTTCAATTAAAATTTCTGTCGAATTCTTGTTAAGAATATTTATGGAATAACGGGATTTTATGGAAGAGGAAGAAAGATTTACTCTTGGGGGTTGTTTGTTCTTAGGATAAGATTGAATATTTCAGGATTAAATTTACAATAATGTTTATATTTTATTTGATTAGAAATATAACTAATTTCAAAATATATTTATACCTCAAATTTAATGTTATTTTATTTTACTTGGATGATGAGATAAATTAATTACAAAATTATAATTCGAAAATAACTTTGTCTCGCGAACCAAACGACCTCGATATTCAATGCCTCTGATAAAACATATTATAGAGTAACAAGAAAGATCCCTTGATAGGTGTTGAAGACGAGAAATTCTTGTCAAATATATAAATATAATAAAGGAAATGTATGAAGGAGCCACCACTATTGTGAGAAGGAGATGTAGATGAGTTCTCCTTTTAACTGTAAGTAAACCATGGATCAACATTTATCCCACATTTGTTTACCTAGTTATGAATAAACTGACCAACATAATACAAGATGAGATTTGATAATGTATGCCAATTATTAATAATATCATGTTAATTGGCGAAACTAGCAACGATTTCAATTAAAAAACTTGAATTATAGAGAAATACTGTGAAGAGTAAGAATTTTAAGATAAGTAGAAGTAAGATTGAATATATGTACCGCAAATTTAATCAAGATAAAAAGGAGTAAAGTTGGGGTACAATTATTGTTGGGACAACGGAATAACAACAATAAACACACACACACAAATTAACTGCGAGAAAATAGAGAAAAAAGGAACACAAACGACACACAAGAATTTACGTGGTTCGGTCTCACGACCTAGTCCACAACTGCAACTAGGAGGAATTTTATTACTCTCTCTCTTGTGATGTATAGATTACAAGTACAAGCTATCTATTTATAGAAATAGATTAGGGTTATTAGGGTTTCTAACGGGCCTAATTAATCAGGCCTCCACAAGCCCAACAATCTCCCACTTGGAGGCATGATAATCTTCAACTGCCATCCACTGTGAGCACTTGTACGTCTAGTAATCTCCTCCTCATCTTCCTGGTTGCAGCGGCCTTTTCATCAGTTAACCTGAAGGCCCGTTGAAGCTTCCCCAAGCTCCAACATCAGTCACGGCTAAAACTGCCCCTGACTCGTCCTCTGTCCCTACCGACTCCCACTTGCACGAACTGCCGAATCCTGGGATACTCTGAGAACAAACAACACTCTCCATAGTTAGCAGGTAATCATCCGGAGAGACTTTGACAGCTGGAACACTGGTTCTCTTAACCCACTGTCTGGTAATTCTGGCTGAAGTTTTAACTGGCTGACTGCCGATGCTCCCACTGCCACGAGAACCCCTGACTGGTTTACCTGAACCTTTCCAAGCACGTTCAACCTGAATCTGACCTGTGGCTCTGGGTTTATCTCCTGCAAAACGAACCTTCTTATGCTCACGAGACTCTGTGAACTGGATTTTGTTTCTCTTCTGATCTGGGACAGTCACTCCCTCAGATGGTAAATAGACCATATACAGCGAACTCCGTTTCTTTCCTCGAGCTATGACCAAGTTCCCCTTCATCACCTTCCACTGCCCGTTTCCGAACTTAACATCGTGTCCCTCATCATCCAACTGCCCAACAGAAATCAACCGTTTCTTCAAGCTTGGAATCACTCGGACATCCTTTAAAGTCCACGAACCGACTGAAGTTTTCAGAATCATGTCACCCATGCCCGTTACATCAAGAACTTTATTGTTTGCTAGTCTTACCTTTCCAAAATCCCCTTCTTTCAGATTCTGCAATGCTTCACTGCTGTGGGTAGCATGAAATGAAGCACCAGAATCCATGACCCAGGAATCCACACTGCTCTCCACGCTACATATCAAGAGATCATTATGAGCATAGTCTCCTGCAATGTTAACTTGTTTATTATTCGGGCATTGATTCCTGAAATGCCCCACCTCCTTGTACGTCCAACACGTTACATCTGAGCGATCCTGAGTCTTCGACTGACTCCTTCTTCTGTTCCTACTCCCACTACCTCTGCTATTTCTCCTTCCTCTACTGACATTTAGCAATTCACTCGATGATTCCCCAGAACTCCTTCTTCTGACATCCTCGCCTAAAATGAGATCACGAATCTTCTCAAAAGTGAATCCATCGGGTCCCGCTGAACTGGTAACTGCTGTAACCGTTCCGGACCAACTGTCAGGTAATGACGATAGCAGTAGTAAGGCTTGAACTTCATCATCGAACTTAATGCCCACTGACGTAAGTCTGGCTAAGATTGAATTCATTGTATTTATGTGCTCGGTAACTAAACTACCTTCCTTCATTTTTGTGTTCACCAATTATCTAATCAGAAAGACCTTGTTTGCTGCAGATGGCTTTTCGTACATGTTAGACAGCGCTTCCATGACACCTTTCGCTGTCTTCTCCTTCAGAATGTTAAACGCAACATTCTTGGTCAACGAGAGTCGGATAACCGCCATGGCTTTTCGATCCAAACCTGCCCACTCTGCATCAGACATCTTTTCTGGCTTGTCACCCAATACCATGTCTAACTCCTTCTGAACCAGCAAATCCTCAATTTGCATTTTCCACCAACTGAAATCTGCACCATCAAACTTTTCAACTCGATACTTCCCATCTTCTGCCATCTCAAACGACTAGATGAGGTACCCGGTACAACTGATCTCAGATCTTGGTAACTTCGTCAGAAATTCAATGACAAAACCAATACGCACCAACAAAGCTGCTTGATCTGGGTTGCGCTGCTGCTGCTCTCTCCCTTTCTCCAAAAAAATTTTTTTTTTGGGTCTTCTCGCTAATTTTTTTCGTGTGTATAACCTCGCTCTGATACCAATTGTTGGGACAACGGAATAACAACAATAAACACACACACACAAATTAACTGCGAGAAAATAGAGAAAAACGGAACACAAACGACACACAAGAATTTACGTGGTTCGGTCTCACGACCTAGTCCACAACTGCAACTAGGAGGAATTTTATTACTCTCTCTCTTGTGATGTATAGATTACAAGTACAAGCTATCTATTTATAGAAATAGATTAGGGTTATTAGGGTTTCTAACGGGCCTAATTAATCAGGCCTCCACAAGCCCAACAATTATATTAGTTGGGATTATAGTATCCGGAAAAAATAATTGGTATATTTAGGTTCGTTATTTCAAGAGAATAAAATGACCGATGGATAATACATAGAATCAAAATTGAATAGTTAAATGAGAGAAGTGTTACGAGAGTTTGATAGGAGGATTCCCATCAAAGTGAAATGTAAACTCCATATAACTGTTATAAGACCATCAATATTATATTGAAGTATGTGCTGGGCTGTTAAATTTTAAAACGTCCATAATACGAATATCATATAGATGCAGATATTAAGACGAGATGTGTAGGCATACAAGATTAATGATAACTTTATTTATCAGAAGATGCAACTAGCACACTATAAGAAACTGGCCAAAAAACGAGGGACATAAATCGACGGACAGGGTCGTTTCGAAAAAATTGAGGGAAAATCGGATCTGTCCGTCGGTTATTCTATTTTTATTTAATTTTTAAAAAAACCTTCACTATCCCTCGATTTTTCCATCGGTATTTTTTTGCATATTTTTGGGCGAATAATTTTAACTTGAATAAAATTTGATAATCCGACTAGTAGTGTTAGATTTAATAAAGAAATAATAATTAATTTACGTATCCAACGGACAGAGTCATTCTTTTAATTAATTATTATTATTTTAAATAAAAAATAGTAAAAGTATAGAGATAAATTTTTATTTAAAATAGTTTTGAAAAACTGGCGGACAGTGTTGTTTTGTCAGTCGATTTTTTGGTCAAGATATGATAAATTTATTTAACAGGCAAACCGACAGCAGGGTTTGGTAAATTTATTTAACAGGCAAACTAACAGACTACCCGGCCCTGTCTGTCGGTTTGCCTAATTAAATTATACCAATAACGCGAAAAAACCCCATTCTCACTTTTCTTCCCCTCCGACGAAAAGAATCCTCCCAGCCACCATTCCATTCCCAGACCACCAACGTTCCTCTACCCAACCACCCGTCGTTCCTCCGCCGCCGCCGTCTCCCTACCTCCGTTGCTGCCCCTCCTCCGCTGTTGCTCCTCACTATTTAAGCCTCAATTTTAAAAGTTATGGTTTTATTTTGTTCATGTTATTATTAGATTAAAAAATAATATGTTTGTTAAAGTGTTAATATTATTGTTAGAATTATTAGTTAGAACTATTGAATTTAGATAATGTTATTGTAAGTTATTGTTAGAATTGTTAAATTTAGATAATGTTATTGTAAATTATTGTTAGAATTATTAGATTTAGATAATATTATTGTAAATTATATATTGCTAGAATTGTTAGATTTAAATAATATTTTTGTTAAATTGTTAGATTTAATTGAATTCTTTCATTGTTATATTTAGTTGAATTATTTCATTGCTACATTTAGTTAGATTTCAAAACATATGTTCTTGTTTATTCTCTAATTCGTTTGAAATTGCTCATGAATTTAGGAATTTAGAAGCAAAATTAGAAATTTTAACTTATATATTTGACTTACTTTTGAAGTGATTGAGTTAGAAGCGAAGTTAAAAATTTATAATGTGTAAGAATAAAATAAATTAAACTATTAATTATTAATATAAATAAACTATTAAATAATTTAGCTATTAAATGATAAAATTTAATTATTAATATAAATAAACTATTAAATAATAAAATTTAATTATCAATACAAATTAATTAATTTAAATTTATATGTAATCTAATTTATAATTGAATATCTATATTTTTGTAGATGAATCATCATTTGTGGATGTATGATAGAACTAATGCAATCGTGGGGGCATGAAAGATGAATTTATTGAAGCTGTTAGAGGATTTATCAACCATGCAGTGTCACTATACCCATTTTCAAACTGATGGGTTGATTAGATGTCCTTGTAAGTGATGCAACTGCATGAAGTTTTTTAAACCTGATAAAGTTGTAGTTCATATCTACTGTTATGAGTTTAAGCCTTGATATTTTGTACAGACTGATCATGGTGAGACTAATGGAGAGAATGATATATATTATAATTTGACAGAGGGTGAATATAGTAGGTCTGCACATGATCAAAGTAGTGTTCAACATGATAGAGTGCATGAAATGGTCAATGATGCATTCGATATATAATATGGGATAGAACCCGAATAGTATTTCGAAGAAACTCCCAATGAAAAAGCAATACGCTTCTACTAACAACTAGAAGAGGCTAGTCATCCACTATATATAGGGAGTCCACATTCTGAGTTGTCTGCTGCAGTTAGACTAATCAATATCAAATCAAATTGGAGTGTTCCTCAAGCTGCTATGGACTCTATGATTGGTCTTTTGGGGGAACTAGTTAACCCTGAGTTGAATATACCTAAGAATTTCTATCAGACAAAGAAATTAGTTTCTAAGTTAGGATTGTCGTATGATAGAATTCATTGTTATAAAAATGGTTGCATGTTGTTCTATAAGAATATGGTGATCTAGAAACTTGTAAGTTTTGTGGACATGTTCATTTTAAGCGGACTCCTGGTGGGAAGATAGTTTCAGTTAAGACGATGCATTATTTACCTCTATAGCTCGGTTATAGAGGTTGTACACGTCGATGAGTTCTACTCCTTATATGAGATGGCACTGTGAGAATAAAAGGGCTCTTGGTGTTATGTCTCATCCATTAGATGGAGAAGCTTGAAAATATTTTGATAGAACTTATCCTGATTTTGCGAGTGAACTAAGGAATGTTAGATTAGGGTTGTGTGGAGATAGTTTCACACCATTCTCTGTATCTGCTGCACCTACTCTTGCAGGCCTGTCTTCCTTACTCCATATAATTTTTCATATGTGTCGCGCCCTATTTTCCACGCGGAAAGCGGAACTCGACACGTGACAACTCTTTTAGGATTTAAAAGAGTGAAGAGTCGCCACCTAACGATTTGAGGTGCGTTAGGGCACCGTACTAACATAAGAGTCTGTTTTACTAGCCTAGGTCACCAGAGTCGGGCAAGAGTTCAAATTACCTCGAAAGGAAGGTGTTAGGAACCTTTTGGGGTCCACAAATGTGGTTCCCGATCGGATTCTTTAATTATGTAGGGGTTAAATAAGTGTTAAACAAAAAGGTCAATTATTTTATTTTAAAATCTAATGTATCTATGTAAAAAACAACAAACCTTTATAAAAAGAAAAGATAAATTATTTACTAATTAATGCAAACTTAGTGATGAAATGATAATTAAGCTATTTGCTAATTAAGCATATAAAAGTTATTTTAAACAAATAAACGTCCAACTTAGATTATTACACTAAAAGATATGAAACTTAAGTGATAAAGTAATTAGGTCGCAAACTTATTTATTACCTATTATTTTAAAGGTACTTTACTAATTAATAGGCTAGATTTTAGACTAGCGAGGAGGAACAAGTCAAACCATATTAAGAAATAATAAAAAAAACTTGAGTTCATGATAACCAAAATTACATAAATCCTAACTTCCAAAAGAGCAAAGAAAAGAAAGTTAGAAATTAAGAATTGTAAATAAATTTATAACAATCAAAATATATTTAATATTAAAAGAAATATTTTTGAAAGTTTAAAAATGTTTGTTGCTTTATAGGGATGATAACACGATATGGTGAATCGTGAACTTCAACCTTAGCAACGAATTAATTTGAGGTCGGCGTTAAGTTAAACATAATAATAATAATAATAAAATAAGATACAAAAAATTATATTATACACTTAAATAAAGACTTAAATTTTAAAATATAAACACATAATAATATTTATATAAATACACATAATAATTTTTAAAACCTTTGGTTGATATGACTTCTGAGGAAAGGGTCAGCTTTGTTTTAAAAGTTAGGAATTAGACCTCGTAATTTTTTTTACTTTCCCATTAACTATAGGTTAAGTGATAGTATTTATATAAAATATATTGCATATTTTTATAAGGGTAATAAGCAATAACTTTAATCAAAATATAACAAAATGATTTTTTATGAAAAAGGCAATTTAAACAAAAGATTAAGAGAAGGAAAGATCTAAGCAAAGAACAAAATAAACCCCGCCCCCCTTAAAATGTCCCCTTTTCACTATATTCATCTGTTTATACAACATTACAACAGATAGCAATATATAAGTAAATAGATAAACAAAATACATTAAAAAATACGTAATAATAAATTCTAGTTTCTTACAACCCTCGCTTGTCTTGGTGACTCTTTGACGGATCCCGGAGGAAATTAAAGATACCTGCTTTAAAACTTGAATAGAAGCAAACATGTATATGCAAATAGCAATGTAACATTGCAGTGATGAATAAAATTCAAAGATCAATATAATTCACGGTGACATAAGAAAAAGTCTAATAGACAGATAATAAATTAAACACGTTGCATGCATCAAGCATGAATCACAAGAAACTAAACTAATAGAATAAATAAGAATTGTATAGTCAGATTGACTAACCAATTAAGAAGAATATGAATAAAGATTAAAGGCTCGGAACTTAACCGAGCTTTTTAGGTAATGAGACTTGAGTTCTTTTGTATTAGAGGAGCAAGAATATTTTAATCATATTTTTGCTAAAAGAAGAAGATGTTCCTTTAGACTATGAGAGGTCTAGCTATTATATAGCCGGAAGAATGATATTATTCTTTTTTTTTGTTCCTCCCTGCAGAGAAGAAGAGAAGGGAATACTTATATAGCTACCGGTAAGAGGGGTTAAAGGCAAGGAAAATATTTAGAACAATCAAGGAGATTCTTTTCCTAATTAGCATGATAGAATCCAATTAGTATAAGAAATCATAAATGAATAATATGCTAATTAATTAGGGAAAGAGAATAATTAGCTACATCATCTTTTCCTTAATAAGATAATTGAATCAAATTAAATTGAAGATTGTTGTAACTTCCCTTAAGGGCCACACACTAAATCAGTTAAGAAAAGGAACAAATCAATCACTTAGTTATGAAAGACTAAAATAATTAGGTACCATAAAATAATCTTACTTTAATTGAGGAAAAGAAAAGTGAATCATGGACATTTCTTTTAAATAATAACTACCGAAAATAAATATGCTAATTACAAGTTTATCATTTCTAACATGTAACACTTTTGACAAATAAAATTAAACTAAAAGAGAAAACATATATTGGTCAATACTTATTAATTCATTCATATTATAAAAAATTAATGAATAATCAAATGACAGGCAGACAACACCCTAGATTAGGCAGGGATATAAAAGTGTCATTTTAAACACGAGCTATATCTCATGATTAATTAGAGGAGGAAAACAATCATTCAAACCGCGCAAGTTTAGAGGCTCACGCAAATTGCACTCAAGGTAACAAAGTTAAGATCTTGCAATTGTCATGTTCAAACGGATTTGAAGTTTCCATAGGTAAACATGCACTAAAATTTTCTGTACAAATTGAAAATCAATTACACAAGTATAGAATCTCATATTATCATAATCACACAAAGAAACAAATCAACCAAAGTAGTCAAGGATATCAAAAGTAGCGAAAGGAGAGGAAGATTTTCAAGTTCATAATTAAACAATTTAAGGTTGCATTATGGATACAAGAGTAATGAAGTTGCCATATTCCACGTACTTAGTTATGCATCAGACTCGATGAAGGACCAAACATGTTATCTAAAACGTTTCAAATTATTCAGATGTAATAAAAGAACTAGAATTCAGTCATAACAATATACTGATGGTAAAATTATAAAGCATTTTCTTTTCATATTTGGGGCTCTTTAAAGGAGTAAACATCATTGAACACACAACGAGAAAAAATGAAGAAAGTTAACATGATTTTGTAAACACTATACCGATCTAGGAGAAAAATCTGAACATGCATTTGAAGTGCAAAACATCCTCGTAACAAGGAAAATAAGTAAAGGTAAAATTTTTGATTTATAACTAAGTCTGAATATCCATGAGGTCGTTCAGCAAGATCTAGAATATTTTAATACTGAATACACAAAGATCGAGTTCATACTTCAGATTTTATTTACCCCGTAACGATATTCAAATGGGGCTGCAACAAGAACAAAGTCTTTTTCCACCGGCGTTAATGGTGAGAACGGAGATGAGAGGGAGAGACAGGACTTGTGATGTCTGGCCGGAAAAGGTGGCTGCTGGACGAAACTAGAGAAGGCAATGGATGGTAGCTTTCTTGCCGGATGCTCGCTGATTGGAGCTGCGGCGCTGGCAGGTGGGGGAAGAGGAGAGACGAGAAGAGGGAAAGAGAGGAAGAGGGCATAGCGGTGGTCGATGGGAGAGGGTGGAGAGACGGGCGGTGCTGCTGTTTTCTCGGCGTCCAGAGCAGGCAAACGACTCTATGGTTTCGCCAGCGTAGACGATGGAGAGGGAAAATGGAGAACAGAGAGAATCTGGTGGCTATGGTTGTTGGTAGGCATTAATGGAGTGGTGTGTTTGGTCGTTTTCCGGTGACGGTGGAGACGAGGCAGCGACGGGGTTTGGTTTGTGCTCGTCGACGAAGAGAGGGGAGAAGCGGCGACGGCAGTCAGGTTGTGGTGGTTTTCACCAGAGAGGAGAGAGGAAGAGGGAGGTCGGCTGGAGTTGTAAAAAGAATGAAAAGTCTAGGGTTTTGGGGTCCAATGTGATAGATGAGGAAAGTATAGGATTTAATCTAGACCGTAGGATTAGATCGAAATAAAGGCTGGGATTAAATCAGGGTATTTGGGTGGGATATTTATGGGTCACGGAGCGGGTTGAGGATTATTAAATGGGCAGAATTTGATTTGTATTTAACTAGTAGCCAGAAAAAATTAAAAGAGGCTACAATTGACATACATTTGAAAGAAAATGACCAGATTTTAAATAAATTGAATGAAATTGAATAGAAAGCGACTAGAATTTAAATGGATTGGAGGAAAATTGAATTAGCTTCTATTAAATTAATAAAAACACTACACTTGTAAAATAAATTAATAAATAGTTTAATTTACTACACTTGTAAAATAAATTAATAAATAGATAATATAATAATTTAATTTATGATAAAATAATATAATATTATTATTATAAAATTAAATATAAATAAATTATATACTAAGTAAATTATATTTTTTAAATAAACATCGTTTAATTAAAAATATGTATGCATATGTTAATACACAATATACCATAAATGACCTAATTACATAACATAAGAAAATTGATGAATTGAAACTAAATGCAAATAAACATTTTAGAATTATAATTTAAAATAATTATGCAAAATTTAAGAATTATGATAATTAATTATTAAAATATTATGAATGCAGACTAAATAATTACGTAAAAGAGGTAATTTTAAATATGCATTATATATATCAATAAGCAGCTAAGACGAGGCGTAGGGAGGTCAAAATTGGGTGACAACAATGTGTATGAAAAGTCCCTACATATTTCTAAGTTGTATTGTCCCGGATCCCCGTAATCTAAAAAGTTTGATTGATGTTTATTTGTAACCTTTGATAGACGAGTTAAAACAATTGTGGTTTGAAGGTGTAGTGACTTATGATATATCTAAGCAGAATTTTCTTTTGCGTGCTTATTTAATGTGGACTATAAATGATTTTTCTGCGTATATGATGTTGTCTAGTTGGATGACTGCTGAAAAATTAGCTTGCCCGTATTGCATGAAAAATAGTAAAGCATCCACATTAAAACATGGTCACAAAAATTCATGGTTTGATTGTCACACCATCAGTTCTTGCCAATGGATCACAAGTTTAGAAAATGAAATATGCTTTCCAAAAGAATAAGATTGAAAATGATCCACCACCTCCATCATTGTCAGGAAATGAAATTTGGGAGAGAGTTTGTCACTTGCCAAAGGTTACAGAAGCTACACCTTCTAGACTTCCTAAATATGGTGTTGGACATAATTGGACAAAACAGAGCATATTTTGGGAGTTGTCATATTGAAGGACAACCTTCTACGACACAATATTGATGTGATGCACATTAAAATAAATTATTTTGATAATTTATTCAACACAGTAATGGATGTTAAGGGTAAGACAAAATATAATCCAAAGGCCAGAATGGACTTAAAGGAATATTATGGCTGCAGAAACACATAATAATAAAAAACTGTTAAAGCCCAATGCAAGCTTTACATTCACATTGGATAAAAAATATGAGATTTGTGAGTGAGTTAAGAATTTGAGGATGCCTGAGGGCTACGCTTCAATTTTGGGGAAGAATGCAGATATGAGTGAAGGGAAGTTGTTTGGTATGAAAAGCCATGATTGTCATGTTTTTATGGAAACTTTAATTTCTATTGCATTTAACCGGCTACTTGATAGGATATGAAAGCCAATCACAGAGGTAAGCTTGTTCTTCAAAGATTTATGTTGTAACACTTGTGGGAGGATAACTTAGAAAGGATGGATCAGACTATTCCTATGATTACTATTAAGTTGGAAAAGATCTTCCCATGTGGCTTCTTTGACGTGATGGAATATTTACCGATTCACCTCGTACATGAGGCGCGCCTTGGAGGACCAGTTCAGTACAGATGAGTGTATCCATTTGAAAGATACTAAAATGTGACTTTATATACCATGAATTCCTTTTTTCTAAAAGTTGGTTTCAGGCAAACATTAAGTTTTATACAGAACTATTGGCAAGTGCAAAAGAACTGCTAAACAGAGGTCTAAGGTTGACGAATCTATCTGTGAAGCTTATCTTGCAAGAAAAACTGCCCATTTTTGTTCTTACTATTTCGAGCAGCAAGTGCCAAGTTTGAGAAATAGGCCTACCCAAAATGATGATGGTGATATTGATCCTAACCACCCGTCGATTTCAATTTCTAATCAACCAAGTCGAGTTATTAAACAACGAACCAGGCGAGGTCTGAGTAGTAAGGAAATGCAACCTGTTGTGACACATGTTTTGCTTAATTGCCCCGAGATACAACCATATATTAATTAAGTTCTAAATAATATTATTGAATAATATCATTTAAATATTAAGGGTTAAACTAATGAAAAATCTCAATTTATTGAACAGTTACTTTGTAGGCTAGTGGGGTAGTGATGCCATATATACGAGGTTCTCCGATTGGCTGAAAGACTATGTAAGTATTCAATATTATATTAACGATATAAGTACAACATAATCATTTACTTAAAGAATATTTTAAACACTATGTAGGTTCAAGATAAAAATAGCACTATTGAACATTTACAAATTATAAGTGATGTTGCACATGGGCCTGATAGTCAAATTCAGTTGATAAATAAATATTGTGTCAATGTTTCAAGTTTCAAATAGAAGAACTTCTAAGTATAAGAAAATCAATAGTAGCAGAGTGTGCATTAAAGGCGATGCAGATGGTAATGGCCAAACTGTTGATTATTATGGTGTGATACAAGAGATAATGAAATTTAGGTATGCTGGATAGCCGAGAAAAAATATAGTAATATTTTGGTGTAAGTGGTTCGATCCATCGTACATAGGTACTAGGGTGAATCAACAACATAATATAATTGAAGTTAAGCACACCAGACAGTATGATCGTTATGATCCTTTCATCATTGCACATTATGCTAAACAGGTGTATTATGCTCCATATCCTCTGCGTAGAGATAAGGCTGATTGGTGGGTGGTTATAAAGACTAAGCCCGTGGGTAGGATTGAGATTGATAATGTGTTGTATGTGGTGTACCAAAATGATTTGGCAGTTGTTCATTAAATTGTGGATGCTGAGTTAGAACAAAGTTCAGAACATCCTGAATACATATTAGAAGAAGTTTTCGATGATGAGGTAATTAAAATTGCAAATGTTGAGGACGAACCAAATAATGAAAATGAACCAAGAGAGGGAGAAGAATCAAATAACGGCTATGAAGCAAGTGAGGAGGAAGAATGAGAGAATGATGGAAACGAAACAAGTGAGGAGGAAGAATGGGAGAATGACGATTAGCAAGTTGGTTTATTTCTTTTAAGTAATTATTATATTTAATACTTATATTATTTTTTAATTATATATTCTAATGTAAACTTGTATGCAGATGTCTTCAGGTGATGCTGATCGAGTTCATAGTAGTAAGGGGTAGTAAATCGAGTAAGAGTAATAGGAAAACACATAGGAGACCACTAGATTCTAGCGCTGCTTTGGGTGGTCTTTCAGCTACTCCACATACACATTCTTCTCCACCTTTGTCCTATGTCCCTATGGCACTAGACATACGACACATTCTTCTGTGCCTCAATTTCCTACTACTTCTCACACTTTCATGCCTACACCTGGTATTCCACCATGGAAAAACATGACGTTTTTATCGTCCGATACTCCTTCTCCGATCATCCCCTCGCTTGTCTAGCTTGCGACTTAGAGATATCAGCGCTGATTCAGACTCACAGGGTACTTATAGTACTCCACCCTTGACCCAGTCGTATAGAGCACTGGGACCAGCACCGGCACCATCACTGGAACCAACATCGACACCATCACCGACACCAACACCGACACCAGAAGATGGAGAGCCATAGCCAGGAGATACAGATAGTTTTGGTAGAGTTATGATCGTGCCTGATGGATTTGGGTAAGTTTGTTTTTGCTTTTGATTTAGATTTATAATACTTAATATTAATATTATATTTATGACTTGACATATTTATTGTCATTTTTATAGGTTCTATCTGGAAAAAAATGAGCGAAAATGCTCTAAGGGAGAGCATTTGGAGGATTTATGATCGACCTTATCTGAGATGGAGTGAAATACCACATCGGATACGACAAGCCATGTTTAATTAGTTTAAGGTATACAAATTAATTATTATTTGGTAAAATTCTTCTTTGACTATTGATTATTATATATCATCTAACACTATTGATTATTTGATTATAGACATTATGTACTTGACTTCCTCAACATGATAAGACAATAGTCACAAACTTCGAGAGGAAGGGCAGTTCCAGAATGTCTGATTGGTTTAGAGATGCCAGATTAAAGAATAAGAAGCCTGATTGGATGCTACCTCATCTTTATGAGGAGCTTATGAAATATTGAAGTACGCCAAAATTTAAGGCAAAGTGTGAACAACCGAAGAAGGCCAGGAGGGAAGGAAAAGGTGGATCATTGTACACTAGGGGTGCAAAGAGCCAAGGGACGATAGTTAGAGAATTGGTAAGTAATTATTATATTTAATACTTATATAAATTTGATTAAATTTTATATATTGGATAAATTTGATTATATTTTATTTGTAGGCCAAAAAAATTGGGTTGCGACCCGACTCAGGAGGAGCTATTTCGGGCTACCCACGTAAAGAAAAAGAAGAACGAGTCAGATTCAGACACATGAGTCGAGCAAAGAGCTGAACAAGCCCATGTAAGTCCATACAACTTATATATAAATAATAATATGTTAAGTTTAATTGGAAATCATATTATACTCACTTTTTTTTAATTTTGTAGATGGATTATCAACTACTCTTGTCTGAGTACAGCCAGACTCAGGAAGCCCAAGGTGGGCCGACCTAGACTCTGCCAAATATTGCTAGCCAGATTTGGATTGAAAAAGTGGTTTGGGGGGGGGGGGTGGGGAGACAAAAGTGGTCCGAGCTAAAACTATTGAAATTTGAATGAACGCATATATATAATTTGACATTTTTTTCTACGGTATCATCAACTTAATTCTCCCATAATTATTTATTTAAAAGATTCAAATTCAAAATTTAAACTTAGTGAGTTTAATCTTTAATATTCTTAAAACTGAACTTATTGACTTATGATATTATAAATTCGGAATCATATCTATTAAATATTTAGTGAGTTTATATATATCTTGATATTTCATGTCGAGAATATCGAATTTGGTGGTTGCATTGATGGAGCATATATTGTATCTGACTCTGTCTATAGAATGAGTTCCAATTATATTTGTGTTGACTTATCACAAAAAAAATATAAGTGAATGCATTAGTCGAATTCATTTTCTTAAACCAGTAATGCTTTTAAAAAGACAACACAATAAAAATAAATTAAAATAAAAGAATATAAAAATGTGCAAAAGCAGAAAGCTCATGGTATGAGGGTATGGTGTGATCACTTTTATTGGTTGCTTTTTGACAAAAGGCATTCTTGTTATGAAATTATTTGTGTAGATTGATGTCCTAAAAAACAAAATTAATTATTTTCAAATAGCTTGTGATTTTTAGTTAGTGGTTTTCCAACAAATTAGTTGGAAAAATTAAGTTACAATTTATATGTATTTCCTATAAAAAGGACTCTCTTATGCCTTATTTCGGACACATCAAGAAGAAGAAGATATCAATTCTCAAATTTCTTTGTTCTATATATTCTTGCGCATTTTATTTTCTATTATTTTATAGTATATTATTAGCATGAAATTTTAATCATTTTCACTATTATTTTGAGGTATATTTTCATATTATTTTTTAATTTTTACTATGTTACACTTATTAAAACTTGAGTTTGTGACATTCAACATCACGGGAAAGAATTATTTATCATGAATTTTTGATGTTGAAATATAGTTTGACGCTAATTGTCTTGAAATTACTATTATAAAAAAATTAAGCATCAAGATAGAGAAAACTCCATTAATTTTCCTTTGTCATTATCTCCATGAAGGATTAAAAATTAAATATTTAATTGTGAAAGATCCACTTGAATTGTGAAAGCTAACGGGCCGTTGTTTGTGGTCGTGGGTTCAGGAGTTCAGATGTCAGGGAGAAACAATGGTTGATTCGATGATCCGTTGTAAGAAACAACGAGCCGTCGTGGTGGTTGTGGTAAGGAGTCAGCCCAGATGGCTGAAGTAACAACGGGTGTTACAGCGGCCCATTGTGAGGAACGACGTTCTATTGTTAGCAGTCGTGGTAAGGTTGTGGACTTTCGAATTGGAGACAACGGGTGGAAACCACGACCCATTAAAGCTTGCAACGAGCTGTGGTGAGGCTCGTAGAAAGGGAGTGCAGAGTTTCAGAAGAAGGAAACAACGATCGAAGGAACGGTCTGTTGAAGCTTAGGACGATCCATCCTGTGTGTCCGTGGTACGATTTCGAGAATGGGTTTTCAGCAGTGGTTTTAACGAAGAGACAGGGCGGGTCGTGGGTTGTTTCCATGACCGGTTGATACTACCCGAAGGTTCTATCTGACCAGTTTTCAGGGCAGGTTCATTAAGGGCATTTTTGATATTTTCACAATTTTAGACCCTAAACTACATTGTTTTGGATATTTTCTGAGTGTGATAAGATGAGTTAAGTCCTTTATGCATGCCCATTCTCATGCAAGAACTTTAGAGAGATTTTTGGGAGATTCAAGGTCTTCTTCCCCAAGTTTCCATCAATTTTTTGTGGGTACTCAAGGAACTTTGAGTCAATCCATTTCCAGGTATGTAGGGTTTCAATGGGTGCCTTCCTTTCACACCCATGCCCAATTACTATCAATTAGTGTTAAATTATGAATAATCAATTATTAGGTTTAATCAATTATATGATTCCTATATCACTATTCATGAGTATGATTAGATTGAGTTGATATTGATGATTTATGAAGCTTGGGAGGATTCTAACTTGTTTCTCTTATAAAAATTATTTTTCTAAAAATTGAATCTAAAACACCCATGGGTGAATAGTTCATAAAAGAGGTGATTTATGGTAAATGTGTGGTGATGATGAAGTTGATGATGAAAAACATGTTTCTAAAACTACCATGATTTTGATATTATTTCCTAAATGAATCTATTGGATTCTAGAATGATAGAGCTTTGGTTAGTGCCCACATGTTGATTAAAGCGATGATTTTCCCAACATAAGCTTACCATATTGTTTAAGTTGAAATTTCCCAATTTTATTATGAATTCTAGCTTGTGGTATGTTGAGTAAATATTTCTACATGTAGCTTACCACATGATTCGGAGTAAACACTCCCACCTATGATTGAGCTTGTGGTATGTTCGAAATAAAGCTTCTCATATGCATGAATTTATAATTGAGATGCATGGCACTATTAAGCTTTGTCGAAGGACAATGTTGAGCTTCATTTTCATATGATGTTAAGTCTATGCATGATTTCATTAATGAGCTTTGTCAATAGACAATGTGGAGCTTCATTTCATATGATGTTGAGTCATGCATGATTTCATGTTGAGCTTCGTCAATAGATGATGTTGAGCTTCGTTATATATGATGTAGAATATTTCATGTTTTTGGGATAAGAGTCTAGCACCAAGTGGGTTAAGGGTCGATTACCCTATGCCCCAAAACTACGAGCCAATGTAGGTTAATACTGTTATATTAGTGGGACCTCCCTTGTGAGCTATCCCCGGCCCGATTGGCCCTTCAGCTTGATATCGATATCTTGGTAGCGTCCATCACCATAGAAAGGTTATGGACGGCTCTTCTCACTTGAGCGTGATAGTTGGGACCATGTAAGCTCTATCGTGGTATGTCGGTTAAGTGACGAGTCTCCCACTGTTTATATCATTCAGATTTGCATATTCACTATTCATGATGATTAGTTATGCATGCATGTACAAGAAGTAAGGTTTGACTCATGGTTTCACGTTTGATATAAATGTCACGTTTCAGCTTGAGTCATTTGAGTCAATCATGATGTTCTAAAGCCATGCACTATCATGTATAATATGAGTATGATTTCATAATGAATGCATGTAGTCTTCTTATTATCCTTAAAAGCTCATGATATATGTATAACTTGCTTAAATGGATTTATATTACTTCGCGATTTTACTTACCTTGCATACTCGGTACATTCCACGTACTGACCGCATACTTTCTATGATGTATCGTTTCATGATACAAGGTCCGAATCTCAGGCTCATCCTCATCCTTAGTCCATCTCAGCTTACGCTATCAGTTCATTGGTAAATCCTCATGTTCCGAGGGTTGTTTGACAGACTTTTATGTTATCTTGAGTTTCAGTATTGTTCGAGTTAGTTGGGGATATTGTCCCATCAGCCCATCATATGTAGTAGAGGCTTTTAGATTAGTATGTAGTACTCAGCTCTTATATACGTCTAGTATTTCGTGGTGTTATGCTATGGTTACGTTTTCACTATGTTTTATGTTTAATGTCCCGCTTGTTTAATTGAAAATAGTTTTATGCATGTGCCATGGGTCGACTTAGGGTCTCTCGGGGTCCCTTGTCCCGTATCTACGATCCGGGCCTCCGTTCGGGTCGAGATAAACTTGGTATCAGAGCAATAGGTATGATGTGTCCTAGGGATTCTGAAAGCCGCGTTAGGTAGAGTCTTTTTCATGGGTGTGAAGCGCACCACACTTATGACGAAGAGGCTATTAGACGTTTTCGGAAATGTTCCCTTCCTTCATGATCTATGTCGTGCGATGAAAAGCCTTTCTACCCTTCTAATTCGTGCTGTTCGTGATTGCAGAATCATGGCTCCTAGGAGGATAAACGGAGGTGGTGAAGGCCACGATGAGGGAAATGGTTATGCGCATCAACCAACCCCACCTGTTCAAGAGCCCCAGGCACCGGAGCCAGCTGCTCATGCTGAGTTCCGAGCTGCCATCAAGATGTTGGCGCATGCCTTGGCCGCTTTGGTCAATCAGCGGGCCATTGCGGCATGTTCCTCAGAATGGTAATGCAGCGGCGGCTAGAGTCCGAGACTCTTTGAGAATGAACCCGCTGGAGTTATTGGGGTCCAAGGTAGATGAGGACCCGCACGACTTCATTAATGAGATTGTCAAGATCACCCAGGTTATGGGGGTGAGTAGTGTAGAGTGTGCAGAGTTAGCCTCCTACCAGTTGAAAGGGGTTGCGCATATTTTGTTCCAGCAGCGGAAGGACAGCAGAGTCGCTGGAGCAGGTCTGGTTACATGGGAGGAGTTTTAGGTTGCATTCCTCGATCAATTCTTCCCTCGAGAGATGAGGGAGTTGAAAGCAACTGAATTTGTGAATCAAAAGCAAGGGAGGATGATTGTCCAAGAGTACGCTCTTGAGTTCACCCGCTTATCTAAATATGCCCCTGAGTTGGTGGCTGACCAGTGGGCGCGGGTGAGTAGATTTGTGCATGGTATAGTAGGATATTTGGATAAGGACTGCGGGACAGCTATGCTCCATCAGGACATGGACTTCCCTCGCATGGTGTTGTACGCTCAGCAGATGGAGGCAGCACATTCGAGGGAGAGGGAGGCCAATAGGGCCAGGACTGAGGACCACAGACTCTCTCAGCAGAGTTCCGGTGGTGGGCACCGATAGTAGACCCACCAGAGATCATCAGCCCCAACATTTTCAGCGCTGAGTGTGCCGTCTAAGCCCAGACACGATTAGAGGGGGCGAGCATTAGGATCGAGGGGTCATAGTAGCAGACCCACAGATTCCAGCATTCCAGCTTGTCGCAGGTGCGACCGAGGGCACACAGGCCAGTGTTTGGCAGGGTCAGGAGCTTGTTTTGGGTGTGGGCATTTGGGACATATGCTCAGAGATTGTCCCTCTGCGAGACAGGATCATGTCGCGGGCCGAGGCCCAGCTTCTAGTTCAGCAGCACCTCCCCCACGCACAACACATCAGGGGGCATCTACTAGCACAGCTAGCGGACAGCGTCAGGACAGATTCTATGCCTTAGCCACTCGTTAGGAGCAGGAGGCCTCACCAGATGTAGTCACCCGTATGTTGAGAGTCTTTCATATTTATGTGTATATTTTGCTAGATCCAGGGGCTACCCTATCTTTTGTGATGCCTTATATAGCTAGTAGCTTCGGAGTTAGTCCCAATGTCTTATCATAGCCCTTCTCAGTCTCTACTCCAGTAGGTGACTCAGTTATAGCTAGACGGGTATATAGAGATTGCCCAGTCTCAGTTCTTCATAAGGTCACCTCAGTAGATTTTATAGAGTTAGCCATGACCGATTTTGATGTTATTCTCGGCATGCATTGGCTATAGGCATGTTATGCTTCAGTTAATTGTAGAACCCGGTCAGTAGAGTTTAGATTTTCGGGTGAGTCAGTTTTAGAGTGGAGGGGTAGTTCAGTTGTGCCTATAGGTCGATTCATTTCTTATCTTAAGGCCAGGAAGATGATTTCCAAGGGTTGCATGTACCATCTATTTAGGGTTAAGGACGTGGAGTCCTAGATCCTAACCATTCAGTCAGTTCCAGTCATATGTGAGTACTCAGAGGTCTTTCATAATTATTTTCCAGGTATACCTCCCGAGCGGGAGATTGATTTCGGTATAGACCTTCTTCCCGACACGCAACCCATTTCTATCCCGCCCTACAAAATGCCCCAGCCGAGCTAAAAGAGTTGAAAGATCAATTGAAAGACTTGTTGGATAAAGGCTTCATCAGGCCAAGTAAGTCTCTATGGGGTGCACCAGTGTTGTTTATTCGAAAGAAGGACGGTTCCCCTTCGTATGTGCATTTGATTATCGGTAGTTGAATAAGGTCACTGTCAAGAACAGGTACCCCTTGCCCAGGATTGATGATTTGTTTGACCAGCTCCAGGGTGCCAGGTGTTTCTCAAAGATAGATCTCCGGTCCGGATATCACCAGCTCATAGTTTGAGAGAGTGACATTTCAAAGACGGCCTTCAAAACCCGGTATGGCCACTATGAGTTTGTAGTTATGTCTTTGGACTAACCAATGCCCCTGCAGCATTTATGGATCTGATGAACAGGGTATTCAAGGCATATCTAGACCTGTTTGTGATTGTATTATTGATGATATTCTCATATACTCCCGGAGCGAGGAGGAGCATGTCGCTCACCTGAGAGTAGTGCTTCAAATCCTCAAGGATCAGCAACTGTATGAAAAGTTCAACAAATGCGAGTTCTTGTTAGATTCTATGGAATTCCTAGGCCATGTGGTGTCAAGTGAGGGTATAAAAGTAGATTCTCAAAAGATCGAGGCGGTAAAAAATTGGCCCAGACGGATGAACCCATCAGACATCAGGAGCTTTTTGGGCTTAGAGGGTTATTATCGGAGGTTCGTTGAAGGTTTCTCATCCATTACAACCCCGTTGACTAGATTGACCTACAAAAAGGTAAAGTTCCAATGGTCAGAGGCTTGTGAGAAAAGCTTCCAAGAGTTGAAGACCTGACTCACTTCAGCACCAGTGTTGACTCTACCCGAGGGTACGGACGGCTTTGTGGTGTATTCTGATGCTTCGCGAGTTGGACTCAGTTGTGTGTTAATGCAGCATGGGAAAGTGATAGCATATGCCTCAAGACAGCTGAAAGTTCATGAAAAGATTACTCGACCCATGATCTTGAGTTGGCCGCGGTGGTGTTTGCATTGAAGATATGGAGGCATTACTTATGTGGGGTCCACGTGGATGTATTCACCGATCACAAGAGCTTCCAATATGTGTTCTCACATAAAGATATAAATCTTCGACAAAGGAGGTGGTTGGAGTTATTGAAGGACTACGACATGAGTGTTCTCAACCACCCCGGCAAGGCTAATGTGGTTACGGATGCACTTAGTGGGATCTCTATTTAGAGTTTGTCCAATGTGGATGAGGGAAAGAAGGAGTTGGTGAAAGATGTCCACCAACTTGCCAGGCTAGGAGTTAGATTGATCGATTCGACCGATGGCAGCATTGTTATGCAAAACGGGTTAGAATCGTCTTTGGTGGTTGATGTTGAATCCCGGCAAGATGAGGATCCAACTTTGAGGAAGCTAAAGGAGGCGGTGCAGAGTCAAAAGGTGGAGGTTTTCTCCCAAGGGGGAGATGGTGTGCTACGATACCAGGGTCGTCTGTGTGTCCCAGATATTGATGATTTGAGAGTTCGGATATTGCATGAGGCACATGGTACCAGATATTCTATTCATCCAGGATCCACGAAAATATATCGGGATTCTCTAGAAATCTATTGGTGGGATGGTATGAAGAAAGATATTGTAGAGTTCATAGAAAAATGTCCAAACTGCTAGCAAGTGAAAGTCAAACATCAAAGGCCGGGAGGTGTACTTCAAGATATTAGCATTCCCACTTGAAAGTGGGAGAAAATAAATATGGATTTCGTTACAGGCCTACCTTGTACTCGCCGATACTATGATTCCATTTGGGTGGTGGTAGACTGGTTAACAAAGGCTGCACACTTTCTACCAGTCAAGACCACAGATTCAGCGGATGATTATGCCAAGTTGTATATACGGGAGTTGACTCGACTTCATGGAGTGTCCTTGTCCATTATTTCAGACCGAGGTACTCAGTTTACCTCTCAGTTTTGGAGTTCTTTTCAGAAGGTACTTGGGACTCAAGTCAAGCTCAGCACGGCCGTTCATCCGCAAACGGATGGCCACGCGGAACGAACAATCCAGACTCTTGAGGACATGTTGAGGGCATGTGTCATGGATTTCAAAGGTAGTTGGGATGATCACTTTCCCTTAATCGAGTTTGCTTATAATAACAGTTATCTCTCTAATATCCAAATGGCACCGTTTGAGGCTCTTTACGGGTGGAGGTGTAGATCTCCCATCAGATGATTTGAGGTTGGTGAGGCCGCTATGATAGGGCCAGACTCGGTTCACGAGGCGATGGTAAAGGTTCAGTTGATAAGGGACCGGTTAAAAATCGCTCAGAGTCGTCAAAAATTATATGCTGATGTGAGGAGAAGAGATTTGGATTTTGATGTGGACGACTGGGTATTTCTAAAGGTGTCCCTAATGAAGGGAGTCATGCGGTTCGGAAAGAAAGAAAAACTCAGTCCCTACTATGTTGGTCCCTACCAGGTTACGAGAAGAGTTGGTAAGGTGGCGTATGAGTTGGACTTGCCATCGGAGTTATCTTCAGTGTATCCCATTTTCCATGTGTCGCTTTTGAAAAAGTGTTTGAGTGATCCAGCCTTGATGCTCCCGGTAGACAGCATTGGAGTAAGAGATAGCCTCAATTATGAGGAAATCCCTGATGAAATCTTGGATCGTCAGGTTCGGAAGTTGAGGAACAAAGAAGTAGCTTCAGTTAAGGTTTTTTGTGGAGAAATCAGCATGTTGAGGGAGCTACGTGGGAAGCCGAAGCGGACATGATGGCTAGATATCCACATTTGTTCTCTACCGGCTCGGTTCTGACTTGAGGTATCAGTTTTTCCCTATGACTCTATCTAGTTTTCATATTTAGTTCATGTGTGCAAGTTTCTTTTATGTGCATGAATGTGTATGTGAAGTATGAGATCAGTTCAGCTATATGCTCTTATTCGGAGGTAGTCATTCCGTGAAAATTTTGGTTAAAATGATTAGTATATGGCTATGATATATCGTATGTTTCTATTTGCTACTTGTTTCCTACATTCGAGGACGAATGTTTCCAAGGGGGAGATATCGTAATACCCCATAAGTGCTTAGGAGTAGACCTAGGAAGCAAAAATGCAAAATTGCTAAAAGTTGGGAAAAAGTTTCAGAACGACAGGTACCACGACCCGTGGTAAGTAACCACGGGCCGTCGTTTGTGGTCGGGGTTCAGGAGTTCATATGTCAGGAGGAAACAAGAATTGATTCGATGACCCGTTGTAAGAAACAACGAGCCGTCGTGGTGGTCGTGGTAAGGAGTCAGCCCAGATCGCTGAAGTAACAAGGGGTGTTACAATGGCCCGTTGTGAGGAATGGCGGTCCGTTGTTAGCAGTCATGGTAAGGTTGTGGACTTTCACAGTGGAGACAACGGGTGAAAACCACGACCCGTTGAAGCATGCAATGAGCCGTGGTGAGGCTCGTGGAATGGGAGTGCAGAGTTTCAGAAGAAGGAAACAACGACCGAAGGAATGGTCCATTGAAGCTTAGGAAGATCCATCCTGTGTGTCCGTGGTACAATTTCGGGAATGGGTTTTCAGCAGTGTTTTCAAAGAAGAGACAGGATGGGCCGTGGGTTATTTCCATGACCTGTTGATACTATCCGAGGGTTCTATCCGATCAGTTTTTAGGGCAAGTTCATTAAGGGCATTTTCAACTTTTTCATGATTTTAGACCCTAAACTATGTCGTTTTGGATATTTTCTGAGTGTGATAAGATGAGTTAATTCCTTTATGCATGACCATTCTCACGCAAGAACTTTAGAGGGATTTTTGGGAGATTCAAGGTCTTCTTCCCCAAGTTTCCATCAATTTTTTGTGGGTACTCAAGGAACTTTGAGTCAATCCATTTCCGGGTATGTAGGGTTTTAATGGGTGTCTTCCTTTCACACCCATGCCCAATTACTATCAATTAGTGTTAAATTATGAATAATCAATTATTAGGTTTAATCAATTATATGATTCCTATATCACTATTCATGAGTATGATTAGATTGAGTTGATATTGATGATTTATGAAGCTTGGGAGGATTCTAACTTGTTTCTCTCATAAAAATTATTTTTCTAAAAATTGAATCTAAAACGCCCATGGGTGAATAGTTCATAAAAGAGGTGATTTATGGTAAATGTGTGATGATGATGAAGTTGATGATGAAAAGCATGTTTCTAAAACTACCCATGATTTTGATTTTGTTTCCTAAATGGATCGATTGGATTCTAGAATGATAGAGCTTTGGGTAATGCCCACATGTTGATTAAAGCGATAATTTTTCCGACATAAGCTTACCACATTGTTTAAATTGAAATTTTCCAATTTTATTATGAATTCTAGCTTGTGGTATGTTGAGTAAATATTTCTACATGTAGCTTACGACATGATTCGGAGTAAATTCTCCCACCTATGATTGAGCTTGTGGTATGTTAGAAGTAAAGCTTCTCATATGCATGAATTTATAATTGAGATGTATGGCACTATTGAGCTTTGTCGAAGGACAATGTTGAGCTTCATTTTCATATGATGTTAAGTCTATGCATGATTTCATTAATGAGATTTGTCAATAGACAATGTTGAGCTTCGTTTCATACGATGTTGAGTCATGCATGATTTCATGTTGAGCTTCGTCAATAGACAATGTTGAGCTTCGTTATATACGATGTAGAGCATTGCATGTTTTTGGGAGAAGAGTCTAGCACCGAGTGGGTTAAGGGCCGATTACCCTATTCCCCAGAACTACGCGCCAACGTAGGTTGATACTATTATATTAGTGGGACCTCCTTTTTAAGTTATCCCCGGCCCGATTGGCCCTTTAGCTTGATATCAATATCTTGGTAGCGTCCATCGCCCTAGCAAGGTTATGGATGGCTCTTCCCACTTGAGCGTGACAGTTGGGACCACGTAAGCTCTATCATGGTATGTCGGTTAAGTGACGAGTCTCCCACTGTCTATATCATTCAGATTTGCATATTCACTATTCATGATGATTAGTTATGCATGCATGTACAAGAAGTAAGGTTTGACTCATGGTTTCACATTTGATATAAATGTCATGTTTCAGCTTGAGTCATTTGAGTCAGTCATGATGTTCTAAAACCATGCACAATCATGTATAATATGAGTATGATTTCACAATGAATGCATGTAGTCTTCTTCTTATCCTTAAAAGCTTATGATATATGTATAACTTACTTAAATGGATTTATATTACTTCGCGGTTTTACTTACCTTGCATACTCGATACATTCCACGTACTGACCGCATACTTTCTATGTTGTATTGTTTCATGATACAGGGTCCGAATCTCAGGCTCGTCCTCAATTCTTAGTCCATCTCAGCTTACGCTATCAGTTCATTGGTGAGTCCTCATGTTCCGAGGTATGTTTGACAGACTTTTATGTTATCTTGAGTTTCAGTATTGTTCGAGTTAGTTGGGGATGTTATCCCATCAACACATCATATGTAGTAGAGGCTTTCAGATTAGTATGTAGTACTCAGCTCTTGTATACGTCCAGTATTTCGTGGTGTTATGCTATGGGTACGTTTCCGCTATGTTTTATGTTTAATGTCCCGCTTGTTTAATTGAGAATAATTGTATGCATGTGCCATGGGTCGACTTGGGGTCTCTCGGGGTCCCTTGTCCCGTGTCTACGATCTGGGCCTCCGTTCGGATCGTGACATTCACCAAGGCATTATAAACGTCAACATTTGAGAAACCGACATACAAGATTGGAATGCGATACTTCTAGGACATGGAGTGATGTTTTCATTTGGTAGAGTTAAATACGTATTGTGCTCTTTTTTCCTTAATCATGATTTTATACCATTAAATTTTTCTGATAAGGTTTTTAATGAGCGTATATCCATGCGTATTATAAAATACATGTATCCTTTATTTATTATTATTTTTCTCATAAATATTTTTAATAAGATTTTAACTAAACATAATATATATTAATGAATATCCAAAAAAGAGTGTTATGTAATTATTTATACGAATATCCTGAAAATCAAAATTAGTTGTTTCCAAATAGCTAGTGATTTTCCAAAAATTAGTTAGAAAATCTAAGTTGCAATCTAAATGTATTCTCTTATTATACAAGAGGAGTTAAAGTTAAGCAGACACCTCCCCGTTAATATGCCTGCTTGTTGACGGGGGCAATTTGATAATTTTAAATATTTTAATTTTTGCTTTATAAAATACATTTCATATAGGTATGTGGATCGGGATAATTTAATAATTTTGCATATTTTAAGACATAGTAATTTTTTAAACTTGTGGGCATTACTTATTTTTTTCTGTGCATTTGTTCATGTGAAACATTATATTTATAGATAACTACTTTTAACTTATTCGCTACACAATATATTATAAATAAATATTGGACCGGGCATTAGCCGTCACATCCCGACTAGTTTCTCTATAAAAGGGACTCTCTTATTGTGCCTTATTTTGGACACATCAAGGAGAAGAAAAGGATATCGATCTTCAAATTTATTGTTCAATATGTTTTCTTGCATTTTAGTTTCTATTATCTTACAATAATTTTATCTTTATACGATGTTTGAAAATAGTTTGTAATCATATTTTACTTGAAAATATAGAGTTTAAGATAAATGATTGATGTGTGAAATATAACATCAATAAAATAATTGAGATCTCTGAATTTTTAATTAAAAAATTTAAATTTAAATCGTTAAAACGTAAAGCTTTTAGTAAGAAACATTTTACCCTTTAATGTACCTATCCAACACAGATCTAAATTAATCCGAATGAATAAATTTTGGATATTTAATAATTTGACAATATGTGTGAAATATTTGGCAAGAGAAAAGTAATTATCCAACTTATTAGTGAACGGCCAATACTAGTAAGGGCCTTATCTATTCTTAATTGCAGTGACACCACTCACTAATGGGACAGTGACAAGGAACAAAACAATCAGTCACCACTCACTATTATCACGTCCTAATCTGACCCTTAATTCCAGTTAAGAAAAATAAATCTTATAAAATTTTGCGCATATAATGTTAAACCACACTAGCTAGTAGTAACGAACTGACCATTATCTCAATTTTTATCAAGGATTTTTTAAAACATAACACATGTGATTATGCTAAAAGGGAGATACTGAATCTAAAAATTTTAAATTATAGGTGTATCACTAATTTTGTTTTTAAAGAAAATTAATCTATCATTTTTTTTTAGATAAATAACTTAATATTTGACTCAGTGTATCATTTAATCTTTTTGTGACATGAGTGTCAAAAGAAAATATTATATATTTTTTGTTAAATAAAATATATATGTGTGTATTGAAAGGACCACAAATTCACTAACTCTATATTTTACATGTAAATTGCCCATGAGTGCGTGCTGCTTTTGTATTTGGTGAGCCCTCAAAATTTATTCCATTTAATACCCTCATTTCACTTTCTTTGGCATACTATCATTAGAGGGTTCAAAGAAATTCTTCTTTCACTATACCTTTTTAATTTTTTCTTTTTGATATTTTAAATTATTAGTTATTTTAAATTGTAATATTTTTTATATAAATTATAATTTTAAAAACTTAAAAAATTTATATTCAAATTCACATTAAAAATTAAGTACTTCGACTGTAATACTCCAAACTAGCTATGACAAACAAATTAAGTAGAACAGAGGGAGTATATGATAATACCAACACCATAAAATATTCTTTTTCCAGATAAAATCATATCGGGTAAACGTAGGGAGTTGAGATATAAATAATTCTTTGAATTTAATAACTTTATTACAATGAAACAACATAAATCCAAACGATTATAACTGAAATTTTTAGGAGTATACATGGCATAACCACCTTGAGAATTAAGATTTTTACTTATTTGGCCCTTTTCACGTCGAATGGTAGATTTTTCGACATTTTGATTTTCTGAGAAACATGGAAAAAATTATATTATTTTTAAGTGACATATCTTCCTTTTTTTAAAACTTCCGTAAAATAAATTGAGAATTTGATTACAATTTCATTTACAATATAAATGATGAAAGAAAAAAAAAACCATTCATGTGGACCATTTTTGGGGTGGGGAGTACACATGTAGCTGTGTTTGAAGGACCGATAATTATAAATTATTTGATATTTAATCACTTTAGAAAGTACTGCAGGACTAAAATTGAATATTCGAATATGAAGTTACAAAAACACATGGCATGAGTATGATGTCAAACTTCAAACTTGTATATCTAAAGTTGATATAGTATTTTGTGTAGTTTAAACATTATATATTTAGGTCTAAAGTTAGATTTGATAATTCCCCACTCTAAACATGTGAGATTGAACAATTAAATCTACTTCCATACTTAAATGTTTAAAATTGACATAACCAGATATGAAGTTGCTTCAGAAATAGAATAATGATTCAAGACCTTGTGGTTAATTTCAAGTAATAATTGTGGGTGTCAACAAGAATGTCTACCCACGATGCTGAAGTTTTTGGAAATATTGAAAATCACAAAAATTCTCATAGTTTGAATTGTGTTTATCATTATTTTTAAAATTATTTTGTTCGGTGTAGATATATATTCTTTAGAATTTAACAAGTTTTTTTTAGTATAAAAATAGAAGGTAGAATCTAATCAGAATTAGATCATATAAAATCTAGAAGAAAAAAAAAGGAAGAAGAAGAAATAGCTTTTCATTTCACTATTTTCAACATGAATATTTGAGGAAATTATATATAGGAAAAAGAAAGATAATCATCTATAGGAAATTATATATTGGAAAAAGAAAGACAATCAACGTCCAAAGAAAAATAAAGAAGAATAGAATAGTCAATAGCGTTGATGTTGGGCATATTTTTATACTCATTTGTCATTTTTTACCCATATTTGATCATGTTTAAGGGTGAGTATGCCATCATATTTTTGTTTGAATTTTTTATTTTTTGAAAATGGCCTATCTCATCTACCCTTCGATTTTCTTATGGCCTCGGCTCTTTTCCGAAGGGAAGACCTTTGAACCAGGTAACTTTTTTCATTTTTATGATTCGTTGTCATCGTCGTAGAGTAATGACGTTTTCTTTTGATAGATGAATGATGACCGTCTTAAGGGAAGATTCGTCACATTTTATTTTATTTTTTAGGATTGAGTCATAGGTCATCCGCTTGTATACTTGTACATATTCTGCTTAGCTGCTATGCTGGAGTGAATAGAGTGGTCATCTTGATTGCATGAGTGAGGATCCATGAGAGACACACATATCTCTTTAATTTAACTCAACATATCCTTAGGGCTCAATTATGAATAAACTTGTCATTCAATATGATTGTGTGAATGTGCAGTTGTAGAAACTGATTAGATTCTTGTTGCCATGAGAGGTGAGCTGAATTGCTTTGTGTGTATATATTGTAGCATTTAGAACTTGCCTTAGTGTATGTAGGATAATTAGTTGGTAGGGAGTTGAGGATGATCAAGACATTTCTTTGTATAAGCCATGTTTTTTTCTTCCTACATTTGTTTTACCCTCCTAATCATTCTTCCTAGTTAACCCCCTTTGAGCCTAAAGCCTTATTCTTTCTTAGCCGTGAAAATAACTTAATCTAATTTTTTGGTGTGAGACTTTAGATTTTTTTATCCAAAGTAATCTTAGGTACTTTGAAACTTGAAAGTTAAGGTCCACCAAGGTATGTTGCAAGGAAAAAAGAAAAATTTGTGGTAAGAAAAGAAAAGTGAGAAAAAGGGGTGCCCATAAAATTGTGTTATCTACTTGCTGCTAGAAAAATGAAAAATAGATCTTTAATTATAAAATCCTTAGTTATTCTATGAGTAGAAAATTAGTAGTCAAGTAGTGGAAAATGAGACATGAAAAGAAAAGACAAGGGTGAGTAGATGAAAGGTGAACAAACAAGGAAAGAGATGGTGGACAAAAAAAGTGAAATATGTCTTCAAAGTGCTTAGGTGGTGGTTACTATTAAACGAAATATCAATCATACTAGTCCCTTATCCAACATTACAATCAAGAAAGTTCTTGTGATCTTAATGTCATGACTCGAACATAGGTTCGAATCTAAACACGGAACCTAGAACCATAAATGGCTCCAAGTCGACCCATGACATGAACATAAAAACTAAAGTTCAACACAAATAAAGCAGAAGACTAGATTCTGAAACAGCGGAAGTCTGAATAGTAAAATATTTAAACAACTGAAATCTCAAACACAGAAACTAAAACTGGAAATGCGAACTATGTCTGAAAAGCCTCTAACATACTAACGAGTTGATGGGACAACACCCCCAACTAGCTCACTAGAATTCTGAAACTGAAAATGATAATAGCTCGACTATCTAATGGTTCTCGAAGGATGAGTACTCACCAACAAGAAATCTGGATTGAGCTCTAAAAACTGGCTAGCAGCGAGACTGAATCTGAATGTCTAAGCCTGTATCACGAAATGATACAACATAGAGTATGCGGTCAGTATTTGGAATGTACTGAGTATGCAAGGTAAGTTAAACAGGCTAAGTAAGTAAAACTGAATCATGCATAACTTAAATTTATAACATCATAAAATTCTGAGAGTAAGGACTGTATGCTTATCTCTGAAAACATGAGTAAATATAAACTGAAGTAAGTGCATATGGTTTGCCATATCTGAAATCATAGGTAAAAACTCATGAACTGATCATTGGATCAAACCTGCTAAAAACATGAAATAATATCTTAACATGCATTACTGAAATCATGAGGAACAATGGGAGACTCGTCTTAACCGACAACCACCATGTATGAGCTCATGATGATCCCACGTCTTACCCATATGGAGGAGAGTCATCCTAAGCCTTTCCAGAAAAAAGGATTAAGTAAGGTGTGATATCACAGTGGGCTCTTGGGCCGAGGGAAACGCTCTCTTGAGAGGCCTCAAATTATACCTATGTTGGCGCTTAGTTCATGAAACTGGAGAACCTTGGAACCCCAATCCTACTCAGTGCTCGACACTACTCCCAAAACATGTATAATGCTCATATACTCATATATCAAAACATAACTTGAATCTTAACACATGGGGAGTCTTGACTCCAACATCTGAAGTAACTGAACTTATTAGTCTTGGCTAAATCATGAAATCGTGCTAAACTTGAGTGGGTTTTCCCAAGTCTTAACATCATGCTTATTTAAAATCGACTTCATAAGGAAAATCATGGATTCATACATAGGTATTTTATAATCATTCAATCATACTAGATATTTCATCATACTTGAAATCATGAATCATAAACTTGACTTTTCATGAAACTTGGATAATTGGGTATAATCTCATAAAATTTAAAATCATGAATTTATAATCAAAATAGGAATAAAATCTGCCCATGAATCTTAAAACATACTTTGAAATATTAAGGGAACTAACCCATAATCAAATCATAGAGAATTTCATAAAATTGGGTTAAAACCCCATAAGATCATACACTTGAATTAAGACTTGAATTCATGAACTTGAGGATAAATTTGGGCATGAGGGTGAAATAAAACTCCCATTCATAGCTCTACATACCTGAGTAATTTGATTCTACACACTTTCTTGAAAGCCTAAGATATTTGCGGATGAACTTGAAGAATTCTAGACTTGATCTCTTCTGAAATTCTCTAATCTTGCATGCATGGGGAGGGAATAGGTTAGAATAGGCTAAAACATCTGAAAATCTTCCTAACAAAGCTTAAAACAACGTAGTTTAGGTCTTAGGAGCTTAGAAATAATGAAAATTCCCTAATTAAATTTGCAGAAAAACTGCTCACTGCCGAAGCCACAACTCACACCACGAGTCGTATCTTGATACCACGACTCATGGGTTCCTTCTGTCATTGCCACTGCCTCAACCTAGAGTTTTTGGAGATTTCCACGGATCACACAACGACTCGTACCATCATCCCACGAGTCATTGGGCCCGTCTGTTACCACCACTGACATAATTTCCTGACCCTTCCTATGAGTGTGAGTAATGACTCGTTGTTCCCCACAACGGGTCATACCTTGACCCGCAGCTTCCAGCTCAGTTGCCCCAAGTCCAACCAATGAGTCCTTACCACGATCTGTGGTTCCTCACCATGAATTGTGTCATGACCCGTACCTTCCATCCTGATAGTCCAAAACCAAACGACGACTCCAATCCACGACTTGTACCATCATTCCATGAGTTGTTATTGGACTCATTGCTACCAACTTTTCCTCAGCAAACTGCTACCCTATTATACACTAGGAGATCGAAGATCGGACCTGGGAGTTTGAAACAAGAAAAAGTGGAAATTGTTGTTGCAACCTCAAGATGAGTCATCTCATGACCCGTAAGGACAGCCCACGAGTCGTCAGGTGACTCATGGGAAAGGCCTGGGTTTTGATAAGAGGTCCTGGAAGAGTTGAGACCCCACGGGCGAGACCATACTCGTGGTCGGGACCCACGAGTCGTTGGGTCAGCCGTGGGGAGGGAAAAAAGGTGGAGAAAGTAAAGTTAGGCAGTGTACTTAACGAGTAGTGACCATGAGTCGTGGTCACGCATAACGAACCGTGAAGTGACCCGTTATGAGCCAAGGAGAACAAATAAGGCAGTGCACTTGACGATCGATATAACGAGTCGTTAGGTCGTCCGTTAGGACCACCTGGCAGTATTTTTTCTGTGAATTAGTAAGAGATTTTTCTTAATTTCTAAGCTCCTAAAGCCTAAACTATGACATTTTGGGGTATGAATAATGACCTTTTATGGGGTTAAGTTCAGATTACCCATTTTTCCATATATGCATGCAAAGTAGGAGAGATTGAGAGGTGACCAAAGGGTGGTTCAAGGTTTTCTTCTTCAATTTCTTTCAATTCCTTTTTGGGCATTTAAGGGAGAGTAAGATTCAGTCTTCATCAGGTATGTAGGGTCATGAATGGGTGATTTCTTCCACACCCATGCCCAATCCCTCTCTAATAAGTATGAAATTTTATGATTGATCTATGGGGTTTTTACATAAATGCATGAATTAGCTATCTATACACATGGGTATGAATTGATTATGATTTTATTATCGAATTGTGAAGAGTGGGCTAATTTTATAATGATTTCAATTAAAATTGTGTTTCTAGCCTTATGGATGTTGAAGCCCATTGATGGGATGACCATGAAAAGTGAGATTTATGAAGTATATGTGATAATGATGAGCTATTATGATGAAAAACATGATTTGAAGCTACCCATGTTTATAATTACGTTTTCGATGAGAATTGAGTATTTCTAAGAATGATAAAGTTTTGGGCAACGTCCCCATGTTAAGTTTAAATGATGATTTTTCCAAACTAAGCTTACCACATTATTTTGGACTGAAGACTCCCAAATTTATATTCTAGATTGCGGTATGTTTTGAGTTAAGTCTTCCTATGCATAACTTACCACATGGTTTTGGAGAAAAGGCTCCCAAGTATGTTTTCAGCTTGTGGTATGTTTTGAACTAAAGCTTCTCATATGCATAATTTCGTATTTGAGATGTATTTGATTATTGAGCTTCGTCAATAGACGATGTTGAGCTTCGTTATATACGATGTAGAGCATATGCATGTTTTTGGAAGTATTGTTTAGCACCGAGTAGGCTATGGGTCGATCACCCTATGCCTCAAAACTACGCGCCAATTGCTCGGCTGGTTCGGTAGGGGTTAAAAACCGACACGCAAGTGCACGTGGTCAAACAAGTAATAAAGTGGCTAAGTAAGCCAAGTATCGATCCAAGGAGACTCTGGATAAGTAAAATTGCTTAAGTATACTATATTCTAGTTTACTTCTAATTTTGTTGACAACAATGTAACCGAAAGTTAAATAATTTTGTTTATAAACTATATACTAAAACTATTAACAAATATTTACTTGAATTGAAACTATGGATAAGAGCATGCCAAGGTTAAGAACAAGTAATGAATTCGATAGTAATCATAATTCGGTTATTCTTCTCTTCATGTTGCTAGCCAAGAACATTAGCCTAGAGATTAAAACTCTCGTATTTAATCTCACTTTAGAATCATAAACCATTCGTCTACATTTCTGTGATAAAATGCAATTTATGACCTAGCAATACAATTCCGGTTCCTAAATTGACTAATACGACTTTCAAGTATATTTCTATCAGGAAAGCACATCAAAACCCAATTTTCCCAAATCAAGTTAAGAACAATACCCTATTAATTCACAACTTTCCAATTTCTTGCTCTCTCGAGTGAAATTGGACTTTTTAGATATACATTAATGTTGGCTACACACTAATGCAGTAAGAACAAGAATTAATAGAACAACATGAAAGAAGAAGATGAAAAACCATATAATTCACAATCAAAATTCAATACACATGTTCAAAACCTTAGCAAGGAAGAGAATTAGCCACTCATTTGTGGATTGATCATCCTCAAATGAGTGTAAATCATACGTACAATTGAAGGAAAGAAGAAAGAAAGAGAGAAAAACCCTTAGCTTTTTCGTCCCTCAACTGCTGCTAACCCACGTCCTAGCTCCACCAAGTCTTCTTTTCTCAAAAATAAACCTAAGTGTGCTATTTATATTAGTAGGAATCTTTCCCGGATTAACAAGCAACGTGTCACGGAGTGCATCGCGGAGCACGGCCTCCGTGACACGCTACGAACGCGGAGGCTCTCTGGAAAATCACTCGAAATCGGCCCAGGCAGCACCTTGCCGCGTTGGCAACGTGTCACGCTGCCTGGGCAGCGCGTTGTAGCCCCATGGTCACGGAGTCCACCTGCCGTGGCACGTTGCCAACGCGCAGGTGGGCTGTTTTGAGCGGCCTGCCCGCCGTGGCACCTTGTCGACGCACCGGTGGGCTGTTTTGTGCCTCTTCCTTGCCGACGTTCGCGTGTTAATTCCGTTTCCAAGCTTCTACTTCACCAACTCATGGATTAGTTACTCAAACATCATCAAAACCTACAAAACAAAGGCTAATCATGTTGGTAAGCACATATCTCCACATTATATAAAATTACATGAAAATGTATACAATAACTTAGATAAACAAGACTAATTGAAGTAATAAAGAGTATCTCGGGCATATATTTTTGCCCGTTATCACCAATATAGGTTGATACTATTATATGACTTGGGACCTCCCTTGTGAGCTTCCCCTTGCCCGAATGGGCCTTCATCTTGATATCGATATCATGGTAGCGTCCTTAGCCCTGGCAAGGTTTTGGACGGCTCTGCCTACTTGAGTGTAATAGTCGGGACCACATAAGCTCTATCGTGGTATGCCGGTTAAAAGATGAGTATCCAATTGTTCCTCATGATTTCAGATATGCACATTCATTACTTACGAGATTTATGTAAATGCATGTTTTAAAGTAGGTTTGACTCAATGTTCAGCTTTTACTTATAAATGTCAGAATTCAGCTTTGAGTCAATCGATTCAGTTATGATGTTATGAAGTATGTTATATCATTTTATGAAGAGATCATGATTTTAGAAAGAATGCATGCAAACCCTACTATCAGTTTTCTGATGTTATATTTTAATTAATGCATTGTCTTTAAATGATTTTTACTTACATTAGCGTTCTACTTACCTTGCATACTCGGTACATTCCACGTACTGACCGCATACTCCTATGTTGTATCATTTCATGATACAGGACCCGGCTCTCAGCTTCAGCCCCGCTCTTAGTCAGCTTATCAGAGTTGGGATTGATTTATTGGTGAGTCTTCATCTTCCGAGGACTAGACTATCCACCTTTTCTTTATGTATCTCAGTTTCAGCTTGTTGAGTTAGTTGGGATCTTGTCCCATCAACTCGTTATGATTAGAGGCTATTCAGATATATGTATGTATTCAGCTTCGGATTTTATATTCTTATGTTATATTCAAGTTAGACTTCCTCTGTGAATGTATTGATGGTTATTCAGTTTTTGATTGAGTTAGATGTATGCTTATGCCATGGGTCGACTTGGGTCTCTCGGGGCTCCTTGTCCCATGTCGCGATCTGGGCCTCCGTTCTGGTCGTGACATACCCACGAGCGATCCTACGATCCGTTGGTCACTCCTACGACTCGTACCACGAGTCATCCTAAGACAATTTTCCAACTTTTCTGCTGAACACATTTCAAATTCCGAGTCTAGTCTTAGGCACTTCTGGGATATTACAATATCTCCCCTTGGGAACATTCGTCCTTGAATGTGGGTAAACATACTGAATAACTAGGGAAAGGATCTGCCATCCCCAAATACTGAATGTCTAAAGCTGAGAACTGACGGAGTGATTGACTCCAAAATATGATACATGACTGAACTGAATTCATTAATCACACATACATGCACTGACATAAAGAAAACTAAGAGATATGAACTAGATATGAAGCTAAATAGAGTACTAAGGAGGAAAATGATACCTCAAGCTGGAATTGAGCCAAGAGGGAAAAGATGCGGGTATTTAGACATTATATCTGCCCCAGCTTCCCACGTAGCTCCTCGACAAGCTGATTTCTCCACAAAACCTTTATTGAAGCTACTTCTTTATTCCTCAATTTTCGAACTTGATGATCAAGAATTTCAACCGAAATCTCTTCGTAGCTAAGGTTATCATTCACACCAATGCTCTCCACTGGTACAACCAAAGTTGGGTCACCAATGCACTTCTTCAAGAGCGATACATGGAAGACTGGATGTACTGAAGCCAACTCTAAGGGCAACTCCAACTCATAGGCCACCTTGCCAATATGTTTCACAATGTTGTATGGGACAACATATTGGGGACTGAGCTTTCCTTTCTTTTTGAACCTCATCACTCCCTTCAGGGGAGACACTTTCATAAACACCCAATCATCAACTTCAAATTCAAGTTCTCTCCTCCTCACATCCGCATAGGACTTCTGGCGACTTTGAGGCTGAAACAACCTTTCCCTTATAAGTTGATATTTCTCCATAGCCTCATAGATTGAATCTAGCCCTATTAAAATAGCTTCACCTACTTTAAACTAACCAATAAGTGACCTACATCACTTCCCATAAAGAGCCTCAAACGGAGCCATTTGAATACTGGAGTGATAACTATTGCTGTAAGCAAATTCGATAAGAGGTAAATGATCATCCCAAATACCTTTGAAGTTGATAACACATGCTCTCAATATATCCTCAAGAGTCTGAATGGTTCACTTCGCCTGACCATCCATTTACGGGTGAAAAGTTGTGCTAAGCTTGACCTGAGTACCAAGTCCCTTCTGAAATGACTTCCAAAACTGCAAAGTGAACTGAGTGCATCTGTCTGATATTATGGACAAGGGAACACCATACAACCGAACTAACTCCCAAATATACAGCTTAGCATAGTCCTCAGCTGAATCGGTAGTTTTGACCGGTAGAAAATGAGCTGCTTTAGTCAACCTATCTACAACCACCCAAATAGAGTCATACTAGCGATGTGTATGAGGCAACCCTGTGATGAAGTCCATATTAATCTCTTTCCACTTCTAGGTGAGGCTACCGATGTCTTGTAGCACATCTCCTAATCTTTGATGCTCCATTTTCACCTGTTGATAGTTTGGACATTTAGCCACGTATTCCGTTATGTCCTTCTTCATGCCATTCCACCAATAGACTTCCCGTAGGTCGCGGTACATCTTGATGGAACCTGGATGTATAGAATATTGGGAACCATGAGCTTCGTGCAACATCTATTCTCTCAAGTTATCAATATCTGGAACACACAAATGACCCTAATATCGAAGTACACCATCTCCCTTGGGAGAAGACCTCTACTTTCTGATTCTGAATCGCTTCCTTCAACATTACCAAAATAGGATCCTCATCTTACCTAGCCTTGACCTCAGTCACCAAAGAGGATTATGAACCATTCTGAACAATGACACCACCATCCATTGAATCCACAAGGAGAACTCCTAATCATGCAAGCCAGTGCACATCTTTCACCAACTTTTTCCTTCCATCTTCCACATGAGAAACACTCTCCATAGATAAACTGCTAAGAGCATCTTCCACTACATTGGTCTTGCCCGAATGATAAAGGACACTCATATCATAATCCTTGAGAAGCTCTAACCACCTCCTTTGTTGCAAATTGAGGTCCTTCTGGGTAAACACATACTCAAGACTCTTGTCGTTTGTGAACACATCTCCATGAACTCCATACAAATAGTGCCTCCAAATCTTCAGTACAAACACCACTGCTGCCAATTCTAGGTCATGCGTCGGGTAATTCTTCTCATGAGTCTTTAGCCATCTAGAGGCATATGCAATGACTTTTCAATGTTGCATCAACACACAACCAAGTCCCACCCTAGAGGCATCACAATACACCACAAATCCATCTGTACCCTCGGGTAGGGTCAATACTAGAGTTGAAGTGAGTCGAGTTTTAACACTTGAAAACTTTTCTCACGGGCATCTGATCACTGAAATTTAACTTTCTTCTAGGTCAACTTAGTCAAAGGTGCTGCAATGGATGAAAATAACTCAACAAACGTTTTGTAATAGCCAACTAAACCCAAGAAACTCCTAATATCCGAAGGGTTAACTGGTCTAGGCCAATTCTTTATAGCTTTATCTTTTGGGAGTCCACCTGCACACCCTCACTCGACACCACATGGCCCAAAATGCTACTAATTTCAGCCAAAACTCACGCTTGCTAAATTTAGCAAATAGTTGGCGATCCTTAAGAGTCTGTAGCACAATCCTTAAATGAGCTGCATGTTCCTCCTCGCTTCGAGAGTATATGAGAATATTATCTATGAACACAATCACGAACATGTCCAAATATGGCTTGAACACCATGTTCATTAGATCCATAAAAGCTGCAGGAGCATTCATTATTCCAAAAGAAATAACTACAAACTCATAGTAACCATATCGAGTCTTGAAGGCTGTCTTCGGGATGTCACTCTCTCTAACTCTGAGCTGGTGATAACTGGACCTGAGATCTATCTTTGAGAAACACTTGGTACCCTGAAGTTGGTCAAACAAGTCATCAATTCTAGGGAGGGGATACTTGTTCTTGAATGTGACCTTGTTCAACTGTTGGTAATCAATACACTTACGAAGAGAACCATCCTTTGTTTGATCAAAGAGAACTGGTGCACCCAACGAGGATTTACTAGGTCTGATGAAATCCTTGTCTAGGAGATCTTTCAACTGTTCTTTCAACTTCTTTAGCTCGGCTGGAGTCATTCTATAAGGAGGAATAGATATAAGCTGCGTATCGGGAAGAAGGTCAATACCAAAGTCAACCTCCCGCTCAGGAGGAACTTCGGGTAGATCATCTGGGAACAGCTTCGAATACTTTCACACAATAGAAACTGATTGGAGAGTCGGGGCCTTGGATGTATCATACTTAACCCGAACTAGATGGTAAACAAAACCCTAGGAAATAATCTTTCTGGCCTTAAGGTAGGAAATAAAGCGACCTACAAACACAATTGAACTATCCTTCGACTCTAGGACTAGCTCATCTGGGAAACAAAACTCTACTACACGGGTTCTACAGTTCATTGAGGCATAACATGTATGTATCCAGTCCATGCCAAAAATAACATCAAAATCTCTCATGTATAACTCTACTAAATCTGCTGAGATGACTTTCTGAAGGGCTTTGACAAGGTAATTTCTATATACCCGTCTAGCTATAACTGAGTCACCGATTGGAGTAGAGACTGAGAAGGGTTCTGATAGGATATTAGGAATGACTCTGAAACTACTACAAGCATAGGGCGTCACAAAAGATAAGGTAGCCCCAGGATCTAACAATACATAAACATCAAGATAAAATACTCGTAACATACCAGTGACCATATCCGGAGAGACCTCCTACTCCTGACGAGATGAAAGGGCCAAAATTTGATGTCGCCCAAATTACACCTCGTAATTGAGATATAAACGGTCGATTGTCAAATATAGAACCCAACGAAGGTTGAGGTCGATCCCACAGGAAATATGATAAGAACTTAGGTTAATGCGAATAACTATTACTATTGATTGACTTATTTCCAAAGGGGGAAAATATAGAATAATAAACAAAAGTAAAACTAATGAATGCTTGTATTAAATTGGGTTTGTATTCAATTTATGACTAGACTAGAATTGTGTTCCGCAAGATTTTATAACCACAATGATTATACACTAGTGATCTATTCCGGTGTTTAACATGCAATATTGGTAAGTTAGGTTCATCTAAATGGTTGATACCCTATCTAGATGATTTTCACAACGCAACTTGGTCTGTACACGGGTGTTCTTTAGTTGACCCTTACCCTTAACATCGGACTAGCTATTCCTTGGACAAGTTCAAGCTATTAGATGAGGGTTGGTAGTCTTAAATCTCTGTTGTTAATCTTTTTTTCCATTCTTTACTTCCTTGATCCGATAAGTAAGAATAAAGCAAGTCCTAACGTTTGCAACCGTCAAGAATCAATCAAAACGAAGGGAAAAACAATACATGCATAAAACTCCGTTCAAGAATCACTAGGTATTTTTACTTATGCGTGTTAATTCATCTTGGTTCCTACAAACCTAGTTTATGGGTTTAGCTACTCATGTTTGTGTTATCACAATCACAAAATATAGAAGAAATCATACTTGCAACTTACAAAGTATTGTAGAATAAAAACCTAGTAGATTGAATAAAATTCTAATATAGCTTTCGTGTCTTGAATCAAGAACAAGTGTATGAAAATTCTGTCAAGAAATTCCTCACAAATTCATTCTAGATTCTCTCTCAATATCGACTGAAAATTATCTCTGAAAATCATCTAAAAAATCCTCTCCTAAAATAAACCTAAAACTGGGTATTTTATAATACAAAGAAATCCTTTTCCTAAATAAATCTGGAAACCAGGTCGGCAGTGGCAACAGGCTATATGACGGATCATTAGGCCTTCTAACGATTCATTCCTTACTTTAAAATAGTCATCCTCAGCAGCATACCCAGGCTTGGCAACGGGTCGCCTAATGACGCGTCGTGCCTTAGCACGAGTTGTTAGGTCTCTCGTGGTCTACTTCCTCAGAAAGTCCAGTACATTTCACGGATGGTTCTAGTAGCTTGCCAACGAGTCGTTCCTTCAGGTGACGACTCGTGATGTTAGTCGTCAACTCCACTGGACACTTGGTTGAACTTTTCCCTTTAAAACCTAACGGTTGACCTCATAACTCGTTACCAGGTGTAACGAGTCGTTCCTCCAACTCGTCAAGTGCACTGTTTGACTTCTTCAAAACTTCACCCTTTAGCCAACGCTTCAAGTGACTGGTCGTGCCTCCTGCCAACAACTCGCTAAGTGCTTGGCAGTCACCTTTCAGTTGTTTTTAGCATTAATTCGACCAAAATCACTTCCAGACCTATTTTCCTACACATTAAGCACAAATTACCTTATACCCATATAAACATACCTGGAATGTGCATAATTTCTTGGTTTTAAGCATCGAAAATGTCATAAAATCACGGCACATCAAAGGGCATAAAACCTGTTCTGCGGCTGAACACCACCTACACTAGGATGCACCCTGCTGAGCTAAGCGTGCTAGTGGAGCTGCCGAACTGGTGGCTGGGTCTCAACCCCTACCATGGCCTGTCCGACTGCTGGAAAATCTCTGAGCATATGACCAAGCTTCCCACACCCAAAACATGCACTTGAACCTGCTAGGCACTCTCCAGGGTGCCTCCTACCACACTCGCTGCACACAAGAAGACTAGGCTTCCCTGACCTCTGGAGCCTGATGCCCATCCCCTCTAATCACGCCTAGACCTGGATGGCATGTTGGCTGATGACGGTGCTGGAACTGATGGTCTCTAACGAGATTGATGACGATGCCCTCCATTCGGCCTCTGCTGGGAAGACTCAATACTACTTCTCTTGGACCTCTTGGCATCTCTCTCTTTATCCTTCATTTGATCCGCCTCAATCTGGCGGGCGCATATGACCAATCGAGAGAAGTCTAAGTCACTGTTCAGCATCACCATCCTACACTCCTTGATCAGTGAATCGGACACTCCATACAAAAATCTATTCATTTGGGCCCTCTGTTCTGCCACCATCTCCGGCGCATATTTGGACAGCTGGATAAACTCCAAGGCATACTCTTGAACTGTCATATCATTTTGCTTCAAATTGACGAACTCTGCCGCCTTTGCCTCCCTCAACTTCTTAGGGAAGAATCTATCTAGGAAAGCTATCATGAATTCATCCCAGCTCATGGGAATTGTGCCCACTACTCTACCGTCTCTCCACTGACGGTACCAAATATAAGCAACCCCCTTCATCTGATAGGAGGCTAAGTCTGCGCTCTCTTCTCCCGTAACTCCCATAGTCTGGGTGATCTTCTCTATTTCCTCCAGGAACTTATGTGAGTCCTCGTCTACTCTCAACCCAAGGAGCTCAGGGGGATTCATCTTGAGGAAATCCCAAACTCAAGCTGTCGTTGCACTCCCATTCTGCGGGACATGGGCCACCGTCTGCTAGTTGACCTGAGCGGTCAAATCGTGGGCCAACATTTAGAAAGCTTCCCTGAACTAGGCATGAGAGACCTAAACTCGAGCACATGATCGTGGGGCTTGCTGGTGCCCATCTCCATTTCCATTCTCATGGCCGTTTCTATTTTCGTTTCTTCTTCTATTAACTCGGTGGGGAGACATGATTCTGCAAATGCGTATAGCACGAGTAAGAAGGATAGAGAGATACCTCATCGCACGACATAGATTATGAAAGAAGAAAAATTTCCTAAAACGTTTCATAGCCTCTTTGTCATAAGTGTGACGCACTTCATATCCATGAAAAAGACACTACTTAATGCGGCTTTCAGACACCCTAGGACATACTGAACCTTTTCTATGATACCAAGTTTGTCACGCCCGAACATAGGCCCGAATCTAGACACGGAACCTAGAACTATAAATGGCTCTAAGTCAACACATGACATGAACATAAAAATTGAAGCTCAACGTAAATAAAGCGGAAGACTAAATTCTGAAATAGTAGAAGTCTGAATAGTAAAACATTTAAACAACTGAAATCTCAAATAAAGAATCTGAAATTGAAAATACAAATTATGTTTGAAAAGCCTCTAACATATTGATGAGCTGATCGAACAACACCCACAACTAGCTCACTAGAAGTCTGAAATTGAAAATGACAATAACTAGACTATCTAACAGTCCTCGAAGGATGAGGACTCCCCATCAAGTTGTCTGGACTATGCTTTGAAAATTGGCTAGCGCATGACTGAATCTGAACGTCTAAGCCTGTATCATAAAATGATACAACATAGAATATGCGTTCAGTACTTGAAATATACTGAGTATGCAAGGTAGTTAAACAGGCTAAGTAAGTAAAACTGAATCATGCATAACTTACATCATAACATCATAAAATTCTAAGAGTAAGGACTGTATGCTTATCTCTGAAAACATGAGTAAATATAAACTAAGTAAGTGCATATGGATTGCCATATCTGAAATCATAGGTAAAAACTTATGAACTGATCCTTGAATCAAACCTGCTGAAAACATGAAATAATATCTTATAGTACATGCATTATTGAAATTATAAGGAACAATGGAGACTCGTCTTAACCGACAACCACCATGTATGAGCTCATGATGATCCCACGTCTTGCCAATGTGGAGGAGAGCCATCCTAAGCCTTTCTAGGGCAAAGGATTAAGTAAGGTGTGATGTCACAGTGGGATCTTGAGTCGTGGGAAACGCTCTCTTGAGAGGCCCCAAATTATACCTACGTTGGCGCGTAGTTCATGAAACTGGAGAACCTTGGAATATAATGCTCATATACTCATAGATCAAAACATAACTTGAATCCTGACACATAGGGAGTCTTGACTCCAACACATGAGATAACTAAACTTATTAGCCTTGGCTAAATCATGAAATCACGCTTAACTTGAGTGGGTTTGCCCAAGTCTTAACATCATGCTTATTTAAAATCAACTTCATAAGGAAAATCATGGATTCATACATGGTTAATTTATAATCATTCAATCATGTTAGATATTTCATCATACTTGAAATCATGAATCATAAACTTGACTTTTCATGAAACTTGCATAATTGGGCATAATCTTCTAAAATTTAAAATCATGAATATATAATCAAAATAGGTATAAAATCTGTCCATGAATCTTATAACATACTTTGAAACATGAAGGGAATCGACCCATAATCAAATCATAGAAAATTTCATGAAATTGGATTAAAACCCCATAAGATCATAAACTTGAATTAAGACTTGAATTCGTGAACTTGAGAAGAAATTTGGGCATAAGATGAAAGCAAACTCCCATTCATAGCCCTACATAACTAGGCAATCTAATTCTACATCCTTCCTTGAAAGCCCAAGAGATTTGAGGAAGAACTTGAAGAATTCTAAACTTTTTATCTCCTTGAAATTCTCTAATCTTGCATGCATGGGGAGGGAATAGGTTAGAATAGGCTAAAACATCTTAAAATCTTCCTAACTAAGCTTAAAACAACGTAGTTTAGGGCTTAGGAGCTTAGGAAATATGAAAATTCCCAAATTAAATTTGCAGAAAAACTGCTCACTGCTGAAGCCATGACTCATACCATGAGTCGTACATTGATACCACGACTCGTGGGTTCCTTCCTTCGTTGTCACTTCCTCAACCTAGAGTTTTTGGAGTTTTCCACAAATCACACAATGACTCGTACCATCATCCCACGAGTCATTGGGCCCATCCATTACCACCACTGAGATAATTTCTTGACCCTTCCTACGGGTGTGATTAAGGACTCGTTGTTCCCCACAATGGGTTGTACCTTGACCGGTGATCTTGGGCAGATTTATATGCCCAAGTGATACTCAAAAGTATCATTTTCGCCTTTTTTATCTAGCAATGTGTATACATTCTCATGTAATTGGTAATAAAATGTGAATTTATACTAACCAACATGATTAGCATTGTTTTGCAGGTAAAATGTGATTTCGAGAAGCTAAAATGCATGTTGGATGATATCGGAGTTGGACTTGGATGCGAGCAAGGGAAAAGGCATTGGACAGCATGAATTAAAGGGGCTCCGCGATGGAGCCGTGTCACGCTGCCATCGCAGAGGCATTCTGCCTGGATGGGGAAAATTCACCCAAATTCCAGTGGAGGTCCGCGTTTGCTCCGTGGCACGGAGCCAGTGCTCCCCGATGCACGTCGTGCCACGTTGAGCTTGAATTCCCGGACCCCCAGTTCCAGTGAGGGTCCGCATTCATGGCGTGTCACGGAGGCAGTGTTCCGCGATGCACTCCGTGACACGTTGTTCATTATTCCGGGAAAAATTCCCAGCAGTATAAATAGAACACTTAAGTTCATTTTTCATAATTCTGACTTGGTGGAGCAAGGACGTGGGTTACAGGCAGTTGAGGGATGAAAAGTTCAGGGTTTTTTCTCTCTTTCTTTCTTCTTTAATTCAATTGCTTGTATGATTAACACTCATTTTAGGATGATTAATCCACAAATGAGTGGCTAATTCCTCTCCTTGCTGAGGTTATGAACAATTGTGATGAAATTTGATTATTGATTATCTGGTTTTTCATCTTTTCTTCCATGTTGTTCTATTAATTCTTGTTCTTACTGCATTGGTGTGTGGCCTACATTAACACGAAATTGGAAAGTTGTGAATTAATAGGATATGTTCTTTACTTGATTTGGAAAAATTGGGTCTTGATTTGCTTTCAGGATAGAAATATACCTGAAAGTCGTATTAGTCAATTTAGGAACCGGAATCGTATGGCTAGGACATGAATTGCATTTGATCACAGAAATATAGACGGATGGTTCATGATCCTTAAGTGAGATTAAATACGAGAGTTTTAATCTCTTGGCAATTGTTCTTGGCTAGCAACAGGAAGAAAAGATTAACCAATTTATGATGATAATCAGTTTCATTACATATTCGTTTAACCTCAGGATGCTTTCATTCATAGTTCAGATTCAAAGTAGATAATTGTTCTTAGTTTTAGTATAAAATTTATCAAACAAACTATCCACTTTTTGGTTACGTTGTTGTCTGCATATTAAGAAGTAAAATATAGTATACTTGAGCAAATTGCACTTAATCCAAGTCTCTGTGGGATCGATACTTGGCTTACTAAAGCCACTTACTACTTGTTCGACCACGTGCACTTGCGTGTTGTTTTGTATACCCACAAACAGACCCGAACAACCGGTAGCTTCCAACTCAATCTCCTCAGATCCAACCAACGAATCCTTACCACGATCCGTGGTCCCTCACCACGAATCATGTCACGACCCATACCTTCCATCCTGACAGTCCAAAACCAAATGACGACTCCAATCCACGACTCGTACCATCACCCCACGAGTCGTTACTGGACTCATTGCTACCAACTTTTCCTCAGCAAACCGCTACCCACGAGAGATCCTATGATCCGTTGGTCACTCCTACAACTCATACCATGAGTCGTCCTTAGACAATTTTTCAACTTTTCGGCTGAACACATTTCAAGGCTCGAATCTAGTCTTTGGCATTTTCAGGGTATTACACTTAATCTCTTGAAGCAATTAGGTAGTCTTAACGTATATGAAGGGCAAGCCTATGGTATGTTACATATGGGCATTACATTATTTATTTGCATGAGTGTGCCTTACTTATTGTGTTTCGTATATTTACATTGATGAATTTGAGAGAGGAATATCACTAAAAGTGAGGGTATAAGAGGTGTAATTCAGTGCACTACTTGTTGCATATGTCACATTTAATCATGTTGGCCCTTTGTGTTGAAAAGATGAGTCATTTATAGAGGTTGTGTGATCTTGATTGTGAAGCTTTTATATGTGCTTGATGAAGTTGTGTTGCTTATGATAAACCACTTTATGTATGCTCCATGCTAGTTGGTTGAGTATGAGTTGATAGAGGTGTCAAGTGTGTGGTGAAACATAATTTTAGGTATGTTTTAATGATTGTTTGAGGACGAACAACGGTTTAAGTGTGGGGTAGTGATATTGGGCATATTTCTATACCCATTTGCCATATTTTTACCCATATTTGATCATGTTTTGAGTTCATAATCCTTAATTTATGCTTAAATTCATGTGTGTGTGTGTTTTTTATGTGCTAACAAACGATTTGAGTTTATTTGAGTAGAAAACTAAGCAAAATAGACTAAATATGATCCAAGGAGTTAAGGTTTGAGGAGCTAAAGGGCCTAGTGCTATGGCTGGCGCCCGACACCAAGTCCTGAACTTCAGAAAACAAAACTTTAAGTTGGTGTTATGGATGGCGCGCCGCGCTAGCCCTTGAACTTTAGAGAATTGTACCTCACAAACCTTGGCAAGATGAGTGGCGCCCCGCGCCATAGGTGTCCAAACTTAGAGAAACTTGATGAACACCTTGGCGAGATAGAGGGAGCGGCACGCCATGGCCTCTTTGGAGCTGAAATTATTGGAAATTTGGCTAACTCTGTAGTGACATAAGTGGGGTGGCGCACCAGGGTCATTTCAGGGCAGAAAATACTAATTTTTAAGTCAAGTTTTAGAGGAAAGAAGCGTCATTTGAAGGCTCATATATAAATACATGCCTTAGGTCATTTGTTACATATCTTTGATCATTTTTTTTTACATTTCGTAGTTTTTTTGTAGAGGCTTGTAAGCTGTTTGGAGGAAAATAAAGTTCTACACTAGGTTTTTCTCTTCTTTACTTGTATTTTCATATGATGATGACTAAGTATTCATTTTTCCTCTTGTCTATGAGTGGCTAAACTTATATTCTAGGGTTGTCGCCATGGTGGATGGTTGAATGTTTGAAAAACTAATTTAATCTAGTTTTGATTCTTCAATTATGGATGTATGTATTTATTTGTGTTAATTTATTATTTATGAGATTGATCACCTTGTAAGTAATCCGTTGACTTTCGATTAAACTTGGGAAAGGGAATCGAAAAGGTTAAAAATAAATACAGAAAGAGAATTCAAAGACTCTTGAACCCATTGGTGATAGGATAGAAGTTATTATTGAGGATAGGGATATACCCTTCAATCCTGTTTAGTTGAAATACAAGTAGGCATAACCGTCATTTCATTGTTCTCCTACGACCATAGGGATATAGGCATTAGACTTCATGAAATAGTTCTTGGATGCTAGGAATAATGGTAAGAAATGAAATAGTAACTTGCAACTAACAACCATAAGAAGAATCATACTGGTGTAATTATGCCTTGAAAACTCAGCTTGAAATCAACCAAGTGCCATTGCCTTAGACTCTCATCATCATCGAAATACAATCAAGATCACAATCATTTTTTAGTTAATTTTTATATTTAAAGTTTTGATAGTTTAGCTTCTCAAACCAATCTCCATTTTAACTGTTTTGTAGAATAGTGAAATTAAAGTGACAACCTTATAACAATTAAATTGACAAGTCTCTGTGAGTACGATATCTGAACTTAACAATCCTATATTAATTGATGACCACGTGCGCTTGTGTGTGCTTGGGAGATATTAGTTTTAAAGACAAATAAATACAATTTAATTGAAAATTAACGGGAGGAGTAGTCAATGCCATAAAGGAAATTAAAGACAATTCAATTGGGCAGCAGTCATATTTTTTACCAAAATTAATATTATTTTTTGAGATAAAATTATTATAATTATTTTTCTAACAATCCCCCGCATATCTAAAAAAAGATATTAAGAAATATAAGGAAATGAGAAGTTTTGCTCTATTTCTACTTATGAATACAATGCTTTGAATTTGGTGTCTCGTAGATTATGAATCAGACCTAGATATAAATTAAGATTAAACTTATAGACTCATTGGTGAAGTTTAGAACTTCTATGAACCAAGAATTCTTTTGTAAGCTCATGGTCTTATTCTATCATATAATACTTGCACAAGCTTGATCATTATCATGGTTTTGCGGTAAGAGGCCATGTGTGTGTTCTGATATTCATAAGTGCTCTAGAAGTCTGTCACAATTTCATAGAAGCGACATCACTCCACACTCATATAAGTCCACCTATCAAGTGTATTCAGCAGATCAATACACCACCTATAAAGGATATGTTGATGGATTAAGAGCTTACAACCCAGCCTCACTTCCTTTGTAGATTTGCACTATGCGCACACCATAATAGATCACAGAGGAGACAAATTTTACAATGCACAAGATCAAACAATGACTTATTATTATCCATATGAACCTAATTCATGGGATCTCCAATCAAATAGGTTGGGTTACCATCATGTTTGATATACAACTTGACAAAAGTCCCATTCCTGTTGAAGCTTCATTTTTAATTTTTTTTTCCCGAAGGTTTAGTCAGAGGATTGGTCAAATTCACTTTTGACCTCACATAATTTATGAATATAATTTCATCTTTTAACAATTCTTTTACAATATTATGTCTCAAACACATGTATTTTATTGCCATTGACAAATTTATTTTCCGTATAGCTAATGCTGCTTGGCAATCACACTATATATGCACGTTGATTTTATCTCAACCCAATACTTGCTGATAAGTTTCTTAGTCTCATTACTAGCCAATGCCATAAACTCATATTTCATAATTGATTAGTAATGGTTTGTTTGGCTTTTCATGTTATTACACCTCTATCAAGGGTAAACACATAATCACAAATAGATTTTCAGATTCATTTAGCATTGTACCCATCTAATACAATAAATATTAATTCCCTATAACACTTTATCAGTTGCTCTTTTTAAATAATATACCAAGAGAAGAAATAACATCATAATATATTTTAGGATCACTATGAATAAGATAAATATAGAAATCTTCATAAAAGTATTTTTTATCTTTGTAATTTTTTTCTCCTCGAATCCTCATTTTGAAAATTATTTTGAACAACAAAACCATGTAATATGTTACTCCACCACCTTTAAAAAAAATATATTACCCCCATAGCTACTCCAATGTATCTTGCAAGCACATAAAATAGTTTATCCCTGAAGATTATGGACTGGACAAGAGCTAACAAAACATATAATACACATTATGTCTTTTAAAAATTATTTTCCTCTTAGCTTACTCCATTTGATTCAAGTGAGTAAGGAGGAGTAACTTCATTATTAACTCTTCCTTTTAAAAAAAATCATTTAAGCAAAATAAATTCACCATCTTTATCAATTGATTTTCTACTTCTAATATTTTTATACAATTGATTTTCTACTTCAGATTGAATTTGTATGGAGTGAGATTGAACAAGACTTGGGACATTATTGACAGGATCAGGGCAGCGTTTTGAGATGTCAAGGATGGAAGATCTTCGGAGGTTCTCTATGGGACAATGATGGAGGAAAAGCCATCTCGTGCCAGATAAGGATCAGGAATCATCGACCCAATGATGTGGTGTAAAAGACAAACAGGGAACAAGAGTGTCAGAATACTCAGGCATGAGGAATAGCTCGTACAAATATAAGCCAGGTAGGGATATCGGCTGACACCTTCTAAACGGACGTGACGCGTGATGCAAGAAAATGGGGTATAATGTTTTAGAGCTCCGTGACATCTCTTTATTGGCTTAGGCCTTAATTCTGTAACTTATAAATAGTTGACCCTTTGTAAAGAAATTCAGATTTCATTCTCCCTTAAGTAAATATATTGCCAATACATTATTTTCTTGGAATTCAAAATTTTTTTTACATTATCTTGAATTTATTAAGTTATCTAAAGTAGTTGAGCTCGAGCCAAAGGTTAAGATTCACACTACAAGAAATTTAATTTTTAAAGACCATTTCTTCACGAAGGGACATAAATCCCGTCGTTATATATATATTTAGAATGACCAATTCTTTTTCCGGTCATTAAAATCAATTATTAACTGATCTCTATGAAGGAAAATTATTGGATCCATAAAAATAATAAGTTTCGATCGTTATCATAACAATTAAGCGGGAAATTAAAAACGCTATAATTTTCCCATTAAATTTCTCCATTCCAAATCAATAAACTGCTTCCGTAGGGTTTTTTCTTTTCTACTTTTTATTCAGTTGAGCCTGAGAGCCGCCCCTCTAAGTTTCCCTAAACTCACCTATCAATCTCAGACGCTGACGACAAGACGACAAGAACAACACTCAAACTGTAAGTTTTCTTTTCATCAGATACTATTTGTTTTCATTGTTCTCTAGTTTCTCAAGATGTCTTAAAAATCTGGGAGGAAGTTTTGATAGAAAACAAGAAATTTGTGATGGAATTGTGGTATGACAAACTGCAAGTTATTCACTATCAATTTTTATATTAAATTTATGAAATATCCCGTCAAAAGCTCAATCTAGTTATCCTTAAAATTGTTACTTTTCTTTTTCTAATATTTAAGATCCCTCAAAACTAAATTGTTATTCCTCATTCAATTTCAATGTCAAAATTTTTGGGATATGAGCATGCCACTGTGAAATACATTATATACCGATGAGAAATAATAAGATAGTAGTATTATTAGTTCTCTTATTTTCAATTTTTTTATTGATAACCCTTGTCTTTAGTTAGTTATTTCAGCATGGGGAGTGGGTGTCCTTTTTGGGGAAGGAGAGGGAGGGCAGGAAGGTTGGCCACCAAAGAAGCTAGTAAAAAGCTAAGGGGAAAGAACTGCTTGGTTCTTATTGTGATAATCAACGATGATTTGATTAAATTTTATACAATTTTACAAACATGTAAAATACTGTAGCTTCCTTTGAATCATGTTTACATTATGCATTCATCTTCTTATTAACCTCTGAGATTTAAGTGCCCCTACTTTTCTGCAGAGCAATACTAATTTAGTGTTTTGTGGAATTATGTTGTAAGAGTTGTATTTATAGCAAGCTAAGGTGATAAATTTTTAGTCTATGACTGTTTTTTCAGTAAAGAAAATGAGCTGACAAAGGGTGATTTGATAAAGTTTGGAGGTTGGCTACAACCTACACTAGGTTCCATTCAGCTGTGCATATGATTTAGAGAGTCCATTTGTACCGTTACTTGGTGAATCTGAACCAACAGTAGACATGAGGGAGGAATAACATTAGGTGAGCTGAAGTAGTAGTATCTTCAATATAAATATGTTTAGAATAATGGTTAATTTTCTTTCTTTTTTTTTTTGTGTGCTTGTCTTTGTCCTTTGCCTTGTCGAATGTAAAAGTCGTTGGTTTTCTAGGATAAGAGTGACTTTTCATGAGTTTTTTTTTAATTTTCTTTCATGTCTTATTTTTCAATGTGGTATTCTCATGTCTATCTTTTCCAATATGTAAATCCTTGCGGCAGGCATATGAAATTATGAAGCATATAGATAGCTAAGGGCACTCAAATGCCAAAAGATGATGATGGTATAGAATTGTTATATCGCCTGATGTTAACTTTTTATCAAGTCTAAATGAGACTCATTATTCAGATATTCAAGAGCCTCGATTTTCCCTGTTCAATATAAGCATATAGACAATCTGTTTACGTGAAATTATTGTCATTAATTCAACATTATATTAATTTTATTAGTATATTACACTACTTTTGAAGAGCGGTGTACCTTATATATATAATTGGACTTAATGCTCAGTGTTTTGAATGGTTTACCAATCTTGTATTGTGCTTAATGTCCACGGTGTTTGAAAAAAGTGATTGATACAAATGTTCCATATTGGAATATTGTGATTTCATGATATTATCAAAGTATGAATTTGCTGAAGTGCTAGAAATTATTACATGCTTTTAAATTTTTTCTATTTCATCTTACCTGTCATTCTGTCTTGGTTTAGTGTGTGGTTTATAGTCACTCTGGATCTTTCTAGCTATGGAGGTGGAAAGAATTCATGGGAACATTTGAAGCCAGAGTACTTGGAGAAGGTATCTTTTTATGTTAGCTGTGTAGGACTCAATGGCTTTGGCACGTTGCACTTTTATTTTACATTGGCTCTTTTTCATCCGCTCATGTTTACACACTGTTTAAATAGAGAACAAGTTGAAATTTATTGGACTTGAATTTGACCACAGGTAGTTAATAATGTAATTTAGGAAAATAGACTTCTATTAAGAGGTAAAACTCATGATTCATTAATTAATTTAGATGATTTTTATATTGGTTACTGTACTTTACATTCTCTATTAAAGGTAGTTCTTTCTCTCAAAGAGATTAAATTAGTCATTTCTGAAACCAATGATAAACTAGGATTATTCAGTTGGGAATTGCTAAAAAATCTTACATAGAATATATTGTATTAAATTTTCTGCTTATACTGTCAATCAAATATCTTTTTACTTAGTACTGGTTGCAAATGTTCTGAGTATGACCCAAATTCAGAAAAACTGTTTTCAGCTTCTAGTGAACTTTAAAAATTTAGGTACTGTTTATTGTATAATTATGTGGTCTGAGAAAATACTTGAACTTTTAGTCACTTTTAGTTTAGTTTTTGCATGTGTTGTAGTTTTTATGCTTGCAACTACTGATTTGATCACTCATTTAATGTTGCAATTTATAGAAAATATCTACTAGAACACGGAAATTCACCTTGCTATACTTCGGCTAAGTTTATTCACCATATGTCTAAAGTTTAGGCCCTGGCATTTTACAATTGACTAAAAAAGACATCAACTAACAGTTGATATTTCAACCAAGAGCATTGTTCTATCCCTCAAACACATGGCGGCAGATTTTTTAAATGATAGTGATAGGAAAATATTTCAAATTAAGTTGCTATGTTATTGGAATCATGTTTGCTTTTTTTTTTTTTGGTTAATCATGATTTCCACATTTCTTCTGGTTCTTTTGTGTTCACTGTTCTTGGAGTGGTCTTTTGTTTAAGTTGAATTTTCTTTTCAATTTAGTTCTCTTAGCGAATAAATTTATTTATACAGTTTTTATAAATTACGTTTCTATTCTTTGTGGTTAATTTTTGATTTTGCAGAAGAAAAAGAGAAATAGTAGCTAATTAGGAGTTTTATTACTAAACTGAAATGAACTTATTGTTATACTTATTTTTTTAATAGATCATGAAGTTCGAAGAAGAATTGATCTAGATAAGCTCAAATGTGCAATTTAGACGCATCAATGCATAACTCTCTCATAATATGGTTGATACTTGATGTTTCAGCATTCTTAGAATCTGAATTCATGGTAGTCTGCATTTTGTCTCCTTAGATATGCCCAAACGTGTTTTTTTAATTCAAAAACAGATTATCCAACAACCTTCAATGCAATAGTAATTTGTGATTCTTTGTCCTAATACTATGTCGAGTGCCAGACTTGTAAGGTGCATGTTTTTAACATCATTTGTCTAATTATTTTCTTTATAGAAATCACTTCTCTTTCACAAGAATTTGGGAAAAACAAGAAGTTTTAATGACCTGATTCTGACTTCAAGAAAGAGGTGAGGCTTCTTAAGAGAACTCCTACAATTAAGCTCTAAACGAAATTCAATCTGATTATTATGGTTCATTTTCTATGCCATCTTCGATCTCTTCTACCTATTTACCTGCAACAGTGACTATCTGATTATTCTTAAATTACAGATGCGCAACCTCGACTGGGATCAAGAATCTCCTTGACCTCGTGTCGTGTAAAATTCGAATTTGTTTTGAACGTCGAAGACCACTATCCCAATAATTGCTAAATTAAATGTAGAGTAGTATGGAGAAGTTCTCACTTCCAAGTCTGAAAAGTAACCTTCTTGAGTGCGGATTCTTGGCTTTGTCTATTCATTTGGTCACTCTAGAAAGGTATTCTCTATAGGTCGTTATTTGTTGTGATTTCGGAATATCCCCATTTGTGATTTCGTGTTTGACTCAATGAATAGTCCATGTTTGTTAATAAGTTTCCTTAGTCTTATTTGTCTTGTATGTTCCTTGAAAAAATTGCTTAGTTTATGACTTGTATATTACAATATTCATAAAGGGATGTCTGTCTTTTTCGACTTTGTGAAACTTTAAAACTCGCTGGTTAAATTAGCCTTGAGAATAGAAGCTGAAGTAAAATTTTGGTTTAGCAATGCTGGATTGTGTCTGTTTAACTTATAACTTTAAAATTATTATATTTAACCTTCACTACTGCATATATTTACTAGAATTTAGTGATTTTTATAAATGGCGAAAGAAAATGCTTGTATTTTTTTTTTTTTGCTGAGTTAAGCTAGACCGTTAAGTAATATACTTAGAAATACTTTTGGAAATAGAATCTTGAGATTATGTGCACACTGATGTTTATGTAATCAGTAGGAGTATATTTTTGAATCTATGCATGATTTGAATATTTGTGACTTTAATAACACCTCTTGAAACAATCACCAATGTATGACTATACTCTATAATCTATAGCTTTAAGTTTGAAACCAGAGAAAGAGATAGTTTAATTAGTGATCAAGGTATGCTTTAGTTAATATTCTTTTCTTCAAAAAAGGCCTTGTTTCATATGCCATTAATGCATTAGATTTATGAATTATCCCTTTAGCAATTGTGTGCTCCAGATTTTATTTTGATATATAAAGTCAGTTAAGAATTAGATAATGAGTTATTCTTTGTTGTTTGATGTGTATAAAAAGCCTGACATTGGCATAGAACACTTTGTGTGTTTATTTCTGTTCATTCGTTGAAAGAAGTTATGTGAAAGTTGGGTCTTGACCTTCTTACAGAGATATTAAATGACCATTTTGACTTGCTTCCTTTAGTTCCTTACAGATTGCTATCCACGATCATATGTGAAACTTCGTGTTTTATTTCAAAATATATTTTAAATTTTGACAGATTTAAAGATCACGACTTTAGGAATTAATTGGTAAAAAAAAGTGTGGAAATTTTCATTTAGAGCGTAGCATAGCAGAGGACACTTAAGTCGATCTTCAACTTTGGACTTCAATAAGGAACTTTATATTTTGTAGTCTTATGAGAATGCCTCTCGATTGGACATTGTTCCAAGTGTGTGATGGTGGCGCCTTGGTCTATCACTATTGGATGATTAGCCCGCACACTTCTCGTGAATTACCTCTCTTGATTGGGCTGGGGCTCCAATATTTTATTTAGAAGAGCAATCTCATGTCCATTAAAAGGCTGATCATGACTTCGTTGTTTGTCCTTGTTGCCTAGCCGATGGGCAAGGAGACCTCGAAGTTCAAGTTTACCCCCATTCTTGAGGGTTAGAGGCCGCCTGATCGGGACTTAGGCCCTTTGGCTCGAGCTCGATCTTCTTTTAAGTTGAGGCATGCTCGAGCCTTAGGAGCTTCGCCCTTTGAGTGTATGCTGCATGTTGCGCTTAGACTCAGAGGGTCAGGCACTTGTTAAAGAGAGCGATTATGTCACGCCCCACCTTGGGAGGCATGACTGACACCTGGTGCCCTACTAGGACCTGGACTGCTGGACTACTGAGTCTAAGCACTTCTGGAGCCAGGCTGGCTCTAATTCTGGATTTATGAAAACAATGAGCTATGTAATGACTGTAAATATAGCCTCCGGCCGACAAGGCCTATAGCCACCTGTAGGAATATGACAGCTACCCAGAACAACTAAACATAAGGGAACCTATGCGGGCCTACAAGGTCACCATGCTGACTAGTTATCACTGAAAAGTAGAATCAAGTGCTAAACTGATCTGTGACCGATAAGGTCACCAACTGACAACTGAACAAGTCCCCACACGACCATCACATGCAAACTATACACACGGCCCCACACGACCGGCACAACTAATCACAGGGAGTATACAATCCGCAAGCCTCTAAGAATAATAAGATGGTCAGGACAAGGCCCCGACCTACCCATACTGTACAAACAAAAAGGGAAGTAAACCTTTAGCTGTCAAGTTCCGGATGACAGGAGCTGAAGACTCTGTACGCTGGCTGGAACTACGAGGGATCTGCTCCTCGTCTATGAGTACCTGCAGGCAAGTAATGCAGCGCCCCAAAACGGGCGTCAGTACCACTGGTACTGAGTATGCAAAGCAATAACTGAAAATAATTGAAAGCAAACAATACTGATAGATACTGAAGTAATAGGAGACGGGTTGAGACTGACTGAAAAGAGCGTAACTTTTCTGAAGAGAGTAAGAGTCATACCTGATAACATGGCGGTCTACTTTCTATTTATTAATAACTAACACAACATAGCATACAAGAAGCTTACCAGCCCCCATAAGCTGTAAGGTACCAACCAGCACACAATCTATATGCCCCTACCCAGGTCATACTATCCACCTAGTAACTATGAGCATTCTGCCGGCCCCCTGGGTATGCAACTTGGGCCCGCTGGGCCCCTGACTATAGCTGTATCTGAGTCCGGAGGACTCCTGAAATCTGTAATCTGAAATTTGAAATTTGCACCTCGGGCGCAAGCGCTCGACAGGGGGTGTGGTATAGTGCTGATCAGCCTGCTATGGGGAATCTGCATCCCATCTTCGTCCACTGGCGGACGACATGCTACTCCGTAGAGCAACGTATCCTCACCCTCTGGCGGGCGAGTCGACACAACTATTAACTCTGGGGCGGTCAAGGAAGCTCTAAGGGTGCCCAACACAGAACAATCATGTCTCCACAGATAGCAATAGACACATGTAATATATATACTGAATTTGATAATAATATTTATGTTCTGGTATTCTGTTCTGAATCTCATATTGAAATGTACTGAATCTGATACTGAAATATATTGAATCTGTAATAATATTTCTGGAATATTCTGCTGGGACTTATACTGTTTTACTGAATTTCATGTTGAACACTGTATTATATTTCTAACATGCTTACCAAATTTTATACTGAACATAATATACGACTTTTGAAACACTCTACTGAAATTCGTACTATTTTGCTATACTAGAATTATTAGCTTGTCGAAAGAAACTGGCTTTACATACCTCAACTGCCGACTTTTTGATTAACTGGCATAGCTCGGCTAGTATTCAACTATTTCTCCCAACTGTATTCATATTCACAAAAGAATAGAATTAATTCTACTATTATTTTGGAAAGAAACCATATTATGGCTATACCTACTGCCTATTCTTCGACTTATCGAAGAACGGCCGAAAAATCGCTATTTCTCGGGAGTCTAGAAGGGAGAAATACTCACTTTAATGCTGGGAGTATATTAACACTAGTTTGGAGCAATTTCACTTACCTTAGCTCGGTGTGACGACGATTCGCCGGCCGAATTTCGCGAAACTAATTCCGCAGGAATGCTCCCGGTAGCTTTATACTTCGCTACCCGAAGTTAATTTGAGTTTGGACTGAGTTTGACGGCGTAAAAGGAAGGAAATTTATGTAAACCCTTCGTCCCTTACTGTTTCTGTTCGTTCTCTGGAATAAAATGAAGAGGAAATGATTTAAGACAAGGTGGGAGACCTTGTATACTTGGGGCCTTTAAGTTGCATTTGTCGAATGCGATTTATAAGTCGCATTTGTTGAATGCGATTTATAAATCGCATTTGCCTTGCGACGCTCCTACTTGGCGCTTGTCCGGTCTCTCCCCGGGCCCTTTTTTCGCACGTATGACATTTTAAAACTCTTAACCAACATGCAAATAGGCCAACTAAGTGTCAACAATTTACGGGGTGTAACAGATCAAAAGATAGGTAGCTCTTCAGGAATATCCTTTTATTCTTCGTCAATGCTTTTCTTAGACTGTTGTGGCCTTTACATGGTATAGGAAGATACGAATCCTAGCTTGTTTCCGGAAGTCCCTACTACTACCTCGTTAAAAAGCTTGCCAGAAAAACCCTCTAGGGGACAAAAACTAAATGAAGGAAAAAAAAGTATAACATGTCCACCCATCTGCAGCGCCTCCCCCATTTAGTACTTCTTCTACGTTTTTTCCTCCGGTTGTCCTTTGGTGCCAGTTGCTAACCTCGTCATGAGAGTGGCTTCTTGTATGGGCGAGAGAGTTGTCCTCAATAACTTGTAAAATTTTGGGGGAAAAGAGAAAAAAGAAAAAGGTTAATAAAATGAATTCACGAAAGAGGCGTACCTGTCATCTTATCATGGGGAGCGTTCAACTTATTGTTGTTCGGGGAGTCCCGAGGTTTACAGGCTACCGAATTCTCTCTATGCTCCTCCTAAATTTGTTTTTAACTACGTCACTCAGGAATTCCCATAAGTGATCGTCCTTCAATAACTCTGCTATTGCTTCTCGGAGTTAACGGCGCTGTGTGAATCGTGGTATTTGCACCATAGATTCTTGTCCCTATAATCTGAATTCGAGCGGAGAGGCTTCAAGAACTTCACCTCTTTGATATCTCGTATTACGGAGACCAGTTGTATTGGGCTGATGATGAAACAGTGTTTCAAGAGCGGAGGTACTTCCCCAACAACATGCACCACCAGTCGTGTTGTCTTCTTGACCTGTAGCCTTCCTTGAGAGGAGTCCCTATCTCCTTTTTTTTCTAGACGGAGCTGATTTGGGGCATATGAGCTCTGACCTCTGACCTCCCTTGACCTTTGATCTCCCCTGACCTCACATCTACCATTTACGGACCATATCTCTGAGATGTGGCCTTTAGGTTAGACCATTATAAAGGATTTTGGAAAGTCCTTTCACCTGCGTACCATGCGTGTTTTGTAGAATTTGACTCATTCCATGTTCGAGGCACCTTGCCGACGACTCTCTAAAAGTCATCCTTAATTCTGATCTTTGACTCGTAGCGGTTGTGCACGTCTGCCCAATTCGTGGCCTTATACTAGGTTAGGCTTTCCTTTAGCTTGAAAGAGGCGATCGAACTCTCGGGGTTCAATCTCTTGATTAAATCCTTTGATGCCCTGTCATCCAGAACTAGCAGCAACAACTTCCTCTCTTTCTAGAACCTTACAGTGAACTTCTAAAGTAGCTCTATGTCCCCTTGCTCTATCTTGAAAATGTCCCCTCTTTGGGGCTGCACCTTCTTGGCTCCAGTGTGAGCCCTGAGAAAACTATCTGCCAACATGTTAAATGAATCGATTGAGTTCTTGGGCAGGAGAGAATACTAGACCAAGGCACCTCTCAACATGGTTTCTTCAAACTTCTTCATCATCACAAACTCGGCCTTCTCCCTCGTAAGGTTATTGTCATTGACGGCTTTTGTGAAGAAAAGTAAATGCTCCTGAGGGTCTGAGTTTCCATCGTACTTGGGAATATCGGGCTTTTTGAATTTCTTAGAGTAACTCTTTGAGTCTGGCCCTTTTATGATGGGTGGCGCCCCCGGGATACGATTGATGCGCGATTGCTATTATGTGTATTGGGTTTTCATCTCCTTCCTCAATTGCTTTAGCACTGCTATTGTAATGGCCGCGAGGGTCTCAAACCCATTTTCATTGACTGCACGTTCTATCGATCCATCGTCGGGCTCTACTTCATCAAGGGATCTCTCTCATTTCCCCTAGAAGTGTTTGGAGTAACTTGTGCCACATTTCCTCGGAGCTTGTTCATCATTTTGTCTTGGGCCTCCATACTTCAACTCATTCTGGGAATCTGCGAGACCTTTGAAGCTCCTAGAGAGGTTCTCCACACTAGCCACTTATTCCTCCTCTTCTGCTCCGGTTGAAGGTCTGTAGCCCCTCCTTTGCATGTTTATGTTATTCATGTCCACGTTTTGGAGATGATCTTCCCCATTCAGATAGGTTTTCTCACTGGAGTCCATTGTCCCTGGAGGAAAAGGCATCAATGCATCTTTTACCACTGCATAGTCAGCAGCTAGATCTACAATTCGATCCCCATCTTTTTCCCTAACCTATCACCTTGAAAGGCAAAATACAATCAAAACTAGTAAGAAAAAATAAAGTTAAACCCACACAGTTACTCTAGCCTCACGGTGGGAGCCAAACTGTTACCCTGAAATCGGTACAGTTGAATTTATATGGGGTCAAGAACATGCATTATGATTCAACCTTATTTTAAATTTGATTTACAAGCAATTTTAATTAGTAGTATGTGATGAAAACAAGTAAACAATAGCGTAAACTAGTAAGACAAGGTAAAGCGAAGTGAATCTGAGTGTTTCTAATGCTAGTGCAGGCGATCCCGCGAACAAATAATTAAAACAACTTCAGCTAATTGATAACAAAGTAAAGAAATAATGCTTGGAGCCCCAAATGAGAGTGCTGCTAATATCTTTACTCGAGAGAGAATATAGTCTGAATCCCCCCTCAAAAAATAGAGAGTCAACTATTTATTGGTTACATAGTTTAGGCCTAAGCCAAAAGGGAAAGGCCATGAGAGTCCTGAGGTACTATACCTTGTGTCCTTGTGCCACGCGTCTTGGCCATTTGGAAAATGCTAGCCAACATTTCTGCCCTAATAGATCCGTATGAGCTCGTCCACACACTTGAGTACCATGACTATCTTATCCCCCATTTGTCTTCTATGCCACGTCATAGGGCTATGCCTTGTTGATTCTCATCTGGTACGAAAAGTTATCCTCCACTTCTTTGCCTCGGGGAAGACTGCCTTCTCGGGATCATCTGGCTCCCGAGGTCTCAGTTCCCCTACTTAGGGCCCACTGTTGACACCATGTGTTTTTGCTCTCATTTCCCCCCGTACAATTACTATAGTATATTGTGAAAAAAGTCAGTAGGATGTATAGCTACAAATTTTTAATCAGTCCAGTTATAGGCCCATATGAAATTTATGCATTCATGGGAGAAATCCAGACCACAAATTGAAGAAATTGGCAGCGGTTCATAATTTACAAGCCTATTTTACGTAGTTGATGCTTCCAGTTAGCTATTCTTCTCTATTTTATGTTTCTTTTAATTTAATCTAGTTAACTATTCTTCTTTTACTGGTATAATTTTGTCTCCTTTTGTTTTTCAGTGTAGGAAGGGACTTATTAAATTTAGAAAGAATTATTGTTTGAACAAAAAATTAATTTTATTAGCCTAGCATTTCCTTTAGAGTATCCATCAAAATTGACTCTTAAAAGAGATCTATTTGATTTCTGCCATACCACATGTTATATATGGATTGCTTCCTATATACATTTTTTTATTTCTTTAAAATAGTTTAATTTTCATTTTAACTCTCATAAAATAATAATTAATTCTTTCATAATTTAATGTGAGTATTATTTACTACTGGGTAACCAAATATTGAATTATGTTATGTGAGATTTTATGGTAGGACTAATTATTTATCCAAATTCCAACCAAAAACTATATTATATTATGCTAGAATTTAATTCTTTCTACCCAAACCAAATGACATAAGAGGAGGGTTTCTACTAAATCCTCTTCCATATAAATGCTATCTTAATTATAGCAGTTAATTTATTTATTTTCCTTCTGGAATTTGCTTCACTTATATTAAACCCTAGTCCTAAAACACTCTCAAAAAGCTCAAGATCAAAGCTAAAAACCATAATAATGACTTGTACGAATAACTTCCCCAATGATATCACCATTGATATACATCTAAAACTTCCAGAGACATCACCAATAACTCTGTTTGCTCGAGGAGAATACATTTTTTTTTTTGCTAAATCTTCGATGGTCCCTCTTTTTAGCTACATCTTCTAGTAAGATGGACGGTCTAGAAGTTTGGAGTATGAAAAGAACGAATCAACAGCTATTCGTGGAGAAAAATGTTGGAAATTGAAGAACAGGGGCCTCTGTTCCTTGAGAATGGTACCGGAGGATTTTTGTTTTTCAAGAGTATATTCGAATAGTACATACTAGTTTAGAAGACTTATGAGCTTTTTTTTACGGGAGAAGGGGATCTGCAACAATCATGATTCGTGTCACCGATCATTGGGAATCTTCATAAAGCGGATGAACTCCCTTTTATCCACAACCTAAATATCCCTTATGGGATGCAAATCTTTTTATCTATTGTAAACCCTAGTTATTATTTGATATGAAAAAAATCTTTTTTTCTACCGCCATAATAGTATCTTTATACACTAAGAGCTAGGATTAAGGATAATGACTAGCTAATGAAATAATTAGCATCCTTTATGGGTGGATCCGACCCAATAGATATTTCCAACATCTCACTCACACACAAGGGAGCACTCAAGCTCCATCAAGCTAAGTAAAATATGTTCTCCTTTAAATTCTCTTGCATAATTTCATACAGGATAAAATAGATCATGTGATCGGCATACTATAAGAGCACTTTTATATACATTTGTTAGGAATATAGAGCCTCTCATTGTCATCATAGAAAATCATCAAGTAGATCATAAGAAGTACACTCACTATTATTTGAATCACATTATGATCTCATGTATCATAGTTCTTGTATTCATAATTATGACCCATAAGTCACAACCAATACCAACAAACACAAAGTTAATGAGATTTCACAAATGATCTTCCTCTTCTGATGAGGGCCTCAACTTGTATCCAACTCATTTTTCCAGTCATGCTTCGATAAGTCGGATCTCTCATGATCATTTAATAGCATTCTAAGATAGGGAACATCAAACCAAGTTTCGAGTCGATCATTACAGTCGTGAGGGTACTCAATAAGGCCTCATAGAATAATAAATCGAGATATAATTTATGTTAACTCTTTTGATCAAAGTTTGCACACATGGTATGGAATATATGGTACAACATTTTCTTTTTTATCATGGAGCATATGTCTTTATCTCATAAAGTAATATTATACAGATAACATTCAGACATCATACGTGTTTGAACTGAGTTCTTTGATCTACTCAATGAAACATGAACTCGTATGTAGCATTTCAAGGTAGATTATGTGAAACTCATTCTCACCAGAAAATATTAAAATGACCTTTATCATTCCTTGTGTGAGAATAAAGATTCTTAAGTAATGTGTGCTCAAACTATCTGTACGATAATTTGCTTAAATCATCGCATCTCCCACCAACACTAAATTGATGGAGGTAGTCACTTATGTGAGAAGGATGTCTTTGTCTACTCGACATACTTTTCAATAATATCACAAAATGCACCAGAAGTATTTCATAATATGAATGTACAATAAACATTCATAGTAAGAATGTACACGAACATTCAAATAGTAAGTGTATGCAAATTAAACTTATTGTAATTTTTAATAAAACAATAAACATAAACATCAGAAAAGATAAATTAAAAATCAATGACTCTAAATTAAAGACCACACAGTCCTTGAGATCCTGCTTGAACAAAAAACACACATCTCTAGAATCTAACGAGTCAATGAATCTACATCAGTTTATGTAGATGTACCTTACATTCAGTTCTTTGTGTGTAACCATGTCACCACAAAATGTGTTCGACTTTACAATGATATTTAGGATTAGTGATGCTCAATATAGTAGCTTGATGGTCACAAAGTTTGTCATTAGTTTAGTACTACTACTGCATCAACACATGATTCAAGATCCTTTTTTTTTAACCAAACCACTTATTGTGCTACCGAGGAGAGAGCCTCAAGCTCAATTCTCATCATGGAAAAAGCTACACCTATTTTTTTTTATTTTCTATGATCTCATCATTATGAAGCATATAACACATTTAGAGGGGGGGGGGGGGGGGGGGGGCTACTCTTATCATATCTCCTTTACAATCGACATTAATGTATCCCCTCAGTTCCATGTCATGCCCTTATAGCAAAGTGCATAATCAGAAGTTCCCATATGGCATCTCATGATTCGTTTTAGCTGTATGTTCAATGTGTTGGATTTAAGTTGGTCACAAGTCAATTGTAAAACAAATATCAAGTCTATCAAACACATCTTTCATAACACTGCCAATCGTTCATGGCATAAGAAAATTTACTTATTTGTTTATCTTATTTTGGTGTTTTAGGATTCAATCTAGCATACAAGATATTGTCTTTGTTAATTGGAATTTTTATAGGATCACAATTTAAAAAGTTTAATAATTTAGACTACAATTTCTTTAGATGTTGTCTCAAATCTTTATTTCAAGAATATATTCATTTTTACCCATATCTTTCATCTTCAAGGGAGAAGATAACAAGGTCTTTACTCCATTTACATACTCCATATTATTTTTCAACTATCAATATGTCATCAACATATAATGACATAACTATAAAGTTTCCCTCCGATCCTTTAGTATAAGTGCAATGATCCCTTATGAATCATTGTGAAGCCAATATAATTGGTCACACTAAGAAAACATATGTACCACTGCCTCTATCTTAAATTTTAGTGTGGTCATAACAAGGCTACAAAAGTCTATAAACGATATATTTCTGACCCTTTTAATAAAATTTTAAATTATTCTATATTATTTCTTTATTTAGTTCTCCATCGAGAAAGGAAGCCTTTACATCGATTTGATGCAATTATAGATCCAACCTAGCAACAATAGCCAGAATTAGACAAGTAAATTTTATTTAGCACAACAAATAGAAGGTCTCATCGTAGTCAAGTCAATCCCTTCCTATTGTGTATACCTCTTAGCAATAAGTCAAGCCTATATTTTCCAATTGTGCCACATGTCATGTGCTTAACTTTAAGTACTCATTCGTTTCCAATAGTTTTGTGTTCCTTCGGGAGATCAACTAGTTCTTATACTTGATTGATTCTTTTAGACTCCATTTATTCCTTCGTTGCATTTATTCATTTTATTCTTTGAAGGGAATAGGAGAGCTTATGCAAATTCTTGACTCATTTCCTTTTTGTAGGAGCACTATATCTTGGCTCAGATTCATATAATCTCGTATTATTTTCGTTTCGATCAATTTTACTATTACTTGAGCCAGAACTATATATCTCACTCGCATTTAGAACAAGAAGATTATTTTCACTCCCACTCGTAGCATAATCACTTTTATTAACATGTAATATGAAGGTTGATTTAGATGAAAATTAATTCATCATTATTTAAAAATCCTCCTGCCCGAATGAAAGGATCCTATTTATTTGGGTCCTTAAATTCTCAAGTGGATAAAGCTAAATCTATATATCTCGCCCTTATTTGATAATTCATTTTTATGAATGTGACACTTGTGCAAAATTTAGTGATGCTCTCATTGTGATGCAGCTTCATGAAGACATTATTTTTTTGTGGTTTTATAGTATCTCATTTGGATACTTTTTTTCTCTTTGGATCAATTTCATCAGAAAAATTATATACATATGTTACATATCACAGAGATCTAAAAAATACTTGATATTTTTATCACTCCATGACTCATATGATGTAGATGTAACTGATTTTATCGACATACGAATATAAACATAGACAACAATCAATACAATGCATTTTTCAAAAAAATAAATAAATGATTTTTTCTTGTGCCATCATCGACTTAACCATTTTGAGGAGCATTCAATTTGTTCTTTCCTCAACACATTTTTTTAAAAGAATAACCAACTTATTAATACTTTCACTTTCATCACAAAAAATTAATTAATAGGACCAAGACATATTCATAGCCTGGATTGGTTTTCAATACTTTTATTGATTTGTCTTGTGTTCATATACTCCTTAAAGCAATATATAGCTTCAAAGTTATGTGCAGTCAAATGGAAATAACCGAAATGAGTAACATCAATAAAAAAGTAACAAAATATGAAACTCCATGTCATGTTCTCACATTCATATGAACTCAAAGTCCAAATGCTACTGCAATGAATATTCAATTATATTATAGTTATCAAATGGTTTTTCTATTAGCCTTTTCAAACTAGATAATATTTACGAGCGTACTTATCCACTTGTTATAGGTCCATGTGACTAAGTCTAGCATGCCAAATTTGACATCATCCTTATAATTATGTGACATGGTAATTGGAAAAACCTAACAATTGGATTAAAGTAACTAATATCCAAATTCATTAAAAACAAAATCATTTTGATAAAATCAAAACCAAAATAAGTTATTCCTATGCCTTAATATCATTTAAATTCCAATTGAAATCTAAATGTAATAAACCGATATTGAAGCAATTCTTGAAAGGTTAATGAGCAATTAAAGTATTATGTAGGATAAAATCTCATTTATCATATAAAACTAATTCACATGGTATGATCTTTTTACCAATCTTAGTATTGTTTTCTATATATATCCACATTACATATATGGACCCATTGAAAATTCAACAAAGGCTTTGTTTCCCTCATAATGTAGTACATGACTCCTACATCAATTACGATGAAAGATTAGTGTTGGAAATAAAAGCACAGCTAGCAACAGATATATTACTAGCATAAGAAACAAAAAGTACCTTTTAGATTTATTATGAAGTACTTTATTTGATTTAGTACAATTACTAGCACAGTGACCCTTTTGATCATAATTGAAGCATTTCACTAAAGTCATTAAAAAAGTCTTTCACACTTTCTATCATCTTTTTGGTTATCATTTTAGGATTCTTATTTGATTGAGTATTAACTTTTCAATTCCTTTTGGCTTTACATTTAAAATCATTTATTGAGCTAGAAGTTGCTTTATTCACTTTTGCACCTTCTTTGGCAGCCTCATGCCGCTCCTCTTCTAACTCTAGGTGTTGCTTCACATTGTAAAATATACTTTTATACTTATTATGAGTCTGATGCATCTACATATGCTCCTAAATTTGAGGTTGGAAATGGACAATCGCTTGAATTTGATGTTCAATAGTCAATTTATGACCTTAAGTCTAGTAATTGTAGTGCTACCACACTTAGAATGAATAACTTTTTAGTCAGTCCACTTTGAATCCTATGACACAATCATGATATCTTTTTTTATAAATAACACTTTGGTCAGTTTTCGATTCTTATTTCCTTTAGCAAGCCTAGCCTTCGTACCTTCAAATCTCATTATTTTCTTTCTTCCTACTTTTTTGTCCGTCAGATCCTTCAATCATCATATATTCATAATTTTCATCATATTAGAATGTCTTCAATTTCCTCTCAAGATCTTCTGAATCCTTCATTCTCAATGCCTTATCCAAAGCCAATCTTTATCGGGTCCTGAAAAAGGCAGAATCTTTGATTAATTATTTTTTTCCTAGGAAGAGAGTGAAGTTTTCTTCTAATGCAAGGTCGTATCCGTCACTGGAAAACAAGCCAATGAAAGAGACACATTGGATACTAACTATATTTCCTCAATATGCAAGGAACATCTCTCAACTATGCGAGTCAATTGTAGATGGGCAAACGAGTTTCCAATTCGTTCTCCCTCTTTGAGTGAGAACTTTACCAACTTGAGATCGGGATTCTTCTATGTTTACTCGTTATCACTTGGGTTTGGAGATTCTTTCCTTATCTAGATGATTACTCAATTCTAGCAACATTAGCGGATATATTTGACTCAAGTTGGTCTGTCTGTATAGAGAGTTGTTGCCTGACTTAGAGTTCTGGATGAAGAGACCATCCATGATTTTTTCATTAATCAACTTGTTCTTTATTCTCCTCGAGTTGTCAGACATGAAATCGTTATTATCAAAAGTTGATGAAAGAAATTTGTTCTCTCTAACCTTGATGATGATTTTAGTCAGTGCTGGATAGAAAGATTTATATACGTGCCAAATAGAAGCATCACTTTGAATGCTTCCATTCCAAAATCTTGAAACCCTATTTATAAGTCACTTTTCGCTTCTGCCTTTTGCAATATCATTTCGTCTTATTGTCTCTTATAGTTATTATAAAAATTTTCTATCTACTTTTCAAATTCCACTTGGATGCCACCTTCGAATGATATCAATATCTGGTGTCGGGTTCAAAAGATTCTGGATTTCACAAAGTTCATGAGAGGACATAGAAACATATCTCCTCAGTAAAAAACTAGAAGGTGAAACATCACGATACCGGGTTTTGACCCTTCTTGTCTGTTTGTTTCTAACATCGTGTGATTTTTACACATAAACATACATAAATATTTATTTATTTTTGTTTCAGGCCTTCCAAAAGGAAATTTTGAGGCTGAAAGAGACAAAAGCCTCACAAGTTTGGAGGAATAAAATTACAAGTTACCTAGTCTCGTGGAGGGGGGGGGGGAGGGGAGGGTGGGAGGGGGGAGGAAAGAGGTCAAGATCCTTAAATTCTTCCATCGAGGCGTATTCTGATACCCCCCATTATCCTCTCTAGAAGAGGCAGAGGGCTGATCACCTCCTGTCTTTGAAATAGAATGTTGGACCGATTCTTCTAACTTTGGAGGTTAGAGAGCTTTACACTCCATTGGGTTCAGGTGCGATTGCGGATGATGTCGCTTCCGCCTAATCTCCTTTAGAGAGGATTCCAATCTAGAGACTAAATACCCCTTTCAGAACTTCAGACCATCTCTACTGGATGGTCGACTTGATTGAAGATGCCAAGATTCCTTTACAATCTTTGGCTCCCTCTGGTTCCAAACCGAGCATTGGGAAAGCTATGAAAAAGAAGTTTTCTTTCTTAAAGGACGCTTTTGATTCCTTTCTAAAAGAAGAGACTCGGTGGGGGAGGTGAACCGCTTAGAGTCCTTGACCCATGAGGGAGACCAAATGGGATGAAAAAGATCCCTACCATAAGTCTCTTAAATGAGGCTACTCATGCTACTACTCGGATAAGTTTACTTCTCTTCCCTTATTTATTCCTTTCGATTTCATATAGATATTTTTTTAACCTTTTATGTTTTTACAAGGCATAACTTGCTCTCTGAAGTGATCTCAAGGTTAAAAAAGGAGACAGAAAACCTATTCCAGGAGTAGGCCTAGTGTAAAGACCAAATATCCCTATGGTCTGAAAAATAGGACAAGATCAAGGCTACAGAGTTTGATCTTGAGAAAGCCAAAATTCAGATTTGTCAAATCGAGCAGGAGAAGTTCTCCCTTGAATGAGAGAATGAGCACATGGTTTCCAAACTGGCCCAAGTTTGCTTTGAAGAGAAAAAGCTTCTACTCAGAAAGCATCTAAGGATTTCAAAAATATCTACACACTGAGGAGCATTGCAGATAGAAAATTGAGGAAGCCGAGGATTTGGAGAATAGGGTTGGTACCCTTGAGAAGGGGTTGGCCAAGGCTCTACCTTTGAAATAATGAGCCCCCAAAATAAGGATTTCGTCTAGAAGCTCGAGGCTAGGAGGGCCAGAAAGTTCATATATTAAGCATCGCTTCCAATCCCAAAAAACTTTCGAGCTATGAGATATGAAGTTGGCGATCTTGGAATAGATTAAGGCCAATCCCTCAGATATTGACTGCGAGATTATAGCGGCTTGAACGATAGTTGACCAATCCAGGAGAAGTTTCACTGACCTAACTCTAAAGGAACTTGTCTCCTCTTCTAGAGAAGAGATTTCAGAGTCCAATGAGGAAGACGAGGACGACCATGATGGTTATACTTTAAACTTTCTATTGTCTGGAGATCAACCATTTTCTTCAGTTCCCACTTCTTGAGCCCTCTCTTTTTAGTTTTCTTTTTGTAAATATTTCTGTAATGTGTCTTGGTCCTTCATGGATCCATACATTAATGAGAATTTTTACTTTCGAGATTCCAATATCCTTTTTACTTTGTTGTGTGATTGATCATCAAATTTCAAAGCCTTTAACTTGTTCTCCCTTTTTATTGATTTCTTTGGTTGTTTTCCCAGATACTAAAAAATCTTTGCAAAGTAATATGTCTCAAAAGCTCGGGTATTGGCTCATCCGATATTAAGTAATGACCGAAGATAATTACCAACCGATTTTCTTTAATTGCGCACTTCTTTCATAGTCATTTTGACCGAGGTGCTTTGACTCTTATCTGGTTGAGAATTTTTTGAACACTTGTATTTCTATGACTTTATATGTCTGGGCCTTTTCTATAGAATTGGTGCTTATGAGTCAAGATATCTCCTGCTCATTTTTGGCTTAGTTATATCAAGGAGTTTGTTTCCTCCTCAATTTGACTTAATCTACTTCAATATAGGACAAAATTCATTTAAGAAATACATATGAAATTTTTCATAACATTTCTTATTTTGATTACACATTTCGTAGTTATGCCCGTATTGCCATCTCGAGTGGTTAGTTAATCACAAAAAATATAAATATTAAAATTAATAATACAAGGGATCATGCTCGTAATGTTTCAAGACATTTGGATGTCTATTTTGTCTTTAGGACATGTTTTTCAGTCCCTAGTCCTTTATTTGAAGTGATTCAGAGTTTGTATTCCCTTTTCTAGCATTAGCCCCAAGCTTTTTGTGTTTTTGGATAAATATTTTTTTGAGTTTGATATCGAGGTGTGAAGATTCAAACACTGGAGTTTACTTTTCCAAAATTCATACTTTTTGCTACCTCGTTAAAAATCTCGCCAGAATAACCCAATTGGGACACAAACTAGCTAAAGGAAAAAAGAGTGCAGTAGGCATCATTCGAGACCCCTGTGTTCCACAAATTTCACATACAATAATAATATTTCTTTAAATAACCAATGTTCAAGTTAATTTGTAACTGAGTATCGTTCATATAAGCCAATTGGTATGTTCCTTTCTAGCTATTTCAACCACTTTGTATGGTCCTTTCCAGTTCGGATTCATATCTCAAGTTTTCAAGTCCCAGGTATTTAGAGTTGTATTTCAGAGGACTAAATCTCCAATCTTGAAATGTCTGAGCTTAGCCAGCTGGTTGCAATATCTTTCCATCATTTTCTTTTGAGAAACTATCCGAACGAGAGTGTTCTTCCAACAAATTTGGATAGATAAGCATAGCCTCACTGTTCTCCACCTCATTAGCCTATTTGAATCAATTATTCAGTTCCCCAACTTCAACCGGTATCAGTGTTTTTCCCTATCAACCAAGGAAAAAAAAGGTTTCACCAGTGCTAGACTTTACAGTTGTTCGGTGTGCCTACAAAATTTTGGGTAACTCTTTCATTTTAGAATCTTTCGGTCTCTTCTTGAAACTCGTCATTACTGACTTGTTGGTGGACTCGGCTTGAACGTTTTCTTTTAGGTGATAAGGATATGAAGTGATCCTATTGATTTGAAATCTTATGAAAAAACTAGTCACTTTTGATCCGATGAACTGAGGGCCATTGTCAAAAATGATTTCCTCTGTTATCCCGAAGCAACATATTATATTATCCCAAATGAAATTTCTGATTTCTCGTTCCTAGATCCTTTTGTAGGCTTCTTCTTTAATTCGTTTGGAAAAATAGTCAGTAACTATAAGTAAAAATCTTACTTATTCGCAGACTGGGGTAGTGGTCCGATAATATCCGTTCTCTATTTCATGAATGGCCAAGGAGCAGTCACAAGATGCAGGAGTTTCCCCGATTGGTGGATTATCTATGCAAATCGCTGACACTTGTCGCACATTTTATGAATGCTTTTGAGTCTTGCTCCATTCGGAGACAATAATACCCATCCCTTGTAATCTTAAAGAGCAATGAATAGGCTCGGTAATGGTTCCACTTCCCCTTTATGTATTTCTCTCATTACATAGTCGGTCTTCCTAGGTGTGAGACATCTTATTAGCCGCCTCATGTAGGTTTTCATGTACATACTTCCATCAACTAAGCAGAACCTAGAGGTTTTAGTTCGGAGTGCTTTGGAAGCTTTGGAGTCCTTGGTAGCTCCCCATTCTTCAGATATATGATATAATCACTGCACCAATCCCAAACTAGATTTGTTGAATTTGCTTCTCCATAAGCAGGTGCACCAAGTACTAAATGCAAAAAATGTACTATTGACCCATTGATGGGGTCGACTTCCTTCATCGATGATCCGAAAATTGCTAGAGCATCTGCCCAGGTGTTATCTTCTCTTGGTATTTGCATTATTGTCCATTTACCAAGAAAGGGACACCCATAATTTGTCCAAGTATCTTAACATCCTATCGCCTTTTTCCTTGTAAATCCTATCAACCTGGTTCACCACCAATTAGAGGTCACACTTTTGAATGACACTGGAGCCTCACTCACGAGCCAACTCTATCCCTACAAAAATGGCCTCATACTCAGCCTCATTGTTAGCAAGTGGTACACAATTTATTGCTTATCTTAATTTCTCCCTATTCGGGGTGATCTAGACTATCCCTAATCCGGTACCTTTCATATTTGAGGTTCCATCTGTGTTCAAAGTCCACATACCGGATATGTTTCCTGAGATAAGAACTGTTTCTTTTCTCTCTTAGGGAATCATCCTAGGCCTGAAATCATTAGCGAATTCAGCTAAGACTTGAAATTCTGATAGCATTCCAAGGCTTGTACTATATAATAGATTTGCTTATTTCTATCTCCCATTTTTTTGTTCTTCGCAATAGTTTGGGTCTATGGATGCCATTCTGCAGAGTGTATGCAGTTATTACGGCAATGGGGTGACTTTTGACATACAACCTCAATTTTTGAGCGATTTTTCATAAGGACTAGGGCTAATTTTTTCTAAGTGCAAACATTAGGTTTCTGTACTTAACAGAGTTTTGCTAATATAGTAAATAGGGCAATGTGTACCTTTTTCTCTCTAACGAGCATGACACTTACTGCGACCTCAGTTATGACCAAGTAAAGTAGCAGTTTCTCTCTGTCTTGTGGTTTTGCCAATGAGGGTGGGCTTTACAGGTAAGATTTTACATCCCGCATAACTTGTTGACATTTAGGTGTCCAAGTGAACTGGTTCTTCTTCTTTAGCAGCGAGAAGAAATAATGGCACCTTTCCGACGATCTCAAGATGAAGCGACTAAGAGTTGCCACACCTTGTTGAGCCTATGTACAACCTTTATGCCATCAAGCATATCATGGATGTCTTTTATACCTTTGATTTTATCTAGGTTTATATACAACCTTTATGCCATCAAGAACATCGGGGAATCCTAGGAACTTCCTGGAGGGGACTTAGAAAGCACATTTTTTTGTGTTCAACTTCATGTTGTGCTTTCTTAGAATATCAAAAATTCCCTATAGGTGACCAAAATTGTCTTTCATATCTCTCTGATAGGTTTCTCCCGCATTCTTTAAACCAAAATAAATCATGTTACATTCATATCTCTCTGATAGGTTTCTCCCGCATTCTTTAAACCAAAAGAAATCACATTGTAACAATATGTGCCAAAGTTAGTTGTAAAAGAAGTTATCTCCTAGTCTTCTGTATTTATTTGTATCTGGTTATACCTGAAATACGCATCAATGAAACTCATTATTTTATGTCTATGGTTGAATCAATCATTAGATCGATATTTGGACCAGGGAATGAGTCTCTTGGGCATGCATTGTTCAAATCTTAAAAATCAACATACATACAAAACTTATTCAATTTCTTTGTTATCATGACTATGTTAATCAACCAATCTGGGTATTTTACATTCTGAATCGACCTAATATTAAGCAATCTGTTTACCTCTTCCTTCAGAACTTGTTCTTCTCTTCGAATATGAGGTGTCTCTTTTGCCTCACCTAAGTGAAGTTTGAGTTCTTTCCTAGTTTGTAAACCTCTATGTCCAGTGATATCCCTATTATGCCAAACGAACCAAGAAAAGCATTCAACGTTAGCTTTATGAAAGTTAATGAATTTTTCTAGATCTTGGGACTCAGTGAGAATATTCCAAACAAAATGACTTATTCGAGTTACTACTCTATTGTTGCAGTCTCATCCCGATGAAATTTGAAACCTGAAAAAACCTCGGTATTTAGTATTAATCTCAATTTGTTCCCCTTTTTCTGAAAGTCCATCTTCAATGATGCTCATGAGAGTTGGTTCTAGTTTGTAATTTCAAGACACTACTCTTGTCATTAGCCATTGATTTCTTGGCTAACTATACCACATACATTTCTTTTGCAGTTAAAAGTTCCCCCTTACTTTGCTTTATCGCTTTAGGCTTTGGGAACTTCATCACCTGGTGGTATATGGAGGGTATTGGTTTCATGGTGTAGATCTACAATCTACCCAAGATGAAGTTTTTACCCTATTTCTTCATCTAGGATGTCAAATTGGATAGGTTTGATAATTCCTTCAATATTCGTCGGCAGTTGTATCTCTCCTCAAATCATTTCACTGGATGTGTTGAATCCGTCTAAGAGTTTTGTTATTGGGATTATTCTATGTGCCAACTTTATTTGTTCAATGACCCTCATGTGGATAATATTTACCGAGATACTTAGATAATTTAGTACACGTTTAATTATAAAATGTGAAATATCTAAGAGATTACCAGAGCACTACTGTGCGAAAGTTTTGTGTTGTCGAGGTTTGGTTTGCCGAATGCAATTACATTTGAGTCTTGATGCTTTCGATGTCTTTTCCCATAGCTAACTGAAACTTTGGCATTTGATGCATCCAAAAGCACGCACAAGCACACGTGGTTGTCAAATAATATAGAACAGTCAAGTCCAGATTATCATACCCGCAGAGATTTGTCGGATTATTTATTCTAGTTCAAATTTTTATTTTCACTATTTAAAAAGACAGTTGGTTTTCAAATTTTTATTCTAAGTGTTTATAATTTAAACTTAAATATTGTAAGCACTGAAATGGTTGGATTTTACAATAGAGATAAAAGTACAGGGTCTTGGTGATTTAACAATCTGGTTGAGTTATCAAATTGTTATATTTATTTATTCTCGTAAATTACTAGTTGCAGGTCAATATAACTTTGTTGAGTATCTTGATGATAACCCTAAGAATACTCAACTATTCTTAACGCCTATATTTATATCCTTATTATATATAAAATAAATAGAGCACCCACCATTTTAATGGAAAGAAAGTTCTAATTACTTCAATTCTTGGTCATTTTCTTTCTCTTTCCTTGGATTGTTTAGTTACCCTTATGGATTTTCACAATAGAACAAGATGATTAAGAAATCGACTCACTTATGTATCATAGTGTTTTTTGTCAGTATTATACATATACTAAAAAGTCTAAGTCAGAGTTGTTTTTTTGTATTCAAAAATTACTATTTCCTTTTTTGTTTTTGGACTTGCATTTCATCCGTGTATATTAACGGCAAAAACTCTCTAAGAAGAAGAAGAAGAAAAAAAGAGTAACTGATGAAAACTCTGAAAAAGCAGGCAAAAACATGTCTGGAAATAGTAGATTTATTAAATAGGAGCATATACTTGAGAGATATTCTATGAAAAAGGGATTGAATAGATTGAGAGAAAGGCCTCAAATCTAATAAAAAAGAAAAGAGGGCTTATGGGTTTAGTTCAACAAGCGGCAGGGTTAAGGATGGAAAAATAGTGATGAAAACGAAATAGAATAGATATGGAAAAAATGAAAAAAAAATGAAAAGAATATAAAATATAAAATTTGTATATTTTATAAATGGGGGTATAAAATGGGGTAGATAGAAATAGGTGAGTTGATCCGGATTTCGGTTGGGTTCTAATTAGATTAGTTTAATTAATCAATCAATCAGAGAGTGCCACATAATAAATAAAATATTTAACAATTATTTACATTTTGGCCGTCAAAAGTAAGGGCATTTTAGAGTCAATAGATTGACGTTGGGAGTATTTTGAAGCGAAAAGGTTAACAAATGATATTTTTGTATTAAATCTAATAGTTCAAGGGTAGCTTTGACCCTTTTCTACTCTATCTTCAATAGAGAATCGATTCCCTTTCCCTATAAGGTTCACAAACAATCTATTCTTCTTATTACCCTCACAATTCCCTCTTTAAAATTTAATTAACGAGTGATAAGTAGTATTTGAAAGGTGATGAAGCTAAAAATAATTATAATCAAGAATAAATAAATAACTCATTATGGAGAATCAAACAAGCATATTTAAGTTATCAAACCTCAATCTTCATGTTTATGCCAAATTCCTAGAATTAAGTAGCTTAGCTGCTCAATTCTCATAAACATATACAAATTCATGAGATTACAATAATTTAATGAAAAAAATATGGAAAAGAGATAAATTGGAAGAAGTTTATCCTTTGCCCTATCTTTAGCCTCTAAAAAGTTATCCAACCCCTTTTCTCCCGTAAAAGGATCTATTTATAGAGTTTAGGCTCGTCTAAAGCCAAACTAATCAAATCCTAATCAGACTAGGAAGTTTTTGCCTCGTGCCATCCTTGTGCCGCAAGAGGTGGCGTGATAGTGGTAAGTGGATTAAAATAGAGAAGCTTAATTTTTTGCGCCAACTTCGCTATGGAACCATCGCGACTAGAACTCGTCCTTCCTGCCACCCTTGCGTTGCAAAGGTGTGGCGCGATAGTTTGTTTTCAAAGTGATGAATCCTCTCGCCACCTTTGCCAGGCCTCAAGTGTAGCAAAATTCCCATCTTCGCACCACACTCGTGTCACAAGGGAGTGACACAACAGTTAAATCTTGGTTTTGCCAGCTAAATTCATTGCGCCACCTTTTCTATGGACTGTGTGTTGCAAACTTAATGTTCTCACGCCTCCCTTACATCGTGATGTCTTTCAAATCTATTCCCAATCTCGGGTACTGTAAACGATCGAAGAAAATATAGAACTCAACAAGGAGTTGGGGTTGAATTCCATAGAGAGTACTCGAACCCCAGACTATCTAGTGCTAAATAGTCAAGTATTGCAAGATTAGAGTCTATTCAAGTGAGAGTAATGAAAATTAACTAAGACTATATATTGTAATAAGCTAGGGTTGCAAGTAATTAAAGATAATTCTAGGGAAGTGACCCCAATTATGGATCAACCCCCCTAAATCACCTAATGTGAAATGATTGAGAGTGGGCTAGGGTTGAACATGCAAGTAACTTACTTAGGCAACCATGGGTATCTTTCGATAGCACCATAGGTGTCAGTCTACTTTAATTTTGTCAAATTGAAGAGAATTCTTTTCTACCCAATTGCTTGTTGCCAATTTAGAATTCAATCTATGTCTAGGAGAATCCATTAAACAAGGGTTGTGCCTTGAGTCATTGTTGATTGATACTAACCCAACCTAAAGCCTCATAAAGGCAATTAGGCAAGATTGGATGACTCTCATCACCAATCACACACTACAAAATAAAAATCAATCAAATGTTCATAAGCCAAACTCAATTTTAATAAATTGGGATCATTAGGGTTCACAACCCTAGATCAGGGTTTAGTTACCTATAGCAAGATGAGGAAGAATAGTAGAGTAATTAAACATGCCTACCAAGAGAAATTGAAATCTTTAGTAGATGAATGGAAATCTTCAAGTTACAAGCTAGATCTACAATCTACTTTGAAACTAGGGCTAAACTAGCTAAAATCTACTCTCTACACTAAGTATGAACTGAATAATGTAAAATCTCCCTAAAAATTACAGGAAAAATATATTTATACTATGTCTCAAAAATCCCATTTAATTCAAATATCGGAGTGTCAGGTGTACAGGGATGGATAGTCCTTTGGAAGGACGGGCCGTCTTTTGAACTGTACTTTGGTTTTCTATTTCTGTCCCTTGGCTTGTCTTCCTTTGAAAAATGGACTATCCTTTTGAAAGACGGTCCTTACCTTGCTCCGCATTTTAGAACTTTCATTCTGCCAAGCGTGGTTCCAATGCTCAACTAACGGACCGTCCGTCATTTCAACTGTACTTTAAAGACCTTTTTTGCTGGGTTTCTAGAATCTATAGCTGGGAAGGGACGGACTAAGGTACAAACCATCTTTTAGACAGATGGTTCGTATATTGCCTCATCTTTTGAGCAGTTTTCTGGCCTAAACTCCATTCTTCTTTAAATTGCTTGGGTTCCTGAAACATAGCATAATAAGGTTAGTTTATACTTAATTTAACTCCTAAAGATATGCAAACTGTTATGGGATGAAGTAAAGATGTGTTACTAATCCCCGACACAGCAACACCCCTAACTTAAAACATTTGCTTGTCCTCAAGCAAACTAAGAAGAGAAACTATCCTACAACTAACTAATACCCCAGATTCACCAATTATCATGACTAGGGTGATAGCCAACAACGTCTTCCAACACACACAAAATCAATCCATCCAACCCTTGTCAATTAAAACACAGTTTTCTCACAACTATTTGAACTAAGAATGCAACCTCCACCTATGACATTATCTTAACATGCACAAAGCCAAATTACAGAAGTAAAACATGCTAGCCATTAAAATCCACATGCCCTGACAATTAGACAAAGAAAAGCATCCTTTTTTTGAAGTAACCACAACGTACACAATAAGAACACATTGTCACATCCCAAAATACCTCTTAGACGTGATTGACACCAGCTAACACCACCCGTCATGTGAATCTACTTTTCATACACTTAACCTTTTCTATAAGCAGTGAAATAAAATATGTGCAACTCTAAATGCATCAATAGTCATAAAAAATGAAATAATTATCCAACCAAAGTCAAGTTTCAATTTATAAGAAAATAAACGATCGTTTAAGGAATATATCTGTAGCCCAAATCCCGCACTAATATCATGGAGCATCTAATAGAGTTACATGAGTTTACCTGTCGGGCATGCAAACCCCAAGAATATATATATATATATATATATATATATATATATATATATATAAAGTAGATAAAGCTAAAATGATAGCCTCCATGAATCAATGCGAAGGCTCACCTCAATAACAGAATCTACGTGAACGGACTCGTTAGCCACTAGTCTCACCCCCTACAATAGAATCTACATAGACATGAAAGTAAAGAGTGAGCTCTCTCTCTCTCTCTCTCTCTCTCTCTCTATATATATATATATATATATATATATATATATATATATATAAAACTCAGTTAGATCCTCGACCCACCATTTTAACACCTCTAGAACAAGTGTTAGAAAATACAACCACCACAAGCATAAAATAATATGCACAAAAATATATTTTCAAAATATAATACTCGATAAAGGCCAAACAAATGTTCAACAAGATCACTATATATATATATAGATATGTATTCTCAACACAACTCACACTCAGGACTTATCAAATGACAGTGAAAGAGATCAACCTAATACCCCGACTAGTCCTCGACAACATATATAATGCCCAAATAATGTACTACGGCAGCAAGTACAAGGCTCCTAATATGTTATGGCAGTGCATGTATGCCCCTAGTAACTATATCACGGCCGCAAAGGAAGAATATCCAATGTCCCAACGCCATGGTACGAGGCCACGCCACAGATCAATTATGAAATAATTTTTAATATTTTCCTCAAAGTAACATATATACAGTTGGTCAAAGACCACCGATTCTGCCAAGTACACACTTGTCCTAACACATGGATCAGGTAGCCAAAACACAATTTTTAAAATAGATTTGGAAATCAAGCACCAAAGCTTAAAGTCTCACTTATCTCGAATTCATAACTCAAGCACACCTTCAAATAATTCAGAACTATACTCTCGAGTCCCCTGATCACCTCAAACTACACAAAAATGAGTTTAGAATGGTCAAAAATCCTTTGGTAGATGTTTTATTAATTTTTAACAAAAGCCAAATTTGCGGTCAAAGATTTGACCGAAAAAGTCAACTATAGTCAACGGGGCAGAATTCCCAAACTATGACCACGAACAGATTCTTCTTGACGAGAGGATTCCAGAATATTAATCAAATCGAATTTTGACAATGCTTGCCCTTTCAAATTGATGATATAGGTTGAAGAACCCAAGGGCTAAACTTTCTCCATTCTTCAAAAATTTTTCATGTTTTCACCGAAAAAATTCACTCTTAATCACTTATAAACTTTCTTCTCTTTTCTCTTTTGCGTGTTTTTTTTTCATTCTACATTATATTTTTTTTCTACAGCTTCCCAACCAGCAATTTCTGATTTTTAAGGCTTCAATTCAATTGCTCATTATCATCATCATCATCATCATTTGTTTTTTTTAAATGCTTATCTTTCTTACTAAATAACCTTTTATTAAATTAGGGTTATTACATTTTTTCCTTCTAAAAATAACGTTCATTATCATACAGGTCTAGAATCATACTTGTAGTGTCAAATAGGTGAGGATATCTATCTCGCATCTGCCTTGGACTCCCAAGTAGCCTCCTCAGTTGGATGATTACGCCATAACACTTTGATGGGAACCACCTTCTTGGACCTTAATTGTTGCACTTACCTATCTATAATAGATATTGGACCTTCCTCATAAGTCAAATTCTCATCAAGTTCCACATCCTCAGGCTGGATCTTATGACTATCACCATGAATATACGTCACGACTCAAATGACCGTGATTAACACCCACACTAACCTCCAAAATGAGACATTCATAAAGATAAACGCTTGCTTTACTCATTGAAATAAACTTCACAACATAAATCAACTATTTTTTTTTAAAAAAATGACACTATAAAAATAATACCCAAGACTTGAAAGTCATTGCACAAGATATCTATTTACAATTCTAAGAATGTTTAAAAACTAAAAACAAAAAAAACATAAGTGTTCGGAAGAGAAGGACATCTTTAAAACAGGGGAGCGATCCTGTCTTCTTGTTCTACTCACTTTTTCACGATTTGCTGCTGCTTACAAGTGAGGACATGATGAACTGCCGGGTTCAAACTCTGCACTCAGAAAAGAAGTGCAAGGGTAGGGTCAGTACATAACACAGTACTGGTAGGCATCATCGGCTGACCCTAAATAATAACAAGTAGACACCGTAATAACAATACAAGATCAAACTTCAACATAAAAAGTGAGTACTGAACATTCAAACACCCTAGCTCTACATAGGGAACAACCGGCCTGCTCATTGGATTGGGCCGTTCGCTTTAGTGGTCTCGCCGTAGCGGAGATAGTTCCGCTGCAGTGGTACTACCTTAAGAAGTAGCTCGATTATGCTTCACTCTATCAGTTCATTAGTTCACCAGTTTCATAATCCACATATTCCATAAAATATCTCAAATAACACATATTGAAGGATAACAATTTATACCACCTAGTATCATGTACGAATTCAACAAGTAATTACCGCAGAATCCACTCAACAATAAATACCAACATTCTGACAGAGTCACACTTAGAAATTTAGACATGTTCTTCATCATCAAACTCACATGACACACGCAACAATTGACACCATCTCTTAGCACATTCTTCCTACCAATTCATTTTCATATAATATAACACAAAATAACATAATGTAACATGGAATCAATGGTGGCATGAAGGGCACACGCCTATGCTATCTCATCATAATTGCTCAACCACACAATCAGTGTACACACATGCCAGAGGGTCTTATTTCTGCCCTTCCAGTCATGACCTGCAGGGGACTCTAGAAATTCATGTACTATGTCGGCGTGGCACCCTCTCCCACTCATATGCTCGTTCTTATGCTCCCCTCGAACACAAGCCACTCAATAATATTCGCTCACCCGGATACTCCCCTCGGGCTCGAGCGTCTCGTTTCAGGATACAATTACTATTCTAGCCATTCTCCTCCGCTAAAAGCAACAATATGCATTACATACATGCACACATATATAGAACAAATCATAGGAGTCTACTCTCTATTCCCTCACTTGCCCAAATACAGAGCCTCAATTCACATGATAGATTCATGAACGAAGTTCACTTCACAATTCAACATAACCTTGAAAACAGTTTATAATCCTCTCACATCAACATGATATTCCCTAATTATTCACATAACACTTTCATAACAAGGCATGTCCGAAGACCAATTATATACGATCATCATATATGCATACAAGCTATTATGTAGTGTCTAACCCTCTAACCATGACCTACCTCGATAATTAAAGTTATCAACTCAGCTACTCTGCAGGAGCCTTTCCCTTCCTCAAAGCTTCAGATTGTTCGAAATCTACACAACAAGAGTAATTCATTATTTACTCTTCAATAATGGGATAATAGATCAAACTCTCTCCTTTGGGGCATTTTTGAAAGTAAAATCCCAATTCTACTCGGTTCTCGTTTAATTTCTCGTGCAACCCTCGTTCCCCACACATAATTCTAGGGGAGTACTCAAAACTCTTCAAACATCAACCCAAATTACACCGTAATCATCCCACAACCTAGCCCTAGTTCATTAACCTAGGGTTCTCTGAGTTCAGAATTTCACCATTAATGGGTCCCCCCAAGCTTTCTACAATAATCAATATCCATTAAAGGGGCTAGGGAACAAGAAACTCATCTTAGTGCAACAATTCTCTGCCCTGGAGAAGAAAATGCCTTTAGACCTTGCTCTCTTACGTTTGGAAATAATGGGACTTAATTCCAGAAATTCCACTTAAAACCCACTTTCTGATACCCGTTGTCCGCTGCAGCGGTCACATTTCCGCTGCAGCGGATCCGCTACAATGACTAAAGTGTCGTTGCGGCGGCTCCAACGGTTACTCCCTAAATTCGCCACAGCGGAACTCCAATCATTGCCACATTCTTGCTGCAGCGCGAATCCCACTGCTACAGTGGTCCCCGAACCAGTAACTACCCGAAATTGCCCAATTTCACACTTAGCTTAGTTAACAACATTTTTATCCCTCCTTGAGTCTATTTTTCGAGTTCTAAGTCCCTGTTCACCCCGTAACGATATTTGGGTCATTACAACTTATTATCTAAGCATGGACACGTGAAACACAGAATGAACAGTGGACAATCTCGGAGGTAAAGCAAGTTTATATGCCACCAACCCAATTCGGTCCAAAATCTCATAAGGACCAATGTACCTAGGATTTAACTAACCTTTTCGGCCAAATATCATAAATCCTTTTATAGGGAAATCTTTAGAAAGACTTTCTCACCCTTCATGAACTCTATATCACGGTTTTTCTTATCTGCATAGGACTTTTGTCTGCTTTGTGCCATCTTAAGTTGTTCTTGTATCAATGCAACTTTCTCCAAAGATTGCTGAACTAAATATGGACCTAATAATTGTGCTTCGCCAGGTTCAAACCATATAACTGGTGAACGAAACTTGCAACCATATAAAGCCTCAAACGGCGCCATCTGTATACTCGATTGGTGGCTATTATGTCACGCCCCGAGACTACACCCTGGACGTAACACGGTACTGAAGTCACAAGTGACTCCAAGTCGACCCTTGATCTATTGTACACGAGTATCCTGAGTAAACATGCACAATGGAATTTTGAAACAATATCATAAAGCATTTATGAAAAACAAGTATGAAAATATAAAGTTCAAAACACATGAATAATACTGATAAATCTGAAAATCATGTCTATCTGAAATCCATCTAATAGAGGAGTTATTGGGACAAGCCCCCAGCTAACTCTAAGTCTAATTGAAACTAATAAATAACTGAAAGAAAGAAATAATGCCCTCGGATGATGAAGACTCACACTTCACTACTGAGGTGGAGAATCTTAACTACGACAACTAACAGTACTGAGTCTGAGAACCTGCAGCTGTATCATGAAATGATACAACATAAAAGTATGCGTTAGTACTTTGAATGTACTGAGTAAGTGGGAGAAACATAACTGAATATAAAGTCTGAACTGATATGACACGCAATGACCAACATGTAAGCTGAACTGAACTACTGATATAATCTAAATGGTCAAGATGACCCTTTCTGATGGTAAAGGACATGCCCTAAGTCTGAAACATTGAGTCTGAGATACTGTACTGAACTAAGTTAAACTGAGGACTAGAACTGAACTAAGCTGCTTATTCTGAAATTGGACTGGACTGATAGTGGGAGAGTCTACAATCGACATATAACCACGTGAGCTAGATGGTGGAGTCCGATGTATACAACCCTACCGGTAGGACCCAATATACCTTGCCAGAGTATAATGAAATGAACTGAGTGATCACAAAAGTCTGGGGCCAATCAGGCCAAGTAATATTGTAACCTACGCTGGCAACGTAGTTCTGGGAACCTGGGTACTCTAGAACCCCGGCCAGCTCGATGCTAAGTTTTACTCCCACTGAAAAACCTAAACTGAACTACTAGGCTGATGCTCGAAACTGGGGTCCAAGACTAGTCAGGGACGTATAACTGTATGTACCCTGAGAGTCTTATCGGAACAGATTCTGAAACTAGGTTCTAGACTGGTCAGAGCTACTTATCTGAAAGCGTCGTAACCGTCTAAGAACAAGCTGTAACTGAACTGGGTCCTGGGGCTGGTCAGAGCTATATACTAGAATATCATGACCGCCTAATCGGCCAAATAACTATAATTTGAGTCTGATTCTGATAATTGAGAGGCACCACTGACACCTTGTTATAAGACTGAAATCAAACTAATTAATTCACAATTTTTCTGAAAGATTCTGAAGGGATTATCCGTTCTAACTGGTCTGAACTACTACAAGCTAATAGAGAACTCAACTTATTCCAACCACACGGGAATTCATAATATGGCAAAAGTTCAAGAATTAAAGAAATCTCATCTGAAAAGGCTAAAATTGTTCTTATCAATGGAATAGTTGCTCAACATAAATATAGTAAGAATTTCTAGGAAATTTCAGCCCAAAACACTTTTCATTCACTAGATGGAATTTAATAAGCAAAAGTCATTACTTGAAAGTTAGGGCTTAATTTCACTTTTGTACGAACATTGACAATTTAATTAGGAACACATGGAGATAATATGAACAAACAACATGGATATTATTTGAGGTGAAATTAACAAAAAAAAGCCTGGAACTCATTCGTTTTCGAAAGCTCAGGGCTAAAAATTATAAGGGAGTTATGGGAAAATTTTGGGGCACACAAGGGAAGGACAATTCCCTTGTTGAATTCCCACATACTTGACTAATATTCTCCTAGAGAAGAGAACTTGAACTGCTGGAATGGAGGACAACCCTAAGCTTGCTTGAAAGTTTTCTTGAGGAACCCTTCGATAATTGAGAATAAACGTGAGAATGAGGGGAGAAACCATCCCAACCCTCTAATAAGTCTGAATTTACGTTCAAAACGACGTGGTTTAGAACTTAGGAGAATAGAAAGTTACTAAATAGCCCTTAGAAATTTGCTGGGAAAAACTGTCAGGTGTCCCTAACGGGTGACCTAATGGGTCGTGGTGACTGACCAGGACTCGTGGTCACTCCCATCAGGTACACTGCCTGGGATCCTCAGTAGGTCACCACGAGGGACCTAACGACTAGTCGTGGACTACACCGGTTCACTACTGAAGATTTAACTCTAGACTAGGTAACGAGTCACTTAGCGAGTCGTTGCCATAGGTGACGACTCATTTCCCCCACTCGTTAAGTACACCGATCAACTAAAAATATTTCCAACTCAGGTCTGACCATGAGTGACTTAATGGGTCATGATTAGTGACCATGACTCGTGATTTCCCTCATTGGGTACGCTGCTTTTCATTTTCAAAACTCACTCCTTCGCACGACTGACCTAATGAGTCGTTGGGTCTCATGACGATCTGTTAGGTGGGTCGTCCTGAAGCATTTCTGCAGCTTTTCTGATTTTCTAATTTAATTCCCGAAATGGGATTTTGAGTTTTTGGGGCATTACAATATCTCTCCCTTGTAAACATTCATCCCCGAATGTTAGAAAACACATAAGAAGCAGAAAAATAGCAATCAAAATTTCCAAATACTGCTCATTTGACCTCAAAACTGCCGGAATGTCTACCTCCATTTCAAAATACAACATTGAACTGGATTTACTTATCATACATACATTCAAAAACATAAAAGAGACTTGAACATCTAAATTGAGTCATGAAAACTAAGTTAAGTTCTAGGGTCATAACTAATATCTCAAGCTGTGCTGGAGCCGATAGGGAACAAATGCGGGTATTGGCCATCATATCTGCTTCGTGAGCTCCCTCAACCTGCTGATTTCTCCATAAGACTTTGACTGAAGCTATTTCCTTATTCCTCAGTTTTCGCACCTGACGGTCAAGGATCTGGACTGGTACTTCCTCATATGAGAGATTATCTTTTATTCTTACACTGTCCAATGTCATAACTGAGGTTGGATCTCTGATGCACTTCTTCAAAAGTGACACATACAAAACTGGATGTACAACTGCTAGTTCTGAAGGTAACTCTGGTTCATAAGCCACATTGCCGATACGCCTCAAAATTCTATAAGGTCCCACATACCTCGGACTGAGTTTTCCCTTCTTTCCAAATCTCATAACCCCTTTCATGAGCGAAATTTTCAGGTATACCCAGTCATTAAATGCAAACTCCAACTCTCTTCTTCGCACATCGGCATAAGATTTCTAGTGACTCTTAGCTGTTTTCAACCTTTCTCGGATGAGCTGAACTTTTTGCATTGCCTCGTGAATCGAGTCTGGCCCTATCAAGGTAGCTTCACCAACTTCAAACCACCCTATAGGAGATCTACACCTTCTACCATACAATTCTTCAAATGGGGCCATCTGGATGCTAGAATGGTAGCTGTTGTTTTACGCAAACTCGATAAGAGGTAGATGATCATCCCAATTACCCTTAAAATTGATCGCGCACGCTCTTAGCATATCTTCTAGAGTCTGAATAGTCCGCGTAGCTTGACCATCTGTCTGCGGGTGAAAAGCTATACTGAGCTTGACCTGAGTGCCAAGTCCCTTCTGAAAAGACTTCCAGAAATGGGAGGTGAATTGGGTATCCTGTCTGAAATAATGGCCAATGGCACCCCATGAAGTCTAACCAGCTCCCGGATATAAATTTTGGCATAGTCCTCAGCTGAATCTATGGTTTTGACTGGGAGGAAATATGCTGACTTAGTCATCTAGTCTACTACTAACCAGATTGAGTCATGTTGCCGACGAGTCTGGGGTAGACCGTAATGAACTCCATGTTTACTTCTTCCCACTTCCATGTGAGTATGCTGATATCCTGGGTCATACCTCCTGGTCTTTGGTGCTCTACCTTAACTTGCTGGCAGTTCAAGCACTTAGCTATAAATTCAGCAATGTCTCTCTTCATGCCAGTCCACCAGTAAATATCCTGCATATAGCGATACATTTTGGTAGCACCGGGGTGAATGGTTTATCTCGAGCTGTGTGCCTCAGTCAGTATCTGCTGTCTCAACTCACCAACATTGGGATACACAACCTACCCTGGTAACGAAGCATCCCATCTCCCTTTTCGGGAGAAAGCCTCAACCTCCTTTCTGAGAACTGCTTCTTTAAGTTTAAGTAGAACCGAATCTTCATCTTGTCTGGACTTAACTTCTACTACCAAGGATGAATACGACCCTCTTTGCATTACCACGCCACCTTCACCTAAATCCACCAACTGCACCCCTAACCGGGCAAGCCTATGAACTTCTTTCGCTAGCTCCCTCTTGTCTTCCTCAATGTGAGCTACACTTCTCATAGACCGCCTGCTTAGGGCGTTAGCCACCACATTGGCTTTGCCCGGGTGATACAGTACACTCATGTCGTAGTCTTTCAGGAGCTCTAACCACCTTCTTTGTCGGAGGTTTAGGTCCTTCTGGCTGAACACGTACTGAAGACTCTTGTGATCTGTAAATACATCTATGTGAGCCCCGTATAAATAGTGTCTCCATATTTTTAACACAAATATCACATCTGCTAGCTCCAAGTCATGAGTTGGATAATTCTTCTCATGAACCTTGAGCTGTCTGGAGGTGTAAGCTATCACTTTGCCCCGCTGCATCAGAACGCAATCGAGTCCAACCTTGGAAGCGTCACAATAAACAACCAATCCATCTGTTCCTTCTAGCAAGGTCAAAATTAGAGTGGTAGTGAGTCGAGTCTTCAACTCCTGGAAACTCTTCTCACACTCGTCCGACCACTGGAATTTTCACCTTCTTCTGGGTTAACTTGGTCAGAGGAGATGCTATGGAGGAGAAACCTTCCAAAAACCGTTGGTAATAACCCGCTAAGCCTAGAAAACTCCTGATTTCAGTAGGAGAGGTAGGTTTGGGCCAATCCTTCACTATTGCTATCTTATGAGGATCTACTTGTATCCCTTCACCTGAGACCAATGACCGAAGAAAGTCACAGACTTCAACCAGAATTCACACTTGCTGAACTTGGCGAATAACTGGCGATCTCTGAGAGTCTGTAATGCTAACCTTGGGTGATAGGCATGATCTTCTTCATTTCTGGAGTACACCAGAATGTCGTCGATAAATACAATGATGAACATATCTAGGTACTGCTTGAAGACCCTATTCATCAAATCTATGAAGGCTGCCGGGGCGTTTGTTAACCCAAAAGACATCACCACAAACTCGTAGTGACCATACCGAGTTCTAAATGTGTTTTCGGTATGTCACACTCTCTGACCCTTAAATGATGGTATCCTAACCTGAGATCGATCTTGGAGAAACAACTGGCCCCCTGAAGTTTGTCAAACAGGTCATCAATTCTAGGTAGGGGATATCTGTTCTTGACTATGACTTTGTTCAGCTGACGGTAATCTATGCACATTCTGAGGGTACCGTCTTTCTTTCGCACGAATAGAACTGGAGCACCCTCGGGAGAGATGCTAGGTCTGATAAAACCCTTGTCAAGAAGGTCTTTTAGCTGCTCCTTCATCTCCTTAATCTTAGCTGGAGACATTCTATAAGGAGGGATGGAGATAGGCTGAGTATCTGTGAGGAGATCTATTCCGAAGTCTATTTCCTGTTCAGGGGGAACTCCAGGAAGATTCTCAGGAAAAACATCTTGGAACTCATTGACTACTGGAACTGACTGGATGGTTGGGGTCTCAAAGTTGGAATCCTTGACCGGAACCAGATGATATAGACATCCTTTGAAAATGAGTTTTTGGGCCTTAAGATAGGAAATAAACCTACCCTTAGGCGCTGAACTGCTTCCCGACCATTCTAACACTAGCTCATTCGGAAACTGAAACTTGAAAATTCTAGTTTTGCAGTCAACTGAGGCATAGAATGAGTGTAACCAATCTATGCCAAGAATAAGGTCGAAATCGACCATATCCAGCTCTACTAGATCAGCTGGAATAACTTTACTTAGGACTGAGACTGGGAAATTTCTATATACCCAGTTGGCTCTAACTGACTCTCCAACTGGGGTGGAGACTAAGAAGGGTTCTGATAGGACCTCTGGACTTATATTGAACTGAACTGCTATATAAGGAGTCACGAAAGAAAGAGTAGCTCCTGTATCTAAGAGGGCATATACGTCTAGATGGAAGAGACGTAACATACCAGTAACTATGTCAGGTGAGCTTTTCTGATCCTGATGGGAAGATAGAGCATAAAACAATTTTGGCACTGACCGCCATCTGTACCTGAGGTGTTAGCCTGCTGGGCTGGTCGACCTGCTGGAGCTGATGATGTGGTAGATTGTGATCTCCCTCGCCCTGCTGACGGGCACTCCCTAAGCCTGTGTCCAAGCCGTCCACACCCAAAGCAGCCCTCTCATCCCTGAAGGCATTCTCCTGGGTGATTCCTACCATACTTGGGACAAGTTGGATACTTGTTCCCGGTACTATGAGCTTGAGACTGAGTACCAGATGACCCACCCCTCCGATACTGGCGGGACCGAAAGGTTGGGGCGTTGGCTGAACTAGGTGCTGGGGCTCTCTTCTGCTGTTGCTGCTGGGGTTGTTGCTGTGGGCGGCTACTACCACTAGACCTCTGATGGCCGAAATCTGACTGGCCAGTCCTTGCTCATTTGTTCTTACGTTCCATATCTTTCATCTTTTTAGCCTCAATCTACTGGGCATACACAATTAAGCTAGAGAGGTCCATATCCTTGATTAGCATTGCCGTCCTGCACTCTTTGAGGATCAGATTAGATACTCCATTTACGAACTTCAACATGCGAGCCCTTGGCTCGGCTACCATCTCCAGAGCATACTTTGATAGTCTGGTAAACTCTAGAGCATATTCCTCCACTGTTTTATTGCCCTGTGTCACACCCCAGAACTAGGGTAGGGCGCAACTGGCACTCGACTCATGGTCGATCGAGAAGTCGGCTATATAACATCAATAAATGTAACACTAAGGCTGACCAAGCCACCTTTCACAACCAACCAGGATAAATACTGGGCCAACAATGCCTTGACAATTATAAATATGCAACCTGGAAAGCTGACAAGGCTATAATAAAGCTAAAAAAAGCAATGAAAAATCAATACGACTACATAACCCATACTACTATACAAACTAGTCCACATCAGCCTCTACAGAGTAAACAAACTGAAATGCACGGGACAGGGCCCTGGCCTACCCATGCTGTACACAAAACTGAAAATAGTCCACACCAGGACATGGCTCCTGGAAGAGAGGAGCATACCACTATTCTGCAGAAATCTAGCTCCTACTACGTTTGATGATCTGAGCCTCGGCCTGTACCTGTAGCACGATTGCGGGAAGGATCCCAAGATGAAGGGACGTCAGTACGAATAAAATGTACTGGTATGTAAGGCTGAAAACTGTAAACATGTAAGATAAAAATGATAACTAGGCCTGAAATAAGGAGTAGTAACAACCTGAAATTCTGAAAACAGAAACTTGACAATAACTCATTATTGAAGTATAAATGCAAGCATCTAATGCACAACAAAGACTATAACTGAAATGCCAGCAGACAGTCGACCATAAAATCTATACAATCCATCCAGCCAGTGTACCACACCAGGGTAAAAATAAAAATGCCTCCAGCCGGTGTACTATACCGGGGTAAAAATTAAAATGCCTCCAGCCGGAGTACCATGTCGGGGTAAACTCTGTCCAGCCGGTGTACCACACCGGGGTAAAATCAATAAGACCTCCAGCCGGTGTAACATACCGGGGTAAAATCAATAAAGCTTAGACAAAATCATATATGGAGCCGATATGGCTTAATACTGGACCAACTCAATACATACAACATAGAAATGACGAATATTAACATGTGGCCTGCATAAGCCTCCTTCGTAATGCATAACTGGAATTGAGTACATATAACATGCAAAGCAAAAAAAAAGAACTTAAATGCATGTAGTAAAAACTTGTATGAATCATAAGGAACTACGGATAACCTAAGAGTTTCAACAAAATTTGTAGATCGTCTCCACGGGACATTAGAGCTCAGAAACCCGCTAGCTTGTCGTTCGGATTAAGGGAAAGGGATTATGAAATCTCCCCTTGGAAACATACACATAAGATAAGGGACAACCATAACTAGGTAATCCTAATTCATTAAGCTCGTTTACACTCAATAGCTTGCGACGCTTTACATGGCTTAAAATCGTTTACACGTCCTCATCTCGGCTCTTTCACCAATTTCAGATAGCAACCAGACCTTTAAACACATTTAACATCACATATATATACACATGACATACAGTAAGTACCAGCTAACAATGCCTACGCTGAGGGGTCTCCAACTTAATGTACAACTACGACAACAATCAACACAATATCACACTTTATGTATCTCCCTTCGGCTAGGCATAATCTTAACATTTATCCTCAATAAAACATGGGACTTTAAAGCTTAAATGAAGCTTAACATACTGCCTCAAGACTTTTAAAGAAGTTGCTGTCTCATTCGATTCACATCACATGAATCGTGCTTGAAAGAATGATAGACGGGGCGCCTTACATACCTTGTTACGACGAGCTTTCCTTAATCGCTTCTGTCCTCCAACAACCCATGTTTAGTATTATTCAATTCCTTGAAGTTATACTCATGTAACAAGCCTGGTTTGAGCCAATTTCCTAGACAAAATGTCATCCCAACAGAAGCCATAACAACAATATAAAACAACATTTCATTACTTTGTTTTAACTTGTTCCCGCAGTCTTTAAGGGAAAAATAAAATGGTGAACTTACCTAGATTTTCTTGTGATTATTCCCCATAATAAAAGGAGTATATTCCCAGCAAAACACAGCTGTATCAACCTCTAAAAAGGGACAAAAACTTCACCCAAAAACACACAAAAAATGAGCCACAAAACCAACTTCAACTTTTAGCTTTAGCTAAGAAAATTCTTGCAAGTTTAATAACTAGAAATGGTAACCCTTTTCTTGTCTTCCACTCCTACTAAGATGGAATATCTAGGAAGCTTAACATGATTGCAAACACAGCAGCTTCACAGCCCAAAGAATGGCAGAAACTTTAGCTAAACACACATGAAAAAAACAACCTAGCCTAGCTTTGAATTTTCAAGCTTTTAGCTAAGATTTTTTGTAAGTTTAAATGATAGAATTCTTACCTCCTCCCTTGAATCCAACCATTAAAAAAAGGTAGTATATATTCATCTAAGTACTCCTCTGAAAACTGAACAAAAAAACATCATAAACATGCTTCAAAAACGCAGCAACAAGACTCACGGATGCCTCTCTTCAACTTTGCAATGATCTTCTTCACTTGGCTTCAATTTTTGGTTGATGATTTGCCTTGATTTATATTAGTTTTTGGCTGTAAAATACAGGGAGAAGTGCACTGTAAGCAGGCTGCTTGAATTTTGAAGGAATGATATGATTTGAGCAGCAAATAACTTAAATAAATAGGGGTAGGGCGGTGGAGGCGCTAGGGCGTCATGCCCGCGTCACTGCTCATGATGGTTCGGTAAAATGCTCATAACTCTTTACTCCGAACTCCGATTAACAAGAGGTTTGATGTTATGAAAACTAGACTCAAAGACCTTTAATTTGATAGGTTGTGGGGCTCCTAATTCATTATATATTAGAAGATATGGTCGTTTAAAATTGATCCCTACTTATAAACTTCACATACTCTTTGTTTTTTTTATCGTACACATTTCCCTTGACACCTACGACCAATATACAACCCGTACTTTCCCTAACCTAGCATAAAATATTAAATAATTACCAATAACAATTTCGGGGTGTTATACCCTAGCGCAAATTCATAAATTCCGCCATCCTAGCCTCCCTCAGCTCCCGAGGGAAAAACCTGTCCAAGAAAGCTGTGTGGGATTCTTCCCACTCCACTGGTCCTGCTTTCATTGGCTGTCCTTCCTTCCACTGGTCATGCCTGACTTGGGCTACTCTTTTCAGCTGGTAGGCGGCCAAATTATCACTTTCAGAGGAACTGACACCCATAATTCGGGTGATCTTTGTAATCTCATATACAAACCCTTGTGGGTCTTCTCCCACCTTCGTTCCATGAAAATCTGGAGGGTTCATCCGAGTAAAATCCCGCTCCCGTGCAGCAGCTGCAGACCCATTTGTGGCTACTGGAACCACCTGCCGGTTCACCTGGTTTGTGACTGTTTGAACCAGCAATTGAATGGCCGCCCTGAATTCGGAGGTAGACATGGATTCATCCTGAGGAGCCGCCGGGGCTGATGGGGCAGGTTTGTTGACATTACCAGCCCTTCTTCCATTACCACGTCTGGGAGGCATGGTTCACTAAAACGAAATAGAGCACGAATTAGAAGGGCATTTCTAAAATTGAACTTTAACACATGATAAAGAATATGAACAAAAGAGAGTTCCTAATAACATCTCGTAGCCTCCTTGTCATAAGTGTGGCGCGCTTCACACCCATGAAAAGAACTCTACTCGATGCGGCTTCTAGACATTCCGAGGACACTCTAAACCTAGTGTTTTGATACCAAGTTTGTCACGCCCCGAGACTACATCCTGGACGTAACACGGTACTTAAAAGTCACAAGTGACCCCAAGTCGACCCTTGATCTATCATACACTGGTATTCTGAGTAAACATGCACAAGGAAACTTTGAAACAATATCATAAAGCATTTACGAAAAACAAATCTGAGAACATAAAGTTCAAACAATAGAATAATACTGATAAATCTGAAAATCATATCTGTTCGAAAGCCATTTCATAGAGGAGTTGCTGGGACAAGCCCCCAACTAACTCTAAGTCTAACTGAAACTAATAAATGACTGAAAGAAAAAAATAATGCCCTTGGATGATGAGGACTCACACTTCACTGTTGAGGTGGAGAATCTGAACTGCGGCAACTAACGGTGCTGAGTCTGAGAACCTGTAGCTGTATCATGAAACGATACATCATAAAAATATGAGTCAGTACTTTGAATGTACTGAGTAAGTGGGAGAAACATAACTGAATATAAAGTCTGAACTGAAATGACACGCAATGACCAACAGGTAAGCTGAACTGAACTACTGATGTAATCTAAATGGTCAAGATGACCCTGTCTGATGGTCAAGGACATTGCCCTAAGTCTGAAACACTGAGTCTGAGATACTGTACTGAACTAAGTTAAACTAAGGACTAGAACTGAACTGAGCTGCTTGTTTTGAAACTGGAATGGACTGACTAGTGGAAGAGACTATAACTGACATATAACCACGTGAGCTATACGTGGAGTCCGATGTATACACCCCACTGGTGGGACCTAATATACCTTGCCCGGGTATAAAGGAATGAACTGGGTGATCACAAAAGTCTGGGGCCAATCAGGCCAAGTAATACTGTAACCTACGCTGGCCACGTAGTTCTAGGAACCTGGATGCGCTAGAACCCCGGCCCACTCGGTGCTAAGTTTTACTCCCACTGAAAAACCTAAACTGAACTACTAGGCTAACAGCTCGAAACTGGGGTCCAAGACTAGTCAGGGAAATATAATTGCATGTACCCTGAGAGTCTTATTGGAACAGAGTCATGAAACTGGGTTCTAGACTGGTCAGAGCTGCTTATCTGAAAGCGTCGTAATCGTCTAAGAACAAGCTATAACTGAACTGGGGTCCTGGGGCTGGTCAGAGCTATATATTAGAATGTTAGGACCACCTAATGGACCAAATAACTATAATCTGAGTCTGATTCTGATAATTGAGAGGCAACACTAACACCTTGGAATAAAACTGAAGTCAAACTGATCAGTTGACAATTTTTCTGAAAGATTCTGAAGGGATTCTATATTCTAACTAGTCTGAACTACTAGCAGCTAATAGAGAACTCAACTTATTCCAACCACACGAAAATTTCATAATATGGCAAAAATTCAAGAATTAAAGAAATCTCATCCGACAAGGCTAAAATCGTTCTTATCAATGAAATAGTTGCTCAACATATATATAGTAAGAATTTCTAGGAAATTTCAGCCCAAAACACTCTTCATTCACTAGATGGAATTTAATAAGCAAAAGTCAATACTCGAAAGTTAGGGCTTAAGTTCATTTTTGTACGAACATTGACAATTTAATTACGAACTGATGGAGATAATATGAACAACCAACATGGATATTATTTCAGGAAAAATTAACGAAAAAAAAAGACTGAAATTCATTCGTATTCGAAAGCTCAGGGCTAACACTGATAAGGGAGTTATTGGGGGATTTTGGGGCACACAAGGGAAGGGCAATTCTCTTGTTGAATTCCCACATACTTGACTAATATTCTCCCGAAGAAGAGAACTTGAACTGCTGCAATAGAGGAAAATCCTAAGCTTGCTTGAGAGTTTTCTTGAGGAAGTCTTCGATAGTTTTCTGAGAATAAACGTGAGAATGAGGGGAGGAACCGTCCCAACCCTCTAATATGTCTAAATTTACATTCAAAATGACGTGGTTTAGAGCTTAGGAGAATAGGAAATCACTAAATAGCCCTTAGAAATTCGCTAGGAAAAACTGTCAGGTGTCCCTAATGGGTGACCTAATGGGTCGTGGTGACTAACCACGACTCGTGGTCACTCCCTTCAGGTACACTGCCTGGGATACTCAGTAGGTCACCAGGAGGGACCTAACGAGTCGTGGCCACTGACCACAACTCGTGGTCACCAGTCGTGGACCACACTGGAAGATTTAACTCTAGACTAGGTAACGAGTCACTTAATGAGTCGTTGCCACAGGTGATGACTCGTTTCACCCACTTGTCAAGTACACTGGTAAACGAAAAATATTTCCAAGTCAGGTCTGACCACGAGTGACTTAACGGGTCGTGGTCAGTGACCACGACTCGTGATGTACCTCGTTGGGTATATTGCTTCTCATTTTCAAAACTCACTCTTTTTTTGCACGACTGACCTAATGAGTCGTTGGGTCTCATGTCGACTCGCTAGGTGGGTCATCCTGAAGCATTTCTGCAGCTTTTCTGGATTTTCTAATTTAAGTCCCGGAATTGGATTTTGAGTTTCCGGGGCATTATATATTAATATAAGAAAACTTTACCAAAGGCAACTGATCGTCTTAGTGGCCATCAAAATTAATCACACAAGATCTAAGCATGTCCTCCAAGATCTGAATAATCCGTTCAGACTGTCTGTCATTTTGTAGATAAAAAGTTGTACTTAACTCGACTTTCAAACCCAATGACTTCTGAAAAGACTTCCAAAACCCAACAGTGAATTGTGCACCTTGAATAGATATTATTGAAATAGGCATACCATAAAGCCGAACTATCTCACGAAGGTAAATATCTGCTACTGCTTTGCGATACGAGTAACCCAAACTAGTGTGAAATGTGTTGACTTTGTGAGTCTGTCCATAATCACCCAATCTGAGTCGTGTTTCTTGAAAGATGTCGCAACCCAACAACAAAATCCATAGTAATCCTCTCCCACTTCCACTCTGGGATAATTAAGTTTCGCATTACTCCACCAGGTTTTTGATATTCATATGACTTGTTGACAATTTAAGCAACTAGTCACATGCTTCAAAATATAAGCCTTCATACCCTTCCACCAGTAGAATTCACACAAGTCTTGATAAATTTTAGTAGCACCTGGGTGGATGGAGTATCATGAGCTATAAGCCTCTTCAAGAATCAGTTGTTTCAGATCACCCATAACAGGAATACAAAATCTACCATGTACACATAGCATGCCTTCACCATCAATAAAGAACATTCTACACTCGATCTCGTAGTCTAGCAAGATAGGGATCTTCATATTGGTGAGTCTTGACTTGTCAAACTAAGGGAAATTGTACCACCATACCCGTTAGTAACTTTCCCGGCACTGTATGATCAATTCGAACTCCCCCGATTAGCCAATGGCTGAATATCCAAGTCGTGAGTCGGATAATTCTTCTCATGAATCTTTAGTTGTCGAGACGCATATGCCACCACTTTACCATTCTGCATTAAGACATAACCCAATTCGACTTGAGACATATCACAATAAATGGTGAAACCACACTTCACTCTAGATAATGTCAAAATCGGAGCAGTAGTCAATACAATCCTCAATTTATAAAAACCTTCTTCACATCCATCAGATAATTGGAATACCACACCTTTTTGAGTTAAACGCATCAGTGGAGCGGCTATTTTTGAGAAGCCCTCGACAAACCTTCTGTAATATCCAATTAGTCCTAGGAAGCTGCTTATCTCTATAGAAGTACTGGATCAAGGCCAATCTTGAACCGCTTTGATCTACTTTGGATCAACTTGAATTCCATCCTGTGACATTACATGTCCCAAAATGGAAACTGTGCCCAAAAAAAACTCACATTTTGAGAACTTGGCATAAAGCTTTTGTTCTCTAAGTGTTTATAGCATAACTCTCAGGTGTTGTTCATGTTCTGCCTCACTCCATGAGTAGACCAGAATGTCATTAATGAACACAATCACAAAATGATCTAAGTATCGCTTGAATACCCTGCTCATGAGGTTCATATATGCTGCTGCTGCATTAGTCAACCTGAAAGACATCACCAAGAATTCAAAGTGCCCATATCTAGTCTGAAAGGCTATCTTATAGATATCCTTGGTCTTGATCCTCAACTGATGGTAACCCGATCTCAAGTAAATTTTGGAAAAGTGAGTAGCACTTTGTAGCTGATCGAATAAATTATTAATAAGAGGCAACAAATATTTATTCTTGATCATCGCCTTATTCAGCTGTTTGTAGTCAATGCACAATCTCATTGTATCATCTTTCTTTTTCACAAATAACACAGGTGCATCCCAAGGCAATACACTAGGCCCAATGAACCCCTTATCAAGTAGCTTTTGGAGTTGAACCTTCAATTCTCTCAACTCAGCTGGAGCCATACTATATGGAGGAATAGAAATAGGTTGAGTCCCTGGGACTAAGTCAATGCTGAACTCAGTTTCTCTTATTGGGAGTAGCCCAGACAAATCATTTGGAAGCATATCAACAAATTTTCAAACAATAGGAACACTGTCAATAGTAACATCCTCCGCTCGAGTATCATGAATGGTAGCAATAAAACCTAAACACCCATGATTAGTCATTAGACATGCCTTTACATAAGATATTATCTTTCGTTGGGTCACAGAAGTCATGCCTTCCCACACAATAGGTGGTTCTCCAGGAAAATTAAAATGCATAAGCTTAGCATAACAATAAATTAAAGTATAACATGATGACAACCAATCCATATCCATAATCACATCAAAGTCAGACATGGGTAACTCTAGTAGATCAATTACGATGTCCCTATCCTGAATAGATATTACACAAAGTCTCCCCTGCAGGGGTCATAAACATATATGGCACAATAGGATACTCAAACATTCTAAGAATATAGCAAAATATGGGGATAGTGATGTTGCCAAGCGCACACAAGTGTGCATGGTCGTCAAGTAATATAGGACAGTGAAGTCCTGATATCGTACCCACAAAGACTTGTCAAATTAATTTCGTAAGTTGAATTTTTATTTCACTATTCCAGAAAATATAGGTAAAATTTGGAAAGAGTTTTAAGATTACTTTCTAGTAAACTTGAAATGTAAATTAAAGCTAAAATAAGTCAGTTGTAAAAGAGTTGTAATTCAAATGATGATTGAAATTCAAGTCTTGGCACTTTTGCTTTCAGGTTGAGTTTTAGGCTTCAAATACGCTAGACTAAAACCTTCTAAGACTGCTAGTTGCAAGTTAGGAACTCACTTATCAACTATTCTCCTAAATAACCAAGAACTTTCTCATGAACCCTATCACCTATATCCCTATAGTTGCAGGAGATACATGAGATAACGATTAAAGATACTTGACTCAATTGAGTAGGGTTGCAGGGTATATCCCTATCCTCAAAAATGAAATCAACTCTTAAACTTTTTGACAAGATATTGGAACCTACTCTATGCTTATTTTAACCCTCATTAGTTCCCTCTCTCGAGTTCAACCAACAAGACAATAGATAATATTCGAAAGGTGATCAGACTAACGAATAAGCATGAAATTAAGTAAGAATAAATAATATTGAAAAGAAGAATCAAACATCTAGCATAAATAAATATTCAAACTATAACCATCAAGCTGACATTTCTGAAATACACTAAAGGTAGTAACATTTTGACTAAGACGGTACTAGCTTGCAATTGACTGAAAATTCATAAGATAATAATAACATGGGAATTTCACCACTGACAGCGTCAAGCAACATTTATATCTAACCAACATGCAAGACCCACTTTACTGCATTCAAGAACTAGGGCTAAAATCATCTTAATTCATGTAGGGAGATAATGAACCAAAATTTATCACTAACAGCAATCCTCAATATACAAGAGAATTATAGAAGGAGGGAATTCCATAATTACTGACAATTAAACCCTAATGGTGAACTTCAAGGCTAAAACTGATAGGAGATTTTAGGAGAGTTTTGGGGGCACAAGGGAAGAACAATCCCCTTGTTAAATACCAACATACCTGTTTGTAGAAATTCCGAAGAAAACTCTTGAGAATCTAAGAAGAAGAGTTGAATGCCCTAGCTTTCTTAGGGAGAACTGTCTGTGTAAATCATACTTCTGATATTGGGAGGTCAAGAGTTGAGGAAAAGTGAGAGGGATTTAGTAAATTATCCCTTTAATTCTCTGTAAAACGTTCCCAAAATGACGCAGTTTAAAGTCTAGGAGTTTATAAAATTACGTAAAAGCCCTTAAAAATTTCATAGAAAAATCACACTGTCAGTCCCTACGAGGGACTGGACGATTTGTCGCTACTGACTACGACTCATGGTCATCACTCGTTGCCAACACTGGAAATTCTTCATCACGGGTCACCACGAGGGACATCACGACTTGTGGTGTACCCAATGACTCGTGGTGACCAAGTCGTGACCATCAGTGCCCAATTTTTCCACTTCAAGTCAACCTCTAACCACGAGTGACATAACGGCTCGTGGTCCTGACCGCGACTCGTGATCTAAGCCGTGGTCAACCGCAAACTAAAAATTCCAACCAAGTCTACCCTAGTCCCCACGAGTCACTTAACGACTCATGGTGCACCTCACGGGTCATTGGACGAATCGTCCTGTGACCTAATGTAGAAAATCTCATTTTCTCCGATTTCACCCTCGTGTCTGATCTTAGGGCTTCCGGGGTACTACACTATACTGGCTTATATTGGTAAGAAAGTGGAGGGCATCCATTCATGTCACACCCCACCTTGGGAGACATGACTGGCACTTAGTGTCACACTAGGTCTGAACTAGCCTGACTGAACTGGTGCACATTGACACTCAACTCAAGAAACCAACGAGTTATATCTCGGTTGTAAATATAACCCCTGGACGACAAGGCCACCTGTAAAAGAAGACAACTAACCACAACATCACAATAATAGGAAACCTATGCGGGCCGACAAGACCATCATGTTGTCTAGTTATGACTGAAACGTAAATCAAGCACTAAACTACGCTATGGATGAATGGCCGCTAACTAACAGCTTAACAAGACCCCACACGGCCATCACAAGAAATAAAACATGCACGGGCCCCAAACAACCAACAACAACTAACCACAAGAAATGTACAATAGTCTGCAAGCCTCTAGGAATGATATAATGGTCGGGATAGGGCCCCGACCTATCCAAAATTGTACATCAAAATAAAACCTCTTCTAACTTTCAACTCCAGAGGGAAGGAGCTGAATAAACTGCTGACCCCAGCTGAAGACTAGGAACGTCCCGGACCACGTCTATCTGCACCTGCAAGCAAGTAATGCAGTGCCCGGGTGGGCTTCAGTACAATATGTACCAAATATGTAAGGAAGAAAGGTAATAACTTGACTAAAAGCTAGTCAAATTGTAGTAATCAAAAGAGAGAGAGTAAGGATTTAAACTGCAATACCTGTATCGTTTGAGTTACCTAAACAACAAGTCTATATATGTAAACAAGAACCTAACCGGGTCCCCATAAGCCTGGGAGGTACAAACAGCATAGAAAAACCTACCTGGGCCACCAAAAGCCCCGACAAGTACAAACAAGATCCCCTCTACTTATCGGACTACTAAGGGTTTTACGTAAACTGTAACTCGAGTTGGCTCTCATGGCCTCAATCTGATGGAACTCATTATGGCCCTCGCGGCCTCAATAAATGAAACTCTAATTGGCCCTCGCGGCCTCAATAAAGGGAACTCTGTGTGGCCCTCGCAACCTCAGGAAGTGGAACTCAATATGGGCCTCACGGCATCAGTAAATGGAACTCAATATGGTCCTCGCGGCCTCAGTAGATGGAACTCAATATGGGATAACGGCTAACTACTCAACATTGGGGTAAGACCTTTCTAGCTAGGCTAACTTGGACAAGAATTACTATTTCATTGCTATTGGCTCAATTCAGTTTACAACAGTTGGCCCCAATAGGTTTACTCTAAAGTTCTATAGACATATGGGTCGTACTAACTTTACGACAAACATAACTTTCCAAAAGGATAGCCTTACATACCTCAAGTGCCGGCTTTCTGTTTAACAGGCGAGTTTCAACCTGTATTCAATAGCCCTTCGCAAATGTAATCATATTATTTGGAGTCTCGGTTTAACCAACGAGTTCCAACCTGTATTCAACAGCCCTTCGCAACTGTAATCATATTATTGGGAGAATGAGACTAGTTTCAGTACTCAATTCGATAAAAATAATAACTTTTAAAAATAATATCAACTACACTTCAACTTGACAAAATACGGCTGAAAATGTATAATTTTTTGAGAGTTCAGAAAGGAGAAATGCTTACTCAAAGCCTGTGATCGTATAGAAATCAGTTTGAAGCAATTCTGACGACTTCTACTCGGTGGAGTTCCAATTCGCCGGGAGTTTTTTGGAAAAATAACTCCGTAGTAATGTTCCCTGTAGGCTTATGATTCAATACCTAAAGTTAATCGGAGTTTGGATGGCATTTGATTGTGTAATCGGACGGAAAATGTTGAATTCCCTCATCTCACACTCTCTCTGGCCGTGACTTATGTTGGAAATGATCACAAAATGAACAAAGGACTCTTATACATATATGTGGGTGGTGGACTAGGGGCACTTCACGCCGGCCATTGCGGAAACCTAGTGCCACGCCGCGCCTCCCAAGGCACCAACAGGGCTGGCGCACCGCGCTACCCAGGGCGCTAGGGTGCTGGCGCGTCGCGCTGGCCCTTGCGGCCTGGCCTTGTTCGACCCGACTTTCGGGTTCTCCTACACGCGTCATATACTATTTATTTATCACAATTCCAAGCATACGCTTATGAGTTACTAATTTTTACAGGGTGTAACAATGCCCTTATTGAACATCGGTCATGGTCTCATCAATAACATGCACTTTCTTGACCTTAGATTCGGTCAACTTCTTTATGAGGAGAGCTGTCACGACACGAGCTGGGACCTGAATTGAGACACGAGATATAAAACCACGAACGACTCCAAGTAGAAGCATGGAATGAATATAACAACTAAATGGCATACATCAAAGCGGACACTGATCACCTAAAAATGAATAAACGGAAGCCTGAATAACATAACAATAATCAATTGAGTCAACAGTCGATAAAGTTGAAAGTCTACATAATGTCTGATAAGTCTCTAAATTGTCTGATGATCTGATGGGAAAACACCCCCAGCTAGCTCACTAAAGTTTAAAACTGAAATAGCATAATCAAATACTAAATGAAATTTCCTCAGATTATGATGACTCACCAACAACGGAAACTGTGCTGGATTGCGAGGGAAAGCTGGACTAACGGCGGAACTAAGTATGATCACTCAGACCTATATCATGAAATGATACAACATAGAGTATGTGGTCAGTACTTGGAATGTACTGAGTATGTCAGGTAAGTAGCACATGCTGAGTAAATGTTAACTGAAATCAAGCATAACAATATAAATCATGAGAACATGAGAGTAAGGACTGTATGTTGAAAACTATTTTTGAGACATACATATTCATAAGCTGAGTATCATATCTGAACATAATGACCCAAGGGTAAAAATTAGAAACATATGACTTGTCATAGATGAAATCATAAGTAAAAACTCATAAACTGATCATTGGGTCAAACCTACTGTAAAACATATATTATAAATCATGAACATGAATAACTGAAATCATGAGGAACAATAGGAGACTCATCATAACCTACACCATCATGATAGAGCTTATATAATGCCCCAACTATCACACTCAAGTGGGTAGAGCATCCAAAAACTTTCCAGGGCTAAGGACGATATCATGATATCGATATCAAGCTGATGCCCATTAGGGTCAGGGGAAAACTCTCAAAGGAGATACCAATGTATATGAATACCTACGTTGGCGTGTAGTTTTGAGACCCAAGGTTTACCTAAACCTTGGCCTACTCGGTGCTAGATACTACTCCAAAAAATATGCATAATGCTCACATCATTTTTCAACAAAGCTAAAATTATAGTTTATATATATCTTGAAATCTGAATATTAGGAGTCCTGGCTCCAAACATATGATAAGATGAATTAGGAGTGTTGACTCCAAACCATATGATAAGTTGATCTTATTAACCCTAGCTAAATCATGAAAACATATTTAACTCGTATGGGCTACCCCAAATCATAAAATCATGCATATTTGAAATAGATTTTATAAGTCAAAATCATAGTTTCATACATGGGTAATTTATAAACATTCATTCATGTTAGACATCTCATTATACTTGAAATCATGAATCATAAACTTGACTTTTCATAAATCTTGCATAATAGGGCATAATTTCTAAAACTTGAAATCATAAATTTATAATCAAATTATATATAAAATATATCCATAAATCTTAAAACATACTTTGGAACATAAGGGGAATTGACCCATAGACATATCATAGAGAATTTCATAAAATTGAGTTAAAACCTTATAAGATCACATGCTTGAATTAGAACTTTAATTCATGAACTTGAGGAGAAATTTAGGCATGAGAGTGAAAGGAAACTCTTATTCATAGCCCTACATACCTGGGTAGACTGATTCTCAATTTATTCTTGAAAGCCCAAGAGAAATGTGGATGAATTGAGAGAATTTTAGATTGATCTTCCAAGAGAATTCAAAGATTTGCATGCATGGGGAGCCTAATATCTTGATATAGGTTAAACCTTCTTAAAACACTCCTTTCAGGGCTTAAAACAACATAGTTTAGGACTTAGGAGCTTAGAATTTATGTAAATACCCTCAATGATTAGGCAGGAAAAAGGTCAGTGCCAGTTATAACAATCCATCTAACAGGTCATTATAGGATACAACAGCTCGTTGGATCGTCCATCGTTCCCTGTGGCATTTCTGATACTCGGCTGATCCCTCACCAATGAATGATAGGACAGGTCATTACTCGCTCCAACAGATCATTGCACCTTCCCATTGCATCAGATGCACATTCAATATTCTATAGAGGGTCTAACAAATGACTACTCAGGACGGGTCATCATATGCAACAACGACCCGTTACTCGATCTATTGCTTCCAGGATAAGTTTTGATACTCTTCGAATTCTCTAATCAACGACCCGATAGGACGAGTTTTTCCTTGGAACAACGGCTCATCGTATCCTCTCGTCGTCACTAACTAAGTTTTTAGGAATTTCCTGAACCCCATTCAACGGCCACTCAAGAAGACCTGTTGGATCTTCCAACAAGTCATTGCTAGGCTCATTGCTTGTTGGAAAGTTATAACTACGGAAATACCATGAGGGACACAACGGGTCATTATTCCCTATAATGACTCGTCCCTTGGGTCGTTCCATGGCTTTGATATAATTTATTCCTGATTCCTCTGATTCAATTCTCGGGTATGACCTTAGGGACTTCCTAGGTGTTACATTATCTCCCCCTTGGGAACAATCGTACTAGAATGTAGATTAAGCATACTAAAAAGCTAGGGAAGGAACTGCAATCCCAAAACTGAACAACTGAAACTCCGGACTGAAATACATGACTGACTGAATTCACGAAACATACATACATGCAATGACATGAAAGGATCTTAGAGATATGAACTTGACATGAAAACTGAATAGAATACTGAGGAGGAAACTGAAACCTCATGCTAAAAGTGAGCCGGAAGGGAAAAGATGCGGGTGTCTAACCATCATATCTGCTTCGACTTCCCACGTAGCTCCCTCAACAAGTTGATTCCTCCACAACACCTTCACTGAACCTACTTATTTATTTTTCAACTTTCAAACCTGACAATCAAAGATCTCAACCAGAACCTCCTCATAGGTAAGGCTATCCTTCACGCCTATGCCCTTCACCAGAACAACTAAGGTCGGGTCACCTATGTACTTCTTTAGTAGTGATACATGAAAAACTGGATGTACGGAAGTTAACTCAATTGGTAGCTCCAACTCATATGCCACTTTGCCAACTCGCCTCAGAATCTTATAAGGAGAAACATATCGGGGACTAAGCTTCCCTTTCTTTCTGAACCTCATCACTCTCTTCGTGAGAGACACCATAAAAAACTTCCAATCATCAAACTTCAAACTCAAGTTCTCTCCGTCTAACATCCGTATAAGATTTTTGACAACTCCGAGCTGTTTTTAGCCTTTCCCTAATAAGCTGGACTTTCTCCATGGCCTCATGTACTGAATCTGGCCCTATCAATGTAGCCTCACCTACTTCAAACCTTCCGATTGGTGACCTACATCTTTGCCCATAAAGAGCCTCAAATGGAGCCATCTGAATGTTGGAGTGGTAACTGTTACTATAAGCAAACTCGATGAGAGACAAGTGATCATCCCAACTACCCTTGAAGTTAATCACACACGCTCTCAACATATCCTCAGGAGTTTGCATGGTCCGATTGGCTTGGCCATCTATCTGTGGGTGAAAAGCTGTGCTAAGCTTCACCTGAGTACCAAGACCCTTCTAAAATGACCTATAAAATTGGGAGGTGAACTGAGTACCTATATCTGATACGATGGACAAGGGAACTCCATGCAACCGATCTAACTCCTGAATGTAGAATCTAGCATAATCCTCTGTCAAATCGGTAATTTTGACAGGTAAGAAATGAGCAGCTTTGGTCAACATATCTACAACCACCCATGTAGAGTCATACTTTCAGTGTGTACGAGGAAATACTGTGATGAAGTCCATATTGATAACTTCCCATTTTCAAGTAGGGATACTAATGACTTGTAACATACCTCCAGGTCTTTGGTGCTCTATTTTCACTTGTTGGTAATTCTGACACGTAGCCACAAACTCCGCTATGTCCTTCTTCATGCCATTCCACCAATAGACTTCCCGTAGGTCACGGTACATCTTGGTGGAACCTGGGTGGATAGAATAGCGAGAGTCATGAGCCTCACCCAACATCTTCTCTCTCAATTCATCAACATCCGAAACACATAAACAACCCTGATAATGAAGTACAACATCTCCCCCTTGAGAGAAGACCCGACCTTCTAATTTTGGACAGTTTCCTTCAGCATTACCAAGATAGGATCCTCGTCTTGCCTAACCTTGACCTTGGTTAACAATGAATATTCTGACCCACTCTGAACAATGACACCACCATCTATTGAGTCAACAAGGTGAATTCCGAAACGAGCAAGCCTGTGGACATCCTTTGCTAACTCCTTCCTTCTATCCTCAACATGAGACAAACTATCCATGGACAGCCTACTAAGGACATCCACCACTAAATTGTCCTTCTCTGGATGATAAAGGACACTCCTTTCATAGTCCTTGAGAAGCTCTAACCACCTCATTTGTCACAAATTCAGGTCCTTCTGAGTGAACACATACTGAAGGCTCTTGTGGTCCATGAACACATCTACATGCACCCCATATAAGTAGTGTCTCCAAATCTTCAATGCGAACACCACCGCTGCCAGCTCTAGGTCATGCGCCGGATAATTTTTCTCATGAGTTTTAAGCTATCTAGAGGCATATGCAATGATGTTACCATGCTGCATCAACACACAACCAAGACCAATCCTAGAGGCATCAGAATACACAATGAATCCATCCTTTCCCTCTGGTAGAGTCAATACTGGGACTGAAGTGAGTCGAGTCTTTAGCTTCTGAAAACTCTTCTCAAGCCATCCGACCACTGAGCTTTGACCTTCTTCTGGGTCAACTTAGTCAACAGTGCTACAATGGATGAAAATCCTTCAACAAACCTCCTGTAGTAGCTAGCTAAACCTAAGAAGCTCCTGATATCCGAAGGACTAAGTGGTCTAGGGCAATTCTTCACCGCCTCTATCTTTTGAGACTCCACCCTGTACACCCTTGCTAGACACCACATGTAATACCCCCTAAAGTCCCTAAGATCAGACCTGTGGGTTGAAGTGGAGAAAATAGGAAAAATGTTTGCACTAGGTCAAAGGACGACTCATCAGGTGACTCGTTAGGTCAGTTGACGGATCATCCCATGACCCATGAATTGGTGCCCAGCTTGAGAGGAGTCATAGTCAAGGGGTCACAACAAATGGTGTAACAAGACATTATAACTCCCTATGAATCGTGGGTTGACCCGTTGGTTGGGCAAGGTGGAAAGCAATGTTGAAATCTAGTGATCAGGACGAACGAAGGGACGAGTCGTAGTGTTACTTCACGACTCATCGAGTAAGCCGTTGTCAGGATGGCTGAAGAAGGACTATGGAATTCCATTGGTGGTAATGGGTCAGGGGGCGACCTATCAGTCCACCTCACGATCATCTAGTCCATCGTTAGGACTGACAACGTCACTTTTCCTATGAAGTTAGTAAGGGTATTATCATAATTTTTAAGCTCCTAAGTCCTAAACTACGTTGTTTTAAGCTCTGTTAGGAGGGTTTAAATAGGGTTTAACCCAATCTAATTCATTCAACTCCCATGCATGCAAGTTTAGAAAATTCTCTTTGAAGATCAAGCTAGAAATTCTTCAATTCTTTCTCAAATCTCTTGGGCTTTCAAAGACAAGCTGAGAATCAGTTTACCTAGGTATGTAGGTGTTACACCCCATAAGATTTCCGACACCTAGATGGCCTATTCGCACGGTGATTAAGCATATTTGTAAGCCATACGTGCTAGAGGAAGACCCGGAAAAGGATCGGATGGATAGCCTGTCGAACCATCGCGGAAGGAGCCGAGGTAGAGCCCCTCCGCGATGGAAACGTGTCACGGAGGTGGAGCCTCCGCGTTGGCTCTGTGACACGTTGGCCCTATCCAGGCTCAAGTATATAAAGCCCCACTTCGGTTTGATTTCATTTAACTCATTAAAAATTTCCAGAGAACGTAGGAAAACAGAGAGGGACGAAGGAGGTTAACATATAATCATTCGATTACGCTGCCAAACGTAGTCCAAACCCAAATTAACCTCAGACACCGAGGTATTTAGCAGCAGAGAGCATTCCTACGGATTTAGTTTCGCAAAATACGGCCGATGAATCATCGAGCTACCGGACTAAGGTAAGTGGAATTGCTCCAAACTAGTGTCTATGTGTTCCTAGCTGTGAAGTGAATACTTCTCCCTTCTGGACTTCTGAAAAATAGCAAGTTTTCGATCGTCTTTCGATAGGCCTAAGTTTAGGCTATAATTATATCGAAAGTGACGCCATCTTTCATAATAGTGCTGTATTTAGTGCTAATTGACATGTATACAAATGCAATTGGGAGGAATAGCTGAAACCAAGCTACGCCGGTTAGTCGGGAAATCAGAAGTGAAGGTATGTAAAGCTAGTTTCCTCGGCAAGTTAGTAGTTTCGGTATAGTAAAGTAGTTTAAAGGCCAGTAGAATGTTCAGAAGTCGTGTGTTATGTTTATTACGAATGTTGGTACGATATTGGAAGCATCATGTTATGTATAGCGTGAAACTTGCTAACACGATATAAATTCTAATACGAGTGTTAGGAACTGTACAACATGCCCAGTATGTGATTTAGTAAAGAATGTTAGGGTATTATTGTACTCAGTTGAAACCTAGTAAAGCAATGTAAATACCTGTAAGGTATCTCCGAAGTAGAATGATAGGTTACAATGAAGTTTAGAAAGCATGTTAGAAATAGTAAATCATGTTACTATAGAAACTCAGTTATACAGCATGGTTTCCAGCAGAAAAACTATATCTTGTTCAACATTAGACTCAGTACAGTATGGCAGAAGATTATATTTATATATATTTATATACTATTATCAGTCTCAACATGTATTAAATACATACATATCACTATCACTAGTTCAGCATACAGTATGTACAGATACATTATTATCATTAGCTTCAGTATGTGGTATATGCAGGTAGTATTACTAGTTGAGACCACTGTATTGTCTTGGGGTTGGATTACCTAGCATCCATGACTGCCCCAGGGTTAATAGCTGTATCGACTCGTCCGCCAGAGGACGAGGATACGTTGCTCTATGGAGTGGCATGTCGTCCCATAGGGGACGAAGATGGGATGCCAGGTTTCCCCATATTGTGCCTTGGTCGGCCCTTATACACCCCCGTCGAGCGGATACGCCCGGGGTGTTGATTCAGGAGTCCTCCGGACTCAGGTACAGTTATAGTCAGGGGCTCAGCGAGCCCAAGTGCATACCCAGGGGACCGGCAGGATGCTTATAGTTATTATAGGAGATGGGACAACCGGGGTAGGGGTATAGATTGCGTGTTGGTTGTACTTCTCGGCTTATGGGGGCCGGGTAAAGTTTGTGCATGCTATGTTATGTTAGGTTATGTTATGCCATGTTACACGAGATACGAGCAGATCGACAGTAGAACGATACATCTTCAGGTATGACTCCTACTCCTTCCAGTATAGTTAAGAGTAGGCATAGCTTTACATTTTCAGTCAGTTAGTCTACTCCTTCCAGTATAGTTAAGAGTAGGCATAGCTTTACATTTTCAGTCAGTTAGTCTACTCCTTCCAGTATAGTTAAGAGTAGGCATAGCTTTACATTTTCAGTCAGTTAGTCTACTCCTTCCTATTTCAGTTCCATCAGTTGTGTTGTTGTTTCCAGATATTTATTTCAGTTATTGTTTTACATACTCAGTACCAGTGGTACTGACGCCCCTTGGGGGTGCTGCATTACTTGGCTGCAGGTACTCATAGACGAGGGGCTGATACCTCGTGATTCCAGCCATCTCACAGGGTCATCAGCTCCAGTCATCCGGAGCTAGATAGCTAGAGGTTTATCCCTTTTCTTTTATTGTACAGCATGGGTAGGACGGGGCCCTGTCCCGACCATCTTATCAGTGTTCTTAAAGGCTTGCAGTCTGTATATATTTCCCTGTGGTCAGTTGAGCCGGTCGTGTGTGGCCGTGCAGTTTGTTATAGCTGTTTAGCATTTCAATTTATGTTGGCCGTGTGAGGCCTTATCCAGTCAGTAGTGGTGACCTTGCCGGTCACGTAGTTATTAAGTATTCCATTGTTGAGTTACAGATAACTAGACAGCATGGTGGCCTTGTCGGCCCGCATAGGTTCCTTGTTATGAGTATGTTTCTGGTTAGCTGTCATTACAGGTATAGGTGGCTATAGGCCAGTTGGCCGGAGGCTGTGTTTATAGTCGTTATATAGCCAGTTGTTTCCCTGAATCTGAGTTAGAGCCAGCGAGGCACCAGATGTGCTTAGGCTCAGTAGTCTAGCAGTCCAGGTCCTAGTAGGGCACCAGGTGCCAGTCATACCCCCCAAGGCGGGGTGTGACAAACTTGGTATCAGAGCAGGTCGTGTCACAGGGAGTCTGCAAGCCATGCTAAGTAGAGTCTTATCTATGGATGTGTTGTGCACCACATACTATAGGCAGGAGGCTGTGAGGCATTATAGGATGGTTACCCTTCTTTCATATTCAGTCGTGCCATAACACAGTACAGTATAGGGTTGGTCCTTTTAAAACTTATCATATTCTTTGAATACAGATACAAGTCAGACCAGCGAAATCCTATTCCAGGCAGAAGATCAGATATAGCAACAGGAGAGAACATCAGCTAGCTACAAGGTAACTACAGCAGCAGGAGGAGGTAACAGGGACCTCCCAATGTTATACTTTTATCGGTATCATCCCCAGTATATGTCGATAACTTTAGAATAGGAAGTCATAAGCATAACATATAAATGAGTCGATTTATTTGTTAGATATATGAGATCTGATTAAGATAATAAACAATATTAGATTATCAGATAAGTGTGAGAAAGAGAGGGAAATGTAGGATTCCCACCTCCATCCTTTCAGGTATGGTACAGTTCCATGTCTTCGTCTCGTTGCAGTAAGAAAAAGTCATTCCTACCCCTTAGTTTTGATCCCAGTGTAGCAAAGGGCATAAGGATTGAGACGATGTTGCCCAAAGTAGGCAGTAAGTGAAAGGTGGAATGGTTGATTCCAGAAAGGGTTAGAAAGAGTAAGGAGCCCTTATGATTATGTAAGTTGTGCAGACCCTCACGGTAACAAGTCAAAAGAGCAAGTAAGACTACTAGCTTACTCGAAGTGGGTGTAGGAGATCCGTCAATGATGGATTCCCAGTAAGAGTCAAGTTCAAGTCAGAAAAAGGTTGAATCCGTCGTGGCATGCTAACGACGGAAGGATATGTCCGCAAGATAATAGTTATAATCTTAGCTGTGATATCAAAAGACAGGGAGATTATATGAATAAGATGGGTCCGACTGCAGGTCAGGAGAAGTATAGGTTGGAACTTGACTGGCAACCTTATTGATAATGTAAGGCAGGTACCTTGAACCCCAGAGCTCAGTTTAAGGAAGATGAGGGTGAGAAGCATGAATACTAGATTTTGAGGGGAAATCAGAATCACCTCCAAATTGATAGGACATCGTGTATTAAGGGCTAAACCTCAGACGAACAGCTAAGAGACAGTAAGATTGTAGTTTAGAATGTTGCGGTACGTCCGCCTAAGGAGAAGGTAAGAGGGTAGCGACCTAGAGACTCCAATCTAGTGTGGCCCAGAGACAAGGTCCAACAGACAGTCACGAGTCTTAATATAATGCCAAGTAAGGCCACAAGGTTCGGATGTGGACCCCACATTGTAAGAGTGGCGAAATTTCAAATAGCAGATCATAGCTAAAGTGCATGTGTGTGTTGCTTCCAGAATGGGATTAAAAAAATCTAATGAAATGATACGAGAGGATATGAGATATCATTAGACCGTAGAAACGGTATATCATGTGCAGTATGAAATTCAGTAAAGCATGTCAGAGATTACGTGTCATCACAAAATTCAGTATTTATTGTACATAGTTGTCGATATATATATATGTGCAGATAATAGACATGATGTGAGTAGTTGGCTATAGGGGTTACAGTCACAGATTTTGGTTAGCTGCTAGGAAATATATACAGACCGTACTGCAGGACCTCTCACCAAAAGAGGGGGGCATGTTAAGTGTGATTCACGTATGAAGCCATAGAAACTTTCTCGGTTCTCAGTTTATTGAGTTAATGGACTTATATGCTTGTCGCCAGATCTAGACTTAAGAAGCTCACAGGAGTTAGTAGCCTGAGTCATGCGGTTGATGATACGGGCACGGTTAGACGGTCTAACGACCAGCTGGCGCCTGTATTAGCAGGGAAGCATCCCTAAAGATCAGTAACATTATCGCATGTGCCAGAACCAGGAATAGAGGCCGAATAGGTATACTTCAGGGGTTAGCAATACCAGAATTTTTCCAGTATGTTAAGTGGTCGTACATCGTTTTCCCAGCCTTATACGTGAGAGTCGGCCTTAGTCAACCTAGCAGCTATTATGTGGAACAACCCCGCAAGTCAGCCAACCGTCTCAGTCAGACAAACTTGTGGGTACCCCAAGAAAGAGTCCATATCAGTAGTCAGTGACGGACTAGTACTTCAGCTGGTTCTTGTAAGGTATTCAGATACAGAGCCCTAATAGAAGCCCAATCTTTACAGAATGGCTCATAAGACTGAGAAATTTCCAAGAACAGTAATATAAATCCAAGGGGGGTACGAATAAGGCGTAAGAAATTGGTAGTGCTCTGCTAGCACAATGTTTACGAAGACAGGGAGACCGGTAGGTTCCCTATGAAGATCCACGGACAGATCGCCTGAGGGTAAGTTGGACTAAGTACAACACTACAATTGTTCAATTAGGAGGACAAAACAGTTAGTCGTCCACAACGCCGCAGTTATGCATGAGCTACAGATGACCGAGTAGGACATGTAGAGCATCATTTGACTACTGCAGCATTCAACCCAGCTATTTAGTTGTTCAAGGTTATTCAGCCAGACTATTAGAGATCATGATCATTGTCAGGATCCTCTGATCAGATACGAGCACATGGTGTGCAGGTAGTCGTTCAGGTTATCTCAGCAACAAGTAGCCTTAGCATGCGGCCAGAAGGCCAGATAAGCTCTAGCTATACCGGTAGATCACCTATCGGGTTCTCCGGCATAATAAGCTAGTTTAGCCGTTCGTGTGGCAGAAACAGAGGACAACGGAGCTGTAATTTCAAACATCGCAGTGTCGTCGTTAGTTGAGGAAGTAAAGGGACGACAGTATAAAGATCTCGACCTGATTCGGTTTAAAGACAGAGTTCAGCAAGGAAAAGTGTCAGACTTCCAGGTAACCGGGGATGAAGTGTTGCGATGTAAAGGCCGCCTTGTGTTCCAGGTGTTGCAGGGCTTCGCCAGCAGATTGGGCGAGGTATATTATGCCCATTATTCTCTTCATCTCGGTTCAACAAAGATGTATCATGATTTGGAAGAAATCTATTAACGGCCAGGAACGAAAAAGGGGATAGCAGAATTTGTATCCCAGTGTCCTAACTGCCAACAAGTAAAAGAGGAACACCAAAAACTGGGCGGATTGACTCAGGACATAGCTGTGCCCCTCTGGAAATGGGAAGCAGTGAATATGGATTTTGTGGCAGGATTACCTTGTACCAGACACAGATATGACTCTATATGGGTGATAATTGATAGGTTGACAAAATCAGCTCATTTCCTGCCAGTAAAAGCTACTTTCTCGGCTGAAGATTATGCGGAGTTGTATATCCGGGAAATAGTCAGATTGCATGGAGTACCGGTATCCATTATTTCAGACAGAGGAGCACAGTTTACGGCTAGATTTTGGCAATCTTTTCAGAGGGGTCTGGGAACGCAGATTAACTTGAGCACAACATTCCACCCTCAGACAGATGGATAGGCTGAGCGCACTATTCAAACGCTCGAGGACATGCTACGAGCGTGTGTGCTAGATTTTGGAGGTAGCTGGGACAAGCATTTGCCCCTAATCGAATTTGCTTATAATAATAGCTATCACTCAGCTATTCAGATGACGCCCTTCGAGGCGTTATACGGACGGAAGTGCAGATCGCCGGTTGGCTGGTTTGAAATAGGGGAATCAGTGTTGATTGGGCCAAATATTGTTCAGCAGTCAGAAGAGAAGGTAAAGCTTATTAGAGAACGCCTACTGACTGCACAGAGCCGCCAGAAATCATATGCTGATGTGCGGCGCAGAGACTTGGAATTTGATGTGAATGACTGGGTATTTCTAAAAGTATCTCCGATGAAAGGAGTGATGAGATTCGGCAAGAAAGGTAAGCTCAACCCAAGATTTGTCGGGCCATATCAGATTCGTAGAAGAATAGGCCAAGTGACGTATGAGTTGAACTTGCCGCCAGAATTAGAATCTGTTCACCCAGTCTTTCATGTATCCATGCTAAGAAAATGCTTAGGAGACCCATCAAGAGTAGTTCTAGTCCAGGATATCCAGGTTACAGAAGAGCTGGCTTATGAAGAGGTTCCAGTAGCCATCTTAGACAGACAGATTTGTAGATTGAGAACTAAGGATATTGCGTTTGTCAAGGTATTGTGGCGTAACAAGAACCGAGAGGAGATGACGTGGGAGGCTGAGGAAGATATGAAAGCTAGATATCCTCACTTATTCCAGGCCTAGTCAGGCGACAGGTATGTCCGTATTATTACTTATGCGGTACCTTATGGTTATGTATGTATAAATGAGAAAGATTGATGTTTAGCTATCAAGTGAATCGTAAAGTATTGTGTGCAATACCTGTATTGGACTTTTCTGCGTTTCAGGTTTTTGGGATAGTCCCTATTACAGGGGAAACTCTGCTGAAATTTTTCCAGAAACAAGTCGAATAAGTTGAGAAGTCCTCTAGATAGAAGTTCACATTCGAGGACGAATGTTCCTAAGGGGGGGGAGAATGTTACACCCCGTAAGATTTCCGACACCTAGATGGCCTATTCGCACAGTGATTAAGCATATTTGTAAGCCATATGTGCTAGAGGAAGGCTCGAAAAAGGATCGGACGGATAGCCTGTCGAACCATCACGGAAGGAGCCGAGGTAGAGCCCCTCCGCGATGGCAACGTGTCACGGAGGTGGAGCCTCCTCGTTGGCTCCGTGACACGTTGGCCCTGTACAGGCTCAAGTATATAAAGCCCCGCTTCGGTTTGATTTCATTTTACTCATTAAAAATTTCCAGATAACGTAGGAAAACAGAGAGGGACGAAGGAGGTTAACATATAATCGTTCGATTACGCTGCCAAACGTAGTCCAAACCCAAATTAACCTCAGACACCAAGGTATTTAGTAGCAGAGAGCATTTCTACAGATTTAGTTTCGCGAAATACGGCCGACGAATCGTCGAGCTACCGGACTAAGGTAAGTGTAATTGCTCCAAACAGTGTCTATGTGTTCCTAGCTGTGAAGTGAATACTTCTCCCTTCTGGACTTCTAAAAAATAGCAAGTTTTTGACCGTCTTTCGATAGGCCTAAGTTTAGGCTATAATTATATCGAAAGTGATGCCGTCTTTCATAATAGTGTTGTATTTAGTGCTAATTGACATGTATACGAATGCAGTTGGGAGGAATAGCTGAAATACTGACCAAGCTACGCCGGTTAGTTGGGAAATCAGAAGTGAAGGTATGTAAAGCTAGTTTCCTCGGCAAGTTAGTAGTTTCGGTATAGTAAAGTAGTTTAAAGGCCAGTAGAATGTTTAGAAGTCGTGTGTTATGTTTATTACGAATGTTGGTACGATATTGGAAGCATCATGTTATGTATAGCGTGAAACTTGCTAGCACGATATAAATTCTAATACCAGTGTTAGGAACTATACAACATGCCCAGTATGTGATTTAGTAAAGAATGTTAGGGTATTATCGTACTCAGTTGAAACCTAGTAAAGCAATGTAAATACCTATAAGGTATCTCAGAAGTAGAATGATAGGTTATAATGAAGTTTAGAAAGCATGTTAGAAATAGTAAATCATGTTACTATAGAAACTCAGTTATACAGCATGGTTTCCAGCAGAAAAACTATATCTTGTTCAACATTAGACTCAGTACAGTATGGCAGAAGATTATATTTATATATATATATACTATTATCAGTCTCAGCATGTATTAAATACATACATATCACTATCACTAGTTCAGCATACAGTATGTACAGATACATTATTATCATTAGCTTCAGTATGTGGTATATGCAGGTAGTATTACTAGTTGAGACCACTGTATTGTCTTGGGGTTGGATTACCTAGCATCCATGACTGCCCCAGGGTTAATAGCTGTATCGACTCGTCCGCCAGAGGATGAGGATACGTCGCTCTACGGAGTGGCATGCCGTCCCACAGGGGACAAAGATGGGATGCCAGTTTTCCCCATATTGTGCCTTGGTTGGCCCTTATACACTCCCGTCGAGCGGATACGCCCGGGGTGTTGATTCAGGAGTCCTCCGGACTCAGGTACAGTTATGGTCAGGGGCTCAGCGAGCCCAAGTGCATACCCAGGGGACCCACAGGATGCTTATAGTTATTGTAGGAGATGGGACGACCGGGGTAGGGGTATAGATTGCGTGTTGGTTGTACCTCCCGGCTTATGGGGGTCGGGTAAGGTTTGTGCATGCTATGTTATGTTATGTTATGTTATGCCATGTTACACGAGATACGAGCAGATCGACAGTAGAACGATACATCTTCGGGTAAGACTCCTACTCCTTCCAGTATAGTTAAGAGTAGGCATAGCTTTACATTTTCAGTCAGTTAGTCTACTCCTTCCAGTATAGTTAAGAGTAGGCATATCTTTACATTTTCAGTCAGTTAGTCTACTCCTTCCAGTATAGTTAAGAGTAGGCATAGCTTTACATTTTCAGTCAGTTAGTCTACTCCTTCCTATTTCAGTTCCATCAGTTGTGTTGTTATTTTCAGATATTTCTTTCAGTTATTGTTTTACATACTCAGTACCAGTGGTACTGACACCCTTGGGGGCGCTGCATTACTTGCCTGCAGGTACTCATAGACGAGGGGCCGATACCTCGTGATTCCAGCCAGCTCACAGGGTCATCAGCTCCAGTCATCCGGAGCTAGATAGCTAGAGGTTTATCCCTTTTCTTTTGTTGTATAGCATGGGTAGGCCGGGGCCCTGTCCCGACCATCTTATCAGTGTTTGTAAAGGCTTGCAGTCTGTATATATTTCCCTGTGGTCAGTTGAGCCGGTCGTGTGAGGCCGTGCAGTTTGTTATAGCTGTTTAGCATTTTAATTTATGTTGGCCGTGTGAGGCCTTATCCAGTCAGTAGTGGTGACCTTGTCGGTCACGTAGTTATTCAGTATTCCATTGTTGAGTTACAGATAACTAGATAGCATGGTGGCCTTGTCGGCCCGCATAGGTTCCTTGTTACGAGTATGTTTCTGGTTAGCTGTCATTACAGGTATAGGTGGCTATAGGCCAGTTGGCCGGAGGCTGTGTTTGCAGTTGTTATATAGCCAGTTTTTTCCCTGAATCTGAGTTAGAGCCAGCGAGGCACCAGATGTGCTTAGGCTCAGTAGTCTAGCAGTCCAGGTCCTAGTAGGGCACCAGGTGCCAGTCATACCCCCCAAGGCGGGGTGTGACAGTAGGGCTATAAATGAGATTTTTCTTTCACTCTCATGCCCAAATTTCTCCTCAAGTTCATGAATTCAATTCTTAATTTGAATATATGATCTTATGGGGTTTAATCCAATTTTTATAAAATTTTCTATGTTTTGTTTATGGGTCAATTCCCTTCATGGTTCAAAGCATGTTTTAAGATTCATGGGCAGATTTTATATATAAATTGATAATAAATTCATGATTTCAAGTTTTAACGAAATTATGCCCTATTATGCAAGTTTCATGAAAGTCAAGTTTATGATCCATGTTTTCAAGTATGATGAGATATCTAACATGAAAGAGTGTTTATGAATCACCCATATATGAATTCATGATTTTGACTTAACAAGTCTAATTTGAGTATGCATGATTTTAAGATTCAGTTTAGTTTTATAATATCAGCTTACCCTATGGTTTGGAGTGATACTTCCTATTTTCAGCTTATGGGTAAGTTTGGAGATACAACTCTCCATGTTCAGATTTCAAACTACGCATGTAAATTACACTATCAGTTTTGTTGAAAAGTGATGGTTTCAACTTTGTTAAAAACGATGGAAGCACTATGCATGTTTTTGAGAGTAGTGTCTAGCACCGAGTAAGCTAGGGTTCATGTAAGCCTTGGGTCTTAGAACTACAGACCAACATAGGTATATTTATACATTGAGACCTCCCTTGTGAGCTTTCCCGGCCCTCATAGGGGTTTTCAGCTTTATATCAATATCATTGTAGCATCCTTAGCCCTAACAAGGTTTTGGACAGCTCTACCCACTTGAGTATGATAGTTAGGACATCACGTAAGCTATATCGTAATGGTGTCGGTTATGATGAGTCTCCCATTATTTCTCATGATTTTAGCTATTCATGTTCATTACTTATGATATTATATTTTACAGTAGGTTTGATCCAATGATCAGTTTATGAGCTTTTAGTTATGATTCTAGCTATTACAAGTCATATGATTTCTATTTTGGATTTGAGTCATTTTATTCAGATATGATATTCATCTTATGACTATACATATTTCATATTTATATTTCAGTATGTCATGCCCCACCTTGGAGGCATGACTGGCACCTGGTGCCCTACTAGGATCTGAACTGACTTAACTAGGTCTATGCACTCCTGGTGCAGGCTTACTTCCCAAATCAAGAAAACAATGGGCTATATCTCGGCTGTAAATACAACCTCCGGCCGATAAGGTGTTATAGCCACCTGTAAAAGAAAAACAGCAAACCAGAAACAAGCAACAATAGAGAATCCTATGTGGGCCGACAAGACCACCATGATGTCTAATTATGACTGTAAAGTAAAGTCAGTGCTAAGCTAAACTATGGCCGACAAGGCCGCTAATCTGTTAGCTAAACAGGGCCCTACATGGCCAACATGTAAACTAAAACACATATGGGCCCCACACGGCCAACACATAAACTAAAGCACGTATAGGCCCCATACGACCAATAACAGCTAACCACAGGGAAATAGAAACAATCTGCAAGCCTTTAGGAGTAATATGATGGTCAGGACAGGGCTCCGACCTACCCATAAACTGTATAATCAAAAGAGTAAACCTTCTAAATACAAGCTCCGGAAGAAAGGAGCTATTGCTCTGGTGATGCCAGCTGAAAGCTACGAGGGATCTGCTCCTCGTCTATCCGCACCTGCAGGCAAGTAATGCAGCATCCCAGAAAGGGCGTCAGTACAATATGTACTGAATATGTAAAGCGATAACTTTAACTGACTGAAATAAAGAGATAAAACTAAAAATAACTGAAATGAAGGGGTAGATATCATACCTGCGTAATGGAACTTCTTACTATCTAATTTATTAATAACTAAAGAAAACAAAAACCTTATCTAGCCCCCATAAGCCAGAAGGTACAACCAGTACAGAATAACCTACCTGGGGCCCCCATAAGCCCTGGTGAGTACGCTTCAGTCTATATACCCCTATGAAGGTCGTATTAGGTTAACTAATAGCTATAGCTATTCTACCGACCCCTCAGTCTGCAACTGAGCCCGCTCGGCCCCTGACTATAGCTGTGTCTAAGTCTAGTGGACCCCTGATATCTGCACACTGGGCACCAGGCTTGACAGGGATGTAAAGAGCTAACCACGACATATGAGGACCTGGGACCCCATCTTCGTCCCTGGCGGACGGCATACCACTTCGTAGAGCGATGTCATCTCGCCCCTAGCGGGTGTCGACACAACTAATAACCATGGGGTTGGTCATGAAGGATATACAGGAATAATCCATCCCAAACTAACATGGAATACGGATTTTAGCTAATAATAATAACTAATCATAATAGGCATGCTTCTGGTATTCTTACTGGGATTCAAACTGAGCTGTCATGCTAAAGAAACTAACTTGCCGAAGGAAACTGCCTTAACATACCTCGTTCGTCGATTACTGATTAACTGACGAGTTTTAGTTTGTATTCAACTGCTCTTCTCAACTGCAATCATATTATTTAAGCCTGTGATCATATTGACACTAGTTTGGAGCAATAGGCGGGGTTACGATTTGCCGGGTGAATTTTGTGAAAATAAATTCGTAGTGATGCTCCCTGTAGCCTTAAAATTCAATACCCAAAGTTAATTTGAATTCAGACAGCGTTTTGCAGCATAAATGGAGGAATTTAACTTGTTTTATTCGTACTCTCACTTCTCTGGCCATAAGTTTACATAGGAAATGAAACAAAATCCAAGAGAGAGACTTATATAAATTGAGGATATGGATAGGGGTCCATGGCACGGACCCTATCGTGCCAATCCAGGGCCGTTTCATGGATCCCATCACGGAGGCGCAGGGTTCGTGCCATGCTGCCCCTTTGGGCAGCTGGCCCGGCCTTCTCCTTCCCGGTCCCGACTCCGTGCTCGTCCGACCTTTCCCTGGGTCCTTGCTCGTACGTTACCCTAAAACTCTTAACCAACGTACGAATAGGCCGTCTAAACATTAGAAACTTATGGGGTGTAACATCCTCCCCCCTTTTGAAACATTCGTCCTTGAATGTTGACTTTATCTTGCAGGAACCTTAACTCTTGTAACTACTTATTCTGGAAAATTTTTGGCAGAGTCTCCCATGTAATATGGACTATCTAAAAATCCTGAAACGCAGAAAAGTCCAATACAGGCATTTCACATAATAGTATAGCAACTGTTTCTCAACAACATTGTATCTAGTTGAGCAATATATATAACACAAATCATGAAACAACGACTGAATCAATAACTTACCTTAACTGCATAGTCTGGACTAAACCTGGAACAAATGAGGATATCTGGATTTCATGTCATCCTCAGCCTCCCAAGTCATTTCCTCTCTATTCTTATTTTTCCACAGTACCTTAACAGAGGCAACATCTTTAGTCCTTAACCTGCAAACTTGTCGATCTAATATAGCTACTGGAACCTCTTCATAGGCTAATTCCTCAGTGACTTGGACATCCTCAATTGGCAAAACTCGGGACGGGTCCCCTATGTTTCATAGCATAGACACATGAAAGACCGGATGAACGGATTCTAATTCTGAAGGCAAATCTAGCTCATATGCCACCTGGCCTATTCTCCAAAGTATTTGATACTGCCCAATAAACCTTGGGCTAAGCTTACCCTTTTTGCCAAACCTCATTATGCCCTTCATTGGCGAGATTTTTAAAAATACCTAGTCACCTCACTGAACTCCAAGTCTCTACGCCGCACATTAGCATAAGATTTCTGGTGGCTTTGAGCTGTCAGCAGACGCTCTCTGATAAGCTTCACTTTCTCTTCTGACTGATGAATTATATCTGGCCCAATTAACCCTGTTTCTCCAACCTCGAACCAACCAACTGGGGACCTGCATTTCCGCCCATATAAGGCCTCATAAGGTGCCATTTGAATCATTGAATGGTAACTGTTGTTGTAAGTAAACTAAATAAGGGTTAAATGTTCCTCCCAGCTGCCCTCGAAGTCTAGCAAGCACACCCGTAACATATCCTCGAGCGTCTGAATTGTACGTTCTGCCTGCCCATTTATCTGAGGGTGGAATGTTGAACTCAGATTAACTTGGGTTCCCAAACCTCTCTGGAAAACTGCCAGAACCTAGTTGTGAATTGTGCTCCCCTATCAAAAATGATATATACTGGGACACCATGTAATCTGACTACCTCCCTGATATAAAGCTCGGCATAATCCTCAGCTGAGAAAGTGGTCCTGACTGGCAAAAAGTGAGTTGATTTCATCAACCTGTCAAATCACCCAGATGGAATCAAATTTACTCCTGGTACGAGGTAACCTTGTCACAAAATCCATAGTAATTGCCTCCCATTTCCACATAGGCACTGTTATCTCTTGTGTCAGTTCGCAGGTTTTTGATGTTCGGCTTTCACCTGCTGGCAATTAGGATATTGCGCTATAAATTTTTCCACACTCTTCTTCATTCCCAGCCACCAGTAAATCTCTTTTATATCATGATACATCTTTGTTGAACTCGGATGAAGAGTGTAACGGGAATAATGCACCTCACCCATAATTTGCTGGCGAAGTCCTGCCACGTCTGGAACACAGAGGCGATCCCTATATGTCAAAACTTCGTCTTCGGTTACCTGGAAATCTGCAACTTCCCTTTACTGAACCTTATCTCTGAGCTGAACCAAGTTATGGTCTTTGTACTGCCGTTCTTTCACTTCCACAACCAGTGATGATACTATCGTATTCTGAATTACTGCTCCATTGTCTCCCGAATCTATTATACGGATGGCCAAACTGGCTAACTGATGCAATTCTCAGGCCAGTTCCCATTGTCCTAGCTTCAGGTGTACTAAACTCCCTATAGATTTATGGCTGAGGGCATCGACTACAACATTGGCTTTCCCTAGATGGCACAAAATATTCACATCATAGTCTTTCAACAGCTCTAACCAGCGACACTGCCGTAGATTTCACTCTTTCTGTGTGAAGATTATTGGAGACTCTTAGATCAGTGAAAATATCTACATGAACGCCATATAGATAGTGCCTCCATAATTTCAAGGCATGAATTACCGCAACCAATTCCAAATCATGGGTGGAGTAGTTCTTCTCATGCTTCCTCAATTGTCTGGAAGCGTAAGCAATTACTTTACCATGCTACATCAGAACACATCCTAACCCAACGCCCGAAGCATTGCAGTATACTGCATAACCCTCTAATCCTTCTGGCAAGGCTAATACTGGTGTTGATGTCAACTTGTTTTTCAATTTCTAAAAACTCTGCTCACATGCTTCAGTCTAGTGAAATTTAGCTGCTTTCTGAGTTAACTTGGTCAAAGGCGCTGCTAAGGTGGAAAATCCTTCCATGAACCTTCTGTAAGACTTGTCTAACCCCAAGAAACTGCGTACCTTGCTCGGGGTGGTAGGTCTAGTCCATGTTTTTACTGCTTCAATTTTCTGCAAGTCTACCTGAATGCTAGGCATCTGACACAATGTGAACCAAAAAGGCCACTAAATTCAGCCAAAATTCACATTTAGAAAACTTCACATACAACAGGTGATTCCTGAGAGTTTGGATAACTGTTAGTAGGTGATCCCAATGATCTACCTCTGAGCGGGAATATACCAGAATATCATCGATAAATACTATCACAAATAGGTCCAGATACGGCCTGAAGATGTTATTCATCAAGTCCATGAACACTGCTGGAGCATTTGTCAACCCGAAGGACATGACTAGAGATTCAAAATGGCCATACGTGGTTCTGAAAGAGGATTTCGGAATATCCCTCTCACGAATACGAACCTGTGGTACCCTGACCTTAAGTCAATTTTGAGAAATACTTTGCCCCCTACAACTGGTCAAACAAGTCATCTATTTTGGGAAGGGGGTACTTATTCTTGATAGTAACTTTATTCAATTGCGAATAGTCTATACACATATGGAGGGAGCCATCCTTCTTTCTCACAAATAGAATTGGTGCTCCCCACGGTGAAGTACTCGGCCTAATGAAGCCCTTATCTAATAGATCTTTCAACTGTTCCTTCAATTCTCTAAGCTCAGCAGGAGCCATTCGGTACGGAGGAATAGATATGGGCTGAGTACCTGGTAATAAATCAATTGCAAATTCGATTTCCCGTTCTGGGGGTATGCCAGGTAGCTCATCTGGGAATACATCTGGAAATTCATTGACTACTGAAATGGAATGAAGAGTCGGAGATTCTGCTTGGACATACTGAACTCTGACAATGTGATAAATACATCCTTTTGCTATCAAATTTCTCGCCTGAATATAGGAAATAAACCTACCTTTTGGCGTGGCTGCACTACCTTTTCGCTCCCGTACAACCTCCCCTAGAAAGTGGAATCGGACAATCTTGGTCCAACATTCAACATTGACATAGCATGGCGCCAGCCAATCCATACCCATAATTGCATCAAAATAAATCATTTCTAGTTCTATCAAATCTGCTAAAGTCTGACGACCAACAACCTCTACTTTGCATCCCCAATAGACTGCTATGATAGAGTCAACAACAGGTGTAGACACTGAAAAAGGTCGCTGAAGCGATTCTGGAGTAATATTAAACTTTCGAGCCATTAATGGGGTAACATAAGACAAGGTGGATCCTAGATCTATCAGTACATAAACAGAATGAGAGTAAATGTCTAGCATACCTGTCACCACATCCAGCGATGACTCTGAATCTTGTCGTCCCGATAAGGCATAAGTGCGATCTAGACCAATACCTAAGCTAGATTCCCCTGATCCGCCTCGATCTCTGCCGACTGGAGCTGAGGGCCTACGCCTTGCTAGAGATGCTGGGGCACGTGATCCTACTGAAGATCTATCCTGTCAATCCCGATCACTCTGACCCCTGTCCGGACAATCTCTCATCTAATGACCCTCATGTCCACAGGTATAACATGCTTTGGAACCATACCTGCATGCCCCAGAGTGACGCCGACTGCAAACAGGGCAAAATGGCACGGTGAATCTACTCTACTCCACTCCTTTCTACTGCTGTGAACCTGCTGATCGTGAGCTTTCGCCAGGTCCTGACTGCCCCGACAACCAGGTCCACTCCCCCACTGCTGTTGTGGGGGTGGGGATCTGGGTAGTTTACCTAAAAATCGTGGCCTGAGTCCACTCTGGGACTCCACCTGCATATCACTAGGTCTGGCCCCAGTGCTGCTCCTAATTTGCCCTCCTTATCTCCTGTTGCCGCTGTTTGATCCCTTCAATATTCTGAGCAAAAGCTTGAATGCGGGAAATATCCATGTCCTCTCGCAGAGTGGCCGTAATACAGGTATCCACATATTCGGGATTCATCCCAATAATAAATCGATGCACCCTAGCCGGCATGGTATCTACAAAAGCTGGTGCATATCGGGCCAAGGAGTCGAATTTCATAACATACTCTCGGACACTCATCGTTCCCTACTCTAGATGTAGAAACTGATCAACCCGGGCCTATTGAATTTCCCATGGCAAGTAATGATCGAAAAAACCCTATAAAAAGCTGGGCCAATTCGGAGGGGAAACACCTCTCCCTCGGGACCTCTCCCAACTCTCGTACCACAGTACTGTTATGTCCTTCCGAAATACTGCTAACTTAACCGACTCTACAGGTGTGGCATGCATCACCCTAAAAATCTGCTACATCTGTCCAAGAAATCCTGAGGCTCCTCCACCCGATCCGTCCCCGTGAATTGTAGGAGACTTAGTGCGAGAAACTCCCAGACCCTCGAACTACCTGGTCCTCCTGAAGACTCTACGACTACGGGTGCCACTGGCTGATGTTGTGCAGCCATCATCTGAACTAACATAACAATAGCACTCTTAACCTTCTGATCAGATGGTACTGGTATAGAGACTGCTGGAGGCAGTGCCGTCACATTTGTTGCTCCGAGTGACTCCTGACGTGGAGGAGAATGCTGGGGAGACCGAGATGAAGTCTCCCTGTCGCCCTCAGACCGGGCTAACTCTGACTGAGGCATCCTGCTAGTTCCTTCCCCTGCTGCAACATCCAATCTCCTACCAGTCGTGGTGTGTCGTGGGTCTGCCATTTCTCCGTAGATAAAAGAATATGGTAAGCTTAGGGACTCAACCCTATACTGTACAGATCTGTAGCACGACTAGATAAGAAGAAAGGGTAACCATCCTATCATGCCTCGCAGCCTCCTGCCTATAGAATGTGGTGCACAACATATCCATAGACAAGAGTCTGCTTAGCACGGCTTGCAAACTCCCTGAGATACGACCTACTCTGATACCAAGTTTGTCATGCCCCACCTTGGGAGGCATGACTGGCACCTGGTGCCCTACTAGGATCTGAACTGACTTAACTAGGTCTATGCACTCCTGGTGCAGGCTTACTTCCCAAATCAAGAAACAACGGGCTATATATCAGTTGTAAATACAACCTCCGGCCGATAATGCCTTATAGCCACCTGTAAAAGAAAAACAGCAAACCAGAAATAGGCAACAATAGAGAATCCTATGCGAGCTGACAAGACCACCATGATGTCTAGTTATGACTGTAAAGTAAAACCAGTGCTAAGTTAAACAATGGCCGACAAGGCCGCTAATCTGTTAGCTAAACAGGGCCCTACATGGCCAACATGTAAACTAAAACACATATGGGCCCCACACGGCCAACACATAAACTAAAGCATGTATAGGCCCCATACGACCAATAACAACTAACCACAGGGAAATAGAAACAATCTGCAAGCCTTTAGGAGTAATATGATGGTCGGGACAGGGCCTCGACCTACCCATAAGCTGTACAATCAAAAGAGTAAACCTTCTAAATACAAGCTCCGGAAGAAAGGAGCTACTTCTCTTGTGATGCCGGCTGAAAGCTACGAGGGATATGCTCCTTGTCTATCCGTACCTACAGGCAAGTAATACAGCGCCCCGGAAAGGGCGTCAGTACAATATGTACTGAATATGTAAAGCGATAACTATAACTGACTGAAATAAAAAGATAGAACTAAAAATAACTAAAATGAAGGGGTAGAGATCATATCTACGTAATAGAACTTCTTACTATCTAATTTATTAATAACTAAAGCAAACAAAAACCTTACGTGGCCCCTATAAGCCGGAATGTACAACCAGCACAGAATAACCCACCTGGAGCCCCCCATAAGCCCTGGTGAGTACACTTCAGCCTATATACCCCTATCAAGGTTGTAGTGGGTCAACTAATAGCTATACCTGTTCTATCAACCCCTGGTTCTGCAACTGAGCTTGCTCGGCCCCTAACTGTAGCTATGTCTGAGTCCAGTGGACTCATGATATCTGCACCCCGGGCACCAGGCTCGATGGGGGTGTATAGAGACAACCACGGCATATGAGGACCTGGGACCCCATCTTCATCCTTGGCGGATGGCATACCACTCCGTAGAGCGACGTCATCTCGTCCCTGGCGAGTGTCGACACATCTAATAACCCTGGGGTCGATCATGAAGGCTATACATGCATAATCCATCCCAAACTAACATGGAATATGAATTTCAGCTAATAACAACATCTAATCATAATAGACATGCTTTTGGTATTCTTACTGGGATTCAAACTGAGTTGTCATGCTAAAGAAACTAACTTGCCGAAGGAAACTGCCTTAACATACCTCGTTTGTTGATTACTGATTAACTGGCGAGTTTTAGTTTGTATTCAACTGCTCTTCTCAACTGCAATCATATTATTTAAGCCTGTGATCATATTGGCACTAGTTTGAAGCAATTCCAACAACTTTAGCTCAGCGGGGTTACGATTTGTCGGGCGAATTTCGTGAAAATAACTCTGTAGTGATGCTCCCTTCAACCTTAAACTTCAATACCCTGAGTTAATTTTAATTCGGGTAGCGTTTTGCAGCGTAAACGGAGGAATTTAACTTGTTTTCTTCGTACTCTCACTTCTCTAGCCGTAAGTTTACATAGGAAATGAAACAAAATCCAAGAGAGCGACTTATATATATTGAGGCGGTGGACAGGGGTCCGTAGAACGGACCCTGTCGCACCAATCCAGGGTCGTGTCATGGAGCCCATTGCGGAGGAGTAGGGTCCGTGCCACGCTGCCCCTTTGGGCAGCTGGCCCGGCCTTCTCCCGTGCGGTCCCAATTCCGTGCTCGTCCGAACTTTCCCCCGGCCCTTTCTCATACATATTGTATCCTAAAACTCTTAACCAACATACGAATAGGCCGTCTAAACATTAGAAACTTGTGGGGTGTAACACAACATGCAGTACTTACTCTCATGATATACGAATTTATATTTATTTGCATGAATTCAGCTAACATTTACTCAACATGTTTTACTTACCTTGCATACTCAGTACATTCCAAGTACTGATTGCATACTCTATGCTGTATTGTTTCATGATATAGGTCTAGATGATCAGACTCAGTTCTGCCATTAGTCCAGCTTCCCACAGTTTAGCTCAGTTCCCATTGTTGGTGAGTCCTCATTTTTCGAGGACCTTCATTTTAGTGTTGGATTATGTTAGATTTAGTTTCATACTTTAGCAAGCTAATTGGGGATGTGTCCCATCAGCTCATCAGACATGTTAGAGGCTTACCAGACATTATGTAGATTTTTAGCTTTATCGAGTGTTGACTTTTTCTATCATTGTTATGTTATTCAAACTTCTTATTATTCATGTTTGGTTTATCAGTTTTCACTTGATGTATGCTCTTTAGCCGCTATGTTCATGCCATGGGTCGACTTGGAGCCATTTATGATTCTAGATCTCTTGTCTCAGTTCGGGCCAATGTTCGGGTTGTGACAAATGTGGCATCAGAGCAAAGGTTTAGAGTGTCCTAGGGTGTCTTAAAGCCGCATTGAGTAGAGTCTTTTCCATGAGTTTGAAGTGCGCCACAGTTATAGGGAAGAGGCTACAAAACGGTTTAGCAAATTTCTCTTCTTTCATAATCTATATCATGCGATAAAGTATCTCTCTATCATTCTAACTCATGCTATATGCATTTGAATAATTATGCCTCTATGCTGAATGAATGGTAGAAGGAATAGCAATGGCAATGGCCATGAGAACGACAATGGAGATGGGCATCAGCAAGCCCTGCTAGCACCAGCGGATCTTATGCCTGAGCTTTAACTCATACCGAGTTTAGAGTGGCATTTTAGATGTTGGCATAGGTGATGACCGCCCAGGTCAATCAGTGAGCGGTGTCCTATTTTCCTCAGGAGAGGAATGCAGCAGTGGCTAGAGTTTGAGACTTTCTTCGAATGAATCCGCCGGAGTTTCTAGGTTCAAAATTGGATGAGGACCCTCATGAGTTCATTGATAAGGTGTAGAAGATCACCCCGATTATGAGGGTGACCAAAGAGGAGAGTGCGGACTTAACCTCCTACTACTTGAAAGGGGTTGATTATATATAGTACCGCTAGTGGAAGGATGGCAGGGCAGTAGGAGCAGTTCCCGTGAGTTGGGATGAGTTTGTGACTGCCTTCTTGTATAGGTTTTCCCCTAGGGAGTTGAGGGAGGCAAAGGCGGCAGAGTTCGTTAACTTGAAGCAGTACCGTTGGACTATTCAAGAGTATTCTTTAGAGTGTACCCGACTATTCAAATATGCACCAGAGATAGTGGTGGATCAGAGAGCTCGTATGAGCGAATTTAGGAATGGGATATCAGGCTCGCCGGTCAAGGAGTGCAGGACCGCTATGCTGAACAGAGATCTAGACTTCTCACGATTGATCATATACACCTAGCAGATAGTGGCGGATCAGACGAAGGAGAAGGAAAGATAGACAAAGAGGGCTAGGATAGGGAGTTATGGATAGTTCCAGTCGAGGTCTGGTGGAGGACATGGCCACCAGTCCCACTAGAGATTGTCAACCCCAACACCATCATCAGCCAGTGTTCCGTCTAGATCTAGGCATGATCAGTGGGGTAGAGCATCAGGCTCTCGAGGTCAGGGGAGCGTGTCATTAGAGCCCAACATTCCTGTTTGTTGCAGGTGTAGTAGGAGGCACACCGGAGAGTGATTGGCAGGTTCAGGTGCATGTTTTGGGTATAGAAAGCCCGAACACCGTCTAAGAGAATTCCCTTCAGCCAGACAAGGCCACGGTAGAGGTCGTGACCCAGCCACCTATTCGGTAGCTCCACCAGCACGCACAACTCAACCGGGTGCATTCACTAGTGCAGGTGGTGGTCAGCGTCAGAACGGATTTTATGCCCTCTCATCTTGTCAAGAATAGGAGGTCTCTCCAGATACGGTCACTTGTATGTTACGAGTATTCCATATTGATGTGTATGCATTGTTAGACCTAGGGAATACCTTATCTTTTGTGACTCCTTATGTTGCTATTAGTTTTGGAGTCAGTCTCGAAATCTCATCAGAATCCTTCTCAATCTATAATACCCCAAAAGTGCCTAAGATCATACACGGGATCAAAAATGGAAGTTGGCTGAAAACTGGGAAAAATGTTGCAAGACAGATGACCCAACGGATGGTTGGTCCAACCAATGACCCATTGGAAGTAGTCGTGGGAAGTGTAGGCCTGGTTAAAGTGAAAACAGCGAGTGATGTAACGACTCATTTTTGGGAACAATGAGTCGTCATTTATAACTGTGGAGGGTACTGGACTTCAGCATTAGGGGATGTAAAGTGTCATCCCATGACCCGTCGTGAGATGTAACTAGTCGTGGTCACGAGTCATTGTATGGGATGTCAATATTTTCTAGTTGTCCTAACGGAAGGCAACCACAACTTGTTGGATGAGTAACGAGTCGTGGTGAGGAGAAGTATAGGATCTGTAAGAGGAAGTAACGATCGAATGAACGACCCATTGGATGAAAGGATGACTCATCTTATAGATTCGTGGGTTGAATCTGAGATCAGGATTTTGGCAGTGCAGATGACGGACGGATACCACAAGTTGTGGTATCCTCCAACGACCCGTTGGCACGCCCGTTAGTACTCCCAATGCAGATTTTTTAGGGTTTTTCATTAAGGGTATTTTTGTCATTCCTACGCTATAAGGTCCTAAACTACGTTGTTTTATGTTATTTTCTGAGTGTATTATTAAGATAGATTAAGCCCTTCTAGCCTATTCATTCTCATGCATGCAAAGTTAGAGAAGTTTAGAGGTGATCAAGCTAGTCTTCAAGGTGTTCTTCATCAATTTCACTTTTGGCTTTCAAAGAGTGTTAAAATTTGATTCTTTCCAGGTATCTAGGGTTATGAATGGGTGTTTTCGTTCACACCCATGCCGAATATTTCCTAATTCATGAAATTTGATCAAAAATTTTATGGGCTTTTAACTTAAATCTTGTGGGATTCTAATGATCTATTAATTGGTTATTTTCTTTTGTGATTTATGTTATATTTTCTGAAATATGATCAGATTCTACAACTATTATGATTATAAGATTATTGATTTCAATTTCTACTAAATTAATCCCAATTATGCATGTTCTATGATGAATCGAGTTATGATCTTTACTTAAATTGTTGATATTCATAAACCCATCATGATTTATGATTTGAAATATGAATTTATTCAAATACCCATTATGATTTGATGATTTTCAAAGTTTATGTATGATCTATGAGTATGCATGAATCCCATGATTTACTAATTATGTTTTTGGCCGACTCGCAGGTCTTACCCTCATGGCTAGTTCACGAATTTACAAGCATGTTTATGAGTATCATGATTTAACTAGCCCATGAATCTCATGCATAATATACTATGAGCACTATATATGTTTTGGGAGTAGTATTTAACATCGAATAGGTTCAGGGCCTAGGTTCTGCCCCGAATCTCAAAACTACGTGCCACCGTAGGACATGATGGGACCTCCCTTATGACTGTCCCCTTGCCCTAATGGGCTCTTTTCATGGTGATATCGCGCCTTTCATGGTTCTACCCTTGGCAAGGTATGAACGCCCTCCCGACTAAGGTTACAGGTCAGGCTCCATGTATGCTCGTATGGGGTATGTCGGTTATGAGAATCTCCCACTGTTCCTCATGATTTATGCATGTTTATGATTATGTATATTGTCTCAAGTCATGTTCAATAAATCTTATCTCTTATGATTATGATTACGATTGAATTAAGAATGTTTTGAAAACCTTGAGCCTTATGTTATCATATGTTATTTATGTTATGAACACGTTGTCCTACTCTTATGATCATTTATGAGCTTTTATGTATTCTAAATATCCGTTTTACTTACGTTGCATACTCGGTACATTCCACGTACTGACCGCATACTTTCTATGCTGTATCGTTTCATGATACCGGACCCGGCTCTTAGGCTCATCCCCGTCAGTAGCCCCTTTCAAAGTTAGCTATAAACCCTTTTGGTTAGTCCTCATGTTCTGAGGGCCATATGTTCAGACAGTGATGTTTCTTTTGTTTCAGTTTTGCCGAGTTAGTTGGGGATGTTGTCCCATCAACCCATTTGGTATGGTAGAGGCTTTCAGACTAATTGTAGTACTCAGGTGATATATAATTCTAGTACGTTCCGCTTATCATGCTATGTTATGTTACATTTATGTTCCGCTATATCGTATGCTCAGTATTCCGCTTTAATTGTTATGAAGTTAGATGAATTTTCATGCCATGGATTGACTTGGAGTCTCTCGGGGCTCCTTGTCCCGTGTTACGATCCGGGCCTACATTCAGGTCATGACAAACTTGGTATTAGAGCAATAGGTTTGAAGTGTCCTAGGGTGTCTAAAAGTCGCGTTAAGTAGAGTCTTTTTCATGGGTGTGAATCGTGCCACACTTATGACGAAGAGGCTACGAGACGTTTAGGAAATATTCCTTTCTTTCATGATTTATGTCGTGCGATGAACAGTCTTTCTATCCTTCTAATTCGTGCTACTCGTGATTGCAGAATCATGGCTCCTCGAAGAATGAATGGTAGGAGAAATGGAAATGGTGAAGGCCACGAGGATGGCAGTGGTAATGGGCACCAGCAAGCCCCACTAGTTCAGGAGCACCAGGCACCAGAGCCAGTTGCCCATGCTGAGTTTCGGGAAGCTATCCAGATGCTTGCGCAGGCCTTGACTGCTCAGGCCAATTAGGAGGCTGTTGCGCATATTCCATAGAATGGTAATGCGGCGGCCGCTCGAGTCAGATATTTCTTGAGGATGAACCCACCGAAGTTCCATGGGTCCAAGGTAGATGAGGACCCGCGTGAATTCATCGATGAGATTCTAAAGATCACCCAGGTCATGGGGGTGACAAATGGAGAGTGCGTTGATTTGGCCTCCTATCAACTGAAATGGGTGGTGCATATATGGTTCAAGCAATGGAGAGATGGTAGGGCAGTGGGGGCAGGCCCTATAGGTTGGGAAGAGTTTCATGTAGCCTTCCTAGATTGGTTCTTCCCTCGTGAGATGAGGGAACTGAAGGCGATCGAGCTTGTAAATCTGAAGCAGGGTGATATGTCAGTTCTGGAGTATGCTCTGAGTTCACCCATTTATCGATGTATGCGCCAAAGTTGGTGGCAGACTAGAGGGCTTGAGTGAGTTGATTTGTGCATGGAGTGGCAGACTACCTGGACAAGGATTTTAGGATTGCCATGCTGCATCGGGATATAGATTTTCCCCACATAGTGTTGCATGCCCAGTAGATGGAGTCAATGTATTGGGGGCAGAGAGAGGCCAAGAGGCCAGGATAGACGATTATGGAATTTCTCAGGCTAGATTAGGGGGTGGACAGTGCCAGCAGTCTCAACACAGGTCTTTTGCTCCAGCACCATCATCAGCCAGTACACCATTTAGATCGCGAGGGGATTGGAGAAGCAGGGCTTCAGATTCGAGAGGCCAGGGTGGCATGCAGATAGAGTGCACTTTCCCAGCTTGTGCAGGGTGCGACAAGAATCACCTAGGAAGGTGCCCACTTGGCTTAGATACTTGTTTCGGGTGTGGCAAACTTTGACACAGACTCAGAGATTGCCCTTCGGCCAAATCAGGGGGCGGTGGAGCCCATATGCCAGCCCCCAGTTCAGCCGCTTCAGCAACAAGTCCCCCTCAACAAGGTGCCTCGACTAGTTCAGTCGGCGGTCAGCAGAGCAGGTTCTATGCCCTTGCGACCCATCAAGAGCAAGAGACTTCGCCGGATGTGGTTATTGGTATGTTACGAGTGTTTCATCTTAATGCTTATGCTTTGTTAGATCCAGGGGCTACCTTATCTTTTGTGACACCTTATATTGCTAGTAGCTTTGGAGTTAGTCCCAAGACGTAGTTAGAACCATTTTCAGTTTCTACTCCTGTTGGTGATTCGGTTGTAGCTAGACGGGTGTATAGAGGATGCCCGATCACTATATTGCATAAAGTGACCTCCGCAGATCTTGTAGAGTTAGCCATGACTGACCTTAATATTTTTCTTGGCATGGATTGGTTGTATGCGTGTTATGCTTCTATTAATTGTAGGACCCGTGCGGTGGAGTTTCGCCTTCCGGGTGAGTCAGTCTTGGAGTGGAAAGGTAGTTTGGCCTTGCCCGTAGGCCATTTTAGTTTCTATCTTAAGGACAAAAAGATGATCTCCAAGTTTTGTATGTATCATCTAGTTAGGGTTAAGGATGTTGAATCCGAGACCCCGACTATCCAGTCAGTTCCGGTGGTGCATGAGTACCCAAAAGTATTTCCAAATGATTTACCAGGTGTTCCTCCCGAGAGGGAAATTGATTTTGGTATTGACCTTCTTCCCGACACGCAGCCTATGTCTATCCCTCCTTACAGGATGCCTCCAGCCGAGCTAAAGGAGTTGAAGGATCAGTTTAGGGATCTGTTAGATAAGGGTTTCATTAGACCGAGCAAGTCTCCATGGGGTGCACCGGTCTTATTTGTCCGAAAGAAGGATGGTTCCCTTCAGATGTGCATTGACTATCAGCAATTGAACAAAGTCACCGTCAAGGATATGTATCATCTACCAGGCTTGATGATTTATTTGACCAGCTTCAGGGTGCCAAGTGTTTCTCAAAGATAGATCTCAGATCCGGGGATCATCAGCTCAGAGTTCGGGAGTGCGATATCCCAAAGACAGCCTTCAGGACGCAATATGGTTATTATGAGTTTGTAGTTATGTCATTTGGACTAACGAATGCTCCTGCAGCTTTTATGGATTTGATGAACAGGGTGTTTAAGACATACTTGTATATGTTCATGATTGTGTTCATCGATGACATCCTAATATACTCTAGGAGCAAGCAGGAGCATGCCACTCATTTTCGAATAGTGATTCAGACTCTCAGGGATCGTCAGTTATATGCCAAATTCAACAAGTGTGAGTTTTGGTTGAACTCCGTAACATTTCTGGGCCATGTGGTGACAAGTGAGGGTATAAAGGTGGATTCTCAGAAAATATAAGCGGTAAAGAATTGGCCTAGACCAGTGAATCCTTCGGATATTTGGAGTTTCTTGGGTTTAGCTGGCTATTATCGGAGGTTTGTTGAAGGTTTCTCATCTATTGCGGCGCCTTTGACCAAATTGACCTAGAAAAAGGTGAAGTTCCAATGGTATGAGGCTTGTGAGAAGAGCTTCCAAGAGTTGAAGACTCGAGTTACCTCAGCATCGGTGTTGACCCTCCCGAGGGTACCAATGGATTCGTGGTGTATTGTGATGCTTCAAGAATCGGACTTGGGTGTGTATTGATACAGCACGGGAAAGTCATAGCCTATGCCTCCAGACAGTTGAAAGTCCATGAGAAGAATTTCCCAACCCATGATCTTGAATTGGTCATTGTGGTGCTCGCATTGAAGATATGGCGGCATTATTTGTATGGGGTCCAGGTGGATGTGTTTACGGACCATAAGAGCTACAATATGTGTTCACTCAAAAGGATCTCAATCTTCGACAAAGGAGGTTGTTGGAACTACTCAAGGACTACGATATGAGTGTCCTTTACCATCCGGGTAAGGCTAATGTAGTAGCGGATACACTTAGTAGACTCTCTATGGAGAGTGTGTCCCATGTGGATGAGGAAAGAAAGAGCTAGTGAAAGATGTGCATCGACTCGCTAGGTTGGGAGTTAGGTTGGTTGACTCGACTAATGGCAGTGTTATTGTCCAGAACAGATCAGAATCATCCTTGGTGATTGATGTGAAAGCTAGACAAGATGAGGATCCGATTTTGGTAAAGTTGAAGGAAGCCGTTCAAATTCAGAAGGTGGAGGTCTTCTTCCAAGGGGGAGATAGTGTGCTTCGGTAGCAGGGTCGCCTATGTGTTCTAGATGTCGATGATTTGAGGAGCCAGATGTTGCATGAGGCTCATGGATCCAGGTATTCTATCCATTCGGGTGCCACCAAGATGTACCATGACTTACGGGAAATCTATTGGTGGAATGGCATGAAAAAGGATATTGCAAAATTTGTAGCCAAGTGTCCGAACTGTCAGCAAGTAAAGGTTGAGCATCAGAGACCGGGAGGTATACTTTAGGATATCAACATTCCTACTTGGAAGTGGGAAGAAATTAATATGGATTTCATCACAGGTCTGCCTCGTACTCGTCGACAATATGATTCCATTTGGGTTGTGTTAGATAGGTTGACCAAGGCTACTCATTTTCTACCAGTTAAAACCATGGACTTGGCAAAGGATTATTCCAAACTATATATTGGGGAGTTTGTACGATTGTATGGAGTGCCCTTATCCATCATTTCAGATTGAGGTACTCGATTTACCTCTCAATTTTGGAGGTCATTTCAAAAAGGGCTTGGTACGCGGGTTAAGCTCAGCACAACATTTCACCCGCAAATGGATGGTCAAGTGGAGCGGACAATCCAAACTCTTGAGGACATGTTGAGGGCATGCGTGATTGACTTCAAGGGTGGTTAGGACGATCACTTGCCCCTGATCGAGTTTGCCTACAATAAAAGCTATCACTCTAGTATTCAGATGGCGCCGTTTGAGGCTCTCTATGGGCAGAGATATAGTTCGCCAATCGGATGGTTTGAGGTTGGTGAGGCAGCTATGATATGGCCAGATTCGGTTCATGAGGCAATGGAGAATGTTCAGTTGATAAGAGACAGTTTGAAAACTTCCCAGAGCTAACATCTGTATGGCTGGTTGACCTGAGTGGTCAAGGCCTGAGCTAACATCTGTATGGCTGCCCTGAACTTAGTGTGGGCAACCGGCTCGGGTACATGCTCCTCATGGACTGGTGGGGCCTGCTGGTGCCCATCTCCATTGCCATTCCCGTTCCCATTTCTATTTTCATTTCTTCTTCTGTTGACTCGGTGAAGAGGCATGACTCTGCAAACGCGTATAGCACGAGTTAGAAGGATAGAGAGACACTTCATCACATGACATAGATCATGAAAGAAGGAAACATTTCCTAAACATTTCATAGCCTCTTCGTCAAAATCTAATGCTCTGATACCAAGTTTGTCACAACCCAAATATAGGCCCGGATTGAGACACGGGACAAAGAACCCCAAGAGGCTCCAAGTCAATCCATGGCATGAACATAACATCTAACTCATTCAAATAAAACGGAAGATCAACATAATTAACATAGTGGAAGTCTGAACATAACATAACATCTTAATACATCACATAAGTCTAAAGTTGAATACATACTATGTCTAAAACACCTCTAATACTGACAAGTTGATGGGACAAGACCCTAACTAACTCACTATAGTCTGAAACTGAAAATACGAAACATAATGGATAAGAAAGGCCCTCGAAAGATGAGGATTCACCAACTCTAATCGGGAAGTACAAATGCTGGGAATCTGGCTAGTGACGGGACTGAGTCTGGATATTGGAGCCTGTATCATGAAATGATACAACATAGAGTATGCGGTCAGTACGTGGAATGTACCGAGTATGCAAGGTAAGTAAAATTTCTAAGTGAGAAAGATCATAAAACATGCATATTATAAAACATAATCAAGATAAGATTCTGAGAGTAGGGTTTGCATGCTATTTTCTGAAATCATGATCTGAACATAACTGAATGTCATAACTAAATCGAATGACCCAAAGATAAAAACTGATAATCATAAGTAAAACTGAACATTGGGTCAAACCTGCTGAAAACATAATATCATGACTGATGAACATGCATAACTGAAATCATGAGGAACAATGGGAGACTCGTCATATAACCGACATTACCACGATAGAGCTTACGTGGTTCCGACTATCATACTCAAGTGGGTAGAGCCATCCAAAGCTTTTTCAGGGTAAGGACGGTACCATGATATCGATATCAAGCTCAAGACCCCTTGGTGGCAGGGAAGCTCCAAGGGAGGTCCCAAAGTATGTAAATCTACGTTGGCATGTAGTTCTGAGGCACAGGGTTGACTGACCCTTAGCCTACTTGGTGCTAAATACTACTTCCAAAAACATGCATATGCTCTCCATCATTTTTCAACGAAGTTGACTCATAACATGCATACATGAATCTGAAATCATAACATGAGGAGCCTTGGCTCAAACCATACCATAAGCTGAAAATAGTGGGAGTCTAGACTCCAAAATTCATGTGATAAGCTAATACATAAAGTTTATATAAATTCATAAAACATACATGATCATATGGGCTTTCCCAATACTTAAACATGCTTGACATAAACTTGATCATTTGAAAACATAAATATATACATGGGTAATTCGAAATCATACTTTCTTCATAAATATTTCATCATGCATAAATACATATTTCATAGATCTCAACTTTCATGGATGAACATCATAATTTATAAAACTTAAAAATATAATTTATAATTGAAAATATTGTAAAGTCTTCCCATTAATCATAATTCAACATTAGAAATATGCTTAGATCATACTCATGACTGAAACTTAGGAAATTCATATATTGGGTAAAAACCTCATAGATTCATCAATTAGAATTTTCATGACTTGAGAGAGGATTAGGCATGGGTATGGACAATTGCACCCATTCATAGCCTTACATACCTGAAGAGATCTGATTTCACAACTTCCTTGATTGCCAAAGAGAATTGAGGAAGAATTTTGAAGAGACTAGGCTTGATCACCTCTTAAACCTCTAAGCTTGCATACATGGATTGGAATAGGCTTAGAATGACTTAATCCTTCTTAAAACACACTATTTTGATCTTAAAATGATGTAGTTTAAGACCGTAGGGTTTAGGAATGACGAAAATACCCTGAATAAAATTTGTGGAAAAGCTGCACTGTCAGTGGCAATGGGCGTCACAACAGGTCGTTCCTTGATACCATGACTTGTGGTATTTGGCCGTTACTTCACCCATCACCTTTTTAAACTTCTCTAATATTGATACAATGACTCGATAGAATGGGTCGTTACTCCAAATGACGACCCCTTACTGCCTCTCGTTATCCTGCTAGATTCCACTTAAGACTCCAACAACGACTGGTTAGGACGAGTCATTACTAGTCCCAATGACTCGTCGTTTCTGGTCGTTACCACCATTTCCCATCTTCAGGAATTCCTCCCAACTTCCACTTAAAAACGACTCATTGTTACCAACAACGAGCCATCCCCAAGACTCGTGCCAACCTCCTTTGCCCAGGACTATCCACCTAATGGTCCATTCCAACGGTCCGTCATTTCCACCAATGGGTCGTCCTGAGACCCGTTACTTCCCAGCTTACCCCTGCAGATTCTCACCACGGGCACTTCCAACGGGTCGTTAGTCCCACCAACGACCCGTACCATGACTCATTCTGAGAAAACTTTTTGAGTTTTTTTGCTACTTTTTATTTCAAATCCCCAGTCTAGTCTTAGGCACTTTCGGGGTATTACAGTTAGACATGACCGACATCGATGTTATCTTCGGCATGAATTGATTGTATTCTTTCTATGCTTCAGTTAATTGGTGTGGTGAGGGCAGACCTACACATAAGATAGGAACGAGGGCAAGGCATGAAGGATTGGTGCCAAAGTGGTGTTTGGCGCTAGAGTTTAGGGCAGGCGCACGCGTCCCGTGCACAGGTAATGTCGATTGGGCAGTTTTCCTACTTTTCATTTCTTGGTGGCCTAGTCAGCGACGTGTTTATATTTTGAGTATTTGAATTTTGAATTTCCTATCAGTTAGGGATATCAAATGAATTTTGGAGGGAATTCATGGGCATGCGCCAAGCATGTGGCAAGCACATGGGAACCTTAAAGGGGGTAGTCTAGGCTTGTCAGAAAGAAGAAAACTAGAGAGATTTTGGTTGTCTTTGGCTAAACAATTTTGTGAGGCTAAACATTTCTTTGTAACATGAGTTAATAGAAAGTCGGAAAGTAATTCCTGTATATGTATGTGTGTTTTGTTGTGTGCTTTCACAGTTGATATAGTTTAAGTGCTAAATAGATCAAATGGAGAAAAATGTGAAGGTTGGTCATAGCGTATGTGTGCATGTGACTATCGTGCGGTGTCTAAGATTCATTGATGGAAATAAAATTGACCCTATAGCAACAGGCATCATACTATTTTAAGGTCTGAATTCTCTCTATAATCACATATGCTAGAATTTCCATCAACATAAATCAAACATGTGTGCATCATCTTTTTAATCAAGGTGAATAAAGCAACACCTCTTAGAAAGAAATAATTGTCCAAGTGACACAAAAACTACATCACCTTAGGGGCCTCCAAGTGACACTAAAATCATATCACCTAAGGAGAGTTTTCTTGTTCCTTACCCAGGATAATCAAGGCAACAAGAAACAAACTCAAAGATATCACGAGTTTATATAATATCCAATTGAAATAAAAAAAACAAATAAACACGTTAGTCAATAAGCACGGCAAATTTCAAATAACACAAGCCTGTATTCAAGGACCAAAAATAAAATCTATTTAAAGCAATATCTTAGTCAGTTATTACAAAGTAGCTCCCAATTACTAAATCACATCAAAAGATTCTAAAATATTCATATTTTGAGTATGTTCATTAAACACCACAGACCTGAGACCTTTTGTCAAAGGATCAGGCAACATAGATTTTGTGTTCATATACTCAATACATATACCATCTTCTTTTATCATACCTCTAACCTTACGAAACTTAAGCCTAACATGCTTAGAGCCTCTTGTCCTTTTGTTATTCTTAGAGAAGAACACAACAAAATTGTTATCACAAAATATGGTTATTGGTTTAGATATAAAGTCCATAAATTTCAATTTAGTAAGAAAATTCTTCATCCAAACAGAATGTGAAGCAATCATAAAACAAGCAATAAACTCAGCTTCTTTTGTGGATGTAGTAGTAATACTATGTTTCTCGCTCCTCCAAGAAATAACACTTCCAGTCAGTATAAAAATAACCAGATATTGATTTCAAGTGTCTTGACAACTTGCTAAATCTGAATTAGAATATACTAGAAGATCAAGATTATCAACTTTTTTATACATAAGCATGAAGTCTTTGGTTCGTTGTAGATTTCTCATCAACTTCTTTGTAGCTACCCAATGTGTCCACTGAGGATTAGAAGAAAATCTTTCCAACATATTAATAGCAAATACAATTTCAGGCTTTGAACAAACCTATACGTACATCAGATAGCCACCACTACTTGAATATGGAAGATCTTTCATGATTTTCTTTTTAACTTCATTTTTTAGAATCATTCTGGCTAAGTTTGTCCCTTTCATAACAGGTGCAACACCAAGTCTGCAATCTTGTATACTGAAAGTCTTCAGAATACTCTCAATATAGGCACGCTAAAATAACACCAACAAACCACAAGATCCTTTCTCTTTTAATTTCTGTCCCCAAGAACAAAAGAAGCTTCACCAAGGTCTTTCATATCAAAAGATCTACACAAAAACTGTTTAGACTCATTCATCAAGTCCAAATCATTCATAGCAAGTAGAATGTCATCAACATAATAAAGAATCATAATAATGAAATTACCATTGGCAATTTTGATATAGACACATTCATCAAGCTTATTTTCCACAAATTAAAATTTTGTAATGATTTCATCAAATTTCAGGTACCACTGTCTGGAGGCATGTTTACTCCCATATATGAATTTATTAAGCTCACACTAGATGTTCTTTACCAGCTTCCTGAAAGCCCTCAGGCTGAATCATATAAACTTCTTCGCACAGACTTATTCATGTTTTTTTTTGCCCAAGCATTTCATCTTTATTGTGGATGCATGTACTGTTAGTCAAAGCGGTATGGATCCTCGCTAGACACAGTACGCACTCCTCTTTTAATTTGGTGAGCGTTAATTGTTGTTTGGGGCCTTCTTGTTTATCGTACAGACTTGTCTATTCCTTTGGATATAGTCAAGACCTTGTCCCAACATTTTATTATTCATATTAGTCACAGAAGCTCCATATCATTTGAAGCAAGGAACAATTGTTGAAAGAGACTCATATTGTACAGGAAACTCAACCACGTACCTTCTCTTGTTGTATAAATGTGAAAAGGAATGCAATAACCTTAGCTCGATTCTAGAAGTTTCATAATTTTGTATTACACAATTTAGTAAGCTATTTGACTAGATTATTTAACCAGTGCCTTGTCTTGTTCGATTAATGACTTGTTAACTGGGGTCTCCTGCAACTCTTTGTTGATCTCGATCAGTGTTATAAACGAAGAGTCTTGCTACAACCAGGAAGAAAAGAAAGTTGATAAAGCTCAAGACAGCATAAAATGCATAATAATAGTCCAAATGAGAGATATTGAGGTTGTCCAAAATCCACCCTTTGTGCCCATTTTTCTTGGTGACATCTGCCACAGTTGACAGCAGAAAGCTGCTGAGGAAATAGCCAACACCCAAGCTAGTTGTAGCATATGCAGTCCCAAGACTTTTCATGCTATCTGGTGCCTGGTCATAGAAAAACTCAAGCTTTGCAATCTCCACAAAGTTATCAGCAACTCCCATCAATACAAACTGGGGAAGCAGAACAAAAATAGGTAGAGGAACAATCTGATTTTTCTCAGTAATTCCATGTTCTCTTGCTACACTAAGCCTTTTTCTTTCGACAAAGGAGGCAATAAGCATGACTATGATATGCAAGACAAGGCCAATCCCCAGTCTCTGCAACAACGTGATTCCCCTTGGGTTCTTTGTGTATTTTCTAAGAATGGGTATAATGAAGCGGTCATAGACAACAATGGTGATTAACATGGAGATTGTTATGAAGGCTGTAAGAGATGCTGGAGGAATTTCAAACTTGGGACCGATACCTCTCTTCAAGGTTGTACCTTGCTTAATGAAGAGGGTATGTGTTTGTGCTAGCATTGTGCTTGGTATGAAAGTTGATATAAGTATTGGTAGCATTTTTATCATTTGCTTGGCTTCTTCAACTTGGGTGATTGAACAAAGTGACCAGGGTGAAGTACTAGGCCCTGTTTTCACTGCTGCCTTGTCAAGAGGTCTGCATGCAAAATAATCAGAATCCAAGTTGAAATTAATAATAAGGAAAAATACACTCAAGGGCAAGTAAGTTCCCATACCACATTGGGTGTATTTTATGCAACCTTGCCTTGCATTTCTACAAGTGGCTATTTTCACACCTTGACTGGTGACAACTCTGTTTAAATTGTTGTAAATTAAATATGATGAGATGAGTGGTGTCACCTAAGAGAAGTAGTATGATCAATTCTGAAGATGCCTGCAGAGGTAGCATAGTGTTCCGAGCTCAGCTCATGAAGCTCCTTTGGATCATTAGGGACAACCACCTTCCACTTGGTAGCAGCAGCAACAAGAACTTGAGTAATCCTAGTGAATGGACTCCCTGAAGGATTTTTGTGCCTGTAGTAGTTAGTCCCTAGCAAGAATACCATGACTGACGCAACAAGTCCAGCAGTTGGAAGGCCATAACCAACAGCCGGTCCCACATTGTCTTGCAAGTAAACAAGGAAAGTGTTGGAGAAGAGAGTTCCAAGGAAGATGCTGAACATCCACCAATTGAAAAAAGAGAGCTTTTGAAATTTCTCTTTAGGATCAAAATCATCAAACTGGTCTGCACCCATTGTTGAGATATTAGGCTTGGTTCCACCAGTTCCAATAGCAATTATGTACAAAGCACAATAGAAGATGCCTATTTGGAAAGCAGAAGCCCTTTTATTGCAGTCTGTGTCTTTGATTCCTTTGCCACAGCTTGGAGGTCTCAACGGTTTCAGTGATACAGCCAGTGTGAACAAACACATACCCTGTTGCAATTAATGTGTCAAAACAAACGAAATGAAAGTTGGATGACCATCCATAAATATATAATAATGAAAATTATTTACCAGAAGGTAAACAGCAGAAGATATGAGAAAAGTCCAGTAACGACCAAGAAGAGCATCAGCAATGTAAGCACCAATTATGGGAGTCAACCAAACAGTACCAACCCAGTTGGTAACATTGTTTGAGGATTTAACAGTGCCTTCATGGAGCTTGTTGCTTAGATAGATCACCAGATTTGTTGATATTCCGTAGAATGCCATCCTCTCAAATACCTCATACCCTGTTCATATATAACACTAACTAGTCTCATGCATGGCAGCACTTTCTCAATGTAAAAAAGTTCTATACATTGCAGGTTTTAAATTTTTTTGTTGTTTTATAAAAAAAAGTGTTTGAGAAGGTGAAACAAAGTCCCACATTAAATATTGATTACCACGACATTCTAGTGTTATATATTTTTATTCAAAACCTGTATTATTTGATGATACCACGTAAAAAGCGTATAGCTAAACTAACTACGTACATATAACGGGAAGTAAAAAGAGGTAGGGGGTGATTTGAGCCCTTTATTGTGAATCGTATAGTAGAAAACAGGGTTTTTTTTATCCATTTAAGTAAGAACTTTTTGAATATTAATTTTATTTTTCTAGAAAAAAACAAAAAAACAGCATGGAAAAATAATAGGACTAAGAATTCTCCAAGTGATCAGGGTCTCATGAGGGAACTGTCGAGCATATATATATACATACTTATATATATATATATATACACATGCATATATATATATATATATATATATATATATATATATGAAACTGATGAAGGGAGATGTTGTTGCATATCAAATGGCCATCATCCTATTATAAGTCATTTAATTTGATTTAAAGGTAACGGATGAAATTTTCTTGAAATATCTATTTAAAGACGAATTCAAAATTTAAAGTAACCAAGTAATTTACATAAGGAACATAATTAATTATATGCACATATTTTGAAATTTTTTGCATACGTGTACATGAAAAGAGTCTAGTTGGATCTATAGAATTCATTATGTATATATGTTAATGCAACCTTCGACAATATATTAAGAGCTGAATATATACTCTATATTGAGTGAATTAAGAAAATTAACATACCAATAATGAAATAACAAGCTCTCCATCTGCCAGTTTTGGATCTGAGCACAGGTCTACCTTTGAGGTCCACAGTCCCATCTTGTGTATAATCATCAGCCCCAATATTTCTACCTCCTTTCTCTAATTCTTCAGTCATCATACACACAACCAGAAATTAGAATTTTGGGAGACTTTTTTTTATTTTTATTTATAAAAATAAGAGTGCTACATATATTTCAAAGTCATGTGTGTGCCAGTTTTTATATATATTGAAGGTTTGTATATACGTGTCCTCGTAATTTCAAATATTGCTTTCATGTTGTATTTAAATTAAAATATAATTTGCTTACAACTAAAGCAAAAGTTTTTGAACATTATATACTTTTATTTTAAAAAATAAAATAAAATAAAATGTGCCTTGTCCTCATTTATATATATCTGTTGTTTGGAATGTGCTGCATCAATATTATCGATGTCCAATTATTACAAGTAACTAATTAATATTGTAGCCGGAAACAGTCATGCTAAAGAAAAGACGAGCTATCTTGTAAATACAGACACAAATATATGGCCAACTATATATGTGTTCAACTAACCACATTGTTTTGGGCTAGCTCGAAATATATATAGATGCGCAAAATGTGTATATATAAAAGATCACACTTATTTTGAAATCACTGCTTTAATCTTTAATCAATGATATTGTGTACTGGTAATATTCTGCAATATAATGAGTCACATCAAACTTGTCTTTCCGTATGATGTTGCATGGAAAATTTTGTAAGCTACAAAATGCATGCGATATTAGTAATTGACAAAGTTAAAGATTGCTAAGGAAGAATACCCATTAATTTTATGATAATACATTGGTTTAAAGTATTATAAATGTTGATATCAATGAAACAAACTGATTGCACCCAAAAAAAGAAAAAATGAAACAAATATCTTTGCTTAAAATAGAGCGCTTAGTGACATATTTGGAATTAGCCGCACAACCAATAAGGCAGTAACCTTGGATGTAGGACCAGCCATTTCCTTAAACAATTTAAAAAAAAAAAACAGATGTCACTTTGGACTACAGGGCTTTGCCGGCTTGATTATTTCAGTTTCACTAAATTTAATCACAAAATATAGCAGGTTCTAGAAAATATCCACTCTAAATAATTTTGAACAGATTCAAAATTTTAAATTTATGAATTCTGACGGTCTTTCACTTGCCACCTAGCCTCTAAGCCATTTTCGGAACCTCAACCCATTTATGATATTGGGTTTGTAGCGTGTTATGTTTATATATTTAATGAATTTTTTAGAATATATTCGAGATCTTAGTTAAAATTATTGAATTACAGTCGAACTCATATAATTAAACTTTCTATCTGCCCCTACAAAAATTGCAATTTCCTATTTGTGGATGACAAACACACTCTTATATCATGTGCTTATACTAAAACAATTTTAGACTTGGAGGTGAAAGATACTTACCAATATATATATATATATATATATCCGGAAAAATCTGTGTGTGTTTGGAATTATTCGGGAAATATGTTCCTTTTCTTTAGGTTTGAGTGATGACCCTTAATTTTTTTCTAATTAAAGCTCTAATTGTGCGAAAGAAGAATGGATTTGTTATCTGTTATACCATTCAAAAGTTGTTATACAATTTCTCATAAGAGAAACAACTTACACATAAATATCTCTTTTTTTTTAAATCGTGTTCCCCTTTTTAGTAGAGATGAGTTATGTTTGCAGTTTGTAGTAATTGCATTATTTTAATTTGTAACTGCTCCTAAACGTTGTAAGCAATGGAGTTATTTTAATTGGCAGTTTCTTTCGAGGACTATGATCTCTTCGTATGATTGTGGTTTTCGAGCAATGTCTTTGCTTTCTTAATTTATAAAAAAAAAAAAAAAAAAATTATACACACACTCACCCACATTACTAACATTGTTTATACTATCAGTTCAATTTAATGGATTATATTACCTTATAATTGTCCAGGTTATTATATTTGGCTTGCTAGGGAACAGAAGAAGTTCATCCGAATTCTCTTGGTCAAAAAATTGCATCGTATATAAAATGTTAAAATTATTTCTTATGTATATACAGTAGTGTTGTATTCCCTCAATAACTTCTTTGTATGCTTTTTCCTTTGTATTCAAAATTTCCTTACTGAAAATCCTGTCTCCGACACTAATTATGATGTTGTAAGAAACTTATGCACAAGGTCATCGTACAGAAATTAAGCTCATGTAAGAAAGGGTTTTATTTAAACGACTATGATAGTCACAGGAATAACTAGTTTTGCCATGCTTGACCCTTGACGGAAGTGAAACACACTAGTGAACTGTACTGACGTTTACTAGATCACCTAATTGGTTTCTTGAGACAACTGGTTTTAAAAAAGGGAAAATAGTCAAAAATACCCCTCTACTTTAGTATATTAACTAATTTTGCCCCTGATTATATTATAGGGTTAAATATACTCCCACCGTTAACAAAGTAAACAAAATTGCCCCCCAATTGGATGGAATCCCCCAAATTGACTTAAAATACCCAATATCAATTAAATTACCCATTTTTCCTTTAAATCCAAACCCGACCTACTAAACTAAATAAACTCATTAGGATTTAATTATTCAAAACAAAACAAGTTCTCAAATTATTCAAAGAAAAAGCCTTAGAAATAAAGAAGTTCGATCATACAGTCATTTCTCCTCCAAAAGTATTGGAACAAACAAAATAGAAATCAAATATTTATCAAATCTCTTCATATTAAGAACGATGAAGCCTGATTTGGTAAATATTTTGTTGCTATTTTGTTTGTTCCAATACTTTCGGAGGAGAAATAATTGTATGATCGAACTTCTTTTTATTTTTAAGGCTTTTTTTTTAATAATTTTTGAGAACTTATTTTTCTTTGAATAATTAATCCTAATGAGTTTATTTAGTTTAGTGGTATTCGGATTTAAAGAAAAAATGGGTAATTTAATTAAAATTGGGTATTTTAAGTCAATTTGGGGGATTCCATCAAATTAAAGGTCAATTTTGTTTACTTTGTTAATGACAGGATATATTTGGCCCTATAATATAACCAAGGGCAAAGTTAGCTAATATACTGAAGTAAAGAATATTTTAGACCCTTTTTCCTTAAAAAAATGGCTTAAAAAAACATACCATGTTAAAATCAATATTTCTTTTTTGACTCCAACTCCAAGTAAGTCATCCAATTAATAAAATCTTAAAGACATGTTTCTTCAACTAGGGTAATAATGTATTTTCTTCTACTGTCTACATATTTGTAGAACTGACCACTAGCTTCCAAATCATGCACCATAATATGAAGGAATCTTCACTTCTTGTCAAGTATCTATTGCTCAATCCCCACAGCACCCAAACAAAGAAGTCTCAAAACTATTAGCGATTAACTGGATTCTATCTTTAATAAGCAAATTTTATGTGCCAATATGTAGAAACTAAAATCATTTTCAAGTAACCAAATGTAGAAATAGATTTCACACAAATAGCTACTTCAGGTACGAGAGCAAAGAAAGAAACATAATCATTCAGGTAGGAGCAAAACCTTCAAAGGTAGAAGCAACCTGTAGGAATGTAACTACGCTGTATCACCAGTTTACCAATACTAATCATCTGTAGGAATGTAAATATAACTGTTCCATGACACTACATAGACTGCAGCAATTCAACCAGTCATCGGATCTGTTGCGACCGAACTGCTGGTGTTAACAGGGTTACTTTTTCTCCTGAGTTGATTCTTAGAAGCTGATATTAATGATATGGTCAGTGCTGTCAGTGTTCCCTCAGTCTAACCACAATTATAACCCAGAATTTCTTATTTATCAGAAACCCAAACAGCATCTGGAGAACCGTTACTGCTGTCAAAGACTGTTGCTCTGCTGCACCCATCTGCCTCGTGTTGCCCTGCCTGGATAGCCGCCTCACCACTGCTGCTGTTTGGAGCACTACCTGTATGCCTATCACCAGTCTCGTTACCATCAGAATCAAGAAAAGGGCCTTCATTTTCTGTGTAGATGCTGTAACCATTCCCCTGATTACCATTTTGAGAAGCATGACCCTGAGATGTACTAGTTGATGCCAAAACAGCACCACGGTTGGCTGAAGCAGCCCACGAACCAGAAGCCCCATAACTTCCATTTAAATTATAGAAATCAACATAACCAAGATTCTGGCTGCTCCACTGGTTTCTTGCGATACCAGGAAAGCTGTTAGCATAACCAATGCTGGCCAGAGATGGATTCATATATACCCCAGCTGCCCCACCGTAGCAAGTATAAGGATCGTAACCATAACCATAATTTAGAGCTCCGTAGCTGTTATAGGGAGTGTAACCACAAAAAGCAGGCTGCGGAAACCTGATGGGATCAGAAGAACCATAACCCGGGTAACCTCCACCACGACCATTGCCAGCAGGATTTGCTTCTTTAGGCAGGGCACGTTTTACCTCCACTAGCTTATTTTTCAGTTCATGAAAGTTTTTATGAAGAACTTTATCAGCAGCATCTTCTGAGTCAAAGGTGATGAACCCAAATCCTCGAGGGAGACCAGTGTTTGGGTCAAACATTATTACTTTATCTGTCACATTACCATAATTTTGGAAGTACTGGCAAAACTCTTCTTCAGTAAGGGATGAAGGTAAGCCACCCACAAATATTTTTCTTGTTCTGATATTTCCTTCCAGTCTTGTATCTTCACTGGCATGTGGAAGTCGCAATCTCAAGCTCTGCTGTTGTGCTCTTGGTAAAGCCCTCTTAGCTTCCACCTGAATGGAAAAACTGGAGTTTAAAGTGAAAACAGACAGACAAGTAAACAGGCATTTGGTCAGCAAGCAACTCAGATGTGGTTTAGCTAAAGCTAAGCTACAACATCACAGCTGCCAAGAAGGATTGGTCATCAAGTTTAAACACGGCTGAGAACTTTCAGAACAAGGAAAAGATTCATGTGACTCAAGCATACCCACTAGAATATCACATCTTTGAATGACTTCGGGCTCAGATAAATATATTCGATAAAGAACAAGAAAATCTAACATATTACTCCTTTAACTTTGAATAGAGTTGATGACATAGGTGCAAGTGGGATGCCATCAAGTACAGAATAACAAAAGGTCATCTAACCAATGTTCCCCAAAAGACTCAAATTCACATAGTCAGAAGTTGGGTCCTTTCTTTGAATGAATATTTCACAAAAAATGAAAAGCACAAGAAACAGAATCCTTCATTATCAAAGGAAATTTTTCCTATCCACCCCACAAAGGCAAAGCTAATCTACTGCCATTTCCACATAATCCAAATGAACAAACTGAATATTTCTTCCCTCACCCTCTCCCTTCCCTCTCCTTCATAAATTTGACGATTTGCACTAAAGCATTGCACAGCTTTTAATCATACAATCTAAGAAAAAAAATTAAAAGTAAAAGAGTGATAGATGAGCTAAGCAAGGGGAAAGGAAGTTAATACGAACACCAGCACCTAAATCCCAATTTGGGATTTGCAGAACAACTCACTGTCCTCTAGTTCCGTAAAAGGAAAGAGACATTTGAGAAAGAGGACAAAAAGGTGGATTCAAAATTTAGAGACGGTGTGGTCTATAATACACACATTATATAAATGCTTTGAGGCGACACTGAAGTCACTGCTAAGGCCAAGACAATAACACATGCTGATGCAACTAATAACAAAATTCCAAACTGCATTAAGGAGCAACTAAATCATATATTAGTTGGAAAAAAAAGAAGTCAAATTGGGATCGATCAATCTTGAAAGGTACAATAAGCCTACATGTACAAGATTGAAAAAATAAACCAACACCACAGGAAATTAGTGGCAGGCAGATTCAAAAGATTTAGAATTAGCAGGTAATTCAGAGTTAAATACAGTCTACACATTCAAGAATCTTTTACAGTAAAAAAAAAAAAGGAAAGAAAGAAATTGGTGGTCCTAAATTGGTAATCTTTCTTACCGGACGGCCATCGATGGAGTGTTTCTCCTGAAGAATGATATCAATAACAGAAGGATCAGAGAAGACAACAAAGGCAAATCCTCGAGATAAGCCAGAGACCTTGTCACGCATGATTATGGCATGGGTAACTTCTCCATAATGGCTAAAATAACCTCTTAGATTGTCTTCATTTAAGTTCCATCCTAATCCTCCAACAAATAGCTTCCCTTCATCTGAATCCATCTTCTTCAAATTCTGAAACCAAAAAAAAAAAAAAAAAGCTTTCTTCTACTAGGTAATTGTAGCGTTTACGTAAATATAGCTTATAGGTATGTATTTTCTGTGGTGTAACCAAAACTAGAAAGAGAAGGATGAAACTTTTCTGCAATTAATTCCTAGGGTTTGGGGACAGTGTGACCCAATCTCATTCGGAAAGCAAATCTTTGAACACAATTTTCCAGATTTAGGGCAGATTTGGAATCAATCTCCAAAATCCTATTCCAACTGAAACTGAAATACAAAGTATTTCTTTTTGTTAAATGGCTAAATAAATATAACCAAACCAATCTTATTTCCTTTTTTATTTTTCATAAATATATTTTGGTGCCAGTGCCACGGTGGAATTAATATGTAAAACCCTCGCCTTGTATTTTTGGATAAAAATTTGTTGAAATTAAACTTGCCGATCTTAAATATTAGTCCTTTTTTATAGATTGAACTTGTTTAAAAATATTTGAGGTTTACTGAAGACAAATTTATTTATTTATTTATTTATATTATTATTACTATTATAGGTATCCATAACTGCTAGCGTAATTCACACTATCACTTTGGCAACTTTCTGTGATCTTTTACATCTTCATGATATTCTTCCACGGCCTTCATAGTTACTATCATGTGTGTATAGCAATCTGTTTTGTTTTTTCATGTAATATTGTAAATAGAGGCATAAAAACACATACTGCACATATTTGAATATATTTGAAAGAAAAAAATCTTTCTCTTGCTCTCTGCATAATTTTATCTACTTTTTTTTTATCTCATATTGGCATTTTCAATTTGATTTGATGACATATTATTAGGACGAGTTTCTAATTTTATATCATTACCTTCGAATTGAGTTTTAATCTCCAGTTCTAGTTGGATTTAGAGGCGGACCCATGTAAAATGTTTATGGACTTTGAAAAAAATATATATATATATATATAGACACACATTAAAGAACTATCATATATTTTTAAAAAAGTCCCTTAAACATATTTATTGTAGTGGACTATTGGCCAATTTGTCCTTTATTGAGCGCGGGCGTGCAACCCAAATTCAATTTTCCCCACATTATTTTCATTTTTAGCTCACAATTAAGAAATACAAAAAATATGAAGGTGACAATTAAAAAAATATATACAACAAATATGTAGGTGGCAAGTCTCCGACAGGAACCTAACATATATAAAGTGGTACCCATACCATCCCCATTCTCAGAGCAAGCTTCATACAATTATGTAATGTAATTTATATTTATAAGCTAATACATCAGTTTTATGGATGTTTAATAAAATTTTCAAATAAGATGGTGTTAGACAAAGTCCTCATCATCTTTGAATCTTGAATTCACTTTGATTGGTTAGCCAAAAAAATACGTACTAAACATGTCTAATATTTACTTATAAAACTTTGTGCAATGATTGCTTTCATTGGATCATCTCTGATCACCAGACAATTCTTTACAATAAGAATATATTTGAATCATAAAATTATAATGAAATATATGATTTAATTAATATTTATCAAATTTGAAAAAGTGTAAAAAGAATTGTTACTTTTGGATACTAAGATCAAGCAAAGTCTTGAGAGATTTTACCTCGTGTTAAATGAGTATAGCAATTTAATTTTTAAAAAAAGGTAAAGTTGCAAAATAGTGAATTTTTCCTTGTTGCACTAATGGATGATTTTGCTAAGTGATGCAATTGATGAGTAATTTCTTTTGCACATATAGAGTTGTTTTCTCTGATATTAAAATTATATGAAACATTCTTCTATATAGATGAGAAAATAATTTTAGGTGCTCAAATTCAAGTATCTCAATTTGTTAAAGAATTAGTATACACGATAAAATAAAATAAAAAATTATAATGATGAATGAATACTTGTTGGAGGATTTATTTTTGGATTGGATTGGTATAATTCATGTTCTGTAATTATTATTTCAACTTGGTAATCACTAATTTTCTTCCATCTTATTATTGTGTCTTACAAGTTTGTTACTGTACTAGAATTTTGAAAACAGAATTGTTGTTTAATTTGAGTTATTTCAGAGACTGCTCCTTCAATTTTATTTATGACAAAAAAGTTAGTAATAACCACTTGAAGGCTTCGAGTGATCTTGAAATACTGATGTCCTTTAATATTAATATTTGTTTAAGTTTGTAACTGTTTGCAATAAATTTTCGAGGTGCTGAAAATTAATTGCAATAAAAAATAAATAAAAAAATAATTTTATTGATGAATCTTGTGAGTACAATTCTGTTGTTCTCTTGATTCATCTCTCTTATGCTTTTCCGTAATTCGAGGGCCTTCAGTAGCGTTATCTCTCAAATTGAAGGATGATTTGAACCTCCTAGAAATGTCTGTGATCTCCAGCAATGTCGAACAATACTTCAGTAGCGTATCTCTCAAATTGCAGAATGATTTGAACCTCCTAGAAATGTATGTGATCTCCAGGAATGTCGAACAGTACTTCATTGTTTCAGGTTGATCTCCAGGCAGAACTCCATTGACTACTCCTTAGAAGAACTGTGTAGTTGAAGCTGACGCTTGCTCCAATGCTTGCAGAATGTCCTCCTCTCTAGAAAATTATGTAACCCTCCTATTTATAGTTGTAGAGGGTAGAAAGTCCAAGTGTGAATGAACTCTTTTGCCTCATTCTGATTGGTTCATGTAAGTCATCAAGCTTATCACAAATGTCATGTGATAAGCTTACTTTTGATTGGTTTCAGAATTTGACTTGGATTGCCACGTCATTTGAACATATGGCATCCCCTTGTTGGTCTTGAATTTGGTTGTACTGCCACGTCATTTGACACGTGGCATGATTTTGAGACCCGATAAAAAATGACTCATGAACTTGAATTTAATAAAATAGACTTATTTAATTGTCTAGTCCAAATTAATAATTCTAGCCAAATAAATATGAATATAAATTCAAATTTGTTATGAATTTAATTCAATAAAATTTATATGTCCAGGTATAAACTTATTTATAAAGACAAGACTTGAAGTATCAGTAGAGCCAACAATCTTATGTAGACCCTTGCTTGAATTCGTTTTTCATCGTAAGTAATTTGCCTGTGTCATGTAAAAGAAAAAAAATCGACACTTTTATGTTGCATATCTTCTGAAAACTTGAGTTTCAGTTTAGTTTTTTTGCCAGATCATCAACATATATGATAACCAAGTTGCTACGTCCTTGAACTTTAGGCATTGCATACTTTGTTTAAGGACATAGACTTCTTTCATAATAATAATGCATTCAACCAATTAGATTAAGGAAACTGATATATAGGAGAAGTCAACTTCAATCCCACTTAATAAAATTATAGTAGGAAAAGAACTCTACTCTGCCTGAGAAAGAGGACTATCAATCACCGCCTCAATCTTTCTATAAAAGGAGCATTCTCCTCAACTTGTTGGGGAAAGAGATAGAAATTGATCCCTACGATGTTTTTTGATGCATTGCTGGAGTATTGGTCTGAAGTCATAGTTCGAGCAAAGAAGTCTCCAGAACTTGAAGCTTACTGAATATCTCGGTATCCATTATAACGGGTTGAAACATGTGGAATTCATGCTGACTTGAGGCGTCGTTGGCGTCATTGTCATGCTGAATTGAAGCGTCGTGCCTCTAACACCGACATAGCACCAAGAAGTTTCGTGCAGTTAGCGACGTGCATGTGGGCTCTGTCATCTCCATCATCCCCTTTTTTTGGGAAGGTTTTGAGGAGAGTTCAATCCCTTTTGCTATCAAAGGATATTTAAATGATGTCTACATGATCGGGTAAGAACCACTTGGTGAATCTTTCTCTGCAGTTGTGGCTTTGGCGACAAACCACACTTGGTGCGTCTTCACTTGCATTTTTTTAAGCTTTGACGATGATATACATGAAACATCCTCATCTTTGGCTTGACGAAGAGTAACAAAGAGCATGGAGCGTCCTCTTTTTGTAGTTGGCCGAAGATGTACTGGTGAATTCTTCTTGCAATTTGCCACATAAGGACTAGATGAAACGTCCCCTCCCTGTGGCTCGGCGAAAAGAAAAAAAACACTTGGAGCACTCCTTTGACAGCCTTGAGCATCCCCTATTGCGTCTTGAAGAGTATGTATGTGGTGCATATCATCTTACAGCTTGACGAAATTGACACGGGGTATCCCTTTCCGACTTCGGCGAGCATCTTCACAAAAATATTTTTTTCTTGATGTAAGAACAATGGAATTGCAGGCCGCTTAATTTAGCAGAAAATAGACTTCAAAGGGTAAGACATGTCAAAAAATCAGGGCCAAAATCTTTCCGGATCAGCTGAAACTAATTTTTGAAGTTGATCGGGAGATCTGCCGCACTGGCTTTCCAGCATTGGGTGCTCTGACCACAAAATTGATATCCCCAGATAGAAGTGTTAAAATTGAGGATGTTCAATGTACAAAACAGTAACTTAATGATATGCAACATATCCAAAACTCAAGGCTAAATTCCTTCTGCTTCAGCCGAAATTAATTTCTGAAGTTAATTTACAAATCTGGCATTTTGCTTCACAGCTTTGTGCAGTCTCATTGAGAACTTTGTATTTCTAATTAGGAGCATTCAAATCACGAGAGACTTAATTCTCTAGACACTACATTTTACATTCTGCAGTATACTAGAAAATTAGAGCAAAATGCCTTCTGTGGTGGTCGTAATTCATTCTTGAATCTGATGTACCAGTCTCATATGTTGGCCTCACTGCTTTATATAGTCTCCTTGGAAAATTCATATGCCCAGCTAGGATATCCGAATTGCAAGTCGCTTGATCCTAAGGAATAAGAACTCAATGGTTTGTTGTATATCAAAATTTCAGATCAAATTTCCTTCCGGATTAATCAGAATTAATTTCTCAAATTGATTTCTAAATCTGACATGTATGCTTCACAACTTGGAGTGCTCTTGTCAAAAAATTCATATATTGAGTTAAGAGCGTTCAAATCACATGCTTCTTGATCCTATAGAATTAATTTCTGAAATTGATTTCCAAGTCTGATAGGCTTACTTCACAGCTTTATGTGCTCTCACGGAAAAGTTTATATCTTAAACTAGGAGTATCCAAATTGCAAGTCTCTTGATCCTACAGAAATGGGACGGAAGGTTCTGCAATATGTAAAAATTACAGATCAAAATTCCTTCTGCATTGATCAAAATTAATTTCTGAAGCTAATTTGTAAATCTGACATGTCTACTTCACAACTTTACGAGCTCTCATTGAAAAATTCATATCTCGAGTTAAGAGCATCCAAATCATGTGATTATTGATCCTACAAAATCATAACTCAAAGATCTACAACATATCAAAAATTCAAAGCTAAATTCCTCATGGATTGAACGGAATCAATTTCTGAAATTATTACCAAGTCTGATGGGTTTGCTTCACAACTTTTGTGCGCTCTCATAAAAAAAATATATCTAGAGCTAAGAGCTTTGGAATTGCGACCAAAAAAAGTAGACCATTATGTCCATGGCTCAACAACAAGACGCACAGTCATGCAATTGTGGAAGAGACATTCAACACGGGTCGGAAAGAATACTCAGTTTCCATTCTTTTACATGTTGGGCTCTTTGTATGGGATGACGTCTAGCTCCTTTTCATCATTCTTTCTTTTATCCTTGATGTATCAAACTCTTTCAATATGAACCAATAAAATGTATTTTATACTTTTATGTGAATTGTTTCTTCTCTGTAACCATGTATGCTTCATTAATTGAAGGAACTATTGTGATAGTCAGATGAAGCCATGCCCTTTTTAATCATGAGTCTAAACTCAAAATAATACTCTAAGCTACCTACGTGTCTCAGTGAAGAGGAATAGGTACTAACTTAGTTCAGAAAAATAAGTTTTTTTAATTCTTTGGTCCATACACAGTTTAAACTCATGCGAGCCAGGAGTAACATTCAGTTTATGATTGTGAGTCATGAAGCATTTCAATTTGCAGTTTAGGCTCGTGCGCCGAGGAGTATTGTACTTTTATACTTTAGGATCATGCATCGAGGAACCTTTCAACTTTTAGTTTGGGCTCGTGCGTCAAGGAGCATTGTAATTTTGCAGTTTCGGCTCATGCATGGGGAGCATTACAACTTGAAGTTTTGGGCTCATGCATCGAGAAACATTTCAACTTGAAGATTTAGCTCGAATTTGATGAGCTTGATGACATGAAGTTTAGACTCGTGTGCCAAGGAGCATTTCAACTTGAAGATTTAGCTCAAATTTGATGAGCTTGATGACACACAGTTTAGACTCGTGTGTCAAGGAGAATTTCAACTTGCAGTTTAGGCTCGTGCGTCGAGGAGCACTGTAATTTTGTAATTTAGGCTCGTGGATCGAGGAGCATTGTGGAAAGAAATCTAGCAATGTAATTGTCCTTCTAATCCTTTGTGATGAAGCATTGTTGCACTTTGATTTGGTATTGAATTTTATGTTTTTGCAAGTTCAAGCTGATTTGCACTTGATCTTGTGTCGACTTTTGAAAATCGAAGTTTAGAAGTCCTTTCATGCGTTTGTATTTTACGAGCGACCAAACTCCCATTTTCTCTAGTATTTTTGTTGGAGAGGTTGTCTCTTTGAACGCCTTCAATGTTTTCTTCAAGGCAGAAACTTCAACTGGTTGAAAACTCCCAGACTGTAGCATCATGATCCTTTCTTCAATTTTTGGTGACACCACAAAATGGATAGGTCATAGAGCTTCTGAAACTGAACCTTTCTTATGGACCAGTTTGGCACTAGCATGGTTTGCATTAGCTGTTTATCCATCATCAATGACGATCATTCACTCTCGCACCAATGCCATATTTTTTCCTTCAGGATGAAGCATTTTGTGGTGTGATGACTGACAATGCGGTGAAATTTTCAATACTTAGGATCATTGATCTTGTTGTCTTCATCTGGTCTCTCTGATGTGGGAAGCTCAATGACCTTCTTGGCTAATAACTCTTTAAGAATTGCAGGGATTTCAAAGTCTGGGAAAGGATACACCTTTACTTTCAATTCCTTCAAGGTTGGTTGATTTTTCACTTCTCGCATTTGTTGATTTGCAGCTTTGTCTTTTAACTTTTGTCTTGTGAAGGCCTTCGTAGAATTCACGGTTACACCATGGATTCCTTAGTTTGGTATTTTGACGACTCTTTGAATTTTGTATCTTCTTCCCTTGGATCAAAGACAAGTGATGCCTTTTCATGGCTTGCAATGCTCAATTCCATGTCATGAGCGCGCGTAGATAATTCTTCAAAAGTTCGAGGTTTTATCCCTTGTAGGATATACATGAGGCCTCAATGCATTCCTTGGATACAAATCTCAAATGCAAAAGTTTCTGAGAGTTGATCCTTGCAATCTATGCTTGACGTTCGCCAAAGATTGATATAGTCAACTTCAGGCTCATCTTTACTTTGTTTGGTATTTGTTAACTCCATCATGCTAACCATTCGACGGGTGTTGTAAAAGAGACTAAGGAAATTCTTTTCAAGTTGATCCCGGGAATCAATTAACTCAGGCTCCAAGTCTGTGTACCAATCAAAGGCGTTACCTTTCAACGAGCGAACAAACTGCTTGACAAGGAGATCAACGTGTGTACCAGCACTGTTACAAGTTTTGACGAAATGGGCAATGTGTTGCCTTGGATTTCCATTCCCATCAAATTGTTGCAAATTTGGTGGCCGATGTCCAGTTGGCATCGGTAAACGCTCAATTCGCTTAGAATACAATTTTAAGTAACCTAAGGAATTTTGTGGCGGGCCGCCATGTTGAGCTTTGATGGTATTTGCGATCATGTCTTCTAGTTTTTGAACCGTTAGAGTGGCTAGTGAAATATATTTCTTTGAGCATTGAGTGTCAACTGGCTTGGTCGGAGATTCAACATCGACTTTTTCTTGCGGTGTTAGGTTGTGACTTGATCCTCCGAGGTTGTAGAGCTCTAACTTGTTCATAAGTTGGGCGATTTGATGATCTCTATCTTCTACAGACTTTTTCAAGGCTTCAATGGTTTGTACCATCATTGCAAACTTCTCGTCCATGTCAGTCGTGTCGGCCATCAAAGTATAGACCTCCGTTGAAATTGGAGAGTCTGTTGAATCCTCAGATTCACCAAGATTGAATTCAGTTTGAGAAAGTTCATCTAACAATATGGGCGCAAGGTTGCCCCCAGGGATTGCGGCTACCGCCATCACATGAGATTTGCTCTTCTTTTCCATCTCCAAAGAGGTAAAGTATTTAGATCCATCAAAGGCGCTAGTCTTAAACTTGTGTCGGATGATTGGACCCACCTGATTGAGATCAACAGATGTGGTAGAAATAACATCCTTGCATGGAACAACATTGGTCTTTTTGAAGTCCATTGCAGTAGTTGAATTTGTAGTTTTCAATTCGCAGGAAGAAGAGATGAAGAGCAGAATTTGTCCCACTGGGCGTGCAAAAATTTGTTTGCAACAAATTTTTGAGGTGCTGAAAATTAACTGCAATAAAAAATAAATAAATAAATAATTTTATTGATGAATCTTATGAGTACAATTATGTTGTTCTCTTGATTCTTCTCTCCTATGCTTTTTCGTGATTCGAGGGCCTTTAGTAGCATATCTCTCGAATTGCAGGATGATTTGATCTTCTTAGAAATGTATGTGATCTCCAGAATGTCAAACAATACTTTGTTGTTTTAGGTTGATCTCCAGGCAGAACTCCGTTGACCACTCCTTAGAAGAACTGTGTAGTCGAAGCTGATGCTTGCTCCAATACTTGCAGAATGTCCTTCTCTCCAAAAAATTATGTAACCCTCCTATTTATAGTTGTAGAGGGTAGAAAGTCCAAGTGTAAATGAACTCTTTTGCCTCATTCTGATTGGTTCATGTAAGTCATCAAGTTTATCACAAATGTCATGTGATAAGCTTACTTTTGATTGGTTCCAAAATTTGACTTGGATTGCCACGTCATTTGAACATATGACATCCCCTTGTTGGTCTTGAATTTGGTTGTACTGTCATGTTATTTGGCACGTGGCATGATTTTGAGACCCGATAAAAAATGACTCATGAACTTGAATTTAATAAAATAGACTTATTTAATTGTCTAGTCCAAATTAATAATTCAAGCCAAATAAATATGAATATAAATTCAAATTTGTTATGAATTTAATTCAATAAAATTTATGTGTCTACAGTAACCACCTGAAGTGATAATATTTTAAAGGTGTGAGGGTGATTTTTAGTACACTTAATTTATTAACTCATTGATTGAAGGTAAGTTAGTGAATTCAAATTTCATCGCATCAATAAGGTAAGATAATAAGTTAGAATCTCAATGCATCAATTTGATGATATAATAATGACTAACGCAAAATAATGTACTCCCTCTGTTCCTTTTTAATTATTAGGGATACTAAACATAGTTGTTCCAAAATAGTTGCTAGTTTCAAAATTCAAGAAATAATTGATCACAATTTTCAACTTTATCTTTAATACTTAAGTCACTTTAGAATGTGAAAAAAATAATTATTGTATATTTTTAAAAAGTACTTATCAATTAGTAGGGTTATGTTAGTCAAATTACAATCCATATTAATTTTTTCTTAATGGGTGTGCAAATCTAATTCTAACAACTAAAAAAGAACGTAGGGAGTACATTCAATGATAATTAATGAACCTTTCCCCCTTGAATCTACTTCATCCCCTGATATAAATGTGATAGAAATGCCTAATTAAATCTGAATTAAAACAAGTGATTAAATGTATAAATGTGGGCATGAAGTGATAAAATAATAATAGTAATTATTATGATAATTATATAAAAAAGAATATTATGCGTTCTCAAAACATGGTTCTTCAAAAGACAAAAGTAATTTTTACCATCAATGCAATATGAAAGGTATTGAGCATACATACACAGTCAAGCGACCTAATTTTAAATAAATTTTATAAATCCTCCATTAAAAGAATGGATTACAGAGTGAAAACGCATTTAATCTTTCAAAGTGATGTTGAGGTGAGTCACATAAATATAGTAACTAGCAATGCATGATAAATAATGAAAAATTGTGAAGCACGTACAAAAAATTATAGTTTATTCCTTGAAGAGAATGTGACTTATAATAAATATCGTGACTGTTCGCTCATTCTTGAAAGTCAATGCGTCAAGATGTGATAAAAATTATGGATAATAATATATTCATGTATGGTCTAATAAATATCACAATTTAACTTTATGGGAGGTTAAAGAGAAATAAAAAAATATTTTGACATAAGCGGTCATTATTAGTCACATATTTTTAGTAGGTATAAATATTGTAGCATGTCTTATCCTGAACTACCAAAGGGTAAAATCAAAAAATATATTTTTTTGCTTATAGAAAATTTATTCATGGCCAGAATGAATATTATTGTATGATCACATGAATTTATCATTGATCACATTCCTATAGTACCTCAACAATATATTGTTAGACCTTATAAAAATTTATGAAAGGTTAAACAAGAAACGAGTCCTGCCTATAATCATTTTGATCATGACAATAATAATATGATTTTCTCCCGGAGGAGATATTCACCATATGGATGGTGTCATAACATATTTGGTAGTATAAATTAATTGAGAGCTCTGAGAGAGCTAATATGCTACTACCTAGAGGAATGAAATTAATTTTACGTTCATACTATTGATGTTGTAATAAGTTTTAAAAGAAACTTGTTATGCTTTAAAGGCATTAGTCAATAACGAATTATATTGACACTATAAATTATAGAATGATTTAATATCTTCATATTAGTACAACTATAGCAGATAAACAATATGTATGTAAATGTTGCACATTTTTTCCTCCGAATTCGTACCACATAAATAAAAGCATGATAGAATCACATGCTTCAAAATATTAAAATTTACTGATTTTATCAGTTGCCATGACCTGTTGGTCATTCCTGTTCAAAGGTGATGCAAAAATAATTGAGAATTCATGTGCACATATATTTTTTTCAAAAAAATTTCATGAGTTCTCTTGTATTGCTTGTTCTCGTGATGAAAAATTGATTATTATACCAACTATTTTTGGGACATATAAAAGGTGGTATATATAAGCCCAGACATCTATCATATGGACCATTTACTATTATATAGTTTTAATATATGTAACTATAATTTGGTCATGTGTATGTTTGTTATCAACTTGCAATTTGACTTTTGTAAGGTTGCTTACTCAAATTATTAGAGCACAGTTCGAAATTATAAATTTATGATAATTTTTCTTGATAACGTTGGTTTAAATTCAAGTTTGTTTAGCAAAGCTTGTAAGCCTCCAATTATAGTTAAATCATTCGTTATGGAAATAAAACTCCCAAAATGAAATTTGGTAGGATAAGAGTTATTTAATGTGGAGCGGCGTTTGTATGCATCAAACCAACAAATTATAATAAGTTCCTTTGTCACAATTGATCCAGGGTCAGAAATCAAATAATTCTCATCTAGAAATTTACATGTGCGATTTATGATTCAATTGCTCTTCCATAATACACGAAGATGAGCCTGCAAATAAGGCTAGGGGTAAATGCTATATTTCCTAACATGAAGAGAAGATATAACAAGCAACTAGAACATAAGTTATATATAATGAATTATCACTGAAATGATCCTCATTTAAAAGATAATTCAAGTCAACTACCAGATCTTTTGCTGACCCAAAAGTGAATATCATATTCCAACTGCAAATGCTCCTTATAAAATTAAGATCTTGAAGGACAACGTCTATGACATGCTTAAAGTGTGATAGACTAAATGGTTTCAAAGGTAAAATTTCTTGAAGAAGGAGAAGAGCAAATGATCAAGATGGTCATAATAGTGAGACAAGTATTTTAAAAGAGCATCATAATATAATATTTCATAAAATTTTGGAAAAAGTTCAGGTATATGAAAATGATGAAAATAAAAAAATCTCGATAAATTATATCACATTGAAATGATATCAAATGACTGTTGACAGTATCTTTGATGTAATATAGCTCTCAACATCATAAATGGTAATGGGGATCTTGAATTGAAATCTGTCAAAGAATACTAATCACTTGAAAATGTGATGATTTGGACCTAAAATCCAAGAACTTCAAGACATAATGACAATGGAGTACAAATAGATTCTTGTGAGAAAAATAAAATTGGAAGATATAAAGTATAGTTTTGCCTTATTACATAAATATCTTTCACAAAATTCTGGCATTATTGCATTAATATGTGTTCTTCTGTGGTGGATGTCATAAAATTTCTTATCAGTCTGACAATACGTGAAATTTTTGAATGTATTTGAGTTGTTGTTATTATGGCTAGCTACACAATAAACTTTTTAGTAAAAAACTAATAAATTTGTCTATGCTTCGCATAGTCATGAAACTGCCTTATATTTTTTTTTAAAAATATTTTTTAATATTTGAATATGAAATTTAACTAAAGTATATTTTTGGAAAAACTACAAATACCATTCATTTTTTCCAACGAATAATTAAATATACAAGTTCATAATTTTGCAAAACGTAATTTCAAAATCTAAGGCACATTAATGTATTTAAATATCTATGAAATGTGTAACTATCCGAGGGGAAGAAAATAATTGAACATAAAAAGAATTTAACCATCTATTTTTAAAATCTAAGATTCAATGCATGAAAAAAAAAAGAACAAAATCATTTGGCAAAATCAGAATTAGTATTTTGGACTTTAATTCCATGATTCTTTCTTTAAATATAACATGCAACTCAATTGATCTTTTCATTACTTTGTGTATTTCAATCATTTGCACTCGGTTGATGTGCAATGTTCGAAAAAGTAAAAGCATTCTTGCATAGAAAAGATGAAATTTTAGGGACAAATTTACTTTTCCTCAGTCAATAAGAGAACGTCAAATTTTATGATATCAAATATGTTTATATAAAAATATTTTCAGTAAGGTGTTATACATAGACTTCAAAAAATGAAAACTCGTCAAATTGTGATTTATTAATATGGTTTGAATAATTTTTTTACTAATATAATGTGAATTATATATATATATATTTAATATGATGTTATTATAGTGATTTATGAATATAATATTTTATTTAAAAAATCAAGATAATTAAAATGTAAGAAAATATTGAAAATATTATAAAATAAAAAGGAAGAAGAAGAATATTGTAGAGAAAGATAAAAAAAGAGAAGACTTTTTATTTCTCTTGAGGGATGAAAGAATGAAGGAGAACCCCTTTATTTATAGGGGATAACTAGCCTTAACTTTTGTCACACCCCCAACTCGAGGAGGCGTGACTGACACCTGGTGCCACCCCAGATAGGAGCATACATGATGCCCAAATATAAAACAAAGGCCAGAACTGATGAGATTTAGCATAAAATAACATACTGACAGTAGTAATCAAGAAAATGTGGCAAGTAGGTATTATGCTACTAGGGTCGTCAAGACCACATACAACCAAAACGCATACACAAGGACTCATATGACCTACTACAATATTTACAACCCAACAGGTACCGTCTATGAGCCTCTAAAGAGTTTAATAAGTTTATATTGATCGGGACAGAACCCCGACCTACCCAATGTGTACACAAAATCACAAAAAGGTATCTCCGAACAAGTTGGAGCTTACCACACCTGTCTGGAACTCAACTCAACCTCGGGAACCTTGATCAACCTGACGGTTAGGACCTGCAGGCATGAATGCAGTGCCCGACTATAGGGCATCAGTACACAATGTACCGAATATGAGAGGCGACTATAAGACAAGAGTTTAGAGATAATAGATAACTGACAAAACATAGAGCGACAACCTCAAAAAAATATAACCTAGAAATCCACGTACCTGGGACATATAGGAAGCTCCAAACAACAATATAACATCACCAATCAATACAAAGATAACACAAGTGAAATATATCATCAATCAGGCACTGTCGGACCATCTCTCGGCTGTGTAGTTAGCAAGATCAATCCATCTAGGAGAACCAACGCAATCCTAGGAAGGCTCAGACATGTCGGATCACTCTCGAATCATGTCTTGATTTTACACTAAGGAGGACATCATCCTCAACCCCGTAGGTCGATCAACCCTTGGGCTCAACCCCTCAGCCGGAAATACTCATGTGCGTTGGGTATCCACAAGCCCCAAGGCCTCAATTAGAACATACAACCATAATCACAAACATTCACAATCAATTTTCACAAGTAAGGACCCTAAACAAACCCTAATCGACTCACGATGGCATCAAGAGACAAACTAATTCTAAGGGTTGCTTGACTCGACGACGTTCCTACTGGAACACGAGTATAACCCAACCTTGTGACAACATTAACCCACAAAACCACACAACCAGTAACTCAACCAAGGGTACACCTATCATGAATTCAAGGCTTCATGGGACAGCCCACACGCACGACAATAACACTAACACAAGTCTATGGAAATCATGCCGAAAAAAGAAACAAACGGCCTACACATACCTTGGACATCGATGAACCCAAGCTAGCCAAACCTCCACTCCCCAAGTACACCAAGATACTGATTAAAAGTAGAAAACAAGCCACCAACACACTGCTAGAAGATCCAACAAGAGAAACAACACAAAAGAAAGTTTACCGACTAGTTTTTCATGAATTCGGCGGTAGGAAATCTAAACTAACATTCTACCAAGATCAACAACTCCTTAAGCATCCTAAGAATACTAAGAAACAACAAAGAACAAGAACTTACCAACTAGAAACATGAAGCAGCCACCAAACTGCCGGAAACACAATTCAACGACGTGATCTACTCGAAGAATCCAACTCCCCGACACCAAAATCACTTGAACTTATGACTTCTAGCTCCAAAACCCAAATAAAACCATAGAGAGGATGTGAGAGAGGTTTCATACAAAATATGTTGCTGGAAAATGAATTTTTATAACCAACAACCGACCAAAGGGGATTAAATAATCCTCCACCGCTTTACTTATTTTTGATGTGTCTGCTTGCGCAGTCTCACTAAAACGCGAATATCTCTCTACTCCGAAGTCGGATTGATGAATGGTTTAATGTGTTGGAAACTAGACTCATAGACCTTTAATTTTCTAGGTAGTACACCCCATAAATCCTTATAGATTGGGAGAAAATACTCTAGACATTTGCCCTAAATTTCAAGAAATCTCAAGAAGGAAATTTTGCGATAACTTTTGCTGAATTACATTTTACAATTTGATCGACGTCCAATCTTAAATAAGATCATAGAGTGACTCAAATACCTCATAAAACTTTCTTCATAGCCTATTAAGTACTCTTAGTTCTATCTCAAAGTACAAATTTATTGCTTAATCTATACGGGTGTTATAACTTTTCTCCAAAGAAACAATATAGATATTCACTATAAAGCAAATACACACATTAAAAGCGTCTCTGACTGCAAGTCTTTTCAATTGCAAGTTTCTCCAATGAAAATCTATAATAGAATATATTATAACACTACCCCTTGGATGTTCATTAATAGGCAATGTGCCTCATTAAAATCTTACTAGAAAAAACCTAGTTGAAAAAATTTTTGTAAAGGAAAAAGAGTACATATATCTAATAATACGCATTTTGGCTGCATTATTAAAAATTTTACAAGAAAAACTACAGTGGGACAAAGTCTTGCAAGAGAAAAAGAGTATTACACGTATTAACTCCCCTTGATAAGAATATCAATCCAACTACTTTAATCTTCGTATTCCAATCTTGTGCACCATATTTTTACAGTTAGTAGAGTTTTGGTAAATAAATTAGCCATATTATCACTCGAATGAATCTATTGCATGTTGACATCACCATTCTTTTGGAGATTATGTGTGAAGAAAAACTTTGGTGAAGTATACTTCATTCTATCTCCTTTATGAATCCTTCCTTTAATTGTGCTATGCATGTTGCACTATCTTCATATAAGATTATGGGTATTTTGTCACATTTCAAATCATATTATTCTCAAATGAGATATATCATTGACCTTAGTCACACACATTCTCGACTTGCTTCATATATAGCTATTGTCAGGTCTTGTCGTATTAGCAAGATACATTAGTGCATCAATCACAATAAAATATGGTACTTCAGGACAAGTAACTCGCATGAATACACGTGATTCTAAAAATTCTAAAATTTGAAATAACACCTCCCAAACCATAATCTCACCAAGATCTAGTCTAGACAGGTACAAGAACTCTAACAGAATACTGACAAAATAAAATGACACAGCTTCGTCTGTGGAGAAAAATGCGGAAGCTGATGCTGAGTACTCCACACCCTTCATGAAACTTCAAACCTACCACAACCAACACCAAAAAGGTGTAGCGAAGTAGTATCAGTACACCACATGTACCAGTAGTCATCATCGACTAACTAAGATTAGTTTATGTAATAGCATATAATTTAACATGCAATCAAATTTCTCAATTTTAACAACAACTCAAACTTATACTTACAACTCAACAAGTTCATTAACTACTTCATTAATTCTTATAACTCATCAATATCCATGCATCTACCCTACGACTCTAACTATCAATCCCAACTTATATTCTGTTTCTCTCACCTCACTATAGCGGATACTTTGACCACTATAACGGTATCATGACAGCGAAAATTCGCCCACTACAACATTATCTTACTTAGGTAGTAGTCCGATTTCATTAATCATTTCCTCTTTCATCCCGTCATTTAAACATTATTAACACATCTACCTCATTTACACTTCCATTATCACTAGCCAAGTCCATTTTCATTATTTAATGACCTATCTATTGGCTCACACGATTAATTCACCATCTTTAATTTCGTTCCTACTCTTTTATCTACACGATAATAACAAATTTAAACCAGCGATCTCCTAGTAATTCACTACCATTGTTAATTTAGTTATGCTATTTTCGATAGCCCATAGTGACCGCATAAACTAAGCATTCAACCACAATGTTAATTAAATAACTCAAGTACACATACAGAAAATAATCAACCAAGCCAATGGAGTTAAGTCCTCCACAACTAATGTATATGTACATACTTGTCTCTCCCGAATTTCACACTACACTCTACACCATAATCATGTCATGTAGTACAATACCTGTACTGTATCATCATATATTACTTCTCAACTATGTCTCTCATATTATACCCAAATCATGTCAGCATATCTCATATTACACTTTTATATTTGTACATCTTTGTCATTGCATCCGTACGTATATCATACCATACCTGTACCATCTCTGTTTCACAATCATACCATCGATGATATGCCAGATACATGTCTCTGTCACATTACTGTACAAACATGCTAGAGGGTCTTATGTTTGCCCTTCCAATCATAACTTGCAGAGGACTCTAGAAATTCATGTACTGTGCACCCAGCCATATGAGCCTCTAGTCATGCCTGTCTGTGTACCCATCCATACTGCTGGCCCAGATGCTCACTTCGGGCACGAGCCACTTATATCCAATTATTCACTCACAGACTTGATCATGCTAATCTACTCGTTCGGATACTCACCTCGGGCACAAGCCTCTCGTTCTCAACATATAGATGATTCACTTTTCCATTTCACATACCACCTCATTTTCTTACTTGGTTATCATGGATTCCACTCGTCATTTTAAGAATAGTATATCTCGGTTAAATTTATTCACAAAATCACATATACAATAAGAGTTACACATTACAAGCTATAAGACAATCATGGCCGAGGCCATCGCATAATCAATTATTTATTACATCATCCATGCCCAAAATTCAATAAACATGGTGCAAACTAGCCCACTCACGAGATTGGACTTTATTGCAATGGCATCATTGTTGCCACTGCGATCTCACTGCAGTGGTTCCAGTATTGCTGCATCGGTACTATTCAGACAGTACTTAGATCCAACTTTCCACCTAGATTCCTTTCATAATGATTCCTTACAATCAGCTCACTCATTATGCACATACTTTATTAGTTAATTTCTATTGCCCATTTACCCTTCCTCCTCAAGTAACGATAATTGATTCGACACAAACCATACAATCATAACACATAAACATAGCAAGAATAAACTTATTAGTCCATTAACCCATGTGAGCACATGAACTGTCAGTACCCATGCCCATGACCATACGTCGGTCTCTTATTCAAGCACACTTTAGAGATAGCCCTTACGGTTCCCTAACTAAGGTAGAAAGCTAACGGTCTAGGTTTAAGACTCTTCGTGCCCACAAAGTTTCATATTGTGGCAATTTTGTCTCCTCTTTGCTATTTCCTTCCGATTACATTCTTCTCCTAAATACCCATGAATTTTATTCTACCTAATAATTATTAACATGAAATTTCTCCCTACTCATCAATGGCACATCAAGCAATACACACATATACAATTTGCTAATCAAAGTCTAACATATAAGTAAGTCATAGCCTACCTGGCATTGATGTCGCCCAAGCGCATGTGGTCGTCAAGTATTATAGGACGGAAGCCCCAATTATCATACACATAGAGACTTGTTAGTTCAATCGTTATAAGGTTATTACTTTATTTTCGCTATTCTAACAAAACAGTTAAAAATGAGAATTGGTTTGAAGAAATTAACTACTAAAACTTTAAATGCAAAAATAACTAAAACGGTTGCAAGCTTGGTTTTACTTTGATGATGAAAATAGGAAAATGGCACTTTTTTGGTTTCAGGTTGAGTTTTCAAGACGTGATTACACTAAAACTATTCTTCTTATGGTTGTTAGTTGTAAGTTACTATCCCATTTCTTGCCACTATCCCTAGCATCCAAGAACTATTTTATGAATCCCAACACCTATATCCCTATGGTCGCAGGAAAAACATGAAACGATGATTATGCCTACTTGTATTCAACTAAACAGGGTTGAAGGGTATATCCCTATCCTCAACAACTTCTATTCTCTCACCAATAGGTTCGAGGGTCTTTGAATTCCTTTTCTGTATTTACCTTTCACCCTTTCGATTCCCTTTTCCAAGTTCAATCAAAAGCCAACAACTTTACTTATAAGGTGATAAATCTCATAAATAATCAATTAAAAAAAAAGTAAATACAAACAACCATAATGAAGAATCGAATCTAGATTAAATCAGTCTTTCAAACATCAACCATCCACCATGGAAAAAACCCTAGAGTATGAGTTTAGCCACTCATAGACAAGTGGAAAAACACACACTTTATCGTTATCATTCGAAATAAAGAGTAAAGAAGAGAAGAAACCTAATGTAAAACTTTTTCTTCCTTCCAAATGACTTACAAGCCTCTAAAGCTGAACTACGTAATGCAAAAATGAGCAAAAGCAGCTTAACAGACAACCTAGAGGTGTTATTTATAGTTGAGCCTTCAAATGATACTTCTGTCCTTTAACACTTAGATTTAGAATCAGCAATTTCCACTCCGGAAGGGTCTGGCGTGCTGCCCTCACCATCTCACCATAGAGTTGGTTAAATTTCCAACAATTTCAGTTTTGGGATGGACCTGGTGCTCCGCCCCCATTATCTCACCAAGGACTTAACCAATTTTCTACACTTCTAACACCTCTGGCACGCCACTCTCACCATCTCACGAGAGTGTTAGTCAAATTTATGGACATTAGGACCCCTCTTGTGCATATCCCTATCTATCTTACCAGAATTTTGGGAATTTCCTCTAAATTTGGGATACTCTAGTGCTATAGATGGGGCTCCACACCATCCATAATGTTATACCCCGTAGGATTCCCGACACCTAGATGACCTATTCGCACGTTGGTTAAGCATATTTGAAGGCTATACGTGCTAGAGAAAGGCCCGGGAAAAAGATCGGACGAGAAACCTGTCGAACCATCGCGGAAGGAGCCGAGGCAGAGCCCCTCCGCGATGGCAGCGTGTCACGGAGGTGAAGCCTCTGCGATGGCTCCGTGACATGTTGGCCCTGTCCAGGCTCAAGTATATAAAGCCCCACTTCGGTCTAATTCATTTAAAACTTATGAAAACTTCCAGAAAACGCAGGGGGCAGAGAGGGACGAAGGAAGGCAATATATTATCGACCGATTACGCTGCCAAACGTTGTCCAAACTCAAATTAACCTCAGATACCGAGGTATTTAGCAGTAGAGAGCATTTCTACGGATTTGGTTTCGTGAAATACGGCCGACGGATCGTCGAGCTACCGAGCTAAGGTAAGTAGAATTGCTCCAAACTAGTGTCTATGTGTTCCTAGCTATGAAGTGAATATTTCTTCCTTCTGGACTTCTGGAAAATAGCGAGTTTTTGACCGTCTTTCGATAGGCCTAAGTTTAGGCTATAATTATATCGAAAGTGATGTCGTTCTTCAGAATAAAGTTGTATTTAGTACTGATTGACGTATATGTGAATGCAGTTGGGAGGAATAGCTGAAATACTGACCAAGTTACGCCAGTTAGTCGGGAAATCAGAAGCAAAGGTATGCAAAGCTAGTTTCCTCGGCAAGTTAGTAAATCTCGGTATAGTAAAGTAATTTAAAGGCCAGTAGAATGTTCAGAAGTCATGTGTTATGTTTATTACGAATGTTGGTACGATATTAGAAGCACCAGGTTATAATTAGCATGAAACTTACTAGCACGATATAGATTCTAGTACAAGTGTTAGGAACTGCACAGCATGCTCAGTATATGATGTAGTACAAAATGTTAGGATATTATCGTATTCAGTTGAAACCCAATAGAGCAATGTAATATCTGTAAGACATCTCAGAAGCAGACTGATAGGTTAAAATGAAGTTTAGAAAGCATATTAGAAATAACAAATCATGTTACTATAGAAACTCAGTATACAACATGGTTTTCAGCAGAAAAACTATATCTTGTTCAGCGTTAGACTCAGCATAGTATGGCAGAAGATTATATTTATACATATATACTATTATCAGTCTCAGTATGTGTTAAGTACGTACACATTACCATTACTAGTTCAGCACACAGTATGTACGGATACTTTACTACTATTAGCTTCAGTATGTGGGATATGCAGATAGTGTTACTAGTTGAGACCGTTGTATTGTTTTGGGGTTGGATTACCTAGCATCCATGACCACCCCAGGGTTAATAGCTGTATCGACTCGTCCGCCAGAGGATGAGGATACGTCGCTCTACGGAGTGGCATGCCGTCCCACAGGGGACGAAGATGGGATGCCAGTTTTCCCCATATTGTGCCTTGATCGGCCCTTATACACCCCTGTCGAGCGAATACGCCCGGGTGTTGATTCAGGAGTCCTCCGGACTCAGATGCAGTTATAGTCAGGGGCTCAGCGAGCCCAAGTGCATACCCAGGGGACCGGCAGGATGCTTATAGCTATTATAGGAGATGGGATGACCGGGGTAGGGGTATAGATTCTGTGCTGGTTGTACCTCCCGACTTATGGGGGCCGAGTAAGGTTTGTGTGAGCTATGTTATGTTATGTTATGTTATGCCATGTTACATTAGGTATGAGTAGATTGGAAGTAGAACGATACGTCTCCAGGTACGACTCCTACTCTTTCCAGTATAGTTAAGAGTAGGCATGATTTACATTATCAGACAGCTAATCTATTCCTTCCTATTTCAGTTTCATCAGTTGTACTGTTGTTTTCAGATATTTCTTTCAGTTATTGCTTTACATACTCAGTACCAGCGGTACTGATGCCCGATGGGGCGCTGCATTACTTGCCTGCAGGTACTCACAGACGAGGAGGCGATCCCTCGTGATTCCTATCAGCGATCGAGTATTCAGCTCCTGTCATTCGGAGACTGAATTCCAGAGGTGTACTTCGCTTTCTTTTGTTGTACAGTACGGGTAGGTCGGGGCCCTGTCACGATCATTTCTATTGTCATTCCTAGAGGCTTGCAGTCTGTATATATTTCCCTGTGGTCAGTTGAGTCGGTCGTGTGAGGCCGTACAGTTGTATAGCTGTTAGTACCTTTATTTCTTTTATGTTGGCCGTGTGGGGCCATAACTCTACAGTAGTGGTGACCTTGCCTGTCACGTAGCCTTCTAGTATTTTATTGTTGAGTTGCAGATAACTAGACAACATGGTGGCCTTGTCGGCCCACATAGGTTTCCCTATAGTTGCATGTTTCTGGTTAAGCTGTCATTACAGGTATAGGAGGCTATAGTCCAATGGGCCGGGGGCTGTGTTTACAGCCGTTATATCGCCCTTTATTTCCAGAAATATGAGTTAGAGCCAGCCAGGCACCAGATGTGCCCAGGCTCAGCAGTCTAGCAGTTCAGGTCCTAGTAGGGCACCAGGTGCCAGTCATACCCCCCAAGGCGGGGTGTGACAAACTTGGTATCAGAGCAGGTCGTGTCCCAAGGAGTCTACAAGCCGTGCTAAGTAGAGTCTTATCTATGGATATGTTGTGCACCACATACTATAGGCAGGAGGCTGCGGGGCATAATAGGATGGTTACCTTTCTTTCATACTCATTCGTGCCATAGCACAATACAGTACAGGGTTGGTCCTTTTAAAACTTATCATATTCTTTGAATACAGATACAAGTCAGACCAGCGAAATCCTATCCCAGGCAGAAGATCAGATATAGCAACAGGAGAGAACATCAGCCAGTTACAAGGTAACTACATCAGCAGGAGGAGGTAACAGGGACCTCCCAATGTTAATCTTTTATTGGTACCATCCCCAGTATATGTCAATAATTTCAGAATAGGAAGTCATAAGCATAACGTATAAATGAGTCGATTTATTTGTTAGATATATATATATATAAGACCTGATTAAGATAGTAGACAATATTAGATTATCAGATAAGTGTGGGAAAGAGAGGGAAATGTAGGATTCCTACCTCCATTCCTTCAGGTGTGGTACAGTTCCATGTCTTCGTTTCGTTGCAGTAAGAGAAAGTTATTCCTACCCCTTAGTTTTGATCCCAGTGTAGCAAAGGGCATAAGGATTGAGATGCTGTTGCCCAAAGCAGGCAGTAAGTGAAAGGTGGATTGGTTGATTCCAGAAAGTGTTACAAAGAGTAAGGAGCCCTTATGATTGTGTAAGTTGTGCATATCCTCACGGTAATAAGTCAAAAGAGCAAGTAAGACTACTATCTTACTCGAAGTGGGTGTAGGAGATCCGTCAATGATGGACTCCCCGTAAGAGTCAAGTTCAAGTTAGGAAAGGGTTGAATCCGCCGTGGCATGCTAACGACGGCAGGGTATGTCTGCAAGATAATAGTTATAATCTTAGCTGTTATATCAAAAGACAGGGAGATTATTTGAATAAGATGGGTCCGACTGCAAGTCAGAAGAAGTATAGGTTGGAACTTGACTGGCAACCTTATTGACAGTGTAAGGCAGGTACCTTGAACCCCATAGCCCAGTTTAAGGAAGATGAAGGTGAAGAGCATGAATACTAGATTTTGAGGGGAAATCAGAACCACCTCTAGACTGATAGAACATCGTGTATTGAGGACTAAACCTTAGACGAACAACTAAGAGACAGTAAGGTTGTAGTTTAGAATGTTGCGGTATGTCTGCCCAAGGGGAAGGTAAGAGGGTACCGAACCAGAGACTCCAATCTATAGTGGCCCAGAGATAAGGTCCAACAGTCAGTCACGGGCCTTAATATAATGCCAAGTAAGGCCACAAGGTTCGGATATTGACCCCACATTGTAAGAGTGGCAAAATTTCAAATAGCAGATCATAGCTAAAGTGCATGTGTGTGTTGCTTCCAGAATGGGATGAAAAAATCCCATGAAATGATACGAGAGGATATGAGATATCATTAGACCGTAGGAGCGGTATATCACGTGCAGTATGAAATTCGGTAAAGCATGTTAGACTACGTATCACCACAAAAATTCAGTATGTATTGTACATAGTTGTTGATATATATACATATATCTACAGATGATAGATATGATGTAAGTAGTTGGCAATGGGGGTTACAGTCATACAGATTTTGGTTAGCTGCTAAGAAATATATACAGATCGTACTGCAGGACCCCTCACCAAAAGAGAGGGTGACACGTTAAGTGGTCGTACATCGTTTTCCCAGCCTTGTAGGTGAGAATCGGCCTTAGTCAACCTAGCAGCTATTATGCGGAACACCCCGCAAGTCAGCCGACCGTCTCAGTTAGACAAACCTGTGGGTACCCCAAGAAAGAGTCCGTATCAGTAGTCAGTGACGGACTAGTACTTCAGCTGGTTCTCGTAAGGTATTCAGATACAGAGCCCTAACAGAAGGCCAGTCTTTACAGAATGGCTCATAAGATCGAGAATTTCCAAGAACAGTAATATAAATCCAAGGGGGTACGAATAAGGCGTAAGAAATTGGTAGTGCTTTGCTAGCACAGTGTTTACTAAGACAAGGAGATCGGTAGGTTCCCTATGAAGATCTAGGGACGGATCGCTTGAGAGTAGGTTGGACTAAGCACAACATCACAATTGTTCAATTAGGAGGACGAAACAGTTAGCTGTCCACAACCCCGCAGTTATGCATGAGCTACAGATGTCCGAGTAGGACATGTAGAGCATCGTTAGACTACTGCAGCATTCGGATCATCTAACCCAACTATTTAGTTAGTCGAGGTTATTCAGCCAGACTATTAGAGATCATGATCATTGTCAGGATCCTCTGATCAGATACGGGCACATGGTGTGCAGATAGTCGTTCAGGTTATCTCAGCAACAAGTAGCTTTAGCATGTGGCCGGAGGGCCAGATAAGCTATAGCTACGCCTGTAAACTACCTGTCGATCTCTTCGGCAAGACAAGTCAGTATGACCGTCAATTATATGCCGAGCTCTCTATGTATGAAAATGTTATATCAGCCAAGAAGAGGTACTGGAGCAACAATCGCTCTTAGCTATAGATCTATTAGAAGTGTGGTGTATGGGAAGCCGAGCAACAGGAGTTGGTCAGAAAGATACATCAATTGGTCAATTTAGCTGTTCATGTAATAGAAATGAAGGACAACAGAGCGGTAATTGAGAACACCGCCGTGTCGTTATCAGTTGTGAAAATAAAAAGAACGGTAGTATAAGAATCCTGACCTGGTTAGCAGGGGAAAAACGTCAGGTTTCCAGGTAACAGAGGGTGGAGTCCTGCGTTGTAAAGGCCGTCTATATGTTCCAGATGTTTCAGGGCTCCACCAGCAGATTATGAACGAGTACATTATGCCCGTTATTCTCTTCACCCCGGTATGACAAAAATGTATCATGACATCAAAGAGAACTACTGGTGGCCAGGTATGAAAAGAGAAATTGCTGAATTTGTAGCCCAGTGTCCTAACTGCCAACAGGTGAAAGTAGAACATCAGAAACTAGGCGGGTTAACTCAGGACATAGCTGTGCCTCTCTGGAAATGGGAAGCAGTGAATATGGATTTTGTGGCAGGATTACCCCGTACCAGACACAGACATGACTCGATATGGGTAATAGTTGACAGATTGACTAAATCAGCTCATTTCCTACCAGATGGAACTACTTTCTCGGCTGAAGATTATGCGGAGTTGTATATCCGAGAGATAGTCAGATTGCATGGAGTGCCAGTATCCGTTATTTCAGACAGAGGAGTGCAGTTCACGGCTAGGTCTTGGAAATCATTCTAGAAAGGGCTGGGGACGCAGATTAATCTGAGCACAGCTTCCCACCCTCAGACAGACGGACAGGCTGAGCGCACTATTCAGACGCTCGAGGATATGCTGCGAGTGTGTGTGCTAGATTATGGTGGTAGCTGGGACGAGCCTTTGCCGCTGATAGAATTTGCCTATAGTAATAGCTATCACTCGGCTATTCAGATGGCACCTTTTGAGGCTTTATACGGGTGAAAGTGCAGATCGCCGGTTGGCTGGTTTGAAGTAGGAGAATCAGCGATGATTAGGCCAGACCTTGTTCAGCAGTCAGAAGAGAAAGTAGAGTTTATCAGAGAACGCCTATTGACTGCACAGAGTCGCCAGAAACCATATGCAGATGTACGACGCAGAGATATGGAATTTAATGTGAATGACTGGGTATTTTCGAAAGTATCTCCGATGAAAGGGGTGATGAGATTCGGCAAGAAGGGTAAGCTCAGTCCAAGATTTGTTGGGCCCTATCAGATTCGTCAGAGGATAGGCCGAGTAGCATATGAGTTGAACTTGCCTCCAGAGCTAGAATCCGTTCATCCCGTCTTTCATGTGTCCATGCTGAGGAAATGCCTGGGAGACCCATCCAGAGCAGTTCCAGTCCAGGATATCTAGGTTACCAAAGAGCTGGCCTATGAAGAGATTCCAGTAACTATTCTAGACAGACAGATCCGTAGATTGAGAACTAAGGATATTGTATCTATCAAAGTACTGTGACGTAACAGGAACCAAGAGGAGATGACGTGGGAGGCTGAAGAAGATATGAAAGCTAGATATCCTCACCTATTCCAGGCCTAGTCAGACGACAGGTTTGTCCGTGTTGTTACTTATGCAGTATCTTATGGTTGTATATGTATAGATGAGAAAGATTGATGATTAGCTATCCTGTGAATCTTAAAGTATTGCATGCAGTACCTGTATTGGACTTTTCTACGTTTCAGGTTTTTAGGATAGTCCATATTACAGGGGAAACTCTGCCGGAATTTTCCTAAGTAGTGAGTTAAGTAGTCCTCTAGATAGCAGTATACATTCGAGGACGAATGTTCTTAAGGGGGGAGAATGTTATACCCCATAGGATTCCCGGCACCTAGATGACCTATTCGCATGTTGGTTAAGCATATTTGAAGGCTATACGTGCTAGAGAAAGGCCTGGGAAAAAGATCGAACGAGAAACCTGTCGAACCATCGCGGAAGGAGCCGAGGCAGAGCCCCTCCGTGATGGCAGCGTGTCACGGAGGTGAAGCCTCCGTGTTGGCTCCGTGACACGTTGGCCCTATCCAGACTCAAGTATATAAAGCCCCACTTCGGTCTAATTCATTTAAAACTTATGAAAACTTCCAGAAAATGCAGGGGGCAGAGAGGGACGAAGGAAGGTAATATATTATCGACCGATTACACTGCCAAACGTTGTCCAAACTCAAATTAACCTCAGATACCGAGGTATTTAGAAGCAGAGAGCATTTCTACGGATTTGGTTTCATGAAATACGGCCGACGGATCGTCGAGCTACCGAGCTAAGGTAAGTAGAATTGCTCCAAACTAGTGTCTATGTGTTCCTAGCTATGAAGTGAATATTTCTTCCTTCTGGACTTCTGGAAAATAATGAGTTTTTGACCGTCTTTCGATAGGCCTAAGTTTAGGCTATAATTATATCGAAAGTAATGTCGTTCTTCAGAATAAAGTTGTATTTAGTACTGATTGATGTATATGTGAATGCAGTTGGGAGGAATAGCTGAAATACTGACCAAGTTACGCCAGTTAGTCGGGAAATCAGAAGCAAAGGTATGCAAAACTAGTTTCCTCGGCAAGTTAGTAAATCTCGGTATAGTAAAGTAATTTAAAGGCCAGTAGAATGTTCAAAAGTCATGTGTTATGTTTATTACGAATGTTGGTACGAAACTTACTAGCACGATATAGATTCTAATACAAGTGTTAGGAACTGCACAGCATGCTCAGTATATGATGTAGTACAAAATGTTAGGATATTATCGTATTCAGTTGAAACCCAATAGAGCAATGTAATATCTGTAAGGCATCTCAGAAGCAGACTGATAGGTTAAAATGAAGTTTAGAAAGCATATTAGAAATAGCAAATCATGTTACTATAGAAACTCAGTATACAACATGGTTTTCAGCAGAAAAACTATATCTTGTTCAGCGTTAGACTCAGCACAGTATGGCAGAAGATTATATTTATACATATATACTATTATCAGTCTCAGTATGTGTTAAGTACGTACACATTACCATTACTAGTTCAGCACATAGTATGTACGGATACTTTACTACTATTAGCTTCAGTATGTGGGATATGCAGATAGTGTTACTAGTTGAGACCGTTGTATTGTTTTGGGGTTGGATTACCTAGCATCCATGATCGCCCCAGGGTTAATAGCTGTATCGACTCGTCCGCCAGAGGATGAGGATACGTTGCTCTATGGAGTGGCATGCCGTCCCATAGGGGACGAAGATGGGATGCCAGTTTTCCCCATATTGTGCCTTGATCGGCCCTTATACACCCCTGTCGAGCGGATACGCCCGGGTGTTGATTCAGGAGTCCTCCGGACTCAGATGCAGTTATAGTCAAGGGCTCAGCGAGCCCAAGTGCATACCTAGGGGACCGGCAGGATGCTTATAGCTATTATAGGAGATGGGATGACTGGGGTAGGGGTATAGATTCTGTGCTGGTTGTACCTTCCGGCTTATAGGGGCCGGGTAAGGTTTGTGTGAGCTATGTTATGTTATGTTATGTTATGCCATGTTACATTAGGTACGAGTAGATTGGCAGTAGAACGATACATCTCCAGGTACGACTCCTACTCTTTCTAGTATAGTTAAGAGTAGGCATGATTTACATTATCAGACAGCTAATCTATTCCTTCCTATTTCAGTTTCATCAGTTATACTATTGTTTTCAGATATTTCTTTTAGTTATTGCTTTACATACTCAGTACCAGCGGTACTGACGCCCGGTGGGGCGCTGCATTACTTGCCTGCAGGTACTCACAGATGAGGAGGCGATCCCTCGTGATTCCTGTCAGCGATCGAGTATTCAGCTCCTGTTATCCGGAGACTGAATTCCAGAGGTGTACTTCGCTGTCTTTTGTTGTAAAGTACGGGTAGGTCGGGGCCCTGTCCCGATCATTTCTATTGTTATTCCTAGAGGCTTGCAGTCTGTATATATTTCCCTGTGGTCAGTTGAGCCGGTCGTTTGAGGCCCTGCTGTTGTATAGCTGTTAGTACCTTTATTTCTTTTATGTTGGCCGTGTGGGGCCATAACTCGACAGTAGTGGTGACCTTGCCGGTCAGGAAGCCTTCTAGTATTTTATTGTTGAGTTGTAGATAACTAGACAGCATGGTGGCCTTGTCGGCCCGTATAGGTTTCCCTATAGCTGCATGTTTCTGGTTAAGCTGTCATTACAAGTACAGGAGGCTATAGGCCAATGGGCCGGGGACTGTGTTTACAGCCATTATATAGCCCTTTGTTTCCAGAAATGTGAGTTAGAGCCAGCCAGGCACCAGATGTGCCCAGGCTCAGCAGTCTAGAAGTTCAGGTCCTAGTAGGGCACCAGGTGCCAGTCATACCCCCCAAGGCGGGGTGTGACGCATAACACTAGAATTTTGGTTCTATGGATGGGGCTCTACGCCTCTCATCTCGCTAACATGTTGAGTAGATTTTCTTCTAAAGTTTTGGACCTGGTGCAGGGCGCCAGCCATAGCCCCCGAACCTTCTTCGCAGCTTCTCAAACCTTCAATCTTGATTCATGTTGGGTCCTTTTTCCTTGATTTCCTGCTCAAAACACCTCAAATCATTTGTTAGCACACAAAACACACAAACATATGAATTTATGCATTTCTTAATGATTATGAACTCAAAACAAGGTAAAAGATGGGCAAAATAAGGCAAAATGGGCATAGAAATATGCCCGACATCAGGCATGAAGCTATCATTAAGAAAGTTCCCAGCTACGTGCTCACCTCAAGTTTCGATTCTTGTGGAAGATTGTCATGGAGAAGGGTGAAGTATCGCCTCCTCTAATCTTATTCTTTCTCTCCCCTCGTTAGAAATCCTAATTTTTATTTCTTGGCCATTTTTATTCAAAACCCCTTATGGAAATAGGTTTTTAAATCCTAACCTGGATAGGATTGCAGAGTTCTTATTCGCATTGCCCGCTGCGGCGTAAAGACTTTCGCTGCTGCCATTCCGTTATAGCAGAAATAGTCCACCACAAAGGCCCTACACCTAGGCCTACCTGATTTTAACTCATCTTATATGAAATTATCATCACATAGTTATTTAAATTTGGGGACTTAACCCAGGCTTACCAAAATTTTAAATTTTACCTATGCTTAGGTCGTTAGGGTGCTATAACAACCGGATAGGTCATTACATTAGATACCAATTAAATATTCATTCATCCCTAAATGACCCTATGATAATGGCTAGGGTTTTCAGTTACCCCAGGTTGGCCCTGACACTGGATCATAGTTCCATTGCCTCCAGTCGCCACCTCAAAGGATAAAAAAGTCTCTACTTGCCTCAACCTAAACCCAAGTGTCAAATTATGAATTTTTCCTTCCATAACACTACCGAATGATTCAAATCTGTTCAAGTATATAACCTCTATGAGAATATGAATTCAATGATACCCATATTGCTATATTTATTTTTGGCTCAAAAAGTCAGGCCGACAGAAGTCACTCCGATCTCAGGAGCTAAATCTGAAATCTTCTTTCAGATTATGCTTACCCATAATGGAAAAAATCCAATCGCATGTTGCACCTCTCTTTATCCCATTTCTGTAATGTTTTTGCTGGGAGGAATCTCAATGCTTCACCGCCCCTACCTACTGGCTTGTGGTGGCTTGACCTGACTGACCCATAGTCTTTCGAATTTCTCTTTGAGTCCTACAGTTTTTTACTCATGGCCCATGTGTCCAAAGCATTCTCGATTTCCATAAAGCTTCCTTTAGCTGGTATATCAAAATATGAGGGACCCTTAATGGAATTTGAACTGCCATTATTTTAGCCAGTCTACTGCAGCGATCCATTTCCCGCCGCAGCGAAAATAGGTCCGCTGCAGCGGTATGAGAATCAGCTTAAGGGCCAAAATGACGGTTTCTAGCTCATTTTCACCCTTATACTCAAAATTTCTTAGCAAATCCTCTCAACTCCCCAGCGGTTCTTGCTTAATTTCTCAGGTAATCTTCTTCCTCATGAATCCCTTACTTCTTTTGCTGTTGAATACTTAAAATATCATGCCTATTTACTTAGGATTTGGGTAGTTATGTGGATAATAAGGGTCGATTTTCTCTTGAATTCATAGGCTAGTTTTACTAAGCATGTTGCTTGCATTTACGTCTTTAAGTGTTTCCTATCATTCTCTGCGTGTTTCTAGTTATTTTCAGGTAGTCTTGGTGTGGGTAAAGGTAGGGTTTGGGTAGGGTGGTGGTTTGGCTTCCTTGGGCCTTTCGGGCTTGAACTCGTCCATTATCAGGGTTGAAAATTATTGGTAGGGTAGGGATTAGTCTACCCCTTGCCCAATCTGTAGTTTATATAGGAAGAAACAGAGGTTAAAATTCCAACCTCCATTCTTGGGGTCGAAAGACTTCTAGGGAAGACGATGTCTACTTTTGTGAAACTTTGACCGTTGCCGTGAAATCATCATAGCGGTCCTATCCGCTATTGGGGGCTCATTGCAGCGGACACTTAACTGCTATACTGGTCCATGTAGGCAGTGAACTCCTTTCTAATTTCTGTCTATCTTTTTCCCAACCTTACCTTCTCTTATTGTCCCAATCACTTCCTAATGCTTCTTATTAATTACAGGTTATCAATATCTCTACTTCCGGTGGCAGCATCCACACCAGTGAATACATTCAAGTCATGACCGATCCAGTGCTAATTTCGGTACAATGAGCAAGCCGCCAAGGGTTTGATCCACGAGAGGGGCTTTGTGATGCAGTATGCGGTGGAGAAAGCACTAAAGTTCTATGCTCGCCTCCAGGAGTTGAGGTGGGGTCCTTTGGTTGCGGAGCCTTATGAGCAGAACGAGGTGTGGGTGCAGGAGTTCTACCCTAACCTCCCCTACGGTGGTATGGAACAGCAAGGAGTTGGTTGCTTATGTCAAGGGGAGGTAGATTATATTGACCCCAGCTGCTATTAACGAGACTTTAGGTCTGCTAAACCTTTCGAAGGAGGAGCTGAAAGCCCAAGATGTGGACGGAAATGGGCAGTGGCGATGGACACCTTAGTGGTGGAGGAGCAGAAGGCCTCGAATAATTAGGGCATCACTCAGACGGGCATTCAGGGAACTTATTTCACGATGGAGACCAGGAGGTGGCTAAATTTTATCTCCCGAAGGATTCACCGGTCCACCACTGTCACCGAAGTGACTTATGCCCCCGCACTGGTGGTGGCTTGCATTCTGAGTAGGGTGTAGTTGAATGTAGGGGTGCATATCTTAGAGGAATGGAAGTACTTTCCCTCCAACTCTACCACTAGCCTACCTTTTCCTTCTCTAATTACCCTACTGTGCAAGCAGGCTAAGGTGCATTGGGAGGCTAGTGATGTCATGGTGGCCTATGATGTGCCCTTCGATCGTTTGAGGGTGAATGGAGCTTCGGGGAGGGGCAGGAAGTAGAGGAAGACTTCTTCGGGTGATAAAGATGGAAGGGCCAGCACTTTTAGGCCTATGGGCCCTCTGGAGTGATAGAAATTGAGGTGGTTTCCATGCGCAAGCTACTGGGAGGGTTGCCCAGACCTCCCTACAGAAGCAGGCCTTCCAGTGCAGCGGCTTCGGACCCAAGGGAGATGCAGGGGGCAATTGCCGCCCTAGACCAAGCCCATGTGGAGCTCTGGGAGGACCTGGAGAATGAGAAGAAGAAGCTGCGGTCTCGAGATAAGTTCCTGGTCCGCATGTGGAAGGGGGTCAAGGAGATCCTCAAACACCTCTCTCCCAGCACCAGGACACCCCTAGCGGTCAAGTAGGACCTCTCAGAGTTCTCCTTCCTTAGCGAGTTCGAGGAGGGAGCAGCCAATAATTCTAGCAGCGTTAGTAACGAGGCTTCCAGTTAGGCAGGGCCGAAGTGTCTTCCACCCCCCTCCCCTATTTTTATGCTTTTATGACTTGATTTGGGTAGCCCCCATTTGGGGCTTGTAAGAAAATATTATCTCCCTTTCTTGGTTTTGGATTTTGGTGTTCGTTTTTTTCTTTTGGTATATGGATGCCCGTTTGGAATCCCTAGAAAATGGTCGTGTTTTGGCCCTTTGTTATTATATCAAATTGTTGTTTTCCTATATTCGCATTGTTTGTCTGTATTATAATCAACATATCTGTTGTTGCTTCCAAAAATAGGGGATTCTATAATTTTTCCTAGCAGTCCTCCACTGCAGCGATCATCTTACTACTGTAATGGACCCACTACAGCGGTCCATCCCTCACGATAGCGAGTGCATTGCAGCGAGACGCACCTCATTGCAGCGAACCTCTCTAAGAAAAATACCTGTAGGGGGTTTTTGTCCCTCTGGTCATCTTAAGTCAATTTAGCCCACTAGTTTATCTCATATCCTCTACAGTTCACACTGTCAGATATCAATTGGGCCTATTGAGATATCAATTTGAATTCTGTAGAGACCAATTAGACCCTACCCAAGCAATCGACACATTAAGATGGCACAATGGGAAGGAAATAAAGTGAAAACTTCCTAGAGGCCTTATAGCTTCCCGAAGATTAGATGTGGACGTGTACATACCAATCCGCAGGAGTTCACTCGATATTTCTCTTGTACTTTTGAGACCAGTAACCTAGATGCTCTAATACCAACTTGACACAACCCAAATGGGTGAGTCGTGCGGGCATCTCATCAATTCTAGCTCGATAGGAGAATCCTTCTCTTAACCAACAAATGAAATAAATTCAATACTACTTGACTTGCATGATACAAGTGATTCTAAAAATTATAAAAATTGAAATAACACCTCCCAAACCACGACCTTCCCAAGATCTAGTTTGGAAAGGTACAAGAGCTCTAACAGAACACTGACAAAATGAAATGACACAACTTCATCTGTGGAGAAAAATGCGGAAGCTGATGCTGAGTAATGCATGCCCTTCATGAAACTTCAAATTGCTACAACCTACACCAAAAAGGTGTGGCAAGGTAGTATCTGTACACCACACGTACCGGTAGTGTCATGACCCGAGTTGGGACTCCGAACCAAGAGACGGGACCTAGAACCACGACGGCTCCAAATCGACCCATGGCATGAACATAATAACTAAAGAGCATATATTAAAGTGGAAACTAATAACTTAAACATGAATAAGTGGAAGTCTGAATAACATAACGTAACTCAAGCGATAACATCAGAATACTAATCTCAAGTTGAACATACTAGTCTATGTCTGAAAAGCCTTTACTAACTGATGAGATGCTAGGACAAGCCCCCAACTATCTCCAAGTATGAAACAAACTGACAACATTAAATTGAAATGATAGATGCCCTAGAACAATGAGGATTCACCCAAGGTAGGGCTGGACTGAGCTGATAAGGGAAACACGCTATCGGTGAGGCTGAACTGGATCACCTGAACCTATATCATGAAATGATATATCATAGAGTATGCGGTTAGTACTTTGAATGTACTGAATATGCAAGGTAAGTAAAATATGCTGAGTAACTGTTAACTAAAATCATGTATATAAATTTAAATCATTATATCATGAGAGTAAGGATTGTATGCTAAACATTGAATCTCAGACATACATAATCATAAAACTGATTATCATAAAGGACTGCATACTGAAAATTGAATCTAAGACATACATAGTCATAAGTTGATTATCATAACTGAACATAGTGACCCAAGATTTAGAAATAGAAATCATATGACTTGTCATAGCTGAAATCGTAAGTAAAAAGCTCATAAGCTAATCATTAGGTCAAATCTACTATAAAACATAATATCATAAGTCATGAACACGAATAACTAAAATCATGAGGAAAAATGGGAGACTCTTCATAACGGACACCATCACGATAGAACTTATGTGATGCCGCAAGTATCACATTCAAGTGGGCAGAGCTGTCCAAAACCTTGCCAGCGCTAAAGACGATATCATGATATCGATATCAAGTTGAGGCCCCTTGAGGGCAGGGGAAAACTCTCAAGGGAGATACCAATGTATATGTATACCTATTTTGGCACATAGTTTTGAGACCCGTATTTTACCTAAAATTGTCCTACTCAGTGCTAGACACTACTCTCAAAAACATGCATAGTTGTCAAGCCCCACCTTGGGAGGCATGACTGGCACCTAGTGCCCTACTAGGGTTTGAACTATCCTGACTGAGCTTACACACCTTTGGTGCATGAATAAAACTAAATCTCAAATCAAGAAAATAATGGGCTATATCTCGGCTGTAAACACAGACCCCGACCGACAAGGCCTTATAGACACCTGTAAAAGAAAATAGCTAACCAGAAACAAATAATAACAGGGAATCCTATGCGGGCCGACAAGACCACCATGATGTCTAGTTATAACTGTAAAGTAAATCCATTACTAAACTAAGCTATGGCCGACAAGGTCGCTAACAACAGCTAAACAAGGCCCCATACGATCAATACACCAGATAAAACATATATAGACCCCACATGGCTAAGAACAACAAGCCACAGGGAATCAAAAATAATCTTCAAGCCTCTAGGAATGATATACTGGTCGAGACAGGGTCTCGACCTACCCGTGAACTGTACAAACAAAAGAGAGTCAATCTTCTAACTATAAGCTCCAGAGGAAAGGAGCTGACTGTCCTGCTAACTCTGGCGGAAAGCTAAGAAGATCTTGGTCCGTGTCTATCGGTACCTGCAGAAAAGTAATGCAGCGTCCTAAGAAGGGCTTCAGTACAATATGTACCGAATATTTAAGGCAGTAATCATAAGTAACCGAATAAAATAAAATGAAACTGAAAGTAACTGAAAAGAAGGGATAGGAATACTACGTAAATAACTGAACTTCCCACTCCCTAATCTATTCGTAATTAATGCAAACAAGAACCTTACTTGGCCCCCATAAGTCGGAAGGTACAATCAACATAGAATTACCCACCCGGGGCCCCCTTAAGCCCTGGTGAGTACACTTCAATCTATATACCCCTAACAAGGTCAGACTGAGTCATCTAATAACTATAGCCGTCCTATCAGTCCCTTGGGTTTGCAACTAAGCCAGCTCAGCCCCAGAACTATAGCTATGTCTGCGTCCGGTGGATTCCTTATTCTGAATCTGCACCCCGGGCACCAGGCTCGACAGGGGGTGTGGTGCCGATACGACATATAATAGTTCAGCCATGGAATGGACTATATGAGGACCTTGGACTCCATCTTCATCCCTTGCGAATGGCATACCGCTCCTTGGAGCGACGTTATCTCGCCCCTGGTAGGCATCGACACAACTATTAATCCATGGGTTGGTTATGGAGGGCTATACAGGGCAAAGTCAACCCCAAACTACACATAGGATACTGGCCTCAGCTAATAACAACTGCTCATCATAATAGATATACTGCTGGCTTTCTTACTGGGATTAAAACTGAGTTATAATACTGAAGAAACTAACTTGCCGAACAAATTTGCCTTAACATACCTGGATTGCCAATTTCTGATTAACTGGCAAGTTTCAGACCGTATTCAATAGCTCTTTCTTACTATAACCATATTACTGGGAGAATGAGACTAGTTTCAGTACTAAATTCGGCGAAAACAATAACTTTAATATGAATATTAACTATATTTCAAGTTAACAGAACATAATTGAAAACGTATAATTTCTTGAGAGTTCAGAAGGGAGAAATACTTACTTGAAGCCTATGATCGTATAGAAATTAATTTGGAGCAATTCTGAGAACTTCTACTTGGCGGGTTACAATTTGCCGGGTGAATTTTGAGAAACTAACTCCGTAGTAATGCTCCCTGCAGGCTTATAATCTGATACCTGAAGTTAATTTGAATTTGGACAGCGTTTGGTAGCAATGGAGGGGAATAACTTGAAAATGGCGAGTTTCCTTATTTAGGACGAAGGTGCTGTTTATAATTTATAAAACCAACTGAAACAATGAATTTATATAAAACTTGGGTGGTGGACATGGGGTCCGTGGAACGGACCCTGTCGCGCCAATTTATGGGCATTCCACCGTGCCCAACGCACAGGGAGGGGGTCCGTGACACGCCGCCCCTGTCGCAGCCTGCTCCGGCCTTCTCCCTTGCAACCTCAATTTTGTGCTTGTTCGACCTTTTCACGGGCCCTTTCTCGTGTACAACGAACTCTAGAATTCTCGACTAACGTATGAATAGACTGACTAAATGTTAGAAATTTACAGGGTGTAACATCCTCCCCCCCCTTAGGAACATTCATCCTCGAATGTCACTTTAGCTTACGGAATCTAACTATTTTAACTATTATTCTGGAAGAATTTTAGCAGAGTCTTCCCTGTAACATGGACTATTTGAAAACCCTGAAACGTAGAAAAGTCCAACACAGGCTCCTCACATAACACTATAGCGACCGTTTCATAACAAGATTGTAGTCAACCGCGCGATATATATAACATAATCATAAAACAACAACTGAATCAATAATTTACCTTGAATGCATAGTCTGGACTAATCCTGGAACAAATAAGGATATCTGGATCTCATATCATCCTCAGCTTCCTAGGTCATCTCTTCTCTGTTCCTGTTTCTCCAAAATACCTTAACAGAGGCAACACCTTTAGTCCTTAACCTACGAACCTACCGATCTAATATGGCCACTGGAACTTCTTCATAAGCTAACTCTTCAATAACCTGGATGTCTTCAACTGGCACAATTCGGAATGGATCTCCTATGAACTTCCGTAACATCTACACATGAAAGACCGGGTGAACAGATTCCAATTCTGAAGGCAGATCCAGCTCATATGCCACCTGGCCTACTCTCTGAAGGATTCGATATGGTCCAATAAACCTCGGGACAAGCTTGCCCTTTTTACCAAACCTCATCATGCCCTTTATTGGTGAAACTTTCAGAAATACCCAGTCGCCTATATTGAATTCCATATTTCTAAACGACGTACATTAGCATAGGATTTCTGAAGACTTTGAGCTGTTAGCAGGCGTTCTCTGATAAGATTCACTTTCTCTTTTGACTGGTGGATTATGTCTGGCTCAATTAACTCTGATTCTCCTATCTCGAACCAACCAACTAGGGACTTGCACTTCCGCCCATATAAGGCCTCATAAGGTGCCATCTGGATTGTTGAATGATAACTGTTATTGTAAGCAAATTCAATTAGGGGTAAATGCTCATCCCAACTGCCTCCAAAGTCTAACACACACGCTTGCAATATGTCCTCAAATGTTTGAATTGTACATTCTGCCTGTCCTCTATTTGAGGATGAAAGGCTATAGTCAGGTTAACCTGTGTCCCTAGGCCCTTCTGAAAGGACTGCCATAACTTAGCTGTAAACTGTGCCCCTCTGTCAGAAATGATCGATACTGGAACACCATGTAATCGAACTATCTCTCTAATATATAGTTCATCATAGTCCTCAGCTGAGAAGGTATCCCTAACTGGCAGAAAATGAGCTGACTTTATTAATATGTCGACAATCACCTAGATGGAATCAAATCTGCGTCTGGTATGGGGTAACCCAATCACAAAATCCATAGTGGTTGCTTCCCATTTCCACATAGGCACTGCTATCTCCTATGTCAATCCACTGGGCTTTTGATGCTCAGCCTTTACCTGCTGGCAGTTAGGACATGGTGCTACAAATTCTGTTACCTCCTTCTTCATTCTCGGCCACCAGTAAATCTCTTTGATGTCATAATACATCTTTGTTGAAACTGGGTGAAGAGAATAATGGGAATAATGTATTTCTACCATGATCTGCTGGCGAAGTCCTACCACATTTAGAACACAAAGGCAACCTCTACATCTCAAGACCCCATCTTTGGTTACCTCGAAAGCTGATACTTCCCCTTGCTGAACTTTATCTCTGAGCTGTACCAGGTTAGGATCTTAATAATGCCGTTCTTTTACTTCTACAACCAAGGATGATACTGTAGTATTCTGGATCACTGCTCCCCTGTCTCCCAAGTCCATTATTGGGACGACTAAGCTAGCTAACTGGTTGCAATTCTCGGGCCAGCGCTTGCTGTTCGGGCTTCAAGTATGCCAAACTTCCCATGGATTTGTGGCTGAGGGCATCTACCGCAATGTTGGCCTTTCCTGGGTGATATAAAATATTAACATCATAGTCCTTCAACAACTCTAACAAGCGATGCTACCGCAGATTCAACTCTTTCTGTGTAAAGATGTACTAGAGGCTCTTATGATCAATAAAAATATCTACGTGGACTCCATATAGATAGTGCCTCCATATTTTCAAGGAACGAATTACTGCAGCCAATTCTAGATCATGGGTGGGGTAGTTCTTTTTGTGCTTCCTCAGCTGTCTTGAAGCATAAGCAATTACCTTGCCGTGTTGCATTAGAACACATCCTAACCCGACACCCGAAGCATCATAGTACATTGCATAACCCTCTAAACCTTCTGGCAAAGCTAATACTATCGCTGATGTCAATCTATTTTTCAACTCCTGGAAACTCTATTCACATGCCTCAATCCAGTGAAATTTGGCTTCTTTCTAAGTTAACTTAGTTGGAGGTGCTGATAAGGTAGAAAACCCCTCTACGAACCATCTGTAATATCCGGCTAATCTTAGGAAACTGTGTACGCGATCGGAGTTGTGGGCCTAGGACATGTCTTTACTGCCTCAATATTCTGTGAATCTACCTAAATACCAGCCTCTGACACAATGTGACCCAAAAAGGCCACTGAATTCAGCCAAAACTCACATTTAGAAAATTTTGCATACAACTGGCGATCCCTGAGAATTTGGAGCACTCTTTGTAAATGATCTCGATGTTCTGCTTCTAAATGGGAATATACCAAAATATCATCAATAAACACTATCACAAACAAGTCCAGATACAACCTGAGATGTTGTTCATCAAATCCATGAACACTGTAGGAGCATTTGTCAGTCCAAAAGACATGACTAGAAATTCAAAGTGGCTATACCTGGTCCTGAAAGCAGTTTTGGAATGTCTTTCTCTCGAACCCAAACCTGATGATACCCAGAGCTTAAGTCAATTTTTGAGAAATATTTTGCCCCCTATAACTGGTCAAACAAGTCATCTATTCTGGGTCTTGATGGTTACTTTATTTAGTTGCCGGTAGTCTATACACATGCGGAGGGAGCCATCCGTCTTTATTACAAACAAAACTGCCACACCCCACGGTGAAGTACTCAGCCTGATGAAGCCCTTATCCAATAGATCTTTCAGCTGTTCCTTCAATTCTCTAAGCTTGGTAGGAGCCATTCGGTACAGACGGATAGATATAGGCTGAGTACCTAGTAATAAGTCGATTGCAAAGTTGATCTCCCGTTCTAGGGGAATACCAGGGAGTTTATTTGGGAATACGTCTGGAAATTCATTGATTACCGGAATGGACTGGAGAATCGAAGATTCTGCTTGAACATCCTGAACCCTGACAATATGATAAATGCATCCCTTTGCTATCAACTTTCTCGCTCAAAGATAGGAAATAAACCTACCTTTTGGCATGGCTGCTTTACCTTTCCACTCTCATACTACCTCCCCTGGAAAGTGGAATCGGATAGTCTTGATCCAAAATTCTACATTGGCATAACATGGTGCTAGCCAATCCATACCCATAATTGCATCAAAGTCAATCATTTCTAATTCCACCAAATCTTCTAGAGTCTGGCGACCAACAACCTCTACTGGGCAACCTTGTTAGATCCTTTTAGCTATAATAAAATCACCGATGGGTGTGGACACTAAAAAAGGTCGCTGAAGTAATTCTGGCGTGATACCAAACTTTTGGGACACTAATGGTGTAACATAAGACAAAGTGGAGCTTGGATCTATCAAGACATACACGGAATGAGAGCAGATGTCCAGCATACCTATCACAACATCCGACGACGACTCTGACTCCTGTCGCCCCAGTAAAGCATAAGTGCAATCTGGACCGGTGCCTGAACTAGATGCCTCTAATCTTCCTCGGCCTCTGTTGACTAGAGTTGAGGGCCTACGCCTACTAGAGGTGCTGGGGCACGTGACCCTACAAAAGATCTGTCCTATCGGTCCCGATCACTCTGACCCCTAGCAGGACAGTCCCTCATTAAGTGACCCTCAGATGTAACATGCAGAAGAACCATACCTAAATGCCCTAGGACGACGGCGACTGCAAATAAGGCAAAGTGGCAGGATAAATCTACTCTGCTCTGACCCCCTCGACTGCTGCGAACCTGACGGTCGTGAACTCTCGCTGGGTCCTGACTGCCCCTGACGACCTGATCTACCACCCTACTGCTGCTGTGGAGGTGGGGATCTGGGTGGTCTGCCTGATAGTCATGGCCTGGGTCCACCCTGGAACTCTGCCTGAATAGTCACTAGGACTAACCTTGCGGCACTACTCCTGATTTACTCTCTCTACCTCCCGTTGTCATTGCCTGATCCCCTTAATATTCTGAGCAAATACCTGAACATAGGCAATGTCCATATCCTCTCGCGGGGTAGCCATAATACAAGTCTCCACATATTCTGGATTCAGCCCCATGATAAACCGGTGCACCCTGGATGGCATGGTATCTACAAAAGCCGGTGCATGTTGGGCCAGGGAATCAAATCTCATAGCATACTCCCGAACACTCATCGAGCTAAACAAGGCCCCATACGGCCAGTACACCAGATAAAACATATATGGGCCCCACACAGCCAAGAACAACTAGACACAGGGAATCAAAAACAATCTGCAAGCCTCTAGGAATGATATACTGGTCGAGACAGGGCCCCGACCTACCCGTGAACTGTACAAACAAAAGAGAGTCAACCTTCTAACTATGAGCTCTGAAGGAATGGAGCTGACTGTCCTGCTAACTCTGGCAGAAAGATAAGAAGATCCTGGTCGGTGTCTATCGGTACCTGCAACCAAGTAATGCAGCACCCAAAAAAGGGCGTCAGTACAATATATACCGAATATGTAAGGCAGTAATCATAAGTAACTGAATAAACTGAAATGAAACTGAAAGTAACTGAAAATAAGGGATAGGAATACTACCTGAATAACTGAACTTCCCGCTGCCTAATCTATTGGTAACTAATGCAAACAAGAACCTTACTTGGCCCCCATAAGCCGGAAGGTACAATCAACATAGAATTACCCACCCGGGGCCCCCATAAGCCCTAGTAAGTACACTTCAATCTATATACCCCTAACAAGGTCAGACTGAGTCATCTAATAACTATAGCTGTCCTATCAGTCCCTTGGGTTTGCAACTGAGCCAACTCAGCCCCTGAACTGTAGCTGTGTCTGCATCCGATGGATTCCTGATTCTGAATCTGCACCCCGGGCACCAGGCTCGACAGGGGGTATGGTGCCGATTCGACATAACATAGTTCAGCCATGGAATGGACTATATGAGGACCTTGGACTCCATCTTCGTCCCTTGTGAACGACATACCACTCCTTGGAGCGACATTGTCTCGCCCCTGGCAGTCGTCGACACAACTATTAACCCAGGGGTTGGTTATGGAGGGCTATACAGGGCAAAGTCAACCCCAAACTATACATAGGATACTGGCCTCAGCTAATAACAACTGCTCATCATAATAGATATACCGCTGGCTTTCTTACTGGGATTCAAACCGAGTTATAATACTGAAGAAACTAACTTGCCGAACGAATTTGCCTTAACATACCTGGACTGCCAATTTCTGATTCATTGGCAAGTTTCAGATCGTATTCAATAGCTTTACTGTAACCATATTACTAGGAGAATGAGACTAGTTTCAGTACAAAATTCGGTGAAAATGATAACTTTTAATATGATTATTAACTATATTTTAACTTAATGGAACACAGTAAAAAACATATAATTTCTCGAGAGTTCAGAAGGGAGAAATACTTATTTGAAGCCTGTGATCATATAGGATTTAGTTTGGAGCAATTATGACAATTTTTACTCAGGGGGGTTATGATTTGCCGGGTGAATTTTGAGAAACTAACTCCGTAGTAATGCTCCCTACAGGCTTATAATTCGATACCTGAAGTTAATTTGAATTTGGACTGCGTTTGGCAGCGTAAATGGAGGAGAATAACTTGAAAATGGCGGGTTTCCTTATTTAGGATGAAGGTGCTGTTTATAATTTATAAAACCAACTGAAACAATTGAATTTATATAAAACTTAGGCAGTGGACATAGGGTCCGTGGCACGGACCCTGTCGCGCCAATTTATGGGCATGCCATGGCGCCGAACGCGCAGGGAGGGGGTCCATGACGTGCTGCCCCTGTCACGGGCCTGCTCTGGCCTTCTCCCTTGCAGCCTCGATTCCGTGCTTGTTCGGCCTTTTCCTAGGCCCTTTCTCGTACGCACCGAACTCTAAAATTTTTGACTAACTGTTAGAAATTTATGGGGTGTAACAGTAGTGCTCCTATCGTTTTTCAATGACGCTGAAATCATAATCATATGCATAGTCTGAGATCTGAACATTGGGAGTCCTGGCTCCAAACATATCATAAGTTGAATTAGGAGTATTGTGTTATACCCCGTAGAATTCCCGGCACTTAGACGACTTATTCGCACGTTGGTTAAGCATATTTGAAGGCCATACGTGCTAGGGAAAGGCCCGGGAAAAGATCGGACGAGAAACCCGTCGAACCATCGCGGGAGGAGCCGGGGCAGAACCCCTCCACGATGGCAGCGTGTCACGGAGGTGAGGCCTCCGCGATGGCTCCGTGACACGTTGCCCTTGTCCAGGCCCAAGTATATAAAGCCCCCACTGCGGTTTAAGGTCATTATTTACTTAGTGAAATTTCCAGAATCGTAGGTAAACAGAGGGAAGACGAAGAAAATTTAATATTTTCGTCCGATTACGCTGCCAAACGCTGCCCAAACCCAAATTAATCCTAGATACCAAGGTATTTAGCAGCAGAGAGCATTTCTACGGAATTAGTTTCGCGAAATACGGCCGACGAATCGGCGAGCCGCCGAACTAAAGTAAGTAGAATTGCTCTAAATTAATGTCTATGCGTTCCTAGCTGAGAAGTAAATATTTCTCCCTTCTGGGCCGCTGAAAAATAGCGAGTTTTTGACCGTCTTTCGATAAGCCTAAGTTTAGGCTATAAATTAAATCGAAAGTAACGTTGCTCTTTACAATAACATTGTATTTAGTATTGATTGACGTATTTATGAATGCAGTTGGGAGAAAACAGTAGAAGTACCGGCCGAGCCTTGTCCGACGGACGAATATTCAAAGATAAGGTATGTAAAGTTAAGTTTCCTCGGCAAGTTGAGTGACATTGAAGCAGTGTAGTAATTTACAGACCAGTAGAAGGTTCAGAAATTGATTATTGTATTATTTTGAACATTGGTGCAATATGAGCAGTTTTGGACCGTAACGTGTACGATACCTATCCGTATGATATAGATTCGAATATAAATGATTAAGATTGGCCGTATATTCAGTATGTGATATAATATGCCCTGCCAAGATATTGTTGTGTTTAGCTGAAACCTCGCAAGGTAGTACAACATCAGTAAAGCATTCCAGATATAGAATAGTAACTGTATATGGTTTAGAAAGCATGTTAGAAATAGGAAATCATGTTAATACAGAAACCTAGTGAACAACATAGCCTTCAGCAGAAACACCCGCTTGTATAGCCTTTGCCCCAGTACAGTTAGACAGGGAACTATATTCATATTTATACTTACCTGTCTCAGCATGTATCAGACACCTACAGATTGCTATTATTAGCCCAGTATATGATTTATATAATACCTTACGCCTATTAGTTTTGGCTTATGAGATACACAGACAGCATGATTAGTCGAGAGCATTGTATTGATTGGGGTTGGATTACCTAGCATTCCTGACCACCCAGGGTTAATAGCTGTATCGACTCGTCCGCCAGAGGACGAGGATACGTCGCTCTATGGAGTGATATGCCGTCCCGCAAGGGGACGAAGATGGGATGCCAGTTTCCCCATATTGTGCCTTGGTCGGCCCTTATACACCCCCGTCGAGCGGGTACGCCCGGGGTGTTGATTTAGAGTCCTTCGGACTCAGATACAGTTATAGTCAGGGGCTCAGCGAGCCCAAGTGTATACCCAGGGACCGGCAGGATGCTTATAGCCACTATAGGAGTGGGAATGACCGGGGTAGGGGCATAGATTCTGTGTTGATTGTACCTCCCGGCTTATGGGGGCCGGGTAAGGTTTGTATGTGCTGTGTTATGTTATGTATGCTATGCTATGTTATATTAGACGTGAGTGGGTTGGTATTAGAATGATACGCCTCCAGGTGTGATTCCTACTTCCTTCGGTATCAGTAAGAACAGGTACGATCTACTTCATCAGACAGTTAAGTTATTCCTCCTACTTTTGCTTCATCAGTCATATTATTGCTTTCAGATGTCGTTTTCAGTTACACTATTTTAGTTGCTTTACATACTCAGTACCAGCGGTACTGACGCCCAGTGGGGCACTGCATTACTTGCCTGCAGGTACTCCTAGACGAGCAGGTAATTCTACGTGACTCCATGTCAGCGGTTGAGTATTCAGCTCCAGTTATCCGGAGGCTGAATTTCAGAGGTGTAGTTCAGTTCCTTTTGTTGTATATAGCATGGGTAGGTCGGGGCCCTGTCCCGATCAGTTCTATTACTATTCCTAGAGGCTTGCATTCTGTATGAAATCCCTGTGGTCAGATGAGCCGGTCGTGTGGGGCCGTGCAGTTGTATAGTTGTCTTTACTCTTTCTTACTTTTGTGATGGTCGTGTGGGGCCATAGTTGTCAGTAGTGGTGACCTTGCCGGTCACGTAGCTTCTCTTTTATACCTTATGACTAAGTTGCAGATAACTAGACAGCATGGTGACCTTGTCGGCCCATATAGGTTTCCCTGAGTTACTATATTTCTGGTTAGCTGCCAAGACAGGTACAGTAGGCGATAGGCCAATGGGCCGGGGGCTATATTTACAGCCGTTATATAGCCCTTTGTTTCCAGAAATCTGAGTTAGAGCCAGCCAGGCGCCAGACGCGCCCAGGCTTAGCAGTTTAGCAGGTCAGGTCTTAGTAGGGCACCAGGTGCCAGTCGTACTCCCCCCAAGGCGGGGTGTGACATATTGACTCCAAATCATATGATTAGATGATCTTATTAACCTAAGCTAAATCATGAAAACATACTTAACTTATGTGGGCTAGCCCAAATTATAAAATCATGCATACTTCAAATAGACATCAGTAGTCAAAATCGTAGATTCATACATGGAAAATTTATAAACATTCATTCATTCTAGATATCTCATTTTACTTGAAATCATCGATCATAAGCTTGACTCTTCATAAAACTTGCATAATGGAAATAAGTTCTAATAACATGAAATCATGAATTTATAATCAAATTGTGTATAAAATTTGCCCATTAAACTTAAATCATGCTTTGGAACATTAGGGGATTATACCCATAAACATATCATAGAGAATTTCATAAGATTGGGTTAAAACCTGATAAAATCATATACTTGACTTCATGAACTTAAGGAGAAATTTGGGCATGAGAGTGAAAGGAAACTCTCATTCATAGCCCTACATACCTGGGTAGATTGATTCTCTAACTATTCTTGAAAGCCCTGGAGAATTGGGGAAGAAATTGAGGGATTCTAGCTTGATCTTCATAGGGAATATCTAACCTTTGCATGCATAGGAGTCTAAAGAATTAGATAGGTTAAACCCTCTTAGAACACTCATTTTTAGGGCTTAAAACGACGTAGTAAAGAAATTAAAAGTATAGGAGATTATAAAATTGCCCCTAAGAATCGGGCAGAAACTGAACGATTGGGTGATCTGACGATATGGATGACGGGCCGTCACATGCCGACGGTCAGTCAATACCACCGTCACCCTTAAACAGTTAGGCCGAGTTAAAAACTCCCTCTAACGGTAGAAGTGACGGGCCATCACTCCTCCGACGGTCCGTCAGGTCCACCATCAATCCTTGAATCTAGAAACACCTAATGACAATCCAAATGACGGTCCATTGATGGTCTGATGGCCGTCACCATCACCTTCAGGGCCATGAAGAATTGTCGGCCATATCGTCAGACCTGGAAATCACCAGTGATGGTCTATCTCCTGTTTGAAGATCGTCACTTGCACCATCAAGGATGTGACAGGCCGTTAGCCACAATGTCACTCCTTGCACTAGACTTGTAATTTAAGTTATTTTTCCTTTAAAAAGCTGGTTCGAGGTCCGAGGTATTACAATATTTCCCCCTTGGGAACATTCTTCCTTGAATCTTGACTTAATCATACTGGAAGGCTAGGGAAAAGAACTACAATCCTAAAATTGAACGATTATAGCTTAAAATTGACGGAGTGACTGACTCTGGACTGAAATATATAACTGAACTAAACCCACGAAATGCACATCCATGCTAAAACATGAAAGGAACTCAGAGACATGATATTGACATGAAACTGAATAATTTTCTAAGGATGAAATTTATACCTCAAGATGAAATGGGATCGGAATGGAAAAGATGCGGGTATCTAGCGATCATATCTGCTTCGGCTTCCATGTAGCTCCCTCAACAAGCTGATTCTTCCACAAAATCTTCACTGAAGCTACTTTCTTGTTTTTCAACTTTCGAACCTGATGATCAAGGATCTCAACCGGAACCTTCTCATAGGTAAGGCTATCCTTCACACTTATGCTCTCCATCGGAACAACTAACGCCGGGTCACTAATGCACTTCTTCAATACAGATACATGGAAAGCTGGATGTACCGAAACCAACTCCACTAGTAGCTCCAACTCATATTCCACTTTGTCAACTCTCCTTAGAATCCTGTAAGGACCCACATACCGGGGACTAAGCTTCCCTTTCTTTCCGAACCTTATCACCTCCTTTATGGGAGACACCTTCAGAAACACCCAATCATCAACCTCAAACTCAAGCTCTCTCAGTCTAACATCTGCATAAGATTTTTGAAAACTTGATGTCTCCCAAATTACACCTCGTAATGAGATATAAAATGGTCGATGTCAAATATAGAATCCAACAAAGGTGAAGTCGATCCCACAGGGAATATGGAAAGAACTTGAGTTAATACGAATAGCTGTTACTATCGGGTTACTTAATTCCTAAGGGGGAAAGAAATAGACTACGAAATATGAGTAAAAACTACTAAATGCTTAAGTCAAATTCGGTTTGTATTCAATTAACGACTTGACTAGGATTGTGTTCCCCTAGACTTCATTACCACAAGGCTTGTACACTAGTGATCTATTCCGGTGTTTACCATGCAATATAGGTAAGTTAGGTTCACCTAAATGGTTGGTCCCCTATCTAGATGATTATCACCATGCAACTTGGTCCGTATACGGGTGTATGCTTAATTAACCCTTACCCTTAATATCGGATTAGCTATCCCCGGACAAGTTCAATCTATTGTATAAGGATTGATAGCCTCAAATATCTGTTGTTAATCCCTTTTCCCATTCACTACCTCCTTGGTATTGTAAGTAAGAATAAGGTAAGCCCTAACATTTGCAACCGTAAAGAATTAATTAAAACAAAGGGAAAAATAATACATGCATTAAATCCCGTTCAAGAATCACTAAGTGTTTAACCTATGTGTGTTAATTCATCTTGGTTTCCACAACCTTAGTTATGGGTTTATCTACTCATGTTTGAATGATCACAATCACAAAATATTGAATAAATCATAAATGCGACTTACAAATTATCATAGAAGAAAACCAAGTAATTGAATAAAACCCCAAACTTGATGAACAAATTCCAATATTTCTTTTGATCCTCAAATTCAAGAACAAAATTGCAAACTTGGTTTCTTGAACCAAAAATAATCATACAACACCCAAAATATATGTGAAAAGTAGTAATAATAAACTGTCAAATAAAGCTAAATAGTGTATTTACAGTTCCAAAAAAATCTTTTCCTAAGTAAAACTGGAAACCAGGTCGTCAGTGCTCATGGGCTTAGTAACGATTCATTAGGACCTTTGACGAGTTGTGCCTTGCTAAAATCAGTCGTCCTCATCATCGAACCCAGTTGTGGCAACGGGTCACCTAACGACTTGTTGTGCCTGGGCACGAGTCGTTAGGCCCCTCGTGGTCTAACTCCTTCAACTTTCCAGTGTATCCCATGGTTGGTTCCAGTGATCTGCCAATGAGTCGTTTAGTCAACTAACGACTCCTTATGTCTTCTGTCGTCTTCACTGGTTACTTCTTCAATCATCCTCTCCCAATCTTCACGAGTGACTTCACGACTCGTTACCAGATGTAACGAGTCATTCCCTCAACCTGTCAGGTACACTATTTCTGCATCTTCAAAACTCAATAGTTTCCCACGACTTCAACAACGAGTCATTCTAAGTGCCAACGACTCGTGAAGTGCCTGGTTGTCACTTGTTCAGTTGTTTTAAGCATTAATTTGCCCAGTTCACTTCCAAACCTATTTTCCTGCAACATTAAACACAAAACACATCATACCTATATAAACATACCTAGAATGTGCATAGTTCTTGGTTTTAAGCATCAAAAGTGCCGTAAAATCATGGCACATCAACACCCTTAACTTAAAACTTTTGCATGTCCTTAGGCAAGATAAAATAAAATAAAATAAAATAAACTACTTCGACGCTTCAATCGAAAGAACTCTAGGAAACTTATGGCAGTCATATTTATTTGTCAAATCGAATTTTCTAACCCCTCCTTTCATCATATCAACTCAAATCACAATGCATATGCAAAATTTCCAACCATGACACAGAGGAATCAAAACATGGCAAAACATTGTCACTTGCAACCACGCACATAAATCTATAACACCGACCCAGACAATTCGCAGATGATTTTGTTGACCAAATGCTCTCACCTCAAAGAAGTCCCACACTCACACATGTGTATATGATTATTTCGATATATTTCTCTTGGGACTAGGTAAGATTCACTCTCTCTCACAAAGAAATTCTAACTGTGTGCATGCAATACCATAGGCTTGCCTTTACTTTCAATACCTCGATTTTCAGATAAGTAACCAGGATCATTATAGGACTTTCTAGGCTTGTAATGTAGGCTCAGGTTCGGGTATGATACATATGGAATTAGTAGATTAGCCCTCCTTGGCACTACGCACGTCTTGACTCCACTTTTCACCTTTTTTTCCCTATTTTCTCCCTTTTTCCTTCACTTGCTTCTTCTTTTATTTGCATTTGCAATTACGGGTAAGGTTTCTCTTCATTCAAGCATTCATTGATGTCACATCTTTCTTTTCTTTTCTTTTCTTGCTCTTTGACAACAATTTTTCTTTCTTTCTTTTCTTTTCTTGCTCTTTGACAACAATTTTTCTTTCTTTCTTTTCTTTTCGTTATGCATACCACACCCACTCTTTCCTTTTCATTACCCAAATTTTCATTCCACCCTACTCTTCTTAATCACCTCTATAATAGCCACCCTCAACTTAGGCGATTTTCCTGAGTTGAGGTTCACAGTGTCCAAGGAGGGACCAGGGCTAAAACAGGTTCATTCTTAATGAAAGTAGGTGAGTTAGTGTAAACAAAAAGAAAGGTCGATTTAAGCTCAAACATTTGGATCAAGGGATTTTTATTCTCTTTTGGTAGGTCTTTTAAGGCTAAAGTGGGCTCATAAATCAAAACCGACCTATGATCCTTTCCTAGTTTCCTATCCTCTATCTCAGTACAACTGACCAGGCAAGTTCTAGATTGACACACACAATCGAATTTAGCTATTAAACCTCACACACACGTAGCACAGGTCAACACCATCACTTCCACTAACTGCTAGTTCAGGTACAACCATACAATGGTAAACATGTTCACAGTTTCAATGCCATTCAGAGATTCACCAAGGTCATACTTATCAATTTTAACATACACATATAAAAATTTAGGAGGGGTATCAACTTATAAATCAACAAAAATCAACAAAATCGAGGTACCCGAGCCTACATTACACACATAAATCTTTCTTGACTGCTTTCAGTTCACCTAACTTTCTTCTGACTGACATAAACAAACACTAAAAAAAATAGAAAACCCTAAACGTGCCGGTTCTACTAGATATGGAACACCAGAGGAAAAAGATATCCGGAAAGAAAAACCCTCGGGTTATGTTCAGCAAAAGAATGCATAGGTATACCTCTCCACCCCCATAAAGAAAAGCATGCATCGTCCTCGACACATATATATCAGAAAAAACTAGGGAACATACCTGTGTGACCTAGGTGTCAGCTACCTAGTCGGTGGAGGGTGTAGATACTCCTCTAATGTTATCTCCAACATTACCGGCTTGACCCGGTGCATTTTTAGATCCAAAGGAGCTCGTGCCTTCTCCACGAGCTCTCGCTGCCTCAGTTTCGGCTCTCTGTCGAGCTTCCTCTCTCGAAACATACATTGCTCTCTCCATCTCACTCCGCTCTCATTTTTGCTGACAGAGCAGAGAAGCATATTCTTCAAAGCTTGCCTCCTCTTGAGGCCTCTTTCCCTTATCATGTGCCACCGGCTCCTCAGTGATAAAATCAAAAACCGGTGGTAACTCTTCTTCAAATTCATCATCTATCATAGGAAGTACCAGTGGAGGTACTGCAACTACTTGTCGTGCGTCCAAATCTGGCACCTCGACTCTGAGCGCTTCTAGCTCTACATACCATTTTGCCAATTCAGGCGCCTATAACTGTGCAAGGCGCTCATACATTCTTCTCTCGAAAGCATTCAATCGTCAGAACTGGACAATGCCTCCAACTCTTTCGTCACCCAAGGCTTTACCTGCTCCATCAGAACTATAACCTGTATAGCCGTGTGTGCCTGCTGCTTTTTGGCCTTAGCTAGCCGCCTAGCCATATGAACCAAAAACTCCTGAGAAATCATAACCAGGCTGACTGTAGTGGCTCGTGGAGGAGCAACCGGCAGTCTAGGTGCTGCTGCGGTGGATGATAACTCGGGAACATCAGCAGGTGCGGAGGTGTCCGCTGCATCTGTAGCCTCGGGTTGGATACTTGTCTCTCTACCCTCAATAAGCTTAGCCGCCAAATCAGTGAACTATGCAGCATCGGTCTGCATCCTGCTGCCAAATGCCTTTGCTAATATGGTCGCTCCAGCGGATGCAGCTTCCTGATTCCTTGCTCTCGATACCGGGTTTGTTTCATCTCGAATCAACTCAATATCTATTATCTTCTGTACCACTATTCTCTGATCAACTGATGGCAACTCTGGCACCTTTGACTCCTAATAGAGTTTATCAATCAAACAGGGGAAGGGAATTATAGTACTGTCATTGATTTCCCGCTCTCTAATCTCCTCAGCGATGTACCGCGGGAAATTAATGGCATATCCCTCCATAATACTTGCTACCAATGCCGCTCTGTCAGGTGAAAGGATGTCATCATTGCTGGTTGGTACCAGCCTGTGCCGCACCAGTGACCACCAAAATTTAGCTTGAAAGTTGAGTATAGCCTTCTTTATCTAAGACTTTGTGTCGTGCAACCATTCAACCAGCGAACCTCTTGTAGCAATGATCTGAGACAACCAAGTAGATTGTCTGATGCGCTCATGACTATTCAACTTTTTGTTCTTGACTTTCTTTAACTCGTATATCCTGTGGTTAAACTCGGCTGTGTTCATTGGAGTATGATAGTCTGGCCCATACAGTATCTTGGAGATCGTCCTCTCAGATATATCCACCGGAGTCTCTCGAACCAACACCTGCGTCAAGGAAGGCCTCTTTTTCCAGTCCTGGCCCCCTAATGCCAAACGCTGTAGTGTGGCTACATAGGCTGCATAGAATTCTCTGACTAAGCATGGGATGTAGCTTCCTGATGGCTCAGTCAACCACCTGAACCTATACTTGTCGAACACAACTTGTAGCTCTTGAAGGTCTTTCAGCCTTGTAGTGACCAGCCTCGGCTCCTCGTATATGCTCCTCTTTGGATTTCCTTTATCATTTGGAGCAATATCTCTATTATATATGGACCTCATACCATGAACACACCATCTCCGCACATTCCTTGGTTGCTCGTTTGATGTGTTCGAAGTCTCAGTCAATTCATCAACAAAGTCCCCTCGCTAAGCATGTGACTCGTCATCTATCTCTGTGTTTTGCCCAACTGTGGGGGCCTCGAGAGCAAGTGCAGCTGTAGACCTGGCATTATCATCAGTGTGGCTGGGCGGATCCCTTGCCAGTGGAGTAGGAGCATCGACCAGGGCTGTCAGATTTGAAGTTTTTTGAGCCCTAGCCCTAGTTGATCTCCTCACTAACTGCTCCTTTGATACGTCATATTCTTCCTCTGAGCTACTTGATTCTTCGGAGGAGGATGGCTCATCACGAAGTCTACGGTATGAAGGTTGACTGTGCTTAGGTACTTGTTTCTTTTCCTGACCTTTCTTGGTGTACCTCTTGGAGCCATTGTACCTGTGGAAACATTGTTAGTATATGAGATGAGATGACACAAAAACATTTTTAAACTGCTGCTCAGTGGACTTGACGAGTGACTAAACGAGTCGTTGCTCGTGAGGTCTCTCATTGTCTCATATCATACTTTATTCATGTTAGGCTAGTGTACATGACGACTGGTCCCAACAAGTCATTATCAAAAGGCAACAAGTTGTTAGGTACACTTTCTTCTCAATTTGATCTCCACTCAGAATGAGCTACACAACGAGTCATTTGTTGATCTAACAACTTGTGATGTAGCTCGTACTCAAGAATTCAGTTTACCTATACATTCATCTTCATCCACTTACCAATATTCAACTCCACAAACACAGAACTTAAATTTCTCAAACCAACCCATGTAAATTCAATTGCAATTTATTTGTTTAATCTTGCTAGGAACCATTATCATCATGATGCAAAATCGAAACAAGTACAACATTTATTTAGACCCTTGCAAGTTCGTCGAAAATATGGGTCACCAACAAAAAATCTTATTCAAGTGCAGCGACATTCACAATTGACTGGGAAAAAGTTACTCACGAGATGCTTTAGTAGAGATGGGTGTGCGATCGTGTGTGCTTGGGTACCGTCGTGAGTGCAATGTCTAGGGGTTGTTTCGATGCGGTTGGGGGATGAAGAAGAGGGAATTTTGAAGTTTGTAATAGTGCTTGGTTAAAACTTAGGTGAGAGTTTGAAATGTAAAGGAATCAGGTTTTGTGTAGTTCACATTAGATTTTCCCTAATTCCAGCCTGGGTCGGATCGGAAATGTTCATTGAAAACTAATAACGACCAGTGTAATGATTCGTTAAGTGATTAAACAAATTTTTTTGCCCTTCGTGCTATGACTGGAGTTCAACAAACTTACCTGGGACCTGACGATTCAAACAACGACTCGTGGTGTCACCCAACGAGTCGTGGCCTGAGTCGTGGTCCTTGGACTATTGTAGCTACATGACGGGTCACTTAACGAATCGTTTGGTCTCCCAATGATTCATTGAGTGAGCCGTTATCACCCTTCTTCTTTTGATTCTGCCTTTGATCCAGTGTACATGATGGAGGACCTCACGATTTGTTTTCTGAAGAGATGAATCGTTAAGTCAACCGTTGCTCCCCTGTTTTTTGCGATTCTCTTCACGATTGGACTGAACGAGTCGTCAGTTCAAACAACGAATAAATTTGTGACATTTTGCACCAACATTGAAGTTCCAAATTTTGGTTCCAACTTCAAATTTTCCATCTTAATCACCTGCACCCATCAACAAATGAAACACTATATATTTTCTTACATTTACAACTTGGGTTGCCTTCCAAGAAGCGCTTGATTTTAACGCCGCGGCACGACGTGGGTGTTTTGGCTACTCAGACTTCACCAAAACATCTCCATGGGTTTCCTCCCATGCAACGCCTGATTTAACATCACGGCACGACGCAAGTCTCTTGACTACTCAGAATTCATCAAGTAATTCGTATCCGTCCTCCAGTGCTGTGACCCTGCTGAATTCTCTTGGTTGTTTTATGGTCCGGCAAATGTTAAAGGTGATCTCTTCTTTGTTTAACCTGAATTTTAACTGGACTGCCTCCACATCTACTAGGGCCCTACCGGTTGCAAGGAATGGTCGCCCCAAAATGATGGGGACTGATCTTGGGCAGATTTATATGCCCAAGTGATACTCAAACGTATCATTTTTACCTTGTTTGTTGTGCAATGTGTATATAATATCATGTATTTGGTAATAAAATGCGAATTTATACTAACCAACATGATTAGCATTTGTTTTGCAGGATAATGTGATTTTTAAGAGCTAAAATGCGTGTTGGAACTATGTCCGAGTTGGACTTGGATGCGAGCGTGGAAAAGACCTCGGATGGCATATTTTGTAGTGGCTCCGCGATGGTGCCGTGCCACGCTGCCATCGCGGTAGCACACTGCCTGGGCAGAAATAAAAGTGGCAATTTCCAGTGTGCCTGCGCGTCAGCTCCGTGGCACGGAGATAGGCCTTCGCGATGGCCTCCGTGCCACGTTGAGGCTAATTATCCGGACCATGCAATTTCCAGAGAGTGTCTGCGTCCACGCCGTGTCATGGAGGCAGTGCTCCGCGTTGGCCTCCGTGACACGTTGCTTGTTATTCCGGGAAAAATTTCCCACTAGTATAAATAGCACACTTAGGTTATTTTTAAAGTGAGTTTTTTTAGTTTTAGTTTTTTTAGTCTGAGTTCAGAAGTGGGAGCAGGAACGTGGTTTTGTGGCAGTTGAAGAATAGAAAAGATAAGAGTTTTCTTCTCTTCCCTTCTTCTTTCCTTCAATTGTATGCATGATTCACACTCATTCTAGGATGATTAATCCAAGAATGAGTGGCTAATTCCTCTCTTGCTGAGGTTTTGAACTTGTGAAATGAATGTTGGTAATAATTGATATGGTTTCTTCTTCTTCTTGCATGTTGTTCTATTAATTCTTGTGCTTATTACATTCTTGATTGGCCACCATTAATGTATATCTAAAAAGTCCAATTTCACTCGAGAGAGCATGAAATTGGAAAGTTGTGAATTAATAGGGTATTGTTCTTAACTTGATCTGGGAAAATTGGGTTTTGATGTGCTTTCTTGATAGAAATATACTTGAAAGCCGTATTAGTCAATTTAGGAACCGGAATTGTAGTGTTAGGTCATAAATTGCATTTGATCACAGAAATGTAGATGAATGGTTTATGAATCTAAAGTGAAATTAAATACGGAAGTTTTAATTTCTAGGCAAACGTTCTTGGCTAGCAATATGAAGAAGAAGATGACCAAATTATCATGATTATTAAGTTCATTACTCGTTCTTAACCTTGGCATGTGCATATCCATTGTCTAAACTCAACATAAATAGTAGTTATTAATTTTAGTAGATAATTAGTTTAGAAACAAAACTCACTCAAATCTTGGTTGGATTGTTGTTAACATAGTTAGAAATAGAATAGAGATATAGTAAACTAGGCAGTTTTGCATATCTAGAGCAGCCTCCTTGGATCGATACTTGGCTACTTAGCCACTTTATTACTTGTTTGACCACGTACACTTGCGTGTCGGTGTATAATATATACCGAGCAGCAGACCGCGAACAGGGACCTTAGAATCAACTTCGCAGTCTAGAATCACGAAGTCTGCTGGGAATATAAATTTGTCCACCTTGACAAGCACATCAAATAGGATCCCCACCAGCTTTTTAACGGTTCTGTCGGCCATCAATAGATGCATAGTAGTCGGTGTGGGGGCTCCCAAGCCCAATTTTTTAAACACTGCTAGCGGCATCAAATTTATGCTAGCTCCCAGGTCGCAAAACGCCCTTGCAAACTCGACATCCCCAATGGTGCAAGGTATAGTAAAATCACATGGGTCTTCCTTCTTTTGAGCTAGGACCTGTGTAGTTATGGCACCACAGTGGTGCAGATTATCAGCAGGTTTATACTTACAGTCCTTTTTCTAGTGACAAGGTCCTTCATGAATTTGGCATAACTGAGCATCTACTCAAGTGCCTCAACTAATGGGATGTTCACCGACAACTGCTTAAGCATAGAGATGAAATTTGTGATACCTCCCATCTTCGAATTTCTTCTTCAAACGATGTGGGTAAGCAGGAGGAGGTCTAGGGATCGATGTAAACTTTTGTTGTCCCTCCTTCTCCTTCTCATGGGAAGCTCCCTGCTCCTTTGCATTACTTGGAGCAGTTTTCACATCTGAATCTCCAACCAAAGTTGGGTTTTCACAGTCTGCTACACTATCATCATTCATCGAGATGGGCTTTTCTAACTCCTTAATTACAACCGGCCTAGGAGGATCAACTGTTGCCTTCCCACTCCTAGTTGTGACTGCCATGCAATGCTGTCATTTTTTTGATTTTGCATTGTGTTGCTAGGACGTGTGCCTTTCTGCCTCTAATTCATTGCAACAGGCATCTTACTCATCTCTACTCAATCTGCCTAATGGCCACGACATGTGACTCCACATTTTGATTTAAACCAGAAATATCAACGCAGAGCTCCTTAAAGTGGCCATCTGTTGTCTCCATCTACTTGAGTACTTTGGACAGCATGTTTTCAACCCTTGAACCACTGGACTCTGGCTCACAGTTTCTTGGAGGAACATACGGACCGCTTCTATCATTTTTGAACTCCTCGCGCTTCTTCCAGTCTCCATTATGTATGTATTGGCCTCGGTTGTAATTATTATCCTTGTAAAAGTTCCGAACTTGGTTCCCTTGACCTTGACGCCAAGAGTCTTGGTTAGACCCTTGGGTGTTGGTCCAGAAACCCGCCCTTTGATCATTTGAATAATTAGCTTCTTCCTCAGACTCAGATTCACATCCATCATTTCTCGAGGCCTTGCCCTGAGAACCCACAACATTTACTTTCTCCGCTCCAACTCCCATCAAGTGCTTGGCAAGCAACCCCACAGTGGTGTTTATCTCTGCAATATCTTGGTCACGCTCCTCATCTTTTCTCCTTTGTTCTGCAGACGTACCAACCGCATAAGAACCAACTGGAATCTCCGACTCTCTAGTGTGCCAAACGCGGTTGGTTTTGGTGATCCTGTCAAGTAGCTCAGCAGCCTCTGCATAAGTGTGGCTCATAAAGGTTCCGCCAAAGATGGTGTCAGCCACCGCCTTAGTGTTAGCATTCAGAGATCTATAGAAGATCTCCAACAATGTATCATCTGGAATCCTGTGATTTGGCACCCTTTTGAGCTTCTTATTGAAACGCAGCCAGGTCTTATGAAGTGCCTCTGAATTTAATTGTCTGAAGTTATATATTTCATCTTTCAACTGGAACACTTTGGAAGGTGGGAAGAATCTTTCAAGAAAAGCTCTCTTAAATTCCCCCCAAGTAGTGATGGAATCATTTGACAGCTCAGTCAACCACATTGTTGCCTCACTTCCTAGTGAGAAGGGAAATAACCTCAGTCTGATTGCGTCCTAGCTCACTCCCGGTTGTTTGTATGCCTTACATATACCCACAAAATTTTTCAAGTGAGCATGGGCATCATCAGATGCATGCATCGCAAATATTTCCTTCATGTTGAGTAGTTGGATCATTGCACTGGTAATATCAAACTTTACCCCAACAGGCAAGGGAGGAGGGACTATAGCTCCAGTGGCACCGGCTTTGTATATATCGGCATCATCTTCCTCATCGAAATACTGGTGTCTCTATTGTTCTAGACCTCTGTGTCATCTAGATCGCTCTGCTTTTGCAGCTAGACATTGCTCTTCAGCAACTCTAGCTAACTCATGATCTCTAGCCCGAGCCTGCTCCTCAGCCAACATTCTCGCTGTGGCTTGGTCCACGGTTTCCTGCTCTTGGATGTTGGCCATTCTTCTCAAGTTTCTTAACGTCTGCTCAAGTTCATGATCAATTGGAACCAGTGGATTTCCTTGGCTCCTACTATCGGGCAGGCACGAACCTAAGACCTGTTAAAGACAAAAACAAAAACAACAAAATAAAAAGGAAGTAAGAACCAACAGTAAAGCAAACATAATTAACAAAATCCTTAGTCGTATTCCACGACAACGGCGCCAAAATTTGATGTCTCCCAAATTACACCTCGTAATGAGATATAAAGCAGTTGATGTCAAATATAGAACCCAACGAAGGTTGAGGTTGATCCCACAGGGAATAAGAAAAGAACTTGAGTTAATGCGAATAGTTGTTACTATCGGGTTACTTATTTCCTAAGGGGGAAAGAAATAGACTATGAAATATGAGTAATAACTACTAAATGATTAAGTCAAATTCGGCTTGTATTCAATTAACGACTTGACTAGGATTGTGTTTCCCAAGACTTCATAACCACAAGGCTTATACACTAGTGATCTATTCCGGTGTTTAACATGCAATATCGATAAGTTAGGTTCACCTAAATGGTTGGTCCCCTATCTAGATGATTATCACCACGCAACTTGGTCCGTATACGGGTGTACGCTTAATTAACCCTTACCCTTAATATCGGATTAGCTATTCCCGGACAAGTTCCAATTATTAGATGAGGGTTGATAACCTCAAATCTCCGTTGTTAATCCCTTTTCCCATTCACTACCTCATTGGTATTGTAAGTAAGAATAAGGCAAGCCCTAACGTTTGCAACCGTCACGAATCAATTAAAATGAAGGGAAAAATAATACATGCATTAAACCTCATTCAAGAATCACTAAGTGTTTAACCTATCTGTATTAATTCATCTTGGTTCCCACAACTCTAGTTATGAGTTTAGCTACTCATGTTTGAATAATCACAATCACAAAATATTGAATAAATCATTATTGCAACTTACAAATTATCATAGAAGAAAATCAAGTAATTGAATAAAACCGCAAACTTGATGAATAAATTTCAATATTGCTTTTGATCCTCAAATTCAAGAACAAAATTGCAAACTTTGTTTCTTGAACCAAAAATAATCGTACAGCACCCAAAATCTATGTGAAAAGTAGTAATAATAAACTGTCTGTCGAAAATAAACCTAAATAGTGTATTTATAGTTCCAAGGAAACCTTTTCCTAACTAAAATTGGAAACCATGTCGTCAGTGATCACAGGCTTGGTAACGATTCCTTAGGACCTTTGACGAGTCGTGCCTTGCTAAAATCAGTCATCCTCAGCATCGAACCCAGTTGTGGCAACGGGTCACCTAACGACTCATTGTGCCTGGGCACGAGTTGTTAAGCCCCTCATGGTCTAACTCCTTCAACTTTATAGTGTATCCCATGGTTAGTTCCAGTGATCTGCCAATGAGTCGTTTAGTCAACTAACGACTCGTTATGTCTTCCGTCATCTTCACTAGTTACTTCTTCAATCATTCCTCTCCCAGTCTTCATGAGTGACTTCACGACTTGTTACCAGATGTAACGAGTCGTTCCCTCAACCCGTCAGGCACACTATTTCTGCATCTTCAAAACTCAATAGTTTCCCACAACTTCAGCAACGAGTCGTGCTAAGTTCCAATGACTCGTGAAGTGCCTGGCAGTTACTTGTTCAGTTGTTTTAAGCATTAATTTGCCCAGTTCACTTCCGAACCTGTTTTCCTGCAACATTAAACACAAAACACATCATACCTATATAAACATACCTAGAATGTGCATAGTTTCTTGGTTTTAAGCATCAAAAGTGCTGTAAAATCACGGCACATCATGACTTTGAGCTGTTTTCAGCCTTTCTCTAATAAGCTGGACTTTTCCATGGACTCATGAACTAAATCTAGCCCTATCAATGTAGCTTCACCTACCTCAAACCATCCAATAGGTTATCTACATCTCTGCCCGTAAAGAGCCTCAAATGGAGCCATCTGAATGCTGGAGTGGTAACTGTTATTGTAAGAAAACTCGATGAGAGGAAAGTGATCATCCCAACTACCCTTGAAATAAATTATACACGCTCTCAACATATACTCAAGAGTCTGAATGATTCACTCGGCCTGACCATCTATCTGAGGGTGAAAAGTTGTGCTAAGCTTTACCTGAGTACCCAGACCCTTCTGAAAAGACCTCCAAAACTGAGAGGTAAACTGAGTACCTCTATCTGAGATGATGGACAAGGGAACACCATGCAACTGAAATAACTCCTGAATGTACAATCTAGCATAATCCTCAGCTGAATCGGTAGTTTTGACTAGTAAGAAGTAAGTTGATTTGGTCAACCTGTCTATAACCACCCATATAGAGTCGTACTATCGGCTTGTACGAGGCAATCCTGTAATGAAGTCCATGTTTATATCTTTGCACTTTCAAGTAGGAATACTAATATCCTGAAGCACACCCCCGGTCTCTGATGCTCAATCTTCACCTACTTGTAATTCGGACACTTCGCTACGAATTCCGCTATGTCCTTCTTCGTGCCATTCCACCAATAGACTTCCTGTAGGTCACGGTACATCTTGGTGGCACTTAGGTGGATAGAATACTAAGAGCCATGAGCCTCGTCCAACATCCTCTCTCAGCTCATCAACAACTGGCACGCACTATCGACCCTAATATCGGAGTACACAATCTCCCCTTGGGAGAAAACCTCCACCTTCTAATTTTGGACAACTTCATTTAGCTTTACCAAGATAGGATCTCGGTCACCAATGAAGATTCTGACCCATTTTGAACCACGACACCACTATCTGTCGAGTCAAAAAGGTGAACCTGTCACGACCCGAACATAGGCCTGAATCGAGACACGGGACAAAGAACTCCGAGAGGCTCCAAGTCAACCCATGGCATGAACATGGCACTAAAACCATCATAATCAAGTGGAAGTTTAACATATATAACAAAGCATAAGTCTGAAAATATATTAACATCTAGACATCTTAATATATAACACAATCCTGAAGCGGAATACACAGTACGTCTGATAAGCCTCTACATATTGATGAGTTGATGGGACAAGACCCCAACTAACTCACTAAAGACTGAAACTAAAAGAACATAATTGTAGATAACTGAATATCCTCGAAGGATGAGGACTCACCAATACTGGGTAGACAGGTCTGAGAGAGGAGCAAGACTAATGATGTGGCTAAGACTGATCCCTCGGACCTATATTATGAACGATACAACATAGAGTATGCAGTCAGTACTTGGAATGTACTGAGTATGCAAGGTAAGTAAAACGGATAGTTAAAAATACATAAGAGTTCATAAGAGTAGGACAACGCGTTCATAAAGTAAATATCATAAAGTAAACATAAGGGCTCAAGGTTTTAAAAACATTCATAAATCAGTCATAATAATAATCATAGGAGAAAAGATTCGTTAAACATGACTTGAGAAAAAGTAACATAAACATAACCATGAATAAATCATGAGAAACAATGGGAGGACTCGTCTTAACTGACACCATCATGATAGAGCCTTACATGATGCCCCACTATTTTGCCCAAGTGGTCAGGACCATCCCCGGCTTGCCAGGAAGGGGGACGCGCATGCATGATGATATCATAGGGATCCAATAATAAATATATATACACATACAATGGCATGTAGTTTTGAGACCATGGGGTTTTCCTTTGAACGCTGGTGCTAGGCACTGCTCCCAAAAACTTGTACATGGGGCTCAAATCGTAATCGTAAAATCATTCATGAAGTTCATGGCCAAATAAATAATAACATGATGGATCCCACTTGAAATACATGATTAGCCATGAATAAGGACCCGTGAATCAGCCAAAAGTCATAATTCCATAAATCATGAATTCTATGCATACTTGTAAAACATGTATATACTTGATATTTATAAATCCATGAGGAGTACTTGAGAGAAATTATATCATAAATCATAAATCATAATTTAGGGCTTAAGAAGATCAAGATCATAATGTAACCATAAAACGACTTTTCATTAAATTTACATAGTTGGCATAATTTAATTAGAAGTTGAAACTATAATTTAATAATCAAATTAATGATAAAATCTAACCATAAATCATAAAACATGATTTGACACATGAAAGGAGTTGACCTATAGATAGATCATTGAGAATTTCACAAGAATTGAAATAAACCCCAGAAGATCATAAAACTTGAATCTAGAATTGAAATCCATGAAATTGAGAAGAATTAAGAGAATGAGAGTGAAAGGAACTCTCATTCATAGCCTCACATAGCTGGGTAAATTGAATTCACACTCCCACTTGAAAGCCCAAAGAAAATTGGAGAGAATTTGATGAAATTCCTCAAACTTGATATTCAAGGAAGGCTCTAGTTTGCATGCATGGAGTTGGGATACTTAGAATAAGTTTATACCCCTTAAAACCCTACTAACTGAGCTTAAAACAACATAGTTTAGGACCTTAGGGCTTAGAAATGACAAAATAGCCTTAATGAAAAACCTGAACAATTTGCATTGCTAGTGACAATGACTGGTCCAATGAGTCGTTACAAGCTCCCACGAGTCATTGCTTTCCTCATTGCTTCAGCCCAAGTTTCAGTCCCAGACCTACTACCATGACAGGTACCATGAGTCGTACCCAGCTTAACGACTCGTGGAAACCATCCGTTGCCACCACTTTCCATTTTCCGAAAACCTTCCAATGGGACCATACAACGACTCGTCCCTTCGAACAACAAGTCGTCCTATGACTCGTGCCATCCCTTTTTACCAAGACCATCCTCCCAACGACCCCCTTACAACGACCCGTTTCATACACTAACGGGTCATTCTGAGACTCTTTACTTCCTAGTCCTACTCTGCAGATTCTCACTACAACACCTCCAATGGGTCACTAGTCCTACCAACGATCCGTACAATGAGTCATTTTGAGAAGAAATTTCAGATTTTTTGCTACTTTTCATTTCAAATCCCTAGTCTAGCCTTAGGCACTTCTGGGGTATTACAATATCTACTCCTTGGGAACATTCGTCCTCGAATGTGGTAAACATACTGAAAAGCTAGGAAATGCAACTACCATGCCAAATACGGAACATTTAAGTTGAAAACTGGCGGAGTAACTAACTCCGGGCCAGAATACATGACTGATCTGAATTCATAAATTACACATACATACATTGACATGAAGGAAATTGGGGAAACATGAACTGAACATGAAACTGAATAGAGTACTAAGGAGGAAACTGATACCTTAATCTATAACTGAGCTGGTAGGGAATAGATGTGGGTATCTAGCCATCATATTTGCTTCGGCTTCCAACGTAGCTCCCTCAACATGCTAGTTCCTCCGCAACACCTTCACTGAAGCTACTTCTTTGTTTCTTAGCTCCCGAACCTGATGATCAAGTATTTCCACCGGAACCTCCTACTAGCTGAGGCTGTCCTTCACACTTACACTCTCCACCGGAACAACTAGAGATGGATCACCCAAACACTTTTTCAAGAGCGATACATGGAAAACTGGATGAACTGATGCAAATTCTAAGGGCAACTCCAACTCATAGGCCACCTTGCCAACACATCTCACAATCTGATATGGACCAGCATAACGGGGACTGAGTTTCCCTTTCTTTACGTACCTCATCACTCCCTTCATTGGAGATACCTTCAGAAACACCCAATCATCAACTTTAAACTCAAGCTCCCTCCTCCTCACATCCGCATAGGACTTTTGGCGACTTTGAGCTATTTTCAACCTGTCCTTTATAAGCTGAACTTTCTCTATAGCCTCATGGACTGAATCAAGACCTATCAATGTAGCTTTGCCTACCTCAAACCAACCAATTGGTGATCTACGCCTTCTCCCATAAAGAGCCTCAAATGGAGCCATCTGAATGCTAGAATGGTAGTTGTTGTCATATGCAAGCTCAATGAGAGGAAAATGTCATCTAGACTACCCTTGAAATCAATCACTCATGCTCTCAAAATATCCTCAACAGTCTAAACAGTCCACTCCGCCTGACCATCTATTTGCGTGTGAAAGGTTGTGCTAAGCTTAACCTGGGTACCAAGGCCCTTCTGAAATGATCTCCAAAACTGGAGATAAACTGAGTATCTCTATCTGATAAGATGGACAAGGGCACTCCATGAAACTGAGATAACTCCCGAATATACAACTTAGCATAATCCATTGCTGAATCGGTAGTTTTGACCGGTAGGAAATGAGCTGCTTTAGTTAACCTGTCCACAACCACCCAAATAGAGTCATACTATCGACGTGTATGAGGAAACCTCATAATGAAGTCCATATTGATTTCCTCCCACTTCCAAGTAAGGATACCAATGTCCTAAAGCACACCTCCTGGTCTCTGATGCTCAACCTTCACTTGTTGATAATTCGGACACTTAGCCACAAACTTCGTTATGTCCTTCTTCATGCCACTCCACAAATAGACTTCCCGTAGGTCACGTTACATCTTGGTGGCACCTGGATGGATAGAATATCTGGAACTATGAGCTTCATGAAACATCTGCTCCCTCAAGTCACCAGCATCCGGTACACACAAATGACCCTAATATCAGAGCACACCATCTCCCCCTTGGGAGAAAACCTTGACCTTCTGATTCTGGACCGCTTCCTCCAACTTCACCAAAATAGGATCCTTGTCTTTCCTAGCCTTAACATCGGTCACTAAAGATGATTCTGATCCATTATGAATGATGACACCACCATCCATCACGTCAATCCGACAAACTCCTAGTCATGCAAGTCAGTGCACATTCTTTACTAACTCTTTCCTTTCCTCATCTACATAAGATAAACTCTCTATGGAAAGCCTACCAAGAGCATCTACCACCACATTTGTATTGCCCAGATGATAAAGGACACTCATATCATAATATTTAAGAAGTTCCAACCACCTCCTCTGTTGTAAATTTAGATCATTATTGGTAAACACGTACTGTAGGATTTTGTAGTCCTTAAACACATTTACATGAACCCCGTACAGATAGTTTCTCCAAATCTTGAAGGAAAATACTACCGCCACCAACTCAAGGTCTTTAGGAGGATAGTTCTTTTCATGGACCTTCAGCTGCCTGAAAGCATAGGCTATAACTTTACTGTGCTACATCAATACACAACCAAGGCTGATCCTCGAGGCATCACAATATACCACAAACCCATCGGTACCCTTGGGTAGGGTCAACACTGGTGCCGAGGTGAGTCTAGTCTTCAACGCTTGGAAGCTCTTCTCACAGGCCTCTGACCATTGAAACTTCACTTTCTTCTAGGTCAATTTAGTCAACGGTGCTGCAATGGATGAAAACCCCTCAACAAATACCGATAATAACCAGCTAAACCTAAGAAACTCCTAATATCCGAAGGATTCACCAGTCTAGGCCAATTCTTCACCGTTTCTATCTTTTGAAAGTCTACCTGTACACCCTCACTTGACAACACATGACCCAAAAAGGCCACTGAGTTCAACCAAAAATCATATTTGCTGAACTTAGCATACAACTAGAGATCCTTAAGAGTCTGCATCACCACCCTCAAATGAGTGGCATGCTCCTCCTCGCCCCGAGAGTATATGAGGATATCATCTATGAACATAATCACGAACATATCCAAATATGTCTTGAACACCTTGTTCATCAAATCCATAAAAGAGGCAAGAGCATTCATTAGTCCAAAAGACATAACTGCAAACTCATAGTGGCCATACCGAGTCTTGAAGGCTATCTTCAGAATATCTCTCTCGATCCCTGAGCTGATGGTATCTGGATCTGAGGTATATCTTTGAAAAGCACTTGGCACCCTGAAGCTGGTCAAACAAATCATCAATCTTGGGGAGAGGATTCCTATTCTTGATTGTGGCCTTGTTCAATTGCTGATAATTAATACACATACAAAGAGAACCATCCTTCTTGCGGACAAAGAGAACTGGTGCACCCCATGGGGATTTTCTCGGTCTGATGAAACCCTTGTCTAGAAGATCCTTCAACTGCTCCTTTAACTCCTTTAGCTCAGCTGGAGACATTTTGTAAGGAGGAATAGATATAGACTGTGTATCTGTTACACCCAGTAAAATTCTCAACACATAGATGGCCTATTCGCATGTTGGTTAAGAGTATTTGAAAGACATACATGGTAGGAAAAGGCCCGGGAAAAGACCGGACGAGAAACCTGTCGAACCATCGCGGAAGGAGCCGGGGCAGAGCCCCTCCGCGATGGCAACATGTCACGGAGGTGGAGCCTCCACGTTGGCTCCGTGACACGTTGGCCCTGTCCAGGCCCAAGTATATAAATCCTCCACTTCGGTTCATTTCATAAATATATCAAATAATTTCCAGTAAGGTCGAGGGAAAACAGAGGGAGACGAGGTTTCTTGATAATTTCTTTCTGATTACGCCGTCAAACGCGGTTCAAACTCAAATTAACTCCAGATACCGAGGTATTAAGCAATGAGGAGCATTCCTACGGATTTAGTTTCGCGAAATTCGGCCGGCGAATCATCGTGCTACCGAACTAATGTAAGTGGAATTGCTCCAAATTAGTGTCAATATACTCGTAGCCTTAAAGTGAATATTTCTCCCTTCTGGACTTTCGAGAAATAGCGAGTTTTTGACCGTCTTTCGATAAGCCAAAGTTTAGACTATAAATATATCGAAAGTGACGTTTTCTTTCAGAATATTGGTGTATTTGGTTCTAATTAACATGTATATGAATGTAGTTGGGAGAAACAGCAGAAGTACCGACGGAAATCACATCGGTCAGTCGGGTAATTAGAAACCAGGTATGTAAAGCTATTCTTTCGGCAAGCCAGGAAGTACAGTCTAGAAAATAATTAGAATAAAAGCTATTAATAGATACCCAGCGTACAGGAACGATTTTAGTACAATTCCCAGCAAGCATGCTAGTATATCATTACGTATCATGCAATAATCAGGATAACGGATAGTCAGATGATTTTAGATAGTAATGTGGTATCAGCTAGTAGCTCAGCATGTTCTTACGTAATACCCAGGAGTTGTAAAAGTAGTATAATGAATTAGCAAGATTACAGATAGTATGTATTACATTTGTTGAGACTGTATCCAGTAATAGATGGCACATCTTATGTTATTGAGCTATATCCAGTTATAGATGGCATGTTCTATGTTATTGAGTTATATCCAGATGTAATCAGATTAGTAATCAGATATAGAAATAGCTCCAGATACAGATGTAGCTCCAGAAATAGATATGGCTCTAGAAACTGATATAGCTTCAGATCACGGATAACAATAATCAGATAAACAGATAAAGGCCAGGTAGTAGTTAGCCCAACAATCAGAAACAGTGCAAAATAGAATATAACATCAGTTGTTTAATACGGACTGGCCTTGAAATAAAAGAAGAGAATATGATTACTATTTTTCATTTGAGCATGCTTGTTGTGTATGTGTTTTGCATGTTGAGACTTCTTATGGCATGTTGGTATCCCTTAGCATCCCCTCCGCCCCTGGGTTATAGCTGTGTCAATACCAGATTCAGATACTGCCCCCAGCTGGGCGATGTCGTCCGCCTAAAGGATGATGATGGCTGACCACCATAATAATATGGTCCAGATTACCCTGCTTGTAGGGGCAGTTTAGTTTACTCTGCGTAGAGCCAGATTACCCTGTTTACTGGGGCAGACTACTCTGTGTGCGCTTGTGGCTAGGGGCAGTTTTAGATACAAATTTTTATAAAATTACCCTGTTGCGTGTTTACACCCAGGGGCAGTTTCAGTCACAGATACAGCAGCAGATTACCCTGTTGAGCACTTGCGCCAAGAGGCAGGAGTCTTCGGACTCAGACACAGCTCATTGTCAGAGGCCAAGGCCTGAGCTACGTACCAAGGGGGCCGGTAGGAGGAGCTCACAGTTATTAGATGAGTGGAGTGACTTATTTTTGGTTGGTTTAGACCCGGGTAGGGGTAAATAGATTGTTCTGTTGGTTGGCACCTTCCGGCTTATGGGGGTCGGTCAGGTATTGTGTGTATTTATATGTATATCTATATGTGCTACTAGATACTGATAGACAGTAGGACGACATGTCGTCAGGTACGCCCAGTTTAGTTACAGAATAGGTAAACTCTCCCCAGTTATCCTCAGCTAGATAGACTCAGCTACTTCCTGCTTGTATTTCATGTTATTGTTGTTACCCATTTCAGTTGTATATTTCAGTTTTCTTTACATGCTCAGTACCTGTGGTACTGACGCCCGTGGGGGCACTGCATTGCTTGCCTGCAGGTACACATAGACGAGGAGTCTATCCCTCGTGATCCAGTCAGCAGAGTCATCAGCTCCTGTCATCTGGAGCTTGATATTCAGAGGTGTATTTCATTTTCTTTTTTTGTATAGTACGGGTAGCTATCCTGACCATCTTATCAGTATTCCTAGAGGCTTGCAGTCTATATATATTTCCCTGTGGTTAGTCGTGCCGGTCGTGTGAGGCCGTGCGTTTTGTTTAGTTGTTTAGTATTGTTGATTATGTTGGCCGTGTGGGGCCATAGTCTGATAGAAGTGGTGACCTTGCTGGTCACGTAGTTATTCAGTATTCTATTGTTAAGTTACAGATAGCTAGACAGTATGGTGGCCTTGTCGGCCCGCATAGGTTTCCCCTTTGTAAGTATGTTTCTGGTTAGCTGAAGTTTTATACAGGTGGCTATAGGCCCAGTCGGCCGGAGGCTGTGTTTACAGTCGTTATATAGCCCGTTGATCCCAGAAATCTAAGTTATACCTAGCTAGGCACCAGATGTGCTTAGGCTCACCAATTAGCAGTCTAGGTCCTACTAGGGCACCAGGTGCCAGTCATACCCCCCAAGGTGGAGTGTGACAAACTTGGTATCAGAGTAGGTCGTGTCCCAGGGAGTCTGCAAGCCGTGCTAAGTAGAGTCTTGTCTATGGATGTGTTGTGCACCACATACTATAGGCAGGAGGCTCCGAGGCATAATAGGATAGTTACCCTTCTTTCATACTCATTCGTGCCATAGCACAGTACAGTATAGGGTTGGTTCTTCTGAAACATACCACCCTCTTTGTGTACAGATACTATGGCAGATCAGTGGCACCCTGCTACAGGCAGGAGATTAGATACAGCGGCAGGCGAAGGCACTAGCAGGATGCCTCACTTATAGCCAGATTCATCCCGGTCTGAGGGCGATGCGGAGGTGTCATCTTGACCCTCCCAACAGTCTCCGCCTCGCCAGACACCATTTGAGGTAGCACCGCCTCCCACAGCTTCTGCACCTACTTCATCTGATTAGGAGCTACGTAGTGCGGTGGTTATGTTGACCCAGATGCTAGCTACTCAGCGTCAGCCAGTACCACTTACAGCAGCAGAATCCCTAGGTGGGACAGTAGTTCCAAGGTTAGAGAATTCTTGGCATTGAGACCCTCTCAGTTTACACGGTCAGATTCAGCGGAGGACCCTCAGGACTTTCTGGAACAGATGCAGAGAATCTTTAGAGTCATGCATGTAACCCCAGCAGAATTAGTGGAATTAGCAGTGTTCCGGTTGAGGGATATTGCTGTTTTGTGGTACGAAAGTTGGGAGAGATCTCGGGGAAGAGATGCAGTCCCTCCTACTTGGTCCAGCTTCTCAGAGGCCTTCCTGGACCACTACTTACCCCATGAGGTCAGACAGGCCCGGATGGACCAGTTCTTACACTTAGAGCAGGGGGCCAGGAGCGTCCGTGAGTATTCTTTACAGTTCGACTCCTTATCCCGCTATGCTCTAGTATTTGTGGACACTATGTTGTCCAGAGTCCATCGCTTTATTATGGGCCTGAATTCAGATTACATAGAGACGTGCATGACGGCTACTTTGAGAGAGGACATGGACATAGCCAAGGTACAGGCCTTCGCACAGACAATTGAGGGCCTGAGACAGCGGCAGCGGGGCGACAGGCAGGCGACTTCAGAGCAGCGCCGTAGAAACAGACCCGCTGAGATTCAGGGGGAAATCCCTAGGGGGCCGAGACCACGGTTTTCAGATAGGCCACCCAAATCCTTACCTCCGGTACAGCAGCAGAGAGGCATATTTGTTCGCCGGAGTCAGTCAGAGTCCGGTAGCAGTTTACGGACAGTAGCATCACCTCAGCAGCGAAGGGCAGAACAAAGTAGATTTGCACCTACCCCTTGTCCTATATGCCACCGACCCCATTCTAGAGCCTGCAGGCAAGGCTTCTCAGGGTGCTATTACTGCGGACAGGAAGGGTATTTAATGAGAGATTGTCCGGCCAGAGGACAGGGTAGCCGGGATAGTCTGGATAGAACATCAGCGGGGCCACGAGCTCCAGCAGCCTCAGCAGGGCGCAGACCCTCAGGTTCAGCAAATAGGGGCCGAGGTAGATCAGGAGCCTCTGGCTCAGGTGCTGGCCCCAGCCGTACCTATGCATTACCAGGGAGGCAGGATTCAGAGGCATCTCCCGACGTGGTCACAGGTATATTGATTATCTGCTCATACCCTGTTTATGTATTGATTGATCCAGGGTCTACCTTGTCATATATTACACCATTTGTGGCCCGAAAGTTGGGTATCGAACCAGAATTGCTTCAGTAGCCCTTTTCAGTGCTTACACCGGTCGGTGGCTCGATTATAGCTAAAAGAGTTTATCGGGGATGTACGGTAGAGGTTGTTGATCGCCAGACGACAGTAGACTTGATAGAACTTGAGATGGTCAACTTCGATTCCATTATGGGTATGGACTGGTTAGTGCCATGCTATGCCAACTTAGAATGTTGGACCAAGACGGTCTGATTTCACTTTACGGGGGAAGCAGTGCGAGAGTGGAAAGGGAGCACAGCTACGCCAAAAGGTAAGTTTATTTCCTACCTTCAGGCGAGAAAATTAATAGCAAAGGGATGTATTTACCACCTAGTTAGAGTCCAGGACGTTTGGGTGGAACCTCCAACTCTTCAGTCTGTTCCAGTGGTCAATGAATTCCCTGACGTATTTCTGGATGAGTTGCCTGGTATCCCTCCCGAAAGGGAGATAGATTTTGCAATTGACTTGTTGCCAGGGACTCAACCTATATCCATTCCCCCGTATCACATAGCGCCAGCTGAGCTTAGAGAGTTGAAAGGGCAGTTAAAAGATTTGCTCGACAAAGGCTTTATCAGGCCTAATACTTCCCCGTGGGGTGCGCCAATTCTGTTTGTAAGAAAGAAAGATGGCTCACTCCATATGTGTATAGACTACCGGCAGTTGAATAAGGTAACGGTTAAAAACAAATACCCGCTCCCTAGAATAGATGATTTGTTTGACCAGCTCCTGTCATCTGGAGCTTGATATTCAGATGTGTATTTCATTTTCTTTTGTTGTATAGTATGGGTAGGCCAGGGCCCTATCCCGACCATCTTATCAGTATTCCTAAAGGCTTGCAGTCTGTATATATTTCCCTGTGGTTAGTCATGTCGGTCGTGTGAGGCCGTGCGTTTTGTTTAGTTGTTTAGTATTGTTGATTATGTTGGCCGTGTGGGGCCATAGTCTGATAGTAGTGGTGACCTTGCCGGTCACGTAGTTATTCAGTATTCTATTGTTAAGTTACAGATAACTAGACAACATGGTGGCCTTGTCGGCCCGCATAGGTTTCCCCTTTGTAAGTATGTTTCTGGTTAGCTGAAGTTTTATACAGGTGGCTATAGGCCCAGTCGATCGGAGGCTGTGTTTACAGCCGTTATATAGCCCGTTGATCCCAAAAATCTGAGTTAGAGCTAGCCAGGCACCAGATGTGCGTAGGCTCACCAGTTAGCAGTCTAGGTCCTACTAGGGCACCAGGTGCCAGTCATACCCCCCAAGGTGGGGTGTGACAGTATCGGGAAGAAGGTCAATACCTAAATCGATCTCTCGCTTGGAAGGGGTTCCCGTAAATCATCTGAAAACACTTCTGAGTACTCACACACAATTGGAACTAACTGGATAGTTGAGGTTTTGGATGTAACATCCTTAACCCTATCTAGATGGTACATGCAACTTTTAGAAATCATCTTTCTGGCTTTAAGGTAGGAAATGAAGCGACCTACAACCACAACTGAACTACCCTTTCACTCTAGGACTGGCTCACCTGGAAATCTGAACTCTACTGCACGGGTTCTACAATTGACTGAGGCATAACATGCATGTGGCCAATCAATGCTGAAGATAACATCAAAATTGGTCATGGCTAGCTCTACTAAATTTGTTGAGGATGACTTTCTGAAGGACTGTGACAGGGCAATTTCTATATACCCGTCAAGCTATAATCGATCACCGAGTGGAGTAGAGATTGAGAAGGGTTCTGATAAAATCTCGGGATTGACTTCGAAACTACCAGAAACATATGGCATCAAAAAAGATAAAGTAAGCCCTGGATCTAACAATACATATACATCAAGGTGGAATACTCGTAACATACTGGTAACCACATTTGGAGAAGTCTCTTGCTCCTGTCGAGATGCAAGGGCATAAAACCTATTCTAGCGTTGGCCACCACCCGCACTGGTGGACGCACTCTACTGAGTTGGGCGTGCTGGTGCTGTTGCTGAGCTGGTAGCCTGAGTATGACCTCCGCCATCACCCCGTCTAGCCAACAGACATTTCTGGCGCCTGTGCCCGGGTCTACACATGCAAAACAGACATCTGACCAAATCAGGCACTCCCCCATATGATTCCTTCCACACTTCCCGTAGGCTTGGAAAGTACTCTCTGTCTACATGCTACTCTAGACCCTCGAACCTGAGGCTCTGCTCCTCTGGTCACCTTGTGGTCTGGATGGTGCACTGGAGCTAATGACCTATGATAAGACTGTTGGCAATGTCTGCCTCCCGATCTCTGCTGAGAGAACCCATAACTGTCTGTCCTGGCCCTCTTGGCCTCTCTTTCTCTCAGATGCACTGCCTCCATCTGTTGGGCGTACAAAACCAATCGGGAAAAATCAATGTCCTGATGAAGCACGATGGTCCTACAATCCTTGTCCAGGTAGTCTACTACCCTATGTACAAACCTGCTCACCTAAGCTCTCTGATTTGCCACTAGCTCTGGTGCATACTTGGAAAAATGAGTGAACTTCAAAGCATACTCTTGGACCATCATGTTACCCTTCTTCAGGTTCACAAACTCCGCTGCTTTAATCTCCCTTATCTAACGAGGGAAGAACCGATCCATAAATGCAGTGTGGAACTCATCCCAATCAATGGACCCCGCTCCAACTGCCCTGCTATCCTTCCATTGCTTGAACCAGATGTGTGCTACCCCTTTCGACTGATATGAGGCTAGGTCCGCGCACTCCTCCTTGGTCACTCCCCTAAACTAAGTGATCTTCAACACTTCATCAATAAACTCATATGGATCCTTGTCCACCTTCGATCCAAGGAACTACGGAGGGTTCATCCCTAGAAAATTTCTAACCCTCGCCGTCGCCGCATTCCCATTCTGAGGGACATGCGGCATCGCCTGTTGGTTGACTTGGGTGGTCAAAGCCTGAGCCAACATCTGAATGGCAGCCCTAAACTCTGCATAGGCCACCTGCTCGGGTACATGATCCTCTTAGGCTAGTGGGGCCTACTAGTGCCCATCTCCATTGCCATCCTCATTGCCATCTCCATTCCCGTTTCTTCTTCTGTTAACTCAGCACGGAGGCATGATTCTGCAAACACGTATATCACGAGTTAGAAGGATAGAGAGACATTTCATCGGACAACATAGATCATGAAAGAAGGGAACATTTCCTTAACTTCTCGTAACCTCTTCGTTATAAGTGTGGCGCGCTTTACACCCATGAAAAAGACTCTACTTAACACGGCTTTCAGACACCCTAAGACACTTCAAAACCTAATGCTCTGATACCAAGTTTTTCATGACCCGAACATAGGCCCGGATTGAGACACGGGATAGAAAACCCCCCGAGAGGCTCCAAGTCGACCCATGGCATGAACGTGACACTAAAACGATCATAATCAAGCGGAAGTTTGACATATATAACAAAGTGGAATTCTAAAAATATAATAACATTTGAACATGTAAATACATAACACAATCCTGAAGCTGAATACACATTATGTCTGATAAGCCTCTACATACTGACGAGTTGATGTGACAAGACCCTAACTAACTCACTAAAGACTGAAACTGAAAGAACATAACTGTAGATAACTGAATGTCCTCGAAGGATGAGGACTCACCAATAATGGGTAGACAGGTTTGAGAGAGGAGCAGGACTAATGATGTGGTTGGGACTGATCCCTCAAACCTGTATTATGAAATAATACAGCCTAGAGTATGCGGTCAGTACTTGGAATGTACTGAGTATGCAAGGTAGGTAAAACGGATAGTTAAAAATACATAAAGAGTTCATACGAGTAGGACAACGTGTTCATAAAGTAATCATAAAGTAAACATAAGGGCTCAAGGTTTTCAAAACATTCATAAATCAGTCATAATCATAACCATAGGAGAAAAGCTTCGTTAAACATTATTTGAGCCAAAGTAACATAAACATAATCATGCATAAATCATGAGGAACAATGGGAGGACTCGTCTTAATTGACACCATCATGATAGAGCCTTAAATGATGCCCCACTATTTTGCCCAAGTGGTCAGGACCGTCCCCGGCTTGCCAGGAAGGGGGACGTGCATGCATGGTGATATCACAGGGATCAGACAATATATATATATATATATACCTACAGTGGCACGTAGTTTTGAGATCAACAAGTTTTTCTTTGAACGCGGGGTTTACTTAGTGCTAGGCACTGTTCCCAAAAATATGCACATGGGGCTCATATCATAATCGTAAAATCATTCCTGAAGTTCATAGCCAAATAAATAATAACATGATGGATCCCACTTGAAATATATGATTAGCCATGAATAAGGGCCCATGAATCGGCCAAAAGTCATAAATTCATAAATCATGAAATCCATGCATGCTTTTAAAACATGTATATACTTGATATTCATAAATCCATGATGAGTACTTGAGAGAAATCATATCGTAAATTATAAATCATAATTTAGGTCTTAAGAAGATCAAGATCATAATGGAACCATAAAATGACTTTTCATAAAATTTACATAGTTGGACATAATTTAATTAGAAGTTAAAACTATAATTTAATAATCAAATTAATGATAAAATATTCCCATAATCATAAAACATGATTTGATACATGGAAGGAATTGACCCATAGATGGATCATAGAGAATTTTACAAGAATTGAAATAAACCCCATAAGATCATGAAACTTGAATCTAGAATTGAAATCCATGGAATTGAGAAGAATTTAGAGCATGAGAGTGAAAGGAACTCTCATTCATAGCCTCACATACCTGGTTAAATTGAATTCACAGTCCCATTTGAAAGACCAAAGGAAATTAGAGAGAATTTGATGAAATTCCTCAAACTTGATCTTCAAGGAAGGCTCTAAGTTGCATGCATGGAGTGGGGATACTTAGAATAGGTTTATCCCCCTTAAAACCCTACTAACTGAGCTTAAGATGACTTAGTTTAGGATCTTAGGGCCTAGGAATGATGAAAATACCCTTAATAAAAAACCTGGAAAATCTACACTGCTAGTGACAACGACTGGTCCAACGGGTTGTTACAAGCTCCCACGAGTCGTTTCTTCCCTAGTTGTTTTAGCCCAAATTTTTGTCCCATACCTACTACCATGAGTCGTACCTAGCTCTGAAGACTCGTGGCAACCATCCATTGCCACCACTATCCATTTTTCGGAAACCTTCCAATGGGACCATATAACGACTTATCCCTTCGAACAACGAGTCGTCCTATGACTCATGCCAACCCTATTTACCAAGACCATCCTCCCAACGACCCCCTTACAACGACCTGTTACATCCACTAACGAGTCGTTCTGAGACTCATTACTTCCCAGTCCTACTCTGCAGATTCTCACTACCGCACCTCTAATGGGTCATAAGTCCCACCAATGATCCGTACAACGAGTCGTTGTGAGAAGAAATTTCATATTTTCTGCTACTTTTCATTTCAAATCTCGAGTCTAGTCTTAGGCACTTTCGGGGTATTACGGAACCACCAAACGAGCAAGCTTGTGGACATCCTTTGCTAACTCCTTCCTCCCATCCTCAACATGAGACAAACTCTCCATGGGTAGCCTACTAAGAGCATCTGCCACTATATTGGCCTTGCCCGGATGATAGCTACCTCATTTGTCGCAAATTTAGGTCCATCTGAGTGAACACATACTGAAGGCTCTTGTGATCCGTGAACACATCCACATGCACCCCATACAAGTAGTGCCTCCAAATCTTCAATGCAAACACCACCGTTGCCAATTCTAGATCATGCCTCGGATAATTTTTCTCATGAGTCCTAGGCTTTCTAGAGGCATGCACAACGACTTTACCATGTTGCATCAACACACAACCAAGACCAACCCTAGATGAATCACAGTATTCAACGAAACCATTTGTGCCATCTGGTAGGATGAATACTAGGTTGAAGTGAGTCAAGACTTTACCGCTTCTATCTTTTGAGAGTCTACCTACACACCCTAGATAGACACCAATGGCCTAAAAATGCTACTGAGTTCAGCCAAAACTCACACTTGCTGAACTTAGCAAATAGCTGGTGATCCTTGAGAGTCTACAACAAATCCTCAAATAAGCAGCATGCTTCTCCTCGCTCCGAGAGTATATGAGAATATCATCTATGAAGAAAATCACGAACATATCCAAATACTGCTTGAATACCCTATTTATGAAGTCCATAAAAGCTGCAGGAGCATTCGTTAGTCCAAAAGATATAACTATGAAATCATAGTGACCATCTGTCTTCAGAATGTCACTCTCCCTAATTCTGAGCTGATGATAGCTGGATCTGAGGTCTATCTTTGAGAAGAACTTAGGACCCTGAAGTTGTTCAAACAAGTCATCAATCCTGAGGAAGGGATACTTGTTCTTGATTGGGACCTTGTTGAACTACCGATAGTCAATGCACATTCTAAGGGAACCATCCTTCTTTCGAACAAAGACAACTTGTGCACCCCACGAGGATTTACTAGACTTGATGAAACCCTTATCTAGGAGATCTTTCAACTGTTCTTTCAACTCCTTTAGCTCGGTTGGAGCCATTCTATAAGGAGGAGTGGATATAGGTCGCGTATTAGGGAGAAGGTTGATACCAAAATCTATCTCCCGCTCGGGAGGGACTCCTGGTAGATGATTTGGAAACACCTCTGGATACTCACATACTATAGGAACTGACTAAAGAGTCGGGGTCTCAGACAGAGCATCCTTAACCCAAACTAGATGGTACACACAGCCTTTAGAAATCATCTTTCTAGCCTTGAGACATAAAAAAAAGCAACCTACAGGCACAACTGAAGTACCTTTCCATTCTAGGACTGGCTTACCCGAAAATCGAAATTCTACCATATAGGTTCTATAATTTACTGAGGCTGTAACCAATCCATACTGAATATAACATCAAAATCAATCATGTCTATCTCTTCTAGGTCGACTAAGGTGACTTTTTTAAAGGAACATGAAAAGGCAATTTATATACACCCATTGAGCTATATTTGAGTCACTGACTGGAGTAGAGGCTGAGAAGGGTTATGATAGGATTTCAGGACTGAATCCGAAACTAATAGCAACATAAGGAGTCACAAAATATAAGGTAGCCCCTGGATCTAACAATGCATACACATCAAGATGGAATAATCGTGACATACTAGTGACTATATCGGGAGAGACCTATTGCTCTCGATGAGATAATAGTGCATAAAATTTGTTCTGATATTGGCCACCACCTACACTAGTGAACACGCCTTTCTGAGTTGAACGTGCTGGTGGAGCTGCTGAACTGGTGGCTGGGTAATGGCCCTGTCTAGCTGAAGGGTAGTCTCTGAGCAGATGTCTGGGCTTCTCACCCCCGAAGCATGCGCCTGAACCCACTAAGCACTCTTCAGTATGCCTCCTATTGTACCTCCTACAAACTAGAATGCTGGGCTCTCTTGACATGCTCCCCTTTCCTCTAATGCCCGATGCTCTACCCCTCTAATCACGCCTAGGTCTGCATGGAACACTAACTAATGATGGAATTGGGGTTGACGACCTCAGGTGGTACTGATGGCAATATACTCCACCGAACCTCTACTGGAATTGTCCATTTCATGACCCTATCTGGGACCCGAATCGAGATACGGGACCTAGAACTACGAATGACTCCAAGTCAACCCATAGCATGAACATAACAACTAAAGAGCATACATCAAGTGAAATATGATAACTGAAGCATGAATAAATTGAAGTCTAAATAACATAACAATCATAAAACAGAGTCAACACTGGACAAAGCTAAAAATCAACATAATGTTTGATAAGCCTATACTACTATCTGATGAGCTAATGGGATAACATCTCCAACTAGATTGCTGAAGTCTGAAACTGAATATAACATAATCAAATGCTAAACTGAATTTCCTTGGAAGATAAGGACTCACCAATGATGGGAACTGAGCTAAACTACAGGAAGCTGGTCCAAAGGCGAAACTGAGTTTGATCGTCTGGGTTCCATAGGCGTGGTAGGCACAAACAATATAGAATAACCTACCTGGGCCCCATAAGCCCTGACAAGTGCAAGAAATCCATACACTTCCTATTTGTACTACTATAGGCTCGTAAGCAAGCTATAACTAAGGTATACTCAACCTCTTAAGCTATAACTGAGCCTTCTAGGATCTTACTACTGTGTCTGAGCCGTCTGGGATCCTTTACTGTATCTGAGCTGTCTGGAATCCTGTAACTATATCTAAGCCGTCTGAGCTCCTGTAACTATATTTGAGCCAAGCCCTTTTGGGCAATACGTACGTGGGCATCTGTATGAGTAGCCAAAGGCGTTGGCCCCATGTCTATCAATTGACAAAATAATTCTATAGGGCATCAGATGGTCTATCATATGATTGATGGCTAGGGTGGTTTTGGGCGATCCATATGATATGTCGAGGGTCGTAAAACGTTATAAATTCACTGGAAATAGAAATTTGCCTAGAAAACTAGCACCAGTTCATCTAGCAACCCTGGTGCTACCAACTCGTAGGTAGGGCTATACTGACAAGATTCTAGACTTATAGGCATTAAGGTATGCCAACCGCGTCTAGGCAAGCACTACTATATATCTAGGCTCCAAACTAACAAATTATATCGCTCAGTTGCCCTATGCTGCCCTGCTTCAGCCAAGCATGCTCAACAGCTAACTAGAAGTCCCTAATGTTTTGGTATGACAGCAAAACCCTACTTATCTCTCTAGATGATAACTAAATGAACCGAGAGTCCCTATATCGCTTATGGCAATAGTCAAAACTGAATATAACCTCTCCTCAACAAAGGATACTATGTTACGGTCTCAATCCATCTAGTAGCAGCTAATCACAACATATACAATCCTAAGCTACTACAAAGGTATAAGTCGTATCAATTATACAACGAGAATAACTTGCCAAAAGAGATTAGCCTTAACATACCTCAATTGCCAAATTCTACTCAATTAACCCTGCTGCAATTCAAGGACTGGTAACTCCTCTAAATTGTATCCTTTACACTGAGGGAATAGGGCTAGCAACTTCATTTACCAAACGCAACAACCACAAGTCATAATACATTTCAATTTAGCTGAAAGCTTACAAATTCCTAAGAGCTTAGAAGGTAGAAATACTTACTTATCACTTGTAGACGTTTAAAACTCAATTAGAAACGATTTCTACAACTTCTACTTAGCGAGACTTCAACAATCTGAGCTAGATTTCAAGAAATAACTTTGTAGATACGCTGCTCGTAGGCCTGGAACTCATTATCCAAGATGAATTTGAAATTGAACGGAGTTTAATGGCGTAATTTTGTGATTAATTGACAAAACGTTGAAGGGAGAAGTTATATTGCCGAATGTATTCTCAAGGAAATGTTTTTAAATGAAACTTCAACTCATACTTAAATATATATATATATATATATATACATACATACATATACATACATATATATATATATATGTACATATTGAGGTAGTGGCCAGGGGGTGCGGCGCGCCGCCCAACGTGCCAAACTATGGGCACGATGCGCTAGCCATGGCGCAAGGGCAGGCTACGAGGTGCGACACCTGATGCGCCCAGCCTCCGGCTTTGGCCTCTTGCTCACTCAACGACGTGCTCCTGCACTCCCTCTTTGGGCCTTCTCCCGCACGTGTCGTACTCTCGACACTCTCATAAGCGCATGTCCATGTCCCCTAATCACTGGAAACTTACGAGGCGTAACATTATCCCTCCCTTAGGAACATTAGTCCTCGAATGTAATTTAATCTTAAGAGGTTCTATTCTTTAAGATTTGCCTGAAAATTTTAGGTACAGTCTCCCCTGTAATATGGACTATTTGAAAACCTGAAACGTAGAAAGATTCAACACAGGCATCTCATAGGATTCTATGATAGCTGTATAATATGATTCTACCACATATAAATGAACAATCAGCAACAATACTACCAAAAGCGATAAAACTATATTTGACTAACTATCTCACCTCAAGCTATATCACCTATGTCGATACTATTGTCAGGAGGTTTGGAACAACTGAGGGTATCTAGACTTCATGTCATCCTCAGCTTCCCAAGTCATCTCTTCTACATTTCTGTTCTTCCATAGGACTTTAACGGAGGCTACATCCTTGGTTCACAATCTATGGATCTGCCGGTCTAATATAGCTATTGGAGTCTCCTCGTGAGACAACTCCTCTGTGACCTGAACACCCTCGACTGGGACAACCCGAGATAGGTCTCCTATACACTTTCGTTGTATCTATACATGAAAGACTGGATGAACAAATTCTAGCCCCGAGGGAAATTCTAACTCATAAGCCACTTGGCCTATCTTTAGAAGAATCCGGTATGGCCCGATGAATCTAGGGCTAAGCTTGCCCTTCTTTCCAAATCTCATAATGCCCTTCATTGGTGAAACTTTTAGGAATACCAAGTCATTGACATAAAACTCTAAATCTCTACGTCATACATCAGAATAGGACTTTTGACGACTCTGGGCTGTCAGTGGATGTTCTCTAATGAGTTTAACTTTCTTTTCTGACTGATGTATCATATCAAGTCCAATCAACCCTGACTCACCTACTTCGAACCATCCTATGGGGGATCTACATTTCCGCTTATACGAAGCCTCATAAGGCGCCATCTTGATGGTAGAATGGTAACTGTTATTATATGCAAACTCAATAAGGGGCAAGTGCTCATACCAACTTCCTCTAAAGTCTAGCACGCATGCTCGTAACATATCTTCGAGCGGCTGAATGGTGTGCTCTGTCTGGCCATCTGTCTACAGATGAAAAGTTGTACAAAAACTAACCTGCATCCCCAAAACTTTCTGAAATGACTTCCAAAACCTAGCTATAAAATGGGTACCTCTGTCAGAAATGATAGACGCTGGAACACCGTGCAATAAGACTATCTCTTTAATGTATAACTCAACATAATCTTCAGCTAAAAATATAGTCCTGACTGGCAAGACATGAGCTGATTTTGTTAGTCTATCGACAATGACCCAGTTAGAGTTAAATTTATGTATGGTGTGTGAGGTAATCCTATAACAAAATCTGTATTAATTGCTTCCCATTTCCACATAGGCACGACTATCTCCTGAGTCAGCCCACTCGGTTTCTGATGTTCAGTTTTACCTGTTGGCAATTGGGACACTGTGCTACAAGCTCAGCAATATCCTTCTTCATCCCATGCCACCAATAGATCTCTTTTATATCATGATACATTTTCGTCGAGCACGGGTGAAGCGAATAATGGGAATAATGTACCTCTGCCATAATCTGCTGACGAAGTCCTGCCACATCTAGAACACAGAGCCGACCTCTGAATCTTAAAACTTCATCCTCTGTTATCTCAAAGGCTAACAACCCTTCTTGCTAAACCCTTCTTCTAAGTTGTGCCAGGTTTGGGTCTTCATACTGTCGCTCCTTCACTTCTACCACCAAAGATGAAACTGCAGTATTCTAAATCACCGCCACACTACCATCTGAATCTACCACTTGAATTGCTAGACTGGCTAATTGGTGCAGCTCTCGAGCCATTTCCTACTTTTCTGGCCTCAAATATGATAAACTGCCTGTGGATCTGCGACTAAGGGAATCAACAACAATATTATCCTTTCCTAGGTGATACAAGATGTTCACATCATAGTCTTTCAACAACTCTAGCCAATGACGTTATCATAAATTCAACTCTTTGTTTGTAAAAACACACTGCAGACTTTTGTGATTAGTGAAGATGTCTATATGAACACCATATAAGTAGTGCCACAAAAATTTTAGAACATGAATAACTGCAGCTAATTCTAAATCATGGGTGAGTTAATTCTTATCGTGTTTTCTGAGTTGCCTTGAAGCACAGGTAATTACCTTACCATGTTGTATCAGAACACATCCTAACCCACTGCCTAAAGCGTCACAATATACAACATAGCCCTCGAAACCCTCTGGCAAAATACTGGTGCAGATGTCAGTATGTATTTTAGCTACTGGAAACTCTGTTCACAAGCCTCAATTCACTGGAACATAGCTGCTTTCTGAGTCAATTTCATCAATGGTGCCGATAGGGTAGAGAATTCTTCCACAAACCTTCTATAATATCCAGCTAACCCTAGGAAACAATGAACCTCAGTTGGAGTTGTGGGTCTGGGCCAAGTTTTTACAACCTCAATTTTCTGCAAGTCCACCTGAATGCCTGCATCTGACACATATGGCCTAAGAAAGCTACAGAATTTAACAAGAACTCACATTGCGAAAACTTCACATACAACTTGCGATCTCTGAGGATCTGGAGTACTGTTCGCAGATGATCTCTATGTTCAGCTTCTGAACATGAATATACCAGAATGTTATCAATGAACACTATCACGAAAAAATCTAGAAATGGTCTGAATATGCTATTCATCAAATCCATAAACACTGTTGGGGCATTCGTTAACCCGAAAGACATAACAAGGAACTCAAAATGGCTATATCTGGTTTTAAAGGCCATTTTCAGAATATCCTTCTCCGAACCTGTACCCGGTGGTACCCTAACCTTAAGTCAATCTTTGAGAAGTATTTTTCCCCCTGCAACTGGTCAAACAAATTATCTATTCTCGGTAGAGGATACCTGTTCTTGATAGTAACTTTATTTAGCTATCAATAATCTATACACATTCGCAGCGATCCATCTTTCTTCTTCACAGATAGGACTGACGCACCCCATGGAGAAGCACTAGGCCTATGAAACCTTTATCTAAAAAGTTTTCCAACTGATCCTTTAATTCCTTCAAATCGGTAGGGGCCATTTTGTATGGAGGAATAGATGTGGGTTGTGTATCCAGTAGCGTATCAATGGGGAAATCAATTTTCCATTCTGGAGGAATACCAGGAAGCTCATCCAAAAATATATCTGGGAACTCACTAACCCCCGGAATAGACTAAAGATTTGGGGGTTCTGCCTATATATCCCGAGCCCTGAAAATATAATAGGTACAACCCTTTGCAATCAACTTTCTTTCCTGAAGATAGGATATAAACTTACCTTCGGCATAGGTGCATCTCCTTTCCATTCCCGTACTACTTCTCCTAGAAAGTGGAATCTGACAGTTTTTGTCCAGCACTCAACATTGGCATAACATGGATCTAGACAATCCGTGCCTATAATTACATCAAAATCAATCATTTCTAACTCTACAATTTTCACCGTACATCCTCGGTAAATTCTTTTAGCAATAATGGATTCACCAATAGGTGTAGACACAGAAAATGGTTGTTGAAGTAACTCTGGTACTATATCAAACTTCCATGCCACTAACAGAGTAACATACAACAAGGTAGAGTCTAGATCTATCAAAACATAAACTAAATTGGAGCAAACATTCAATATACCTATCACAACATCTGGTGATGCCTCGGAGTCTTGTCGTCCTACGAATGCACAAGTATGGTCTGGACCACTGCCAGGACTAGATGCCCCTGACCTACCTCTACCTTTGCCTGCTGAAGCTGAGGACTTGTGCCCTATAGAAGGTGCTGGAGCATATGAATCTGCTGAGGACCTATTCTGCTGGTCCTGATCACCCCGATTCCTAGTCGGACAATCCCTCATCATGTGTCCTCTTGTCCACAGGAATAACAAGAGGTGGAGTCATACTGCATATCCCAAGATGTCACCTATTACAAGTATTGCAACATGGTATAGCTGGTCTCATCTGATCTGGGCTCCTCTGCTGCTGTGAGCCTGACGCTCGTGAACTCTCGCCGAGACATGACTGTCTGTGATAATCTGATCTGCTACACTATTGCTGCTGGAATGGGGGCCTAGGTGGCCTATCTGACAAGTGAGGCCTGGTCCCACCCTGAAACTCTGCCTGGAAGTTGGTGGGTCTAGCCCTCCGACGCTGCTCCTGACCAGCCCAATCAATCCCATACTGACGCTACCTGATTTCCTCTATGTTTTGAGCAAAAGCATGAATCCATGAGATATCCATATCCTCCCATAATGTAGCTGTAATATAGGATTCCACATACTCTGGTGTAAGCCTTATAATAAATCGATGTACCCTGGCTGACATAGTATCAACAAATGCTGGCGCATATCTAGCCAAGGAATCAAATCTCAATGCATATTCTCAAACGCTCATTTTGTCGTGCTCAAGATGTAAGAACTGCTCTATTCCGGTCTATCAGATCTCTTGAGGCAAGTAGTGGTCTATGAAGGCTTCAGAGAAGCTAGGCCATATAGGTGGAGGTGCATTCATCTTGGGCAAATTTATATGCCCAAGTGATACTCAAAAGTACCATTTTAGACTTGTTTATCTACCAATGTGTATACATTCTCATGTAATTGATAATAAAATGTGAATTTATACTAACCAACATGATTAGCATTGTTTTGCAGGTAAAATGTGATTTTGGGAAGATTAAAATGCATGTTGGATGATATCGGGGTTGGACTTGGATGCGAGCAAGGGATAAAGCATTGGTCAGCATGAATTAAAGGGGCTCCGTGATGGAGCCGTGTCACGCTGCCATCACGGAGGCCTTCTGCCTGGATAGGGAAAATTCGCCCAAATTCCAGAGAGGGTCCGCGTCTGGTCCGTGGCACGGTGGCTTGGCTCCGCGTTGCACGCCATGCCACGTTGGGCTTCAATTCCTGGACCCCCAGTTCCAGTGAGGGTCCGCGTCCGTAGCGTGTCACGGAGGCAGTGCTCTGCGATGCACTCTCTGACACGTTGCTCGTTATTCCGGGAAAAATTCCCAATAGTATAAATAGAACACTTAGGTTCATTTTTCGATATTCTGACTTGGTGGAGCAAGAACGTAGGTTACAGGCAGTTGAGGGACGAAAATATCAGGGTTTTTTCTCTCTTTCTTTCTTCTTGAATTCAATTGCTTGTATGATTAACACTCATTTAAAGATGTTTAATCCACAAATGAGTGGCTAATTCCTCTTCTTGCTGAGGTTATGAACAATTGTGATGAAATGTGATCATTGATTCTTTGGTTTTTCATCTTTTCTTCCATGTTGTTCTATTAATTCTTGTTCTTACTGCATTAATGTGTGGCCTACGTTAATGTATATCTAAAAAGTCCGGTTTCACTCGAGAGAGAAAGAAATTGGAAAGTTGTGAATTAATAGGATATGTTCTTTACTTGGTTTGGGAAAATTGAGTCTTGATTTGCTTTCAGGATAGAAATATACCTGAAAGTCGTATTAGTCAATTTAGGAACCGGGTTTGTATGGCTAGAACATGAATTGCATTTAATCACAGAAATGTAGGTGGATGGTTCATGATTCTTAATGAGGTTAAATACGAGAGTTTTAATCTCTTGGCAAATGTTCTTGGCTAGCAACTGGAGGAAAAGATTAACCAAAGTATGATGATAATTAATTTCATTACATGTTCGTTTAACCTCAGCATGCTCTCATTCATAGTTCAGACTCAAAGTAGATAATTGTTTTAGCTTTAGTATAAAAATTATAAAACAAACTATCAAACTCTTGGTTACACTGTTGTCTTTATCTTTAGAAGTAAAATATAGTACACTTGATCAGATTTCACTTCATCCAAGTCTCTGTGGGATCGATACTTGGCTTACTAAAGCCACTTACTACTTGTTCGACCACGTGCACTTGCGTGTAGTTATATACCCGTATAACAAAAGACCGAACATGCATCTGCCTCAGGTCCTTTCCCAACTTTCATACTATAAAACCACTATCTCTCGTAATTGGAACATTTCTAACTCGACTGACTCTATGGATAAAGCATGCATAACCCTAAATATCCTCCGCAGCTGGTATATAAAGTTCTGAGGGTCCTCTCTATGGTCTATCATGTAAACTTCAGAGGAATCAAAGCAAGGAACTCATGAACTCTAAAACTCCAGGGCCCCTCTATAGGCTCGGCAATAACTGGTACTACTAGCTGAGGCTGACGCTGAGCAGCCATCATCTGAACCAACATACATACTGCACTCCTAACTTCCTAATCTGAGGGTGTAGGAGGAACTGGAAGTGATGTCAATGCTTCTGCTACCCTCGGAGGTTCCTGGTGCCCTAGAGAACGCTGGGGAGACAGAAAAGATGTCTCCCTTTCGTCCTCAAACTGGGTTGTCCCCAATTGTGGCACCCTACTGGTAGCCTCTCCTGCTGCGGTATCTAACTCATGACTGGTTGTGGTCTGCCTTATATCTGACATCTCTGTAAATAGACATAGAAATATAAGCTTAGGGACTCGACCCTATATAACTCAGCTTTATAGCACGATCAGAGAAGGAGGGTAACCATACTATCATGCCTCGTAGCCTCCTGCTTATAGAATGGGGTGCGCACACATTTATAAACAAGAATCTACTAGACGCGGCTTGCAGACTCCCTAGGATATAACATTGCTCTAATACCAAGTTTGTCACGCCCCATTTTGGGGGGCATAACTGGCACCTCATGCCACACTGGACTCTGAGCTGTCTTGGCTGGACATATACACTCTTGGTGCATACCAGCAACACATAATCAAGGAAACAACTAGCTATATCTCGGTTGTAAATGTAGCCCTAGGCCGACAAGGCCGCTACACGACACCTATAGTAAAACAGCTAACCCAACAATTGCAACAGTAATATCATTCTCTGTGGGCCGACAAGGCCACCATGCTGCTAATAGATAACATAGCTAGGCCCCACGTGGCCAACAATGCATATCATATCACATATGGGCCCATACGACCAACAACACGCAACTAACCAAAAACTATAGTCTGCAAGCCTCTAAGAGTAAAATATTGGTTGGGATAGGGCCCCGGCCTACCCAAAATTATACAACAAAAGACAGTCAAACCTTTAACGTCTGGCAACTCTGGAAGAAAGGAGCTAGCCAACCTACTAAATCTGAACAGGTACTGAGACGACCTCAAACCCTGCCTGTCCGGACATGCAGGAAAGTATGCAGCGCCCTATGCATGGGCATCGATAGAATATGTAACGAATATGTAAGGCAATAAATAATAATGGAATGAAAGATGATAAGGAACTGAAAATAATCAGTAAGAAGGATCAAAAGTTAGCATGAATAACCTCACAATATAGGCTATAGCTAACAGGTAACGTACAAACAAGAACCTAACCTGATCCCCATAAGCCTAGAAGGTACAAACAACACAGAATAACCTACATAGGCCCCCATAAGCCCCGAAAAGTGCAAGCAATCCATACTCTTCCTATCTGTACTACTATAGGCCCGTAAGAAAGCTTTAACTAAGGTATACTCGACCGCTGAAGCTATAACTGAGCCTTCTAGGCTCCTGCGACTGTGTCTGACCGTCTGGGCTCCTGTACTATATCTGAGCCGTCGGGGCTCCTGTAACTATATCTGAGCCGTCTAGGCTCCTGTAATTGTATCTAAGCCGTTTGGGCTCCTGTAACTCTATCTGAGCCATTTGGGTCCTGTAAGTGTATTTGAGTCGTCTGGGCTCCTGTAACTATATATGAGTCGAGGCCTTCTAGGTAATATGTACATGGGCATCTGTATGATTAGCCAAAGTTGTTGGCCCCACGTCTATCAGCTGACAAGATTATTCTATAAGGCATCAGATGGTTTATTAGATGACTGACGGTTAGGGTGGCTTTGGGCGATCCATATGACATGTCGAGGGTTGTTCAATGCTATAAAGTCACTGGCAATAGGAAATTTGCCTAGAAAACTACCACCCAATTCATCTAGAAACCCTGGTGCTACCAACTCAAAGGTAGGGCTATACTGACAAGATTCTAGCCTTATAGGCGTCAAGGTACACCAACCGATTGTAGGCAAGCACTACCGTATAATAGGCGCCAAACCAGTAAATTATATGGCTTAGCTATGCCCTATGCTCCCCTGCTTCAACCAAGCATGCTCGACAGCTAACCAGAAGTCCTTATGGTTTTGGTACGGCATCAACACCCTACTCATCTGTCTAGATGATAACTAAACGAAGGGGGAGTTCCTATATCGCTTATGAAAATAGTCAAAACTAAATATAACCTCTCCTCAACAAAGGATACTATGTTATGGTCTTAATTCATCTCGTAGCAGCTAATCACAACATATACAATCCTAAGCTACTACAAAAGTATAAATTGTATCAATTATACAATGAGAATAACTTGCCGAGAGAGATTAGCCTTAACATACCTCAATTGTCAAATTCTTCTCAATTAACCCTGCTGCAACTCAAGGATCGACAACTCCTCCAAATTGTAGCCCTTACGCTGAGGGAATATAGCTAGCAACTTTATTTACCAAACGCAACAACCAGAAGTCATAACACATTTGATTCGGCCAAAAGCTTACAAATTCCTTAGAGTTTAGAAGGTAGAAATACTTACTTATCACTTGTAGACGTTTAGGACTTAATTAGAAATGATTTCTACAACTTCTACTCGGGAGGACTCCAATAATCTGAGCAACATTTCAAGAAATAACTCCGTAGGTACGTTACTCATAGGCACATAACTCATTATCCAAGGCAAATTTTCAATTGAACGGAGTTCAACGGCGTAATTTTGCGATTAATTAACGAAAAGTTGAAGGGAGAGGTTATACTGCCAAATGTATTCTCAAGGAAATATTTTTAAATGAAACACAAACTCATACTTAACTATATATATATATATATATTGAGGAGGTGGCTAGGGGGCGCGGCATGCCGCCCATCACGCCAAGCCACAGGCGCAACGCACCTTCCATGGCGCAAGGGCAAATTGCGCGGTGCAGCGCCTAACACGCCCAGCCACCAGCTCCGGCCTCTTGCTCACTTGACAACATGATCATGCACTCCTCCTTTAGGCCTTCTCTCGCATGTGGTGTGCTTTCGACACTCTCACAAGTGCACGCACACGTCTGCTAATCACTGACAACTTACGGGGTGTAACATCCCTGATCTCGGGAAAAATAGCATGCCCGAGTGATGCTTTATAACTTAGTTTTATTTTGTTTATCGACTTAATTATATGAATTCTCATGTAATTTTATGTAAATGTGAATATATACACTAACCAACATGATTAGTTCTTGTTTTTGTAGGTAAAATGAATTTGAGGGACTAATCCATGAGTTGGTGAAGTGGAGGCATGGAATCGGAATTAAAACGCGAACGTCGGCAAGGAGGATGTGCGAAACAGGCCACCTGCGCGTTGGCAACGTTCCAAGGCAGGCAGGATGCACGACCAAGGCTGTGACACACCACCTAGCACGCTGCACAAGCAGCACACGCTGCCAATGCGGCAAGGGGTTGCCTGGCGACGGTTTTGTGAGTTTCCAATGTGCGTCCACGATGCCTCCGTGTCATGTAGGCATATTGGCGCGATAACCACCGTGGCATTGAGCTATTCCATGCCGGGCATAATTTTATACATCTCTCATTTACTATAAATAGGTCCCTTAGCTCCTAAAATCATTTTGTCACAATCTTATTCTGAAAAACCACCTAGGAGTGAAGGGAGAAGTGGGAGAACTCACCTAGGGTTCATAAATTTCATCTTCTCTTCTACCAATTCTTTTAAGTATGTTATTTTAACAATGTTTTCTTGTAATTTTACGAACATGAGTGGCTAGACCCCTTCCTTTAGGGTTGAAGCCATGAGTTATGATTGTGTTTTTACGAATTTGTTTTGGAATTAAGTTATTGATTGTTGTTTTGTCTTGCATTCTTAATTATGGTTGTTTTTATGATTGATCACCATGAAAACACATGCTTTAAGCTTAGGTAAATGCTTGAGAAAGATAACCTAGGCAAGAACAAGAGAATGTAGGGAGCAAGATTGTATCTCACGATATAATTTGTGGTTAGGATAGGAATATACCTAATACCTTGCTTGGTTGATAAAATGGGAAGATAGAAAGACACCAACTTAGAATCGCACTCCACCAATTGTAGGAGTAGTTGTGAAGCTATGTTTGGTTAAATGGTTGGAGGTACGGAAGTACCCAAATCAATGGTATAAATCCCATAAACCACATCCACGTAGTGAATTGCCCACGAACTAGAAATAACATCCTCGCTCAACTATGTAGTAGTGAGGCTAGTTTGTCGTGTTTAGAGGTTCGGAAGACCATGAACATTTAATTTTAATTATGTGAGACGACAATTGATAGTTTCATACTTAAACCATTGAAAATCGTAGTATCGCATGATTTTCCGGCTTTAACTCTAGTTGCTCCTTCAATGAATTCAGAGTATTTCGTTGACCACCTCTAGACTTAATTAAATTTCTCGAAAAAGTCTATAATCAACACTTGCGACATTTAATATTACACTTGAACTTGATAATGAGTTGAACTGGTCCAGTCCCTGTGGGTTCGACATCCGGTTCTTAAAAAGGGCCACTATATTACTTCTACGACCCGTACACTTGCGGGCCGATCAATCCCCAAAGCTAAAATAAAAATCATATGACTTGTCATAGTAGAAATCATAAGTAAAAACTCATAAACTGATCACTGGGTCAAACCTATTGTAAAAAATAATAACATAAGTCATGAACATGAATAACTGAAATTATGAGAAATAATGGGAGACTTGTCATAACCGACACCATCATGATAGAGCTTATATGATGCCCCAACTATAGCACTCAAGTGGGAAGAGCCGTCCAAAACCTAGCCAGGGCTAAGGATGCTACCATTATATCGATATCAAGCTAAAGCCAGTTGCGGGCTGGGGAAACTCTCATGAGAGGCCCCAAATAAATATATATAAACCTACGTTGGTGCATAGTTCTGAGACCGGGGAACCTTGGAACCATAAGCCTATACGGTGCTAGACACTACTCTAAAAAACATGCGCAGTGCTCCCATCGTTTTTCAATGAAGCTGAAATCATAATCACATACATAGTTTGAAATATTAACAGGGGAAGTCTTGACTCCAAAACTGTCACGACCGGAATGGAGGCCGGATCATAGACACGGGACAAGGAGCCCCGAGAGATCCTAAGTCGACCCATGGCATAAGCATATATCTAACTCAATCAAGAACTAAATAGCCATCAATACCATCATAGCGGAAGTCTAACTTAAATATAACATAGGAATATAAAATCCGAAGATGATTACATATATATGTATGAATAGCCTCTAAACATGACGAGTTGAAGGGACAAGACCCCAACTAACTCAACAAGCTGAAATCAGAAATACATAAAGAAGGATAGATAGTATGGTCCACAGAAGATGAGGACTCACCAATAAGCAGACTCTAACTCCGATGAAAAGCAGGGCTGAACTTGAGAGCCGGGTCCTGTATCATGAAATGATACAACATCAAAAGTATGCGGTCAGTATGTGCAATGTACCGAGTATGCAAGGTAAGTAAATTACTAAAGTAAGTAAACCCACTTTAAGACAATGCAGTAGTCAAAACATAAACATCGTTAACTGAGAGTAGGGCTTGCATGCATTCTTTTTGAAATCATGATCTTTTCATAACATACGATATATAGCTTTATGACATCCAACTGACCTGAATGACTCGAAGCTGAAATATGACATTTATAGAAAAGCTGAACATTGAGTCGAACCTTGATTTTAGAACATGCATGTGTATATAGAAATTATTAGTAGTAAATATGCATAACAGAGTCATGAGAAACACTGGAAGACTCGTCACATAACTGACATACCACGATAGAGCTTACGTGTTCCCAACTATCACACTCAAGTGGGTAGAGCCATCCAAAGCCTTGCTAGGACTAAGGACGATACCATGATATCGATATCAAGCTCGGGGCCCAATCGGGGCAGGGGATAGCTCACAAGGGAGATCCCAATATAATATATAAGTATCATTCTATATTGGTGATCTTGGGCAAATTTATATGCCCAAGTGATACTCAAACGTATCATTTTTACCTTGTTTGTTGTGCAATGTGTATATAATATCATGTATTTGGTAATAAAATGCGAATTTATACTAACCAACATGATTAGCATTTGTTTTGCAGGATAATGTGATTTTTAGGAGCTAAAATGCGTGTTGGAACTATGTCGGAGTTGGACTTGGATGCGAGCGTGGAAAAGACCTTGGATGGCACATTTCACACTGGCTCCGCGATGGAGCCGTGCCACGCTGCCATCGCGGTAGCACACTGCCTGGGCAGGAATTAATTAGGAAATTTCCAGTGTGCCTGCGCGTCAGTTCCGTGGCACGGAGATAGGCCTCCGCGATGGCCTCCGTGCCACGTTGAGGCCAATTATCCGGACCCTGCAATTTCCAGAGAGGGTCCGCGTCCACGCTGTGTCACGGAGGCAGTGCTCCGCGTTGGCCTCCGTGACACGTTGCTTGTTATTCCGGGAAAAATTTCCCACTAGTATAAATAGCACACTTAGGTTATTTTTAAAGGGTCTTCCTTTTTTTTAGTTCTAGTTTTTTAGCAGAGTTCAGGAGTGGAGAGAGGAACGTGGTTTTGTGGAAGTTGAAGAATAGAAAAGATAAGAGTTTTCTTCTCTTCCCTTCTTCTTTTCCTTCAATTGTATGCATGATTTACACTCATTTTAGGACGATTAATCCAAGAATGAGTGGCTAATTCCTTTCTTGCTGAGGTTTTGAACTTGTGTAATGATTATTGGTAATAATTGATATGGTTTCTTCTTCTTCTTGCATATTGTTCTATTAATTCTTGTGCTTAGTACATTCTTGATTGGCCACCATTAATGTATATCTAAAAAGTCCAATTTCACTCGAGAGAGCATGAAATTGGAAAGTTGTGAATTAATAGGGTATTGTTCTTAACTTGATTTGGGAAAATTGGGTTTTGATGTGCTTTCTTGATAGAAATATACTTGAAAGCCGTATTAGTCAATTTAGGAACTGGCATTGTAGTGTTAGGTCATAAATTTCATTTGATCACAGAAATGTAGACGAATGGTTTATGATTCTAAAGTGAAATTAAATACGAGAGTTTTAATTTCTAGGCAAACGTTCTTGACTAGCAATATGAAGAAGAGGATGACCAAATTATCATAATTATCAACTCCATTACTCGTTCTTAACCTTGGCATGAGCATATCCATTGTCTGAATTCAACGTAAATAATAGTTGTTAAGTTTAGTATATAATTAGTTTAGACACAAAACTCCCTAATTTCTTGATTGGATAGTTGTTAGCATAGTTAGAAATAGAATAGAAATATAGTGAACTGGGAAATTTTGCATATCCAGAGCAGCCTCCTTGGATCGATACTTGGCTACTCAGCCACTTTATTACTTGTTTGACCACGTACACTTGCGTGTCGGTTTTTAACACATACCGAGCAGCAGAGCGCGAACAATTGGCGCGTAGTTCTGGGGAATAGGGTGATCGACCCTTAGCCCACTTGGTGCTAGAATCTTCTCTCAAAAACATGCATTTGCTCTACATTGTTTAATAACCAAGCTCAACATTTTCCATGAAAAAGATCAACAATGAATCATGCATAAACTCAACATCGTATGAAAACGAAGCTCAACATTGTCTATTGACAAAGCTCAATAATGAAATCATGCATAGACTCAACATCATATGAAAATGAAGCTCAAGATTGTCTATTGACAAAGCTCAATAATGAAATCATGCATAGACGCAACATCGTATGAAAACGGTTCTCAACATTGTCTATTGACAAAGCTCAATAATGACATCATGCGTAGACCCGACATCGTATGAAAACGAAGCTCAACATTGTCTATTACAAAGATCAGTAGTGAAATCATGCATAGACTCGACATCGTATGAAAACGAAGCTCAATAATAACATACATCTCAATTGTGAATTCATGCATATAAGAAGCTTTATTTCGAAACATACCACAAGCTCAAAGATAAGTGGGAGCCTTTACTCCAAAACCATGTGGTAAGCCTACTTTAGAGATACTACATCATCATACTCGATATAAGGGCTTTGCCCAATACTTTATTATGCTAGGATCTACTCAATTCATTTTGTAAACAACATCATAATCATGGGTAGCTTTAGAAACATGTTTTTCATCATCAAATCTCATTACCATCATACATTATTCATCATTCTCTTCCTTCATGAACTTCTCATCCATGGGCCTTTAATTTGATAAAACTAGAAAACACAAATTTTGATTGAAAACAATTTAAAATCTGCCCATGCTTCACAATTCATCAATAAAAACATAATCTAGTCGTACCCATGTATAGAAATTGAAGAATTATGAAATTGGGTGAAAACCCCATAACTTGATCATAGGAATCTCTCATACTTAGATAGAGATTGGCTATGGGTGTGGAAGGAAACACCCACTCACAGCCTCACATGCCTGGAAGGGATTGATTCCACGAAATCTTTGATTATCCAAAAGGAAATTGGATGGAAACCTTGAATAGTAGCCTTGAATCACCTCTTCAACCTCTCAAGTTTGCATGCATGGAAGAAAATAACTTAGAATAGGTTTTCCCCTCCTAAAATCCACTGAAACAAGCCTTAAACGAGATAGTGTAGGGCCTTAGAATGTAAGAATGACGGAAACACCCTTACTGATCACGTAGAAAAACTGCTCACTGGACCTAACAACGGACGACCCAACAGGTCGTTGGAGGATACCATGACCCGTGATATCTATCCGTGCTATGCACTGTCCAGGCTTAGTCCTTGGCTCAAACAACGACTGAAACAACAATTTGTTCTTACCTTCAATGGGTCGTTCATTCGACCATGGTTTCCTTCTGCCAACTTTATACTTTGTCAAACCACGAGCCTTACAATGACTCATTACAAGAACCCACGAGTCGTGGTCTTGTTCTGTCACATACACTTGCCATCTCACCATCCTAGCAATGACTGCTCACCATGATCTGTGGTACCTCATTAAGGGTCGTTGGGTGGCTCGTTACTTCCTTGGATCTCAAGTCCACATCTTACTACGGCTACAAACAATGGCTCGTTGTTTCCCAAAATGAGTTGTTATGCTGGTCGTTGTCTCCATTGCCCCAAAACCAGACACCTTCCATGGCTCACTCCAATGGGTCATTGGTTGAACCAGCGATCCGTAGGACCTCTCGTTCTGTAACAATTTCCTAGTTTCAGCAATTTTAAATTTCTAACTCCCGGGTCTAATCTTAGGCACTTTCGGGGTATTAAAATATCTCCTCCTTGGGAACATTCGTCCTCGAATGTAGGAAACAAGTAGAAAACAGAAACATGCAACTATCATATTCAAATACTGATCTTTCAAAATGAAAACCAACGGAATGACTACCTCCGATTCAAACCACATAGCTAATCTAATTTTGATTCACATGCACATCCATATACATAAAAGAAACTTGAACACATGAACTGAACATGAAACTAAATAGAGTTCAAGTTCAAAAACTAATACCTCAAGTTGGAACTGAGTCGGTAGAGAACAAATGCGGGTATCTAGCCATCATACCCGCTTCAGCCTCCCACGTAGCTCCTTCAACATGTTGATTCCTCCATAATACTTTAACTGAAGCTACTTCTTGTTCCTTAGCCTTCGAACTTGCCGATCCAATATTCCACCGGAACCTTTTCATAGCTAAGGCTGTCTCTCACACCAACACTGTCCACTAGGACAACTAAGCTGGATCACCCATTCACTTCTTCAAAAGAGATATATGAAACACGGGATGTATGGAAGATAACTCTAAAGGAAACTCCAACTCATATGCTACCTTACCCACTCTTCTCACAATCTGATAGGGACCAACATAGCGGGGACTGAGTTTCCCTTTCTTCCCAACTCTCATCAGTCCCTTCATGGGAGACACCTTTAGGAACACCCAATCACCTACTTCAAATTCAAGCTCACTTCTTCTAATATTCGCATAAGACTTTTGGCGACTTTGAGCTGTTTTCAGTCTTTTCCTTATCAACTGAACTTTCTCCATAGCCTCATGAATTGAATTCGGACCCATCAATGAAGCCTCACTGACTTCGAACCAACCAATGGGGGACCTACACCTCCGCCCATAGAGAGCCTCAAACAGAGCCATCTGAATACTGGAATGATAGTTATTATTATAGGCAAACTCAATAAGAGGCAAATGATCATCCCAACTACCTTTGAAATCAATGACACAGGCTCTCAACATATACTCAAGATTCTGAATAGTCCTCTTCGCCTGACCATCTGTTTGCGGATGAAACATTATGCTAAGCTTGAACCGAGTACCAAGCCTTTTTTGGAAAGATCTCCAAAACTGAGAGGTAAACTGAGTACCTCTATCCAATATAATGGACAAGGGCACTCCATGCAACCGAACCAACTCTCGGATGTAAACTTGGCATAGTCTTCCACTGAATCGGTAGTTTTGACCAGTAGAAAATGAGCAGCCTTAGTCAACCTGTCCACTACAACCCAAATGGAGTCATATTGTCTATGGGTGCGAGGCAAACCTGTTATGAAGTCCATGTTGATTTCTTCCCACTTCCATGTAGGAATGCTAATATCCTGTAGTACACCTCCCAATCTCTGATGCTCAACTTTCACTTGCTGACAGTTCGGACACTTGGCTACAAATTCAGCAATATCCTTCTTCATGCCATTCCACCAATAGATTTCCCGCAAGTCATGGTACATCTTGGTGGAACTTGGATGGACGGAATATCTGGATCCATGAGCCTCATGCAACATCCGGCTCCTCAAATCACTCACGTCAGGAACACATAAGTGACCTTGGTATCATAGCACACCATCTCCCCCTTTAGAGAAAACCTCTACCTTCTGATTTTGAATAGTTTCCTTCAACTTTACCAATATTGGGTCCTCATCCTAACTAGATTTCACCTCAGTCACCAAGGACGATTCTAATCCATTATGAACCACAACACCACCATCGGTCGAGTCAACCAACCTTACTCCCAACCTTGCGAGTCGGTGCACCTCTTTCACTAGCTCTTTCTTTCCTTCATCCACATGGGATACACTCTCCATAGAGAGTCTACTAAGTGCATCTGCTACCACATTAGCCTTACCCGGGTGGTATAAGACACTCATGTCATAGTCCTTAAGTAGCTCCAACCACCTCCTTTAACGAAGATTGAGGTCCTTCTATGTGAACACATATTGCAAGCTCTTATGGTCTATGAATACATTCACGTGGACCCCATACAAATAATGCCGCCACATCTTCAAAGATAATACCATCGCGGCCAATTCAAGATCATGGGTCGGGTAATTCTCTCATGAACTTTCAACTGTCAAGAGCATATGCTATAACTTTCCCATGTTGCATCAACACACACCTAAGTCCGATTCTTGACGCATCACAATACACCACGAAGCCATCCATACCCTCGAGTAGGGACAATACCGGTGCTGAAGTAAATCAAGTCTTCAGCTTTTAGCAGCTTCTTTCATAAGACTCCAACCATTGGAATTTTACCTTCTTTAGGGTAAATTTGGTCAAGGATGCTGCAATAGATGAAAAGCGCTCAACAAATCTCTAATAGTAACCCGCTAATCCCAAAAAACTCCTGATATCTAAAGGGTTCACCGGTCTGGGCCAATTCTTCACCGCCTCTATTTTCTGATAATCCACCTTTATACCTTCACTTGAAACCATGTGACCCAAGAATACTACTGAATCCAACCAGAACTCGCACTTGCTGAATTTGGCATATAGCTGGCGTTCCTTGAGGGTCTAAAGCACTACTCTTAGATGAGCGACATGCTCCTCCTCGCTCCTGGAGTATGTCAAGATGTCATCGATGAACACAATCACAAACATATCCAGATAAGGCTTGAACACCCTGTTCATCAGGTCCATAAAAGTTGTAGGGGCATTGGTTAGTCCAAAAGACATAACAACAAATTCGTAATGATCATACCGAGTCCTGAAAGCTGTCTTTGGGATGTCACTCTCCCGAACCCTGAGCTAGTGATACCCGGATCTGAGATCTATCTTGGAGAAGCACTTTGCACCCTGAAGCTGATCAAATAAGTCATCAATCCTGGGTAAATGGTATCTATTCTTGAATGTAACTTTGTTCAACTGTCTATAATCAATGCATATGCGGAGAGAACCATCTTTCTTTCGTAAAAAGAGAATTGGTGCACCCTATGGGGACTTACTCGGCCTAATAAAGCTCTTATCTAACAAGTCTTTCAACTGCTCTTTCAATTCCTTTAGCTCGACTGGAGCCATCCTGTAGGGTGGAATAGATATAAGTTGGGTGTCGGGAAGAAGATCTATACAAAATCAATCTTACGCTCCGTAGGGATTCCCAGCAATGCATCAGGAAAAACCTCTGGAAACTCACGTACTACTGGTACAGACTGGATAGTCGGGGTCTTAGACTCAACTTCCTTAACCCTAACTAGATGGTACATACACCCCTTGGTAATCATCTTCCTGGACTTTAGGTAAGAAATGAATTGACCCGCAGGCACAATTGTACCTCTCCATTCTAAGAGGCTCACCTAGAAATCTGAACTCTACTACCGGGTTCTACAATTAACTGAAGCATAGCATGAAAATAACTAATCTATGCCAAGAATAACATCGAAATAGGCCATGGCTAACTCTATCAAGTCTATTGAGGTGACCTTCTGAAGGACTGAAACTAGGCAACCTCCTATATACTCGTCTAGCTATAACTGATCACCTACTGGAGTAGAAACTAAGAAAGGTGCTAACAAGACTTTGGGACTGACTCCGAAGCTACTGACTACATAAGGGGTCACAGACGACAAGGTAGCTCCCAGATCTAACAAAGCATAAACATCAATATGGAAGACTCGCAACATACCAATAACCACATCCAGGAAGACCTCCTTCTCCTGACGGGAGGCTAAAGCATAGAATCTGTTCTGGTGCTGACTGCCAGCTATGCTAGTAGATGCTCCCTGATGTGTTGAGCATGTGGAAGGGGCTTATGAACTAGAGGCTGGGCCACGCTCCCCAACCTGACCCTGTATTGTTACCGGATAGTCTCTCATCACGTGTCTGGGCTGTCCACACCTGAAACAAGCTCCTGAACCTATCAAGCATTGTCCTGAGTGCCCCTGATCGCATCTACGACAAGCTGGAATTCTAGAATCTGCGGGCCTGCTGCTCTAACCCCTCGAGCCTGATGCTCGCCCTCTTTGATCATGTCTGGGTCGGGATGGTACGCTCAATGCTGAAGAAGCCGGGGCAGATGATCTTTGGTGCGACTGCTGATGATGCCCACCTCCTGACCTTGGCTGAGGAAACCTGTGGTCATTGGTCCTGGCCCTCTTGGCCTCTCTCTCTCTCTATAATGTGCCGCCTCTATCTCTAGGCATACAACAGAATTCGAGGATAGTCCATATCCTAATGGAGCATAGCAATCCGGCACTCCTTGTCCAAATACCCTGCTATACCCATGCACAAATCTTCTCACCCACGTCCTATGGTCAGCCACTAACTCCGGGGCATATTTTGATAGGCGAGTGAACTCAAGGGAATACTCTTGCACTGTCATTCTTCCCTGCTTCAAGTTTACAAACTCAGCTGCCTTCAGCTCCCTCATCTCCTGAGGGAAGAACTGATCTAGGAATGCAACATGAAACTCCTCCCACGTGATCGGACCTGCTCCTGCGACCCTGCAATCCTTCCATTGGCGAAACCAGATATGCGCAACCCCCTTCAACTTATAGGAGGCCAACTCTGTGCACTCAACACTACTCACCCCCATGACTTGGGTGATCTTGACAATCTCGTCAATGAAATCATATGGGTCCTCATCTACCTTGGACCCCAAGAACTCCAGCGGGTTCATCCTTAGGAAATCCCTGACTCAAGCCGCCGCTGAATTGCCATTTTGCTGAACATGCGCAACTGCTTACTGATTGACCTAAGTGTTCATGGCCTGCATGAGCATTTGAATAGCGTCCTGAAACTCAGCATGAGCAACTGGCTTCGGTGTTTGGGGCTCCTGAACTGGTGGGGCTGGCTAATGCCTATCACCGTTGCCATCCTCGTGGCCTTCTCCATTTCCATTTCTCCTACCATTCATTCTTAAAAAAGCCATGATTCTCCAATCGCTAATAGCATGAATTAGAAGGATAGAAAGACTTTTCATCGCATGACATAGATCATGAAAGAAGGGGATATTTCCTAAACGTTTAGTAGCCTCTTGGTCATAAGTGTGGCGCGCTTCACACCTATGAAAAAGTCTCTACTTAATGCGGCTTTCAAACACCCTAGGACACTTCAAACCTATTGCTATGATACCAAGTTTATCACGACCCCAATGGAGGCACTGATCGTGGACACGGGAAAAGGAGCCCTGAGAGACCCCAAGTCGACCCATGACATAAGCATACATCTAAGTCAATCAAGAACTGAATAACCATCAATACCATCATAGCAGAAGTCTAACTTAAAAATAATATACGAATATAAAATCTGAAGCTAAATACATACCTATGTCTGAATAGCCTCTAAACATGATGAGTTGATGGAACAAGACCCCAACTAACTCAACAAGTTTAAATCTGAAATACATAAAGAAGGATAGATAGTCTGGTCCTCGGACGATGAGGACTCACCAATAAGAAGACTCTAACTCCAATGAACTGTCTAAGAGCGAGACTGAACCTGAGAGCCGGGTCCTGTATCATGAAATGATACAACATAGTAAGAATGTGGTCAGTACGTGGAATGTACCGAGTATGCAAGGTAAGTAAAACCTCTAAAGTAAGTAAAATCACTTTAAGACAATGCAGTAGTCAAAACATAAACATCATTAACTGAGAGTAGGGCTTGCATGCATTCTTTCTGAAATCATGATCTTTTTATAACATACGATATATAGCTTTATAACATTAAATTGACCCCAATGACTTAAAGCTTAAATATGACATTTATAGAAAAGATGAACATTGAGTCAAACCTTGCTTTTAGAACATGCGTGTGTATATAGAAATTATGAGTAGTAAATATGCATAATTGAATCATGAGGAACACTAGGAGACTTGTCACATAGCCGACATACCATGATAGAGCTTACGTGGTCCCAACTATCACACTCAAATAGGTAGAGTCGTCCAAAGCCTTTCCAGGACTAAGAACGATACCGTGATATTGATATCAAGCTTGGGGCCCAATCGGGACAGGGGATAGCTCACAAGGGAGGTCCCAATATAATATATATATATATATATATATATATATATAATTATAATCCTATGTTGGTGCGTAGTTCTGGGGCATAGGGTGATCGACCCTTAGCCCGCTCGGTGCTAGACTCTTCTCCCAAAAACATGCATATGTTCTACATCATTTAATAACGAAGCTCAACATTGTCCATGACAAAGCTACATAAACAAATCATGCATAAACTCAACATCGTATGAAAATAAAGATCAACATTGTCTATTGACAAAGCTCAATAATGAAATCACGCATAGACTCAACATCGTATGAAAACGAATCTCAACATTGTCTATTGACAAAGCTCAACATTGTCTATTACAAAGTTTAGTCGTGAAATCATGCATAGACTCGACATTGTATGAAAATGAAGCTCAATAATAGCATACATCTCAATTGTGAATTCATGCATATGAGAAGCTTTATTTTGAAACATACCACAAGCTCAAAGATAAGTGGGAGCCTTTACTCCAAAACAATGTGGTAAGCCTACTTTAGAGATACTACATCATCATACTCGATATAAGGGCTTTGCCCAAAACTTTATCATGCTAGGATCTACTCAATTCATTTTGAAAACAATATCATAATCATGGGTAACTTTAGGAACATGCTTTTCATCATCAAATCTCATCATCATCATCATATATTCATCATCATTCTCTTCCTTCATGAACTTCTCATCCATGGGCCTTTAATTTGATAAAACTAGAAAACACAAATTTTGATTGAAAATAATTTAAAATATGCCCATACTTCAAGGTTCATCAATTGAAACATAATCTAATTGTACCTATGTATAGAAATTGAAGAATTATGCAATTGGATGAAAACCCCATAACTTGATCATAGGAATCTCTCATGCTTAGATAGAGTTTGGGCATGGGTGTAGAAGAAAACACCCACTCATAACCCTACATACCTGGAAGGGATTGATTCCACCAAATCTTTGATTATCCAAGAGGAAATTGGATGGAAACCTTGAATACTAGCCTTGAATCACCTCTTCAACCTCTCAAGTTTGCATGCATGAAAGAAAATAACTTAAAATAGGTTTTCTCCTCCTAAAATCCACTTAAACGAGCCTTAAACGATGTAGTGTAGGGCCATAGAACATAAGAATTATGGAAATACCCTTACTGATCACGCAAAAAAACTGCTCACTAGACCAAACAATGGACGACCCAACGGGTTGTTGGAGGATACCACGACCCTTGGTATCTTTTCGTGCTATGCACTATCCAGGCTTAGGACTTGGCTCAAACAACAACTGAAACAATGATTCATTCTTACCTTCAACGGTTTGTTCATTCGATCGTGGTTTCCTTCTGCCGACTTTATACTTCCTCAAACCATGAGCCTACCATGACTCGTTACTAGAACCCACGAGTTGTGGTCTCGTTCCGTCACATACACTGGCCATCTCACCATCCTAACAATGACTGCTCACCACGATCCGTGGTACCTCATGACGGTTCATTGGGTGTCCTGTTACTTCCCTGAATATCAAGTCCACATCTTACAAAGACTACCAACAACGGCTCATTGTTTCCCACAATGAGTCGTTATGCTGGTCGTTGTCTCCACTGCCTCAAAACCAGACACCTTCCACAGCTCACTCCAACGGATCATTGGTTGAACCAATGATCTGTAGGACCTCTCGTTCTGCAACAAGTTCCCCAATTTCAGCAGTTTTAAATTTTTAACTCCCAGGTCTAATCTTAGGGACTTCTGGGGTATTACAAAAACATATCATAAGTTGTAGTGAAAATTTTTTCCTACCGATCACATTTCCAATCCCGAGTCTAGTGGAAAAATTTTCCTACTGATCACATTTCCAAACATACATTGAGTCATCCAGTGAAAAATTTTTCCTTTTTTTCCCGCTGATCACATTTTCAATCCCGAGTCTAGTCTTAAGGACTTTTGGAGTATTACAATTCTCTCCCTTGAGAATATTCATCCTCGAATGTGAGTTAAGCATATTGAAAAGATGGGGAAAGAACTAAAAGTTCCAAAATAGAACAACTGAAATTGAAAACTGATAGAGTGATTGACTCCGAACTGATTCACACGACTGAACTGAATTCATGAGTCACACATATATGCTAAAACATGAAAGGAGCTGAGATACATGAACTTGATATGAAACTGAATAGAGTATTAAGGAAGAAACTGATACCTCATGCTGGAACTGAGCCAGAAAGGAAACGATGTAGATATCTAGCCATCATATCTACTTTGGCTTCCCATGTAGCTCTCTTAACAAGCCGATTCCTCCACAAAACCTTCACTAAAGCCACTTCTTTATTTCTCAACTTCCGAACCTGACGATCAAGGATCTCAACTGGAACTTCCTTATAGGTAAGACTATCCTTCACACCTATGCTCTCCATCGGAACAACCAAGGTCGGGTCACCAATGCACTTCTTCAATAGAGATACATGGAAAACTAGACGTACAGAGGCTAACTTAGCCAGTAGCTCCTACTCATATTCCACCTTTCCAACTCGCCTTAGATTCTTATAATGGACAATATATCAAGGACTAAGCTTTTCTTTATTTCCAAACTCATCACTTCCTTCATGGGAGACACCTTTAGAAACACCCAATCATCAATTTCAAACTCAAGCTCTCTTCCCCTAACATCCGCATATGACTTCTGACGACTCTGAGCTATTTTCAGCCTTTCCCTAATAAGGTGAACTTTCTCCATGGCCATATGAATTTAATATGGCCCTATAAATGTAGCTTCACCTATCTCGAGCCAACTAATAGGCGGTCTACATCTCCAACCATAAAGAGCCTCAAATGGAACCATTTGAACACTTGAGTGGTAACTATTATCGTAAGCAAACTCGATGAGAGGTAAATGATTTTCCCAACTACCCTTGAAGTCAATCACACATGCTCTCAACATATCGACGAGAGTCTGAATGGTCCCGCTCGGCATGACCAACTATTTGGGGGTGAAAAGCTATGCTAAGCTTGACATGAGTACTAAGTCCCTTTTGAAACGACCTCCAAAACTACGAGGTTAACTGAGTACCTCTATCTGAACTTATGGACAAAGGAATTTCATATAACCAAACTAGATCCCGAATGTACAATCTAGCATAGTCCTCTGCTGAATTGGTAGTTTTGACCGGTAAGAAATAAGCTGCTCTGGTCAACCTGTTTACGACCACCCAAATAGAGTCATACTGTCGACGAGTACAAGGGAACCCTATGATGAAGTCCATATTGATCTCTTCCCACTTCCAAGTAGGAATACTGATGTCCTGTAGCATACCTCTAGGTCTCTAATGCTCAACTTTCACTTGCTGATAATTTGGACACTTAGCCACAAACTCTGATATGTCCTTCATGCCATTCCACCAATAGACTTCCCATAGATCACAGTCATCCTAACTGACACCATCATGATAGAGAGGTAAATGATTATCCCAACTACCCTTGAAGTCAGTCACACATGCTCTCAATATATCCACGAGAGTTTGAATGGTCCCGCTCGGCATGACCAGCTATTTAGGGGTGAAAAGCTATGCTAAGCTTGACTTGAGTACTAAGTCCCTTCTGAAACGACCTCCAAAACTATGAGGTTAACTGAGTACCTCTATCTGAACTGATGGACAAAGGAATTTTGTGTAACCGAACTAGATCCCGAATGTACAATCTAGCATAGTCCTCTGCTGAATTGGTAATTTTGACCGGTAAGAAATAAGTTGCTCTAGTCAACCTGTTTACGACCACCCAAATAGAGTCATACTGTCAACGAGTACAAGGAAACCCTATGATGAAGTCCATATTGATCTCTTCCCACTTCCAAGTAGGAATACTGATGTCCTGTAGCATACCTCCCGGTCTCTGATGCTCAACTTTCACTTGTTGATAATTTGGACACTTAGCCACAAACTCTGATATGTCCTTCATGCCATTCCACCAATAGACTTCCCGTAGATCATAGTACATCTTTGTGGAACCTGGGTGGATAGAATAACGAGAGCCATGAGCCTTATGCAAAATTCATTCTCTCAGATCATCAACACCTAAAACACATAAACAACCCTGATAATAAAGTACACCATCTCCCCCTTGGGAGAAGGCTCCACTTTCTGATTTTGGACAGCTTTTGTTAGCTTCACCAAGATAGGATCCTCGTCTTGCGTAGCCTTGACCTCAGTCACCAATGAAGATTCTGAACCATTTCGAATAATTACACCACCATCTGTCAAGTCAATAAGGTGAACCCTTAAACAAGAAAGCCTATGAACATCCTTTGCTAACTTCATTCTCATATCCTCAACATAAGACACACTCTCCATGGAAAACCTACAAAGGGCATCTGCCACTATATTGGCCTTGCTTGGATGGTAAAGGACACTCATGTCATAGTTTTTGAGAAGCTCTAGCCACCTCCTTTTGAGTGAACACATACTGAAGGCTCTTATGTAAAAACATCCACATGCACCCCATTCAAGTAGTCTCTCCAAATCTTCAATGCGCACACCACCGCTGCCAACTCTAGGTCATGCGTCGGGTAATTCTTCTCATGATTCATAAGGTGTCTAGAGGCATACGCGATGACCTTACCATGTTGCATCAACATACAACCAAGACCAACCTTAGAGGCATCACAATACACAACAAATCCATATGTGCTCTCGGGTAGAGTCAATATTGGGCCGAATGGAGTTGAGTCTTTAGATCCTCAAAACTCTTTTCACAAGCGTCCGACCACTAAAATTTGACCTTCTTCTGGGTCAATTAAGTCAATGGTGCTGCAATGGATGAAAATCCTTCAACAAATCTCCTGTAGTAGCCTACTAAACCCAAGAAGCTCCTAATATCCGAAGGATTAACTGGTCTAGGCCAATTCTTCACTGTCTTTATCTTTTGAGAGTCCACCTACACGCCCTCGCTTGACACCACATGACCCAAAAATGCTACCGAATCCAATAAAAACTCACACTTGCTGAACTTAGCAAACAGCTGGCAATCCTTGAGAGTTTGCAACAAATCCTCAAATGAGCGGCATGCTCCTCCTCGCTCCGAGAGTATATCAGAATATCATCTATGAAGATAATCACGAACTTATCCAAATATGGCTTGAACATCCTGTTCATCAAATCCATAAAATATGTAGGAGCATTTATTAGTCCAAAATACATAACTACAAACTCACCATACCGAGTCATGAAGGTTATCTTCGGGATGTCACTCTCTCTAACTCTGAGCTGGTGATATCCGGATCTGAGGTATATCTTTGAGAAGCACTTAGCATCCTGAAGTTGGTAAAAAAATTCATCAATCCTTGGGAGGAGATACTTGTTATTGATTGTAACCTTGTTCAACTACCGATAATCAATGCACATTCTAAGAGAACTATCCTTCTTGCGAATAGAGAGAACTGGTGCACCCCATAGGGATTTACTAGGACAGATGAAACCCTTATCTAGGAGATCTTTCAACTCCTTTAGCTCGGCTGGAGCCATTCTATAAGGAGGAATGGATATAGGTTGCATATCGGGGAAAAGGTTGATACCAAAGTCAATCTCCCGCTTGGAAGGGACTCCTAGTAGATCAGGGAACACCTCCGGATACTTGCACACTATATGAACTAACTGAAGAATCGGGGTCTCGGACGTCGCATCCTTAACCCTAACTAGATGGTACACACAATCTTTAGAAATCACCTTCATGGCCTTAAGATATGAAATAAAGCGACCTACAGGCACAACTGAATTATCCTTCCATTCTAGGGCTGACTCATCCAAAAATTGGAACTCTACCATTCGGATTCTACACTTTATTGAGGCATAACATGCATGCAACCAATATATACCGAAAATAGCATCAAAGTCGGTCATGTTTAACTCTACTAGATCAACTGATGTGACTCTTTGAAGGATTTTGAAAGGGTAGTTTCTGTATACCCATCGAGCTATAACAAAGTCATCGACAGGAGTGGCAATTGAGAAGGGTTTTGATAGGATTTTGAGACTGACTTCGAAACTAATGGCAACATAAGGAGTCACAAAAGATAAGGTAGCCCCTGGATCTAACAATGCATATATATCAAGATGGAATACTCATAACATACCAATGACCACATCTGGAGAGACCTCCTACTCCTGACGAGATGAGAGGGCATAGAATCAGTTCTAACGCTAACCACCACCTGCACTAGTGGATGTACCCTGCTGAGTTGAGCGTGCTAGTGGAGCTGCTGAACTAGTGACTAGGTCACGACCTCTACTATGGCCCTATCTGGCTGAAGGGCAGTCTCTGAGCCGGTGTCTAGGCTTCCCTCACCCAACATATGCACCTGATCCTGCTAAGCATTCTCCGGTGTGCCTCCTACCATACCTTCCACAGACTAGAATACTGGGCTCTACTGAAATGCTCCCCTGGCCTTCAGAGCCTGATATTCTACCCTACTGATCACGCCTAGATTTGTATGGGACACTAGCTGATGATGGCACTGGGCTGACAATCTTTGATAGGACTGGTGGCTATGTACTCCGCCAGATCTCTGCTGGAACTGCCCATAACTCCCTGTCCCGGCCCTCTTGGCCTCTCTCTCTTTCTCTTTCATCTGATCCGCCTCTATCTGTTGGGCGTATATGACCAATCATGAGAAGTATAGGTCACTATTTAGCATAGCAGTTCTGCACTCCTTAACCAGCAAGTCTGATACTCCATTCACAAACCTGCTCATATGAGCCTTCTGATCCGCAACCATCTTCGGTGAATACTTGGACAGCGGGGTAAACTCCAAGGCATACTCTTGGATAGTCTGATGGTACTGCTTTAAGTTGATGAGCTACGCCGTTTTCGCCTCCCTCAACTCCCTAGGGAAGAACCTATCCAAGAAGGCAGTCACAAACTCATCCCAACCCACGAGACTGCTCCCACTGCTCTATCATCCTTCCACTAGTGGTACCGTATGTAACCAACCCCCTTCAGCTGATAAGAGGCTAGGTCCACAGTTTCTTCTCCAGTCACCACCATAATATGGGTGATCTTCTGCACCTGTTCAATGAATTCATGAGGGTCCTCGTCCACCTTCGACCCCAGAAACTTCGGCAGATTCATCTGGAGGAAGTCTCAAACTCTTGTCGCCACAGTGTTCCCATTCTAAGGAACATCGGACACCGTCTGCTTATTGACTTGGGCGGTCATCACCTGTACCAACATCTGAAGTGCTGCTCTAAACTCAGCATGAGTGACCTGCACATGCGTAGGATCTACTAGTGCTGGAGGGGCTTACTGATGCCCGTCTCCATTTCCATTGTTGTGGCCATTTCCATTACCATTCCTCCTTCCATTCACTCGGCATGGAGGCATATTTCTGCAAACACGTATAGCAAGAGTTAGAAGGATAGAGAGATACTTCATCGCACGACATGGATCGTGAAAGAAGGGAAATTTCCTAAAACATTTTGTAGCTTCTCCCCCATAACTGTGGCGCACTTATCACCCATTGAAAAGAATCTACTCAATGCGGCTTTCAGAAACCCTAGGACACTCTAAACGTTTTCTCTAATACCAAATTTATCACGACCCGAGCTGGAACCCTAGATCGAGACATGGGACCTAGAACCACAAATGGCTCCAAATTGACCCATGTCATGAACATAATAACTAAAGAACATACATTAAGCGGAATCTGATAACTAAAATATGAATAAGTAGAAGTTTGAAAAACATAATGACATAACACAGAGTCAATACTTGATAAAGTTGATAGTTTACATAATATCTGATAAGCCTCTACTTCTATCTAATGAACTGAAGGGACAACACCCCCAACTAACTCTCTAAAGTCTGAAAATCGAGATAACATAACTCAACACACAACTAAAGGTCCTCGTAAAATAAGGACTCAACAATAATGGCAAACTGGACTAAGCTGTGGGAACTAGGCTAATGATGGAATTGAATTTGATCGTCTGGACTTGTATTATGAATTGATACATCATAGAGTATGCGGTCAGTACTTAGAATGTATTGAGTATGCAAGGTAAGTAAAACATGTTGAGTAACTATTAAGTGAAATCATGCATATAATCATAAATCATAAGATCATGAGAGTAAGGACATCATGCTGAAATCTGAATCTAATACATGTATAATCACAAGTTGAATAGAACAACTACATAGAATGATCCAAAGCTAAAACAGAATTCATATGACTTATCATAGATGAAATCATAAGTAAAATCTCGTAATCTGATCATTTGGTAAAACCTGCTGTAAAATATAGTATCATAAGAAATAAAAATGAACAACTGAAATCATGAGGAATAATAGGAGACTCGTCATAACCGACACCATTATGATAGAGCTTACATGATGTACCAACTATCACACTCAAGTGGGCAGAGCCGTCCAAAACCTTGCCAGGGCTAAGGACGCTATAATGATATCAATATCAAGCTGAAGGCCCTCTGGCGGGTGGGGAAAACTCTCTTGAGAGGTCTCAAATATAAATATATCTATGTTGGCGTGTAGTTCTGAGATCAGAGAATCTTGGAACCCCAAGCCTACTCGGTGCTAGACACTACTCCCAAAAACATACACAGTGCTCCCATCATTTTTCAATGAAGCTAAAATCATAATCACATGCATAATCTGAAATCTAAACATGGGGAGTCTTGACTCCAAACCATATCATAAGCTGATCTTATTAGCCTTGGCTAAATCATGAAAGTATACTTAACTTGTGTGGACTTTCCCAAAACTTAAAATCATTCATATTTGAAATAGACTTCATAAGTCAAAATCATAGATTCATACATAGATAATTTGTAAATATTCAATCATGCTAGATATCTCATCATACTTGAAATCATTAATCATAAACTTGACTTCTCATAAAACTTGAATAATTGGACATAATTTTCTAAAACTTAAAATTATGAATTTATAATTAAAATAGGTATAAAATCTTCCCATGAATCTTAAAACATGCTTTGGAACATGAATGTAATAAACCCATAAACACATCATAGAGAATTTCATAAAATTGGTCTAAAACCCTTATAAGATCATAAAATTGAATTAAGACTTGAATTCATGAACTTAAGGAGAAATATGGGTATGAGAGTGAAAGAAAACTCTCATTCATAGCCCCACATACCTAGGTAATCTGAATCTAAACTTGACTTGAAAGCCCAAGAGATTTGGGGAAGAAATTGATAAGGTTCAAGCTTGATCTTCAAAGGGGAACTTCTAAACTTGCATGCATAGGAGTTAAATGAATTAGAATAGGTTAAACTCCCTTAATTCACTTCTTTCAGAGTTTAAAATAATGTAGTTTAGGACTTAAAAGCTTAGAAATTATAAAAATGCCCTTACTAATTTCGTAGGAAAAGTCACACTATTAGGTACCACGACTCACACCATAGGTCATCCTTCAATACCACGACTTGTGGTATGTCCCATTACTTCCTTCCAAATTTTCTCAATTCTCAAGCATTTGAATGACAACTCGACAGGATGGGTTGTTACTCAACACAACGACCCGTTGTATCCTCTTGTCGTAACCATTGACTCCATAAGTATAGATTCTAGAATCTCCACCACGGGTCAAACAACAAATCGTTACACATTCCAATGGGTCGTTGGACCGTCCGTTATCACTGCACCCACTTTTACTACTCTTTCTCATGGGTACTAACCATGACTAATTGTTTCCTACAACGAGTTGTACCATGACTTGTACCATCCACCCTGACAACTTAGATCCGAATAATGACTCCAACCCACGATCAGCTATAGGGACCCATGAGTCATTCCATGGCTCGTTGTTACTGGACTTCCTTCAGCAGATGCTGACCACGATTGATCCTATAGCTTGTTATTTCTTACCACGACTTGTACAACGAGTCGTCCTATGAAAAAATTCCCTTTTTTTCCTGCTGATTAGATTTCCAATCCCAAGTCTAGTCTTAGGGATTTTTGGGGTATTACACCTTCCCCTTCATGTTAGAAAAATTAGCATGCATCCCAGATTTTCTCTGAGAAATTCAACTGTGAGCATCGTGAGAGATTCATTAATCATATACTGCACATCAAAAGTTATTAGATGAAAATATTTGGTTTCTGATCCTGGACCAATTTAACGCAGGTGGAGTTAATCATAATTTATTGGTCAAACATACAAGTGTTATTGTAATATATCATATCGTAGACCAACCCATTAAGTTTTACTCTCATAAGCAACGGTTCAACAAATAATTAGAGGCATTCAATGCCAAACCAGCTTGGATATAAACCAACATTATCAAGATGACTTGTCTTGATTATACAATCTGAAGATTATGCTTTCAACTTAATTAATATTGAGCAAGCATCTTTGTGGATGTCAAACTACAGGTTGACAATAAACACACATGTGAATATCCTATAGATGCATCAATTTAAGACATAACATGGCAAGAGAATGAGCCTATATTCACCTTTTATACTTTTTAGAATTTTGAAAATTTAGTTCCAATATTAACTGGTACAATCAACTTATCATGAGAACAAGTTAATACAAAAGATTTCTTAAATAATCTTCTAGTTCTTCAATATATTTTGAATACTTAATTAACACATCATATTAGGATGACAAAAATAGCCATGTCGACTGATAAATTATTTGTATACTAGTAAACTTCAAGTTTATCATGGCATGTGTTATTTATTTTAGTAAACTTCAGGTTTACTATGTCATGAATTTCACATCAATAAACTTTTGATTCAGTATAGCATGTAATTTCATCATATTTATATTTGACGTACAAATCGGATATATATATATATATATATATATATATATATTTCTTACCCATAGTAATTTAGAGATATTTAATCTTCTAATCATTTTTAGTCTCAATATGATAGCCATTTTTATTGCTGGTAAACTTCAAGTTTACTACAATTTGTGTTTTGATCGTAGCAACTTTATATATTACAATCTAACATGAATGGTTTTATCATATATAAGCTCTTCGAGAGACTTCAATATATTTTTATGATAAGTTGTTATTTAGACACTACTGGTGTTATGATTCTTGTAGATAAATAATTAGGCTCTTTTGAAAACCTTGATCACTAATTTAAATTATCAAATATTTCTTAGATACTTCTAGTACTATGAAAGAAAATTTAGACACTATTGGTGTCAAGAAACAAATAGTAAATATTGAGTTCTAAACTTCATTATTTCAAACTTTTACTACTTTGGAGTAGATTGCAAGTTTTTGTCACGACCCGAGTCTACACCCTGAATGCGATAAGGTACTTAGAGTCATAAGTGATCCCAAGCAAACTCATGGCATAGCACATTAGTTCTATACTAGAAAAATAAATAGAAAACTGAGCGGAAGCTACTGAGATACAAAACAATCTCATACCAGAAAAGATAAAGTCTGGCAAACACTGGATGTTTGTAAACAACACTGAAAGAATTATAAGCTGAAACTAATATCACATTATTTGAAAACCTCTATTAACTGATGAATTGTTGGAAAAATCCCCAGCTAACTCCAGGTTTGAAAACTGCACTAATACTACTAAAACAGAAAGAACATCTTCGGTCCTTGAAAGATGAGGACTCACCAATACGACACTGCTGCACTAAATCTGAGGGATAGACTAACCACACTGCTGAGTTTGAGTGCCTGAGCCTATATCATAAAACGATATAGCATAGGAAGTATGCATCAATATTTGAATGTACTGAGTATGTGAGGTTATGCATTTAGAAACATAGTTATGCTAGTAAGAAAGTATAAGTAAAATCACTGAATTTAATATGAAATGACCTTGCCTGAAATCATAAATATTGTAAACAGTCTAAAATCTGAAAATACTGCAAGCTAGTAAAAATAGAGTAAGGATCATAAACATATGCTGAGGCTTGGGACTAGATTGTACTGTACTGTGCTGTGAGAGTGCTTGTTAACCGATATATAACCACATGAGCTAGACGTGGAGTTCGATGTTTACTCCTTGTCAATAGGGCCCACCGTACCTTGTCAGGATACAGTGATTGGGTTGTGTGATCACTAACTGTAAAACCCATTCGGGTTAATTCCTATGGTGGCACGTAATTCTAAAAACTTGAGTGTGCTGAACCCCGACCTGCTCGATGCTAAGTACTACTCCCAACCGAAAGCCTAAGTATAACTACTAAACTGATTAGCTCAAAATGGTGCCTTAAGGCTAAGTCAGAACAACTTATCTAGAAGTGTCCTGAGAGCCTAAAAGATCTGGTGACTGAAAATACTAAAATACTGAAAATAATGAGATTTATGATATTATTGAGTATATTGACTATACTATTAGCACAACAAAGCCTAGCTACATGGATCACGAGGAAATTATATACACTCTGAAAATTCATGCTATTTTCAAAACATTGCTAGCTTGTGAATTAGAATCCAAAAATCATGCAAGAATCAAGAATCTAGATGGACCCCTACAAGTTAAAAAGTAACATCCTGACCATAACATAATGCTAGGAATAAAAGGTTTTAAACATCAAGAAGACAGAGAATTTCAACAATTAGAAAAAAAGCCCTAGGTCATGATTTTCTAAAGAACTTCAAGCTACATTTACTGTAAATAATATGGACACAAGGGTGAAATATGACCCTTGTTAAAGTCCCACATACCTGAGGTAGAAGAATCTCTAGAAAGAACCTTGGAATTTCAACCCCTTGAGTGGAACCCCAATTAGACTTTAGAGAGTCTTTTATCTTCTACGTACCGTTCCTGTGATTCTGGGAGTGAAAGAGGGGAGAATATCGATTCATTCCTCTTAATTCCCCTCTAAAAATACCCTAATATGATGTAACTTAGGATTTAGGAGATTAGAATATTACAAAAATACTCTTGGGTAACTGTTTCAAAATCTGCCTGTCTAGATCAAACGGGCCTCACAATGAGTCGTTGATTGTGATCATGGCTCGTTGGTGCCAATCATTGTTTCTGGGATGGAAATTTCAGTTCTGTTGACCTTACAACGGTTGATAGGACTACTCATTTGTGAATATAACGAGTCATCAAATTCAGTCATTATCACTGGAAGAAGTTCGAATAGTTTCAAGATCTGTCCAAACGGACGGACAGAATGACCTATTAGATGGTACAATGGGTCGTTGCTTCCACCTATGGTAATTGGGGTGATTTTAATCATTTTTGGATTTTATCTAATGGCTTGATACGATGAGTCATTACCTCTTCCAACGACTCGTCACTAGGCTCACTGGTTCAGGGGAAGATTTTGATAAGATTCTGGACTTTGTCAAAGTGGCCAACACAATGACTTGTTACCTCCAACAACGGATCATTGTATTGTTCGTTTAATCTAAGGAAGAAAAATGTTGGACGACTAACAACTGTCTTAACGGGTCATTGTCTCTGACAATGACCTGTCTGATGAGTTGTTTTGTGAAAAATTTTCTGGTTTCTTTTTTATTTTCATTCCAAGTCTGGGGTTTGATTTTAGAAACTTTGATTTTAGAAATTTTTAGGGTGTTACACTTTTACTACTTCACGAGTAAATTGCAAGATTTACTAGTGCAGAGTCTTACTACTTCAAGAGTAAATTACGGATTATTTATTATGTCGGGCGTGCTTGATCATTCAATTGACTCTGTGCTGCCAAACCATATCATGCTGGCAAAAGCAGGGGTTCTGGTAGATTGCAAGTTTTACTACTTAAAGAGTAAATTACAAATCTACCACTTCAAGAATAAAATATAAAATATTCAGAATACTTTTTCTTAATTATTCTTCCTCTTCTAGAGGTGAGTTGTGATATCTTCACAACCAAGAGCATGTTCCTATTTATAAATTTTACTAAATATTGTCACATTCAGTTCAGGGAATGAATTTGTAATTGCAACATATATAAAAAATTCTTATTATTCAGGAATGGAATACAATCATCTCAATGTTTCTTAAGCATATCAAACCTTGATAGCTTAGTAGCTCTTTTAAGATATTGCTACTTTAGGGGAAAACCGAGACATGTTAATAACATAGAATTTTTTTCTCGACCATTGCCATGACCACAACTGGGTCACAATCTTTTTCTCCACATCGGTGGAATTTATCTTTTAAATTTCTCTTTTGCATCTTTTAATTTTATGCCTTTCATCTTTCCTTTTTCACTTTTGATGGTGAAGAATATTATTTGGTGCAAGGCAATCATCATGATTATAGTTCTTTTCTTGATCACGTTCATGACCTCGACTAGGGTCATAACTCAGGGTCACGACCTTTCTCACGCTTAGCTTAGTGGAAGTTCGTCTCATTCATTTCAAGGAATGAATTAGAATTGTAGATCGGCTTTCATGATTTTTCATTAATAATCTATTATTTTACTCGGCCACGTGAAGATGTGAAATTAGTTCAAAATATTTTTTAAGCTCCCTCTTCGATATTGTTATCTTAGGAGCACATTTGAGACATGAACAATGGTAAAGATTTTCTCTAGCATATCACTAGATCAATGATATTTTTTTCACATATTTTAATAGAGAAATAATTTTAATCATAGAATTATACTCATATTTTGATTTAAAATCTTGTAGCTTAAAAGTAAATCCAACTATAAGTGCTTGTGGAAGAATGGTCATCTTCAGGTGATTATATTTATCTTTCAAAGTATTCCACAATATAAGAAGATCTTCAACAATGAGATATTCCAATTCGGGCCCTCATCAAGGGGCGGAGGAATATCATTACCTTAGCATAGTCTTGAATCGATGCCTGATTTTATCTGTGATAGTGTCTGCCAGACCCATCCCATCAAGATGAATTTCATTATCAAGCTCCAAGATAGATAGCTTTTGTCCGATATATCAAGGGCTACAAATTCAAGTTTACTATTTCAAAAGTAAATTTTGAATTTATTACTACGGGGGTAGATTTCATATTTACCACTATAGGGATACATTTCAAATTTACCACTGCGGGAGTAGATTTAAATATTTAGCACTTTAAAAATAAATTTCAAATTTATACGTCAGGGGTAAATATCGGATTTACCATCACGGGGATAAATCGAAGCATACATATAATGTAAAAAAAATTTCTCTAACTTATCTTTCAGAGTATAGCAAGCTTCGAAGCACTGTGAAATTTAACCAGTTTTGGTGGTTATAGGCATAAATTAATTTAATCAGAGATTTATGAAATACAAAAAGTGTGAAATTTATACTTTCGATGCTTTTAAAGTATTTGCTAAAGATGACAGAGACTCATGCTAATAATGTGTTATCATAAAAAGAAAGAAGAAGAATATTGTAGCGAAAGAGAAAAGAGAGAAGACTTCTTATTTCTCTTGAGAGATGAAATACAACGAAGGAGAACCCTTTCATTTATATGGGAAAACTAATCATAACATTTTTTCAAAAAAACAAGATAGACATTCATTATAATGCAAATACACACATTAAAAACTTTTTTGATTGTAGACTTACCAATTGCAAATCTATCCAATTACAAATTTACCAAATAAACATCCATAATCTAATATATTTATAATGAAAAAAATAATAATTATCTTTTATCACCTTAGTGCACTCACGGGCACACAAGTACTGTGATAAACTAATATTTGCTTTATTCTCCATATGGTTCTAAGATAATCAGAAATACAAGGTTATACAATAGATCTTTCTGTAAGATAAATTGCATTGGCAAATTATATCGGAGCTCCAATATTTATGAGAAAATATTTTTTGGACACTTAATATTGTAGTGTTAATTATCTACTAGTATTAGTATTAATTTGATGCGCAGATAATATTTAAGAAAAAATTATTAGAAAATATAGATTAAAAAACTAACTTAGATTTACAAAATTACCAAATGAATAAATGATTATAAAAAAAGTTTCTTTCATTTGGACCAACAGATAAATCAATAAAAACTAATAAAATAAATGTCAACATCATCTTTGACTTATGTTTTCTTAAATAACTCATAAAAATTAGTATATTATAAATAATCTCTTAGCTAAAACAAAATATAGCAACACAATAGCTATAAATTTTAGCACAATTACTGAATTTCATACTTCAATCTATTTAACAACTAAGAAACGCCAAAAACATAAAATGAAAAGAAACTAAAATAAGTTACTAGACTTTTAAAGAAAATATAGAGAGTCATATTTAAATTAGTTTGTAAAGATGGACATTAATAATCAGATTAACACTCGAACTATTTAACCTCAAAGTTAATTATTCAGACAATATCTAATAGATATATGACGCATAACCAAATAAAAAGCCAAATGTTTATAACTGCATTGTGCAAAAGAACATAACTAAGAAATTGATGAATTTTTCTATAAGAACTATAAACTAAAATAAAGCAATAAAAAAATTATAAACTTCACCACACTTTCTAAGGTGCCATTTACATTCTTAGGCATTACCTTTGCATGTCAAAAAAGGTTCAAGATCAAATACAGTAATGGACATTTGAATGACAATACAAAAATTTATATCTACAATTCTCATCATATTTTCAACTAACATAACATTTATTACAATACTAAAGTCCTTTTTCTATAAGTTGTCACAATTGGTTTGTCCATCCTCTGTCGGATTCATTCTTATATAGTTAGTAATTAAAGATTTCTCAAATTTTCACAAAAATGTGCAACCAACGAAATACATTAAGACGAAAAATATAAGAGAATAATATTAGATAATAATTAATGTCAAATTTATTTAATAACGTGTCAAATTAGATTACGAAAAACTTTGATGTACCCTACATTTCTAGCTTCATTTGTTATTTGTCAATCATCATCATAAACTAAAATTTTCCTGAAACATGCTGATAACATACCATGGTTTTTACCTCTGAACATGCGGATAACATACCTACCCACAGTTGCGTGGATACGATCTCCCTATAAAAAAGTCAATATCTATATTATATCCATAAGAGGGTAGTCAACGTATGGATTTATAATAATAATAAGATGATACAAGTACCTTTCATTCTGCAGTAACATCTCTATTGAAATTAAATTATCTATCTTTTCGTGATCAAGAACCATCTATAATCGCACAACACGAACTTTCAAACACTATTATATTTTTTTTCCAGATATCTCACTAATAAAGTCAATTTTAGTACATATTTTTCTTTTAAGAATTGTAATGACTATCTCATTGATAAAGTCTCTAATTATAAAAAATATTTTCATCTTCTACATTTTAAATAATTAAAATATATCACGCCATAATTAATGACTTTAAATAAATGTTCATAATCTTTTCATTATTAGTAATACTCATTTTAAATAAAATTAATAATTTAAATTATTTTTTATTGTAAAACTGCCAAATGGCGAGTTATTAATACGCTCACTTGGCTTAGCCACATGCTTCACTACCCTCCTTTTAATAATATATAGACTTATAAATATAGAATATGGTGTAGGAATATTTTCTATTAGGATGACTCTAATTATGGTGTAAATTTTTTTTCATATATATATATATATATATATATATATATATAATTCTCAATTAAATAATTATATATTGCTACATCTCTGATTTACATTTAAATTATAGCAGTATCTGATTTAAATTTAAATAAATAATGTCATAATTGGCGCTACACATTAATAAATTTTCACAATCTTTTCTTGTACCTTAATACTAACTAAATAATTTAAATTATAAATATATAGAATATGTCATAGAAATCTATATAATTAGAATGATTCTAATTACGACGTGATTTTTTTCTCTCTCTATATATATATCATATAATTGTCAATCAAATAATTATATACTGCTATGTCTCTAATTATAGGAAATAATCTAATCAATATTATTTCTACGGTATTTGATTTAAGTACAAATATACTACACCAGAATTAGTTCTAAGCAATAAACTTTCACAATATTTAATTATATAATTTAAGTTATAAATATATAAAATATGTCATAGTAATTCTTTTTATTAGAATGATTCTAAATATGAAGTGATTTTTTTCCATATATAACATATAATTGTCAACCAGATAATTATATATTACTATGGATATATTATAAAAAATATTCTAATCAATATATTATATTAATTTTGACATAAAAGTATCTGATTTAAATTCAAATATATCACTACCATTAGGGGTGGACATAAATACTGAAAAACTGGACCGAACTGAACTAATTCGATTTTTTGATTTCGGTTTTTCAGTTTTTCGATTCGGTTTCGGTTCTTTTTTCTTAAAATTTCGGTTATTCGGTTCGGTTTTTGGTTTTAAAATTTCAGAATTTCGATTTTTTGGTTTAACCGAAATTTTATATATATTTTTTAAAAAAATAAAAAATAAAAAATAAAATTATAATTTAATTTCAAAAAAATAAAAATACTACACTCAACCCAAATCACAAAGCCCATTTAGAGAATTATTTATATAATTGATACAATTGCTTAAGTTTCTTTTTACAAATAACAAGTTTTATAATAGTTTTAGTATGTTAAGAAAATTCTTGCTAGTATTAATATGCTTTGAAAGAAAAATGAAATATATAATATTTATTTTAACAAGAAATTAGGGACCATAGATTATTGAAATCTTAAAAGACCCTTAATTTTTTATTAGTTTTGTTATAAGGATATTAAACATATGAGAAAAATTATTATAAAAAATTCAAATGTTATGTATGTACTACTAAATATAAGTCAATTGATCCCGCTATTTTCTTTACTTAAAAAGCTAAAATTAAGCTTAGTTGAATTAAAATTTAGAATTCAAACTTAAAATAATTTATTTTGAATTTAAAAAGATAAAACAACTCATTTTTAATTAAAAAAGTAGCTCATTTTGTAAGTAAAAAAATACCCCATTAATTAGGCCCATAACCGAAAAAATCAAATTAGAACTGAACTGAACTGAATTAGTTTGGTTCGGTGTTCGGTACACTAAATGAAAAATCAAAAACTGAAAAAACTGAATCGAAATTTTAAAAAATCGAACCAAAAAACCGAATGTCCACCCCTAACTACCATAATTAGTGACTTTCCAATAAGTTTTCACAATCTTTCATTGTCAAACAATATTAATTAATTGATTATAATTAATTAAATATGAATATTACATCTTTAATTTTTGTGTAATTTTAGGACTATAATTACGGATTTATATATAAAGAATTTAAGAGATTCGTACTATATCTGAACAAATCTCTCTTTGTCTCTCTCTCTCTCTCTCTCTATATATATATATATATATATATATATAATATTTCATAGGAATTTTTCTTATTCGAATGACGATAATCATAGCATAATTTTTTTTCCATATACATCATATAATTGCTATTCAAATAATGATCTGCAATTATATGATGTCTCTAATTTATAGATTATATTTTAATTTTCTATATTTTAAATAATTTAAATATATCACACCATACTTAGTGACTTTATAATAAATGTTCACAATCTTTTTAGTAATACTAATTTTAGAAATTTCATAATCTAAAATATTTTTTCTTGTAAAAATGTCAATCAGCGAGTTCTCAATACGTCACTTGGCTTGACCTCATGCTTCACTACCCTCCTTTTTAATAATATATAGATAATTACATATGAATATTACATCTTTAACTTTTGTGTAATTTTAGGACTATAATTACGAATTTGTATATAAAAGATTTAAAAGATTCATATTATATTTGAACTATATATAATATTTCGTAGAAATTTTTTCTATTCGAATGACTATAATCATGGCATGATACTTTTTCCATATACATCATATAATTGCTATTCAAATAATGATCTGCAATTATATGATGTCTCTAATTTATAGAACATATTTAAATTTTCTAAATTCTAAATAATTTAAATATATCACGCCATAATTAGTGACTTTGTAATAAATATTCATAATTTTTTCATTATTAGTAATACTTATTTTAAATAAATTTAATAATCTAAAATAATCTAAATTTAAAAATCTAAAATAAATTTTGTTGTAAAAGTTCCAAGCAACGAGTTCTCAATATGTCACTTGGCTTAACCTCATGCTTCACTATCATATATATATATATATATATATATATATATATATATATATATATATATATATATATATATATATATATATATATAATTGTCAATCAAATAATTATATACTACTACGTCTCTAATTATAGACAATAAGCTAATCAATATTATTTCTGGAGTATTTGATTTAAATACAAATATATCACGCCAGAATTAGTTTGAAGCAATAAACTTTCACAATCTTTATTTGTATAATTTAAGTTATATATATATATATATATATATAGAATATGCCGTAGTACTCTTTTCTATTAGAATGACTCTAAATATATGTTATATTAATTTTTTATCACAGCATCTGATTTAAATTCAAATATATCAATAACATAAGTAGTAACTTTGCAATAATTTTTTACAATCTTTCCTTGTCTAACAATACTAATAATTGCTTATAATTAATTAAATATGAATATTACGTCTTTAATTTTTGTATAATTTTAGGATTATAATTAAAAATTTATATATAAAGGATTTAAAAGATTCGTATTATATTTGAACGAATTTAAATATATATAAAATATTCTGTAGAAATTTTTCCTATTAGAATTACTATAATCATGGAGTAATTTTTTTTCATATACATCATATAATTTCCAATCAAATAATGATCTGCATTTATATGATATATCTAATTATAGAAAATACTTTAATCTTCTATTTTTTAAATAATTTAAATATATCATGCCATAATTCATGACTTTATAATAAATGTTCTCAATATTTTTATTATTAGTAATACTCATTTTAAATAAATTTAATAATTTAAAATATTTTTATTGTAAAAGTGCCAAATAGTGAGTTCTCAATACGCTACTTGGCTTAACCTCACGCTTTACTACCCTCCTTTTAATAATGTATAGATTCACTACAGTCCTTTTAATGATATATATAAATAAATATCATATAATTGCCAATCAAATAATTATATATTGCTATGTCTCTAACTATAGAAAATAATCTAATCAATATTATTTCTGCAGTATTTGATTTAAATACAAATATATCACGCCATAATTAGTTTTATGCAATGAACTTTCACAATCGTTAACTGTATAATTTATGTATAAATATATAGAATATGTCGTAGTAATCTTTTCTATTAGAATGACTCTAAATATGAAGTGATTTTTTTCATATATATATATATATATATATAATGTATGTATGTATGTATATTGTTATGAAATAATAAAGAAAGAACAAGAATATTATAGAGAAAAAGAGAATGAGAGAAGTTCTTATTTCTCTTGATGGGGATGAAATACAATGAAGGAGAACCTCTCTATTTATAGGGATAATTTCTCCTAACTTTTCTCCAAAAGATAGACTTTCACAATGATATAAACACATGTATCTAGTACAATACAAATACCTTTATAGACATTCACTACAACACAAATATGTTTATAACACTCCCCCTTGAATGTCTATTTGATAGATAATGTGCCTCGTTAAAACCTTACTAGAAAAAACCCAGTGGGAAAAAAAAAATTTAGTGAAGGAAAAAGAGTACACATATCTAATAATACGCATTTTGGCTGCCTCATTAAAAACCTTACAAGGAAAACCCAGTGGGACAAAACCTCGTAAGGGAAAAAGAGTACAACGCGTATTAACTCCCCCTAATGAGAACATCCTTGAATCTTTGCATCCCGATCTTCTGTACCATCTTCTTGAAAGTTGTAGTTGGTAGAGATTTGGTGAATAAATCAGCCACATTGTCACTTGAACGAATCTGTTGCACATTGATATCACCATTCTTTTGGAGCTCATGTGCGTAGAAAAACTTTGGCGAGATATGCTTCGTTCTATCTCCTTTTATGAATCCTTCCTTTAGTTGTGTTATGCATGCAGCATTATCTTCATACAAAATTGTGGGTACTTTGTCACAGTTCAAACCACATTTTTCTCCAACGAGATGTATCATGGACCTCAACCACACACATTCTCGGCTTGCTTCATAAATAGCTATTATCTCAGCATGATTTGATGAAGTAACTACCAAAGACTGCTTTATAGATCTCCAAGATATGGCAGTACCTCCACATATGAACACGTAGCCAGTTTGAGATCGAGCTTTATGTGTGGGTCAGATAAATACCCAGCATCAGCATAACCAACAAGATCGGGACTTGTTAACAAATTAACCGAATGTTATGCCTTGTAGTATTAGCAAGATATATTAGTGCATCAATCACACTAAGATATGGTACTTCAGGACCAAGGATTTTCTCATATAAGAATTATGAACAAGTTTAAAGAAACTTGTAAATGCTTCAGGCATTTCGAATCCTTCATGATTTTCGTACAAATTTTGTCAAGTGATAATATTAATTAGTATTTAAATGCGTGACATCTTCTAGTGTCTGGACTACAGGTCCAATATGCTTTATGCTAATCAATACGCATCATTTCACTTGATAATTATTTCTACATCAACATGTTTTAATAGATGTAGAATTCAGATCCTCATAATCTTTTACAATATTGTGCACTATATTGTATCAAAAATATCGTCGACGATCAGTTCCAATGCGACATAACTTATTGAGATCTCTTCATTTTTCGTCATTTTCAGGTACCTGAACCTTTGCCAAGGTTTTATGAAGTGTTATGTCGTGGTGCTTTCTTAAAACACTTGCCTCATCATTATGACCATCTTAATCATTTGCTCCTCTCCTTCTTCAAAGAGTTCTATATTTGGAACCGTTTGGTCTATCACGCTTCAGGCGTCTCAAGACCCTGTCCTTCAAGGACCTTTCATTGGAGCATTTGCAACTGATTTATAAAATAGAGTTAGCAAATATATCTGGCAATTGATTTGCAATATTTTGCTTAGTGAATTATCTATTGAACTTTAAGTTCACTTTTTTTTCCGAGGATCTAGATAATTCATCCCACACTCAATTTTCAGTTGCTAATCACTTCTCCCCCTAATGTTAGAAAAACTAACATTTACTCCCCAAGCTTATTTGGGGACCCATCTTTGTGCGTTGTGGTGGGGCAATTGAATCATATATCGCACATTCAAATTTTAGATGGAATTATTTGGTCCCTGACCCTGAACCAATTGTGATAGGGGAACCTTGTTGGCTTGATGCATTCAAGTGTTGCTATATGTTAAATAAACATATCTCATACCAAATTTTATTTGGGAGTTTTATTCTCATAACCAATGATTTAGCTTTAATTGGAGGCATACAATATGAATCAGCATTATCAACATGATTTTATAATTTGAAACTATGCTCTTAATTTAATAATTCGAGCAATAACCTTACAAAAATCAATTGCAAGTTAATATCAAAGCACATGTGACCATTGCGTAGATGCATCTATTAGCAAACAGTTCACATGGTAGGTGAATGAGCCCGTATTCACTCTTTTATAAGTTCCAAAATTTCAGGGAATATAATCCAATCTTAGCTGATCAAGATCATTCTATCATGAGAACAAGCAACACAAGAGAATTCTTGAAGAATCTTTTATTTCTTCAACATATAGCCACGTGAATTCTCAATTATTTTTGCATCACATTTGAACCGGGATGGCCAACCAGTTATGCCAACTTATTTCAGTAAACTTCTAGTTTACTTTTGTATGTGATTTCATCATCATACCCATATTTATGTACTACAAATAAAAAACCGGCGGGTAATCTTTTACATAAATATTTATAACCCGCTTCAATTGTAGTAGCATGAAGATATTAGATCTTCCCATAATTTATAGTCTCAATTTTTTTTTTCAATGTCCTTGAAACTTATAAGTTTCCTTTTGAGACTTACTACAACAATTTCATTCCTTCAGGTAGTAATACATTAGCTCTTCCGGAGCTCTCAATTAATTTTGTATACTACCACATATTCAATCATATCAAAATAGTTTCTCCACATAGTTTCAAATTTGAAACAATTTTGAATGTTGATGAGCTATACTCATGAACAGACTTATAGTCTTGATGGATCCAATCATATCGTGCCTTTAGGTGGATGACCATCTTCAGGTGGTCATACCTTTCTTTTAGGCTATTCCACAAAACAAGTGGATCCTTAATCGTGAGATATTCAATTTTAAGAATTTCGTCAAGATGATGACGCAAGAATATCATAGCCTTAGCACGATCTTGATTTGATGCTTTGTTTTCACTTTTAATGGTGTCTCCAAGACCCATTGCATCCATATGGATTTTTGATGCTTTGTTTTTCACTTTTAATGGTGTCTCCAAGACCCATTGCATTCATATAGATTTTTGATGCTTTGCTTTCACTTTTAATGGTGTCTCCAAGACCCATTGCATCCATATGGATTTTTGATGCTTTGATTTCACTTCAGGGACTAGATCTGTATTAGATCTATATTTGTAACATTTATCAAAAGTTCTCAATTTCTCATTCTTCAGGAATGGAACATGATCATCTAAATATGCCTTAACCACATAAGGTATGATAGCTTAAAACCTCTTTTAAGATATTGCTACTTCGGGAGCAAATCGAGGTATGCATAGATGATTTCTCTTACATATTTTCACAATATTGTTCTGCTGGAATAAATATATTTTCACAATATTGTTCTTCTAGAACAAATATATTTTTCATAATATTGTTCTTCTGGAACAAATATGAGACATGAATTGCAAAGTGAATCAATAAGTCGTTTCTTTCAAATTCATATACAAAATTGATATTGTTATTAGTAAATACATAAATATCAAGAAATACTAACCTTCATCTTTCTAAGAAAACTTTGATTTTTCTTACCTTAGATCTTTCAAAGTGAGTGCTCAAGGCAGAGACTCGTGCTGATAACGTGTTATGAAATAATAAAGAAAGAACAAGAATATTATAAAGAAAAAGAGAATGAGAGAAGTTCTTATTTCTCTTGATGGGGATGAAATACAATGAAGGAGAACCTCTCTATTTATAGGGATAATTTCTCCTAACTTTTCTCCAAAAGATAGACTTTCACAATGATATAAACACATGTATCTAGTACAATACAAATACCTTTATAGACATTCACTACAACACAAATATGTTTATAAGTGTCAATCAAATAATTATACACTGCTATGGATGTATTGTAAGAAATATTCTAATCTATATGTTATACTAATTTTTTTATAACAGTATCTGATTTAAATTTAAATATATCACTACCATAATTAGTGACATTGCAATAATTTTTTACAATCTTTCCTATTCTAATAATACTAATTAATTGATTATAATTAATTAAAAATATATCCTACGTTGGATGCTAAAAGCATGGTAACGTCCCCAGAGAATAAGGACTCACCCAAGCGGGTATAGAACTAGACTGGTCGGGAACAAGCTATCGGCAAGACTGAGTTAGATCACTTGAACCTATATCATGAGACGATATGGCATAAAATATGCGGTCAGTACTTTGAATGTACTGAGTATGTAAGGTAAGTGAAACATTCTAATAAAATGATATTCTGAAATCGTAACTATAATCCAAGAAAGTTCATGAGAGTAAGGACTGCATGCTAAAAGCCATAAATATGATGTATACATATTCATAAGCTATTCATCGTATTCTGAACATAATGACCCAAAGTTTAGAAAGAGGAATCATATAACTTGTCATGATTGAAATCGTAAGTGAAAGCTCATAAACTAATCAATGGGTCAAATATGCTATAAAACATAATATCATGAGTCCTGAACATGAGTAACTGAAATCATCAGGAAAACCGGAAGACTCGTCATAACCGATAATCATCATGTATGAGCACATGATGAATCCACGTCTTTCCCACATGGAGGAGAGTCATCCTAAGCCTTGCTAGGGCAAAGGACGAATGGGGGTGTGATATCACGGTTGTGCCCTCGGGCAGGGGAAGCACTCTCTTGAGAGGTCCCAATAAAATATATCCTATACATTGGCGTGTAGTGCAGAGACCGGGGTCCTCGAAATCCCTGGTCTACTCAATGCTAGACACTACTCCCAAAATATGCATATTGCTCATATAATCATATTCTCAAAACATAGCTTAAATCTGAATAATTTGAGGAGTCTTGACTCCGAAACATTTCATAAATTGATATTGTAAGTCTTGGCTAAAATCATAATAAGCATACTTAACTTTACTTGGGCTTTCCAAGTCATGAAATCGTACATACTTGAAATAGACTTCATGAATTAAAATCATGAAATCATAAGTTAATAATTCATAAACATTCATGCATACTAGATAACTCATCAGGTTTGAAATTTAGACTCATAAGCTTAATTTTATAAATCATGTATAGTAGGGCATAATTATCATAAATCTTGAAAACATGAATTAATAATCAAATTGAGTGTAAAATTCGCCCATTAGTCTTAAATAATTAATAGAAATATGAGGGAATCGGATCAATAGACATAACATAGATATTTACATAGAATTGGGTTAAAATCCTAGAATTTGCTATACACTTGATTAGAGACTTGAATTCATGAGTTAGAGAAGAAATTTGGGCATTAGGGTGGAAGAAATCCCCAATTCATGGCCCTACATACTTGGGTAAACTAATTTATCAGCTGTCTTGAAAGCCCAAGAGGATTGAGAGTGAAATTTGATGAGAAATCGTAGCTTGATCTTGGAGGAGGATGAAGTGATGAGATCATAATAACCTAGGCTAGGTTAAATCCTCTTAAATAACTCATTAGTTGTTGTTGGACTTGACGACTCATTGGATTCATCCGTTGTTTCTGATGTACTTCTCGTAATCATCTGATTTCCTGACCAATAATTAGACAGGAGGAGTCATTATATGAAACAAGGACTCATCACTTCTCTCGTCGTTACCACTGCCTCACCTGCATGGATTTCTAAATCTTCCAACAGATCCATGCCGTTGGTCGTTACTTCACATAACAAGTCATGTTATCCACCCATTGTCTCATAACCAACTTCGACCCCTTACTAAACTCTACTTAATTGCCTCAGAATCCTATAAGGACCAACATATCAGGGACTAAGCTTCCCTTTCTTACTGAACCTCTCACTCCCTTCATGGGAGACACCTTCAGAAACACCCAATCATCAACCTCAAACTTAAGCTCTCTCCTCCTAACATCCGTATAAGATTTTTGATGACTTTGAGTTATTTTCAGCCTTTCTTTAATAAGCTGAACTTTTTCCATGACCTCATGAACTGAATATGGCCCTATAAATATAACCTCACCTACCTCTAACCATCTAATAGGTGACCTACATCTCTGCCCATAAAGAGTCTCAAACAGAGCCATCTAAATGCTAGAGTGGTAATTGTTATTGTAGGCAAACTCGATGAGGCAAGTGATCATCCCAACTACCCTTGAAATCAATCACACACTCTCAACATATCCTCAAGAGTCTGAATGGTCTGCTCGGCTTGACCATCTATCTGCGGGTGAAAAGTTGTACTAAGCTTTACCTGAGTACCAAGGCCCCTTTGAAATGACCTCCAAAACTGAGAAGTGAACTGAATACCCCTATCTGAGATGATGGACAAAGGAAATCCATGCAACTGAACCAACTCTCGAATGTACAATCTAGCATAAAACTCAGTTGAATCGATAGTTTTGACTGGTAAGAAATGGGCTGATTTAGTCAACCTGTTCACAATCACCCATATAGAGTTATACTATTGGCGGGTACGAGGAAAGCTAGTAATGAAATCCATATTGATCTCATCCCACTTCCAAGTAGGAATGCTAATGTCCTAAAGCATACCTCTAGGTCTCTAATGCTCAACCTTCACCTATTGGCAATTCAGATACTTAGCCACAAACTCCGCTGTCTTTTTTCATGCTATTCCACCAATACACTTTTAGTAAATCATGGTACATCTTGGTGGCACCTGAATGATAGAGTACTGAGAGCCATGAGCCTTGCTCAATATGTGCTCTCTCAAGTCATTTACAGCTAGAACACATAATCGGCCTCGACATCGGAGTACACCATCTCCCTCTTGGGAGAAAACCTCTACTTTTTGATTTCGAACAGCTTCATTAGGATTGGATCCTCATCTTGCCTAGCTTTGAGTTCCGTCACCAATGAGGATTCCATCCAATTCTGGACGATAACACCACCATCCGTAGAATCTCTAAGGCAAACCCCTAAATGAGCAAACCTACAAACATCCTTCACCAACTCTCGACCTGAGACACTCTTCATAGACAACCTAGTAAGAGCATCTGCCACTACATTGGCCTTGCCCGGCTGATAGGACACTTATGTCATAGTCCTTGAGAAGCTCTAGCCATCTCCTTTGCCGCAAATTCAAGTCCTTCTGAGGGAACACGTACTAAAGGCTCTTATGGTCCATGAACATATCCACATGCACCCTATACAAGTAGTGCCTCCAAATATTCAAAGCACACACAACTGCCAACTCTAGGTCATCTGTCAGATAATTATTCTCATTAGTCTTAAGCTGTCTAGAGGCGTACGCAATGACCTTACCATGCTGCATCAATAAACAACCAAGACCAACTCTGGAAATATCACAATATACAACAAAAACACCCGTGCCCTTTGGTAGGGTCAATACTGGGAAAGAAGTGAGTCGAGTCTTTAACTCCTGAAAACTCTTCTCACAAGAATCCGACCACTGAAATTTGACCTTCTTCTGGGTCAACTTAGTCAATGGTGCTGCGATGGAGGAAAATCCCTCTACGAACTTCCTGTAGTAGCCGGCTAAACCCAAAAAACTCCTAATATATGTCAGTCTGACAAGTCTAGGCCAATTCTTCACATTTCTATCTTTTGAGAGTCCACCTGAACACCTCACTAGAAACTACGTGGCCCAGAAATGTTACCGAGTTCAACCAAAACTCATACTTACTGAAATTAGCAAACAACTGGCAATCCTTGAGATTCTGCAACACAATCCTTAAATGAGCGACATTCTCCTCCTCGTTCTGAGAGTATATAAGAATATCATCTATGAAGACAATCACAAATATATCTAAATATTGCTTGAACACCCTATTCATCAAGTCCATAAAAGCTGTAGGAGCATTTGTTAGTCCAAAAGACATAACTATGAACACATAGTGACCATTCCGAGTCTTGAAGGTTGTCTTTGGAATGTCACTCTCGCTAACTCTAAGCTGGTGATAGACGTATTTGAGGTATATCTTTGAAAAATACTTAACACCCTAAAGCTGGTCAAACATATCATCAATCTTGGGGGAGGATATTTATTCTTGATCCTGACCTTGTTCAATTACCGATAATCAGTGCACATCCTAAGAGAACCATCCTTCTTCCGGATAAAGAAAACTGGAGCACCCCATGGGGAATTACTAGGCCTGATAAAACTCTTATCTAGGAGATCCTTTAACTGCTCTTTCAACTCCTTTAGCTCGGCTGGAGCCATTCTGTAAGGAGGAATGGATATGGACTATGTATCAGGGATAAGGTCAATACCAAAGTCAATTTTCCACTTGAGAGGAATTCCTGGTAGATCATCTAGAAACACCTTTGGATACTCACATACAACAAGGATAGACTAAAGAGTGGGGGTCTCGGACGTAGAATCCTTAACCTGAACTAGATGATATACACAACCCTTAGAGATCATGTTTCTGGCCAGAGATAGGAAACAAAGAGACCTACAAGCACTGCTCAACTACCCTTCCACTTTAGGACTAGCTCACCCGAAAATCGAAACTCTACCACATGGGTTCTATAATTGACTGAGGTATAACATGCATGTAATCGATCCATACCGAATATAACTTCGAAATAGGTCATATCTAACTCCACTAAATCAGCTGAGGTGACTTTCTAAAGAATGGTGACAGGGCAACTTTTGTATACCCATTGAACTAAAACTGACTCATCGACATGAGTAGAGACCGAGAAAGGTTCTGACAGGATTTCAGGACTGACTTTAAAACTAACAACAACATAAGATGTCACAAAAGATAAAGTAGCCTTTGGATCTAACAATGCATACACATCAAGATGGAATACTCATAACATAATAGTGACCACATAAGGAGAGACCTCCTACTCCTGTTGAGTAGATAGGGCGTAGAATCTATTCTGGCATTGTCTACCACCCACACTAGAAGAGGCACCTTTCTGAGGTGGCAAGCTGCAGGAGCTATTGAAGTGGTAGCTGGGGCATGACAAAGTTGTTCTGCCTAGATAAAGGGCAATCTCTGAGCATATGTCTGGGTTTCCCACACCCAAAACAACCATCAGTACCAACCAAGCACTCGCCGACTAAAAAGGAAAGAAGAATATTTTCGATTTAAGTATATTTTGATAAATAATTTGGTATTATTAATAAGTAGTTAATAAGATTGATATTGGTGATAATTTTAGTCTTACAATAAATATTCCAGATAATTTTTCCATTTAAAATGAGAAGATCAGAAACACTCATATTTCTTTAAACTGGTCAAGATTTCTATTAATTACAGTATTAATTGGCAGATTTAGAATTTTTAAACTATGAGTGCACTAAAAAAACATGTAGAAAAAATAAAGTGTCAAGTGAGAATTGATCCCTACTATTTTTGTGTAAATGATTCAATATTCAATCAAATGAATTATTCAGCCTTACTGATGCATGGTACCACCAAGTAATATTAGGTCAATTATAAAAAATATATTCATAAAAGATCTATTTTGTGAAAAAAAATCATGACTTCACCCTTCAGTACACCATAAATTAGCTATATCTCTCTTATACCTGATATATTTTCTAACATCATAGTTGTTGGCCTTGTAACTTGCAACATCACCTTTAAAATAAATATTTCAATCTAAAATTAAGTCAAAAATCAAGTAACTAAATAGTAGAAACAATTATTAAAAGTTGAAACATAGAGTATTGAAAATGAAAGAAAAAAACTTAGAACAGAAAGCTTACTACGATGGCAAGATCATCTTCAACAGAAATGTAAATGATACTCAAGAATGCACATAACAAATGTTATATTTATAAATTTACATATAGTGACCGTTCATTGTCATTACAACTTTTAATTTTCTTTCTTTATTAAAGCAATAAACGATTAAATATTTGTAAAAATATAGAAAAGAATACACAATAGAAAAGGAAAAAACTAATCTATTTGAATAATGAAATGAAATACTATTAACACCTATATTATCACACCCCAAAATTGGGGTAGGGCACAATGGTCACTCGATTTTAGATTGATTGAGAAGCCGGTTATATAACGTATGTAATTGAAATACTGAGGCCGACAAGGCCACCTGTCACAATCAACTAAGATAGATACTAGACCCATAAGGTTGAAACAATAACAAATAAAGAAAGCCAACAAAGATACAATGAAGCTAGGCTGAGCAATAGAAAGCTGACAAGGCCACACAGCTGCACAAACTAGTCCACACAAGCCTCTAAAGAGTAAACAAATTGAAATGTACATGACACAACCCCGGCCTACCAATATTATACAACAAAACTCAAAATAACCAAAATTGGACCATACCTCCTAGAAGAGAGGAGCATATCAGTACTTAGTTGAAATTTGGGCTTCTACTGTGACTACCCGATCTGACCCTTTACCTGCACCCGCAGCACAATTGCAGGGTTTTCAAAGTGAAGGAACGTCAGTACAAATGAAATGTATTAGTATGTAAGACTGAAAACTGTAAACATATAAGATATCAATGATAACTTCGCCAGAAGTAAGGAATAGTGACAACCTGAAACTCTGGAAAATGAAACCTGATAGTAACTCTATATTGAGGGACATTACACAATCAAGTAATTTACAAGAAAAACTATAATCATAATGTCAGCTGCCAATCGGTCATAAAGCCCATATAAAATCCGTCCAGCCGGTGTACTGCACCGGGTCATAGGGTAAATGTCCCATCAGTATAATCACATTAAGGGGTGAGTCAAATAGGTATACGTCCCCTTAGAATAATCACATCGAGGGGGGTGAGTAAAGTAGGTGTAAGTCCTGCTGGAATAATCACATTGGGGGTGGGTTAGTAGTCTAAACCATAATCATAATGGAGCCGATAGGGCTCATGCTGAGTATTTCTACTACATATAACATAGAAATGACAAATGTATGTGTCTTGAATAGGCTCCTTTCATAAAACATAAATATAAGTCGGCACACATAACATGTAAAGCTTGAAAATAGCACTTAGATACACATATTTAAAGACTTATAAATCCATAAAAAGGTGGGGACACACAAGAGTTTCAACAAGAGTTATAGACCATGTTCTGAGGACGTTAGAGCTAGAAATTTAGTAACTTGTCGCTTAGCTTAAGAAAAAGGAATCATGAAATGTCCCCTTGGACTCAGGTACCTCATAATATATACATAAGAAGGTGGACTACTATGTTAAGGAATTTTCATTTTGAGAAACTTATCGACCCTTACTAGACTTGACATCGATCCTTAGCTTAGGTTCGTTTAGTCATTATTATCTTAGCTTTCCTTACCAATTTTTTTAGCAACTAGCATGTTAAGAATATTTAAAACTGTACGTATGACATATTGTAAAGGACTAGATCACAGTGTGTAACACGCTAAAAGTCTCTAAGATCAGACTCGAGGCATGAACTAGAGAAAACAACAGAATTTGCATTAGATCACAGGATGTACCGTCAAGTGACCAGTTAGGACACATGACGGATTATCAAGTGATCCATTAAGAGGGGAGTTGGAAAAGATGTGAGATTCAGAGAGTCTTAATGACTAGAGGAGTGGTTCGTTAAGTGTCATGACGAATCATTAAGAGGAGGCATTAAATGAAGATCAGAGAAATGAAAATTTTCTTCAAGGAAACGAGTGGGATTAATGACCTATCAAATGGACTAACAGGTCGTTAAGTGATCCATTAGGTCTGCTAGGGTGAAATTTCTAGTCAAGTTATTAAGGGCATTTTCGTACTTCCGTTGTTCTTAACTCCTAAACAAAGTGGTTTTGAGCTCCTAAAAGGGTGTATTGGAGGGTCTTGTTCATTCCTAAACATAATTCTATTCCTAATATCTGAAGTTGAAGATCAAATCCCCTCAAGTCTTCAAACAATCAAGGTTCTCCTTCTTCTCCATTTCTCTTGGGTTTCAAACCCTAGCAAGATCCCTTCAAGCCCAGGTATGTAGAGTCATGAATCGGGGATTTCTTCCACCCTCATGCCTAATTAAAACTCAATTTCATGAATTTAAGTCTCTAATCATTATTTTATGAGTTTTTAGGGTTAGATTCAATTTTGATGAAAGTTCTCATGATCTTGTATGAATTCAATTCTCTTATGATTCAATCCATGATATATGGTTAAAATTGCATAATTTCTATTACAAGCTCCCATGAATCTATATTTTCAAGTTATGATAAATTACTCAATTATGCATGAATTTTATGAATCTCAAGCTTACGCATCATAACTGGTCTTCAACATTATTTTTCATGGAAAGTTCACGTAGGTTATGCAATTTATGAATATTATGATTTCTAACTAATCCATGTAAAATCAAGTATGTTTCATGATTATGATATGAGCACTATGTACGTTTTGGGAGTAATATTTAACACCATTTAGGTCGGGGTTTAACGAGCCCTCATCTCAGAACTACATGTTACCGTAGGTATGAAAGGGGTCCTTGCCAAAGAATGTTTCCCCTAACTGGATGGGCTCAGGAATGATATCATGCCTTTATAGTTATTACCCTTAGTAAGGTATGAACACCCTGTTAACTAGGGTTACAAGTTGGGCTTCATGTGTGCTAACATCGAGTATGTCAGTTATGAGACTCTCCCGTTATTCCTCATGATTTAAGTAGTTCATGTTCAGGAAGTACGATATCATGTTTTATAGTATTTTGACCCATTGATCAGTTTATGAGCTTTTACTTATAATTTCAAACATGCAAAGCCTTGTGATTTTACTTTCAAACTTTGAGTCATCTTGCTCCAGTTTATGATGAATAACTCATGATTACGAATCTCTCACAATTACGACTCATGGAATTTTGTCCTTATTCTCATGTTCTATTTATCCTACATACTTAGTACATTTAAAGTACTAATCTCATATTTTTGTTTTATATCATCTCATCGTATAGGTTCACGCGATCAATCTTAGCCCCACCGCTAGATTCAATTCTACCCCAGCTTCAACACAGTTTTGGTGAGTACTCATTATCTAATGACATCAATTTTGATGTATGTCCTTTATATCATTTTATTTTTCATACTTAGTGGAGATAGTTGGGGTGTTGTCCCATCCGTTTGTCATGACCTGAGTCTATACTCTGGACGAGACACGGTACTTGGTGCCACAAGTGACCCCAAGATAACCCATGGTCTATCATTACACTGATTTACTAGATAATAGATAAGCGGAAGCTTTAAGTAAATGAGACCATTCAAGCAATGTGAACAAAACAGTACTGAATATATGAGTCTATGTATGAAAGCCAACTACTAAAAGATGAGTTACTGGGACAAGCCCCTAGATAATTCTAAAGTCTGACTGAAAAGTAACTAATTGAAAATAAATATCGAAAGATGAGCACTCACCAAATGCTGCTGCTGGTATCGTCTAAGGGAAACTACTGACAATGTTGGGACTGAGAACCTGTGCCTGTATCATGATACGATACAACATAGAAGGTATGCGTCAGTACTTTGAATGTACTGAGTAAGTGAGCGATATAATAAGCGTGAAAGAGCAAGTAACTGAACTGAGATGACATGAAATGACCAGCTAAAATGTTGTAAACTGATTCAGCTGAAAAATAACTGATATGGTCAATAATGACCCTGACTGATGGTCATAGACATTTCCTGGATCTGAGATACTGATCTGAGCTAAACTAAACTGAGCTAAACTGAGACTGTACTGACTAGTGGCAGAGTCTATAACCGACATATAACCACATGAGCTAAATGTGGAGTTCGATGTATACGCCCCATCGATAGGACCCAATATATCTTGCCAGGGTATAAAGACATGAACTGGGTGATCATAAATCTGGGGCCATTCGACCAATAAAATAACCTACGGTGGCAACATAGTTCTGGGAACCTGGGTACGCTGGAATCCTAGTCCGCTCAGTGCTAAGTCCTACTCCTACTGGATAGTCCTAATCTGACTGCTAAGCTGATAGATCGAAATTGGGGCCCAAGACTAAGTCAGTGATACTTATCTGGAAGTACCTTAAGAGTCTTATCGGACCAGATCCTATAACTGATGTTCTAAGACTGGCCAGAGCTCCTTATTTGGAAGCGTCGTAACCGTCTAAAGAACAAACTGAAGTTGAAGCTGGTGGTTTTAAGACTGGTCAGAGCTGCTTATGTGGAAGCTTCGTAACCGGATAACTAATAACTGAAAACTGATGACTGATCTCTTGTAATTGGGAGGCATTACTGACACCTCAAGATCTGACTATAGCCAAAATGATCAGCTGACATTACTGAAAGACTTTGAATATACTAACATCATGACTGAATTGAGCTAGCACGCAACTGACTGAGAATTGAACTGATATTAATAATATGGGAAATCCAACACTGATAGAATTAAGCAACATGAGTAACTAATCAATTATGCCAGACTCTAATTACTACATTCAAGAGCTAGGGCTAAAACCCCTTTACAAGAATCAAGTTCCAACATGACTCTAAGTAATGGAAATATAACAGCTAACAATATGAACAACATTCCCACATGAATTTCATCGGAATCTAACTGAAAAATTATTCAATTTCGAAACCTCAGGGCTAGAATTGATAAGAAAATCTAGATGGGTTTTGGGGAACAAGGGAAGGACAATTCCCTTGCTAAATTTCCACATACCTGGTGTAGAAATCTCGAAGAAAACTCATGAGAATTTGAAAAGAAAAGTCGAATGCCCGAGCTTTGCTCTGAGGAGTCTATCTGAAGGTTCTCTGCTCTAGAGATCGAGATATGAGTGAAAGTGAAAGGGATTTAGTCAATTATCTCTTTAATTCACTTCAAAATATGACCAAAACGACGTAGTTTAGAGACTAGGAGTTTAGAAAATTATAGAAAATCCCTTAGAATTTCACAGGGAAAGTCACACTGTCAGTCCCAATGAGGGACTGGACGACTCGTCACCATTGACCACGACTCATGATCATCTCTCATTGCCAGCACTGGAAGCCCATCATCATTGGTCACCACGAGGGACACCACGACTCGTGGTGACTAGTCGTTGGGAACACTGCCAACTTTTCAACATTCAAGACAAGCCCTTGACCACAACCAACTTAACGACTCGTGGGGTTGACCACGACTTATGGCTTCACCCATGGTCAACCCTCAAACCAAAATTTCAACCAAACTCATCCTCCTCCCCATGAGTCACCCAATGACTCGTGGTACACCTCACGGGTCACTGGACGACTCATCTTGTGACCTGGTGCAAAAAATCTTATTTTCTCCATTTCAACCCTTGAGTCTGATCTTAGGGCTTTCGGGGTATTACAATATCTCTTCCCTGGGAACATTCATCGCCGAATGTTGGTAAACACACTGAAAACTTGAGAAATGTAACCATCATACCAAATACTGAACCATTTAAGCTAGAAGTGACGGAGTGACTGACTTCGCACTGCACTATAAGGATGAACTGAATCCATGCATCACACTTACGTACATAGACATGAATGAAACTGGGGCACATGAACTGAAAATGGAACTGAATAGATTACTAAGGAGGAATTTAATACCTGATGCTGAAGCTGAACTAGAAGGGAACAAATGAGGGTATTTAACCATTATGTCTGCTTCTGCCTCCCATGTGGCCCCCTCAACTAGCTGGTTCCTCCACAAGACTTTCACTAGAGTGATTTCCTTGTTCCTCAACTTACAGACCTGACGGTCTAGGATCTGAACTGGGACTTCTTCATAAGAGAGGCTATCCTTCACTCTCACACTGTCAAATGGCACAATTGATCTCAAATCACCGATGCACTTCTTCAATAGTGATACATGGAACATGGGGTGCACAGATGCTAACTCTTAAGGTAATTCTAGCTCATAGGCCACATTGCTAATTCGCCTCAGAATTCAGTAGGGTCCTACATACCTCGGACTGAGTTTCCCTTTATTTCCAAACCTCATCGCCCCTTTCATGGGTGAAATTTTCAGATACACCCAATCATCTATAGAAAATTCCAACTCTCTCCTCCTCACATCAGCATATGATTTCTGTCGGCTTTGAGATGTTTTCAACCTTTCCCCGATAAGTTGCACTTTCTACATGGCTTTATGAACTGAGTCTGGCCCTATCAAGGTAGCTTCAGCAACTTCAAACCACCCTATAGGAGACCTACACCTCCTACCATATAATGCCTCAAATGGGGCCATCTGAATACTGTACTGGTAGTTATTATTATATGCAAACTAAATGAGAGGTAGGTGATCATCCCAACTACCCTTGAAGTCGATCACACAAGCTCTCAGCATATCTTCTATGGTCTGAATAGTCCACTCAGCTTGTCCATCTGTCTGAGGGTGAAAAGCTGTGCTGAGCTTGACTTGAGTATCGAGTCCTTTTTGAAATGACTTCCAGAAATGCGAGGTGAACTGGATACCTTTATCTGAAATGATGGAAAAGGGCACCCCATGCAGTCTGACTAATTCCCGGATGTACAGCCTAGTATAATCCTCAGCTAAGTCTGTAGTATTAACTGGGAGGAAATGTGCTGACTTGGTCATCCAATGCACTATCACCCAAATTGAGTCATGCTGCCGGTGAGGACGAGTTAGACCTGTAATAAAGTTCATATTCACTTCTTCCCACTTCCAGGTGGGTATGCTGATATCCTGAGTCATAACCCCGGGTCTCTAATGTTCCACCTTGACCTACTGGCAGTTCGGGCACTTAGCCAAAAACTCTACAATGTCTCTTTTAATGTCGTTCCACTAGTAGATATCCCATAGATCATGGTACATGTTAGTGGAACCTGGGTGGATAGAATATCTGGAACTGTGTGCTTCTGCCAGTATCTGTCGTCTCAAGTCACCTGCATCCGTTACACACAGTTTGTCCTAGTAATGAAGCACACCATCTCCCCCTTTGGAGAAAGCCTCCACTTCCTTTATGAGAATTGCTTCTTTTAGCTTAAGCAGTATGGGATCTTCATCTTTCTTTGACTTAATTTCAATAACTAACGAAGATTCTGACCCACTCTGAAGTACTATTCCACCCTCGGCTGAGTCAATCAACTGAACTCCCAACCGAGATAACCTGTGAATATCCTTTTCCAGTTCTTTTCTTCTCTCTTCAACATGAGCAACACTCCCCATGGACATTCTTCTAAGGGAATCAACCACCACATTGGCCTTTCTCGAGTGGTATGTCACACTCATGTCGTAATCCTTCAATAGCTCCAACCACCTTCTCTGACGAAGATTCAAGTCTTTCTGACTGAACATATATTGAAGGCTCTTGTAGTCGGTGAAAACATCCACGTGAACCCCATAAAGATAGTGCCTCCATATCTTCAAAGTAAATACCACTACTACCAACTCGAGATCATGAGTCGGATAGTTCTTCTCATGAACCTTGAGCTATTTGGAGGCGTAAGCTATCACCTTACCCCACTTCATTAGAATGGAACCGAGTCCAACTCTAGAAGCGTCACAATATACTACGAATCCCATCTGTTCCTTCTGGTAAGGTCAAAATTGGAGCTGTAGTGAGTCGAATCTTCAGCTCTTGGAAGCTCTTCTCATATGCATCTGACCACTGAAACTTCACCTTTTTCCGAGTTAGCTTAGTCAAAGGGGATGCAATAGAGGTAAATCCTTCTACAAATGGTCAGTAATAACCGGCTAGACCCGGGAAACTTCCGATATCTGTTGGAGAAGTGGTCTTGGCCAGTCTTTCACCGTTGCTATCTTTTGAGGATCTACCTGAATACCCTCATCTGAGACCACATGACCAAGGAAAGCCATAGACTTCAACCAGAATTTCACATTTTCTGGATTTAGCGAACAACTGGCAGTCTCTGAGCGTCTGTAATATATCCTCAGATGGTTAGCATGCTCTTCCTCATTTCTAGAGTATACCAGTATGTCATCAATGAATACAATGAAGAACATGTCTAGATACTGCTTGAAAACCCTATTCATTAGGTCCATGAAAGCTGCAGGGGAATTAGTTAGTCAAAAGGAAATAACCACAAATTCATAGTGACCATATCAGGTTCTGAAGGCTATTTTCGGTATGTCATATTCCTTGACTCTAAGCTGATGATACCCCTACCTGAGATCTACCTTGGAAAAACAACTAGCTCCCTAAAGCTGATTGAACAAGTCTTCAATCCTGGGTAGGGGATACCTATTATTAACCGTAACTTTATTCAGTTGACGGTAGTCGATACACATTTTGAGAGTACCATCTTTCTTTTGCACGAACAACATTGGAGCACTCCATGGAGAGATGTTGGGCCTGTGAAACCCTAATCAGGTAGGTCTTTTAGCTATTCCTTCAACTCCTTGAGCTTAGATAGAGCCATTCTATAAGGAGAAAAGGAGATGGGTTGACTGTCTGGAAGAAGGTCTATGCCGAAGTTTATTTCCCGCTCGGGAGGAACTCTGGGAAGATCTTCGAGAAACACGTCAGCGAATTCACTGACAACTGGAACTGAATTGGATAATTAGGGGTCTCAGAGTTGGAATCTTTGACCCGAACTAGGTGACAGATGCACCCTTAGAAATGATCTTCCTTGCCTTAAGGTAGGAAATAAACCGACCCTTAGGCGCAGAACTACTACCCATCCATTCTAAAACTTGCTCATTTGGAAACTGAAATCTGACAATCCTAGTTCTGCAGTCGATTAAGGCATAACCATAGTGTAACCAATCCATGCCAAGAATGAGGTCGAAATCAACCATGTATAACTCTAATAGATCAGCTGGAATGACTTTTCCCAATACTGAGATGGGGCAGTTTCTATACACCCGGCTGGCTCTAACTGACTCACCAACTGGGCTAGAGACTGAGAATGGTTCTGAAAGGACTTATGGACTGATTTCAAACTGAACTACTACATAGGGAGTCACAAAATAATAGCGTGGCTCCTGGATCTAGTAGGGCATACACATCTAGATAGAAGAGATGTAACATACCTGTGACCACGTCAGGTGAGCTCTCCTGATCCTAAAAAGATGACAAAGCATAAAATGGTTTTGGCGCTGACCGCCATACGTACCTAAAGTGTTGGCCTGCTGAGCTGGATGACCTATTGGAGCTGCTAAAGTGGTAGACAGTGAGTTCCCCTATCCTGCAGACGGACATTCCCTTACCCAGTGACCTAGTTGTACACACCTAAAGAAACCCTCTTTAAATGGGAGGCATTCACTTGGATGGTCCTTTTCACACATAGGGCAAGCTGGATAATGATCTTGGGCAGAATCTCATGCCCAAGTGATACTCAAATGCTTCATTTTGACTTGTTTGTCTATCATTATTGTGTACATTCTCATGTGATTTGTAGTTAAATGTGAATTTATACTAACAACCATGATTAGTGTTATTTTGCAGGTAAAATGGAATTTTGGGAAGCTAAGATATATGTTGGTAAAATCGGGAATGGAATTGGAAACAAGGAGTGAAAAAGGACATGGAAGATCAGCAAAAACAAGGGCTCCGCGAAGGAGCCGTGTAACGTTGCCATCGCGGAGGCACTCTGCCGCAGATGAAATAAATTTGGCTATTCCAGTGGAGGTGCGCGATAGCACCGTGTCACGTTGGCCAGGCTCCGTGATGCAGGCCGTGGCACATTGAGGTTAAATTGCCTGGGGGGCCGACTTCCAGTGAAGGTCCGCGATACCTCCGTGGCACGGAGGGAGTGCTCCGCGATATACTCCGTGCCACGTTGCTTGTTATTCTGGGAAAAATTCTCAATAGAATAAATAGCACACTTAGGTTTTATTTTAAACATTCTGACTTGGTTGAGCAAGAACGTGGGTTACAGGCAGTTGAGGGGACGAAAATTCTAGGGTTCTTCTCTATCTCTTTCTCTTTTACCTCAATTATTTGTATAAATTCTACTTATTTGATGATGTTAAATCCACAAATGAGTGGCTAAATTCACTTCTTGCTGAGGTTAAGAACAATTGTAGTGGAATGTAATTGTTAATCATTTCAGTTTTCATCTTTTCTCCAATGGTTGTTCTATCAATTCTTGTTCTTACTGCATTAATGTGTGGCCAATGTTAATGTATATCTAAAAAATCCAATTTTGATTTTGAAAAGGAAAGAAATTGGAAAGATGTGAATTTGTAGGATATGATCTCTTCTTAGTTTGGAAAATTGAGAATTGATTTACATTCAGAATAGAAATATATCTGAATGTCTTATTAGTCAATTAAGGAATCGGGAATGTATGGCTAGAACATGAAATTCTTTTATCACAGAAATGTAGGTTAAGGCTCATGATTCTTAAGTTGGATTGGAGTCGAAAGTTCCAATCCATAGGCAATAATTCTTGACTAGCAACCGAAGGAAAGATTAACTGAATTGTATTCATAAATTAATTCTCTGCATGTTCGTTTTAACCTCAGCTTGCTCATTACTATTGTTCAGACTCACTTTATAATTTTGCCTTAGATTCGTATTAATTAGTAAACTCAAACTCTAAAAATATTATTTATTTGGTTGTCTGCATTCTTAAAGATATAGTTCATTAACACTTAAGTTAATTAGTACCGTAGCTCAGTCCCAATGGGATCGATACTTGGCTTTACTTAAGCCACTTTACTACTTGTTCGACCACGTGCACTTGCGTGTAGTCACCACAGAAGCCGAACAAGTTTTTGGCACGATTGCCGGGGACTGGCAATTGGTAAAATTATTTTCTTAGTGTTAGTTTACAAATTCTATTTAAGTGCTAACAACTTGATCTTAGCCTTTCTCTTGCAGATATTGAATTCTTCTGAACACTGGCAAGAGACAAGGAGTTGGTGGATTCATACATAGAGCCGGAAAGACAATTTCATCTTCAAAGAAGGGAAGCTCTAGAGAAAAAGCTACAGTTGCTCAGACAGGCAATTCTAGAGCAACAATAGAATCCACCACTTGTGAGGGCAGTGTTAGTGCCGGAGGAAATGACAGCTAGGCCGGTTCGCGAAGTGGCAATCCCACATGCTAACAATGTTACATCAAGTATTCGCAGACCAGAGTCAGGAGGGAGGTTTGAGCTTAAATAGAACATGGTGCAATTGTTGCACACCAGCGGGCAATTCACAGGTCTCCCTCATGAAGATCCACAACAACATCTCCAAAACTTTTTGGAGATAAGTGACACTTACATTCCCGCTGGAATATCATCCGACTACGTGAGGCTTACATTATTCCCATTTTCATTATTGGGGGAAGCAAAGAGGTGGTTGAAAGTTGAACCACCTAACGCTATCACCACTTGGGATGATCTTGCAAGAAAGTTTTTGATAAGATTCTTTCCATCCGGGAAAACAACAAGACTTAGAAGTCAGTTTCTAAGTTTTAAACAAAGAGAGGGGGAGAATCTGTATCAAGATTGGAAAGGTTCAAATCATTGCTAAGGGATTGTCCTCACCATCACCAGTCCAATGATGTGCTGGTGCATACTTTCATAGAGGGTTTGGAACCCCATACAAAACTTTTGCTAGACTCAGCAGCTGGGGGACAAGCATTAGAAAAAACTTATGAGGAGCTGTATACTTTGTTAAATCGTATTTCACAGGGAAATCCAGAGTGGAATGCGGACTCTTCAAGAGGAGGAACAAGGAAAGCGGCAGGAGTCTTTGAGGTGGATGGTTTTACAGCTATCGCTGCACAGATAGCTGCATTGCAAAATCAACTCAACACCCACTTCAACAGTATGAGCTTGAATCAACCACAAGCCCCAGTTAATGTAGTGCAGCAGGTTTGGTGTGAAGTATGTGGTAGTAATGAACACTCAGCTGAGTGTTGTGGTGCAAATCCAGATTCAGTGAACTTTGTTGGGAACATCCAGAGAAATAATCACCAGCAGCAGTATGGCAATAATTACAACTCAAATTAGAGGAATCATCTGAATTTCTCTTGGGGTAGTAACAGCCATCAAGGGCAGAGTTTGAATCAGGGTATGCAGAGAAATCAAGGGGGGCAGCAGAATTATCAGTCTCAGTACAGAGGAAACAATGCACCTCCTCCACCAACCAACAACATTGAGGAAATGTTCAAAACAATGATAGCTAACCAAGCTCAAATGCAGGCTGATTATGTGAAATTAGCGGCAGACTTAAAATACAACCAGTTAGCTACAAAGGCATTGGAGTACCAGTTTGGACAATTAGGGCAAGCTGGATAATGATCTTGGGCAGAATCTCATGCCCAAGTGATACTCAAATGCTTCATTTCGACTTGTTTGTCTATCATTATTGTGTACATTCTCATGTGATTTGTAGTTAAATGTGAATTATATTAACCAACATGATTAGTTTTGTTTTGCAGGTAAAATGGAATTTTGGGAAGCTAAGATACATGTTGGTAAAATTGGAAATGAACTTGGAAACAAGGAGTGAAAAAGGACATGGAAGATCAGCAAAAACAAGGGCTCCGCGATGGAGCCGTGTCACGTTGCCATCGCGAAGGCACTCTGCCGCAGATGAAATAAATTTGGCAATTCCAGTGGAGGTGCGCGATAGCACCGTGTCACGTTGGCCAGGCTCCGCGATGCAGGCCGTGGCACGTTAAGGTTAAATTGCCTGGGGGGCCGACTTCTAGTGAAGGTCCGCGATACCTCCGTGGCACGGAGGGAGTGCTCCGCGATATACTCCGTGCCATGTTGCTTGTTATTCTGGGAAAAATTCTCAATAGAATAAATAGCACACTTAGGTTTTATTTTAAACATTCTGACTTGGTTGAGCAAGAACGTGGGTTACAAGCAGTTGAGGGGACGAAAATTCTAGGGTTCTTCTCTATCTCTTTCTCTTTTACCTCAATTATTTGTATAAATTCTACTTATTTGATGATGTGAAATCCACAAATGAGTGGCTAAATTCACTTCTTGCTGAGGTTAAGAACAATTGTAGTGGAATGTAATTGTTAATCATTTCAGTTTTCATCCTTTCTTCAATGGTTGTTCTATCAATTCTTGTTTTTACTACATTAATGTGTGGCCAATGTTAATGTATATCAAAAAAATCCAATTTTGATTTTGAAAAGGAAAGAAATTGGAAAGATGTGAATTGGTAGGATATGATCTCTTCTTAGTTTGGAAAATTGAGAATTGATTTACATTCAGAATAGAAATATATCTGAATGTCTTATTAGTCAATTAAGGAATCGGGAATGTATGGCTAGAACATGAAATTCTTTTATCACAGAAATGTAGGTTAAGGCTCATGATTCTTAAGTTGGATAGGAGTCGAAAGTTCCAATCCATAGGCAATAATTCTTGACTAGCAACCGAAGGAAAGATTAACTGAATTGTATTGATAAATTAATTCTCTGCATGTTCGTTTTAACCTCAGCTTGCTCATTACTATTGTTCAGACTCACTTTATAATTTTGCCTTAGATTCGTATTAATTAGTAAACTCAAACTCTAAAAATATTATTTATTTGGTTGTCTGCATTCTTAAAGATATAGTTCATTAACACTTAAGTTAATTAGTACCATAGCTCAGTCCCTATGGGATCGATACTTGGCTTTACTTAAGCCACTTTACTACTTATTCGACCACGTGCACTTGCGTGTAGTCACCACAGAAGCCGAACAAGTTTTTGGCACCATTGCTGGGGACTGGCAATTGGTAAAATTATTTTTTTAGTGTTAGTTTACAAATTCTATTTAAGTGCTAACAACTTGATCTTAGCCTTTCTCTTGCAGATATTGAATTCTTCTGAACACTAGCAAGAGACAAGGAGTTGGTGGATTCATACATAGAGCCGGAAAGACAATTTAATCTTCAAAGAAGGGAAGCTCTAGAGAAAAAGCTATAGTTGCTCAGACAGGCAATTCTGGAGCAACAACAGAATCCACCACTTGTGAGGGCAGTGTTAGTGCCCGAGGAAATGACAGCTAGGCCGGTTCGTGAAGTGGCAATCCCACATGCTAACAATGTTACATCAAGTATTCGCAGACCAGAGTCAGGAGGGAGGTTTGAGCTTAAATAGAACATGGTGCAATTGTTGCACACCAGTGGGCAATTCACAGGTCTCCCTCATGAAGATCCACAACAACATCTCCAAAACTTTTTGGAGATAAGTGACACTTACATTCCCGCTGGAATATCATCCGACTACGTGAGGCTTACATTATTCCCATTTTCATTATTGGGGGAAGCAAAGAGGTGGTTGAAAGCTGAACCACCTAACTCTATCACCACTTGGGATGATCTTGCAAGAAAGTTTTTGATAAGATTCTTTCCATCCGGGAAAACAGCAAGACTTAGAAGTCAGTTTCTAAGTTTTAAACAAAGAGAGGGGAGAATCTGTATCAAGCTTGGGAAAGGTTCAAATAATTGCTAAGGGATTGTCCTCACCATCACCAGTCCAATGATGTGCTGGTGCATACTTTCATAGAGGGTTTGGAACCCCATACAAAAATTTTGCTAGACTCAGCAGCTGGGGCACAAGCATTAGAAAAAACTTATGAGGAGCTGTATACTTTGTTAAATCGTATTTCACAGGGAAATCCAGAGTGGAATGCGGACTCTTCAAGAGGAGGAACAAGGAAAGCGGCAGGAGTCTTTGAGGTTGATGGTTTTACAGCTATCGCTGCACAGATAGCTGCTTTTCAAAATCAACTCAACACCCACTTCAGCAGTATGAGCTTGATTCAACCACAAGCCCCAGTTAATGTAGTGCAGCAGGTTTGGTGTGAAGTATGTGGTAGTAATGAACACTCAGCTGAGTGTTATGGTGCAAATCCAGATTCAGTGAACTTTGTTGGGAACATCCAGAGAAATAATCACCAGCAGCAGTATGGCAATAATTACAACTCAAATGGGAGGAATCATCTGAATTTCTCTTGGGGTAGTAACAACCATCAAGGGCAGAGTTTGAATCAGGGTATGCAGAGAAATCAAGTGGGGCAGCAGAATTATCAGTCTCAGTACAGAGGAAACAATGCACCTCCTCCACCAACCAACAACATTGAGGAAATGTTCAAAACAATTATAGCTAACCAAGCTCAAATGCAGGCTGATTATGTGAAATTAGCGGCAGACTTAAAAAACAACCAGTTAGCTACAAAGGCGTTGGAGTACCAGTTTGGACAATTAGGGCAAGCTGGATAATGATCTTGGGCAGAATCCCATGCCCAAGTGATACTCAAATGCTTCATTTCGACTTGTTTGTCTATCATTATTGTGTACATTCTCATGTGATTGTAGTTAAATGTGAATTTATACTAACCAACATGATTAGTGTTGTTTTGCAGGTAAAATGGAATTTTGGGAAGCTAAGATACATGTTGGTAAAATCGGGAATGGACTTGGAAACAAGGAGTGAAAAAGGACATGGAAGATCAGCAAATACAAGGGCTCCGCGATGGAGCCGTGTCACATTGCCATCGCGGAGGCACTCTGCCGCAGATGAACTAAATTTGGCAATTCCAGTGGAGGTGTGCGATAGCACCGTGTCACGTTGGCCAGGCTCCGCGATGCAGGCCATGGCACGTTGAGGTTAAATTGCCTGGGGGGCCGACTTCCAGTGAAGGTCCGCGATACCTCCGTGGCACGGAGGGAGTGCTCCGCGATATACTCCATGCCACGTTGCTTGTTATTCTGGGAAAAATTCTCAATAGAATAAATAGCACACTTAGGTTTTATTTTAAACATTATGACTTGGTTGAGCAAGAACGTGGGTTACAGGTAGTTGAGGGGACGAAAATTCTAGGGTTCTTCTCTATCTCTTTCTCTTTTACCTCAATTATTTGTATAAATTCTACTTATTTGATGATGTTAAATCCACAAATGAGTGGCTAAATTCACTTCTTGCTGAGGTTAAGAACAATTGTAGTGGAATGTAATTGTTAATCATTTCAGTTTTCATCTTTTCTTCAATGGTTGTTCTATCAATTCTTGTTCTTACTGCATTAATGTGTGGCCAATGTTAATGTATATCAAAAAAATCCAATTTTGATTTTGAAAAGGAAAGAAATTGGAAAGATGTGAATTGGTAGGATATGATCTCTTCTTAGTTTGAAAAATTGAGAATTGATTTACATTCAGAATAGAAATATATCTGAATGTCTTATTAGTCAATTAAGGAATCGGGAATGTATGGCTAGAACATGAAATTCTTTTATCACAGAAATGTAGGTTAAGGCTCTTGATTCTTAAGTTGGATAAGAGTCGAAAGTTCCAATCCATAGGCAATAATTCTTGACTAGCAACCGAAGGAAAGATTAACTGAATTGTATTGATAAATTAATTCTCTGCATGTTCGTTTTAACCTCAGCTTGCTCATTACTATTGTTCAGACTCACTTTATAATTTTTCCTTAGATTCGTATTAATTAGTAAACTCAAACTCTAAAAATATTATTTATTTGGTTGTCTGCATTCTTAAAGATATAGTTCATTAACACTTAAGTTAATTAGTACCGTAGCTCAGTCCCTATGGGATCGATACTTGGCTTTACTTAAGCCACTTTACTACTTATTCAACCACGTGCACTTGCGTGTAGTCACCACAGAAGCCGAACAAGTTTTTGGCACCATTGCCGGGGACTGGCAATTGGTAAAATTATTTTCTTAGTGTTAGTTTACAAATTCTATTTAAGTGCTAACAACTTGATCTTAGCCTTTCTCTTGCAGATATTGAATTCTTCTGAACACTGGCAAGAGACAAGGAGTTGGTGGATTCATACATAGAGCCGGAAAGACAATTTCATCTTCAAAGAAGGGAAGCTCTAGAGAAAAAGCTATAGTTGCTCAGATAGGCAATTCTGGAGCAACAACAGAATCCACCACTTGTGAGGGCAGTGTTAGTGCCCGAGGAAATGGCAGCTAGGCCGGTTCGCGAAGTGGCAATCCCACATGCTAACAATGTTACATCAAGTATTTGCAGACCAGAGCCAGGAGGGAGGTTTGAGCTTAAACAGAACATGGTGCAATTGTTGCACACCAGTGGGCAATTCACAGGTCTCCCTCATGAAGATCCACAACAACATCTCCAAAACTTTTTGGAGATAAGTGACACTTACATTCCCGCTGGAATATCATCCGACTACGTGAGGCTTACATTATTCCCATTTTCATTATTGGGGGAAGCAAAGAGGTGGTTGAAAGCTGAACCACCTAACTCTATCACCACTTGGGATGATCTTGCAAGAAAGTTTTTGATAAGATTCTTTCCATCCAGGAAAACAGCAAGACTTAGAAATCAGTTTCTAAGTTTTAAACAAAGAGAGGGGGAGAATCTGTATCAAGCTTGGGAAAGGTTCAAATCATTGCTAAGGGATTGTCCTCACCATCACCAGTCCAATGATGTGCTGGTGCATACTTTCATAGAGGGCTTGGAACCCCATACAAAAATTTTGCTAGACTCAGCAGCTGGGGGACAAGCATTAGAAAAAACTTATGAGGAGATGTATACTTTGTTAAATCGTATTTCACAATGAAATCCAGAGTGGAATGCGGACTCTTCAAGAGGAGGAACAAGGAAAGCAGGAGTCTTTGAGATGGATGGTTTTACAGCTATCGCTGCACAGATAGCTGCATTGCAAAATCAACTCAACACCCACTTCAGTAGTATGAGCTTGAATCAACCACAAGCCCCAGTTAATGTAGTGCAGCAGGTTTGGTGTGAAGTATGTGGTAGTAATGAACACTTAGCTGAGTGTTGTGATGCAAATCCAGATTCAGTGAACTTTGTTGGGAACATCCAGAGAAATAATCACCAGCAGCAGTATGGCAATAATTACAACTCAAATTGGAGGAATCATCCGAATTTCTCTTGGGTAGTAACAGCCATCAAGGGCAGAGTTCGAATCAGGGTATGCAGAGAAATCAAGGGGGGCAGCAGAATTATCAGTCTCAGTACAGAGGAAACAATGCACCTCCTCCACCAACCAACAACATTGAGGAAATGTTCAAAACAATGATAGCTAACCAAGCTCAAATGCAGGCTGATTATATGAAATTAGCGGCAGACTTAAAAAACAACTAGTTAGCTACAAAGGCGTTGGAGTACCAGTTTGGATGATTAGCTGGAGCTCAAAACACCAGGCCTAGAGGAGGACTACCGAGTGACACTGACCCGAATCCCAAGCAGGTCAATGCAGTGACCACAAAGAGTGGTTTACATCTCAAGGAGGTGGAACCAGAAAGATCACCTCAGCAATCAGGAGCAGTGGAAAAAGATAGGGAACATGATGATGAGAGGGGGAAGGAGAAGGCAGCTAAAGCAGAAAGACCACCACCCCCGTTCCCTCAAAGACTAAAGAAACAAAATGAGGAAGCTTGTTTTAAAAAGTTCATGGAGGTGCTTAAACAGGTACACATTAATTTACCTTTGGTTGATGTTTTGCAGGGGGGCCTAAATATGCAAAGTATATCAAGGACATCGTAGCTAACAAAAGTAGATTGACGGAGTATGCTACGGTGGCGCTTACTGAGGAGTGCACTTTCCGGATTCAGAACAGGTTGCCAACAAAGCTCAAGGACCCGGGGAGCTTTACAATTCAGATCACAATCGGGCAAAGTATCTGAGCACGCGGACTATGTGATTTGGGAGCGAGCATAAACTTGATGCCGACATCAGTGTTCAAGAAGTTGGGGTTGGGTAGTCCTAGACCAACTACAATGATCTTGCAGTCAGCGGATTGATCTTTGGCCAGACTAGATGGCATTATGGAGGACGTGCTGGTGTAAGTGGGCTCCCTCATCTTTTCGGTAGATTTTATTGTTTTAGATTTTGAGCCGGATGCGGAAGTCCCATTTATTTTGGGACGTACATTCTTGGCAACCGGGAGAGCTTTGATTGATGTAGCTGCAGGCCAGCTAACCATGCGAGCGCATGACAAAGTGGAGGTATTTGATGTGTATAAGGCCATGAAGCTTCCGGCCATCTATGAGGAGATTTCAGCAATCAATGTGCTAAACCAAGAAGAAATTCTTCAGATTGTTGATTCTCAAGATCCATTGGAGAGAGCATTGATGAGCTCCGATTATTTCGGAGATAGAGATACTTATGAGATGGTGCAAATGTTGAATGAATCAAAATGGTATATTAGGAAGCAAGACTTTTAGCCGTTGATGAGGTCCCTGGAACCATTGCCAAAACCATCTATTGAGGAAGCACCAAAACTGGTGTTGAAGACATTGCCTCCACATCTGAAATACGTATTTTTGGGGGAAGATGACACCTTGCCAGTCATCATCTCCGCAGAATTAACGGAGGCACAGGTAAAGGATGCATTGGTGGTTCTCAAGAGGAGGAAGAAAGCAATGGGCTGGCAAATGTCAGACATTCAGGGTATCAATCCAGCTTTTCGCGCACACAGAATTTTCATGGAGGAAGGAGCAAAGCCAACTGTACAACATCAGCGGAGGTTGAATCCGATGATGAAGGATGTGGTTAGCAAGGAAGTGATTAAATGGCTTGATGCAGGTGTGGTCTATCCTATTTCAGACAGCGAATAGGTCAGCCCCGTTCAATGTGTTCCAAAGAAAGGAGGGATGACCGTGGTCACCAATGAGAAAAATGAGCTGATCCCTACACGCACAGTTACAGGCTGGCGGATTTGCATGGACTACAGAAAGCTCAATGAGGCCACAAGGAAAGATCACTATCCTATCCCATTTATTGATCAAATATTGGACAGATTGGCTGGTCAAGAATATTATTGTTTCCTTGATGGCTATTCTAGCTATAACCAAATAGCCATAGCACTGGAGGACCAGGACAAGACTACTTTCACATGTCCTTATGGGACATATGCTTTCTGGCGGATGCCATTTAGTTTATGCAATGCACCCGCCACATTCCAGAGATGCATGATAACGATCTTCCACGATATGGTGGAAGATTTCGTCGAGGTATTTATGGATGATTTTTCTATTTTCGGTAATTTGTTTGCTACTTGTTTGTAGAATCTTGATAGGGTGCTAGCTCGTTGTGAAGAATCCAACCTTGTACTCAACTGGGAGAAATGTCATTTCTTAGTCAAGGAGGGTATCGTCCTTGGCCATAAAGTGTCTTGCAAGGGGTTGGAAGTCGATCGTGCAAAGATCGAGGTTATTGAAAATCTACCACCACCTGTGTCAGTGACGGGTGTTCGCAGTTTTCTCGGACATGCAGGGTTCTACAGACGGTTCATCAAGAACTTCTCTAAAATTTCTAGACCAATATGCAGGTTGCTAGAAAAAGAGGTGAAGTTCGAGTTTGATGAGGATTGTGTCAAAGCATTCGAGGAGTTGAAACAAAAGTTGATAGAAGCACCTATGCTCATTTCTCTGGATTGGGAGCAACCGTTTGAATTAATGTGAGATGCAAGCGATGTGGCGGTAGGAGCTGTATTGGGGCAGGGGAGAAATAGAATTTTTCATTCTATTCATTATGCAAGCAAAATACTGGACGCAGCCCAAGTCAATTATACAGTCACAGAAAATGAGTTGCTAGCATTGGTGTTCGCGTTTGATAAATTTAGGTCCTATTTGGTGGGTTCTAGAGTAGTGGTGTATATCGATCATGCAGCGATTCGGTATCTGCTTAACAAGAAGGATGCTAAGCCCAGGTTGATCAGATGGATCTTGTTGTTACAAGAGTTTGACCTAGAGATTCGGGACAGAAAAGGGAGCGAGAATCAAGTGGCAGATCACCTATCGCAATCGGAAAGCCGGTCACATGTGAAGGAAGGTGACAGCATCAAAGAAGAGTTCCCAGATGAGCAGCTCTTGGCAATAAGGGAAGCTGAAATCCCTTGGTATGCAGATATTGTGAATTTGCTAGTGAGTGGCGTCTATCCACCGGAGGCTACGACTCAACAGAGAAAGAAGTTGAGACATGATTGCAGGTATTATATTTGGGATGAGCCGTACTTGTTTAAGCCGGGACTAGATCAGGTGATGAGAAGACGCATTCCGGAGAGCCAGATTGCAGAAGTGTTGAGGAGTTGTCACTCTTCATTGTATGGAGGGCACCACGGAGGCGAGCGGACAGTGCACAAGGTACTACAGTCAGGTTTCTTTTGGCCTACACTGTTCAGAGACTCTATGGCATACGTAAAAATGTGTGATAGATGTCAAAGAACATGCACAATTGGTAGCAGGCAAGAAATGCCACTGCAGCAGATATTAGAAGTGGAGATCTTTGATGTATGGGGTATAGATTTCATGGGCCCGTTCCCACCGTCATTTGGTAATCATTACATCTTGGTAGCCGTTGATTATGTATCAAAGTGGGTTGAAGCAACAACTTGCCCTAGGAATGACAACAAGGTGGTAACAAAATTTATGAAAAAGCACATTTTCACCAGGTTCGGGACACCCCGAGCCATTATCAGTGATGGAGGGGCTCATTTTGTAAATGCAAGTTTCAAGAATTTGCTAGCTAAGTATGGGGTGCGCCACAAGGTAGCAACAACATATCATCCCCAAACTAGTAGGCAAGTAGAGGTGTCGAATAGAGAAGTAAAGCAGATTCTACAGAAGACAGTGAATGCACAACATAGTGATTGGTCAAGCAAACTCGACGATGCGTTGTGGGCTTATAGAACTGCGTACAAGACACCAACTGGGACTTCTCTGTACAGATTGGTCTATGAAAAAACGTGTCATCTGCCTGTGGAGCTAGAACACCGAGCTTTCTGGGCCGTGAGGAAATTGAACATGGATCTAGAGCTAGCTGGTAAGAAGAGGCTGATGCAACTCAGCGAAATTGATGAGTTTCGTTGGCATGCTTATGAAAGTGCCAAGTGCTACAAAGAGAAAACAAAGAGGTGGCACGATAAGCATATGGTAAGTATTGCTATTCAATTCAAGATTGAGGCTTTTTCCAGGAAAATTGTGGTCCAAATGGTTAGGGCCATTTGAGGTGGTAAGAATGACCCCGCATGGGGCGGTGGAGTTGTGGCAAGAAGACAGAAGTGCCACGTTCTTAGTAAATGGGCAGCGATGTAAGCATTATTGGGGTGAGGACATTATTCGAGAGAAGACGTCTATCACTCTAGAGGATGATTGAGCATTGAATGACATCGATCCGCGACAGTAAATCAGGCGCTGCACGGGAGGCAACCCGTGAAATTGTTGTAATAGATAAGTAGAAATATTTGAAAAAAAAAGAAAAAAAAGAAAAAGAGAAAAAGAAAAAAAATATATAAAATAAAAATTTTGTTTGCGTTGAAACCTATGAATTCTAACCAATTTCTTGTGGTGAAGTGATTTTCAGGCGGAACGGAGGCCAAAAATGCAAAGAAACGCAAAGGAAAAAATCAAGGTGAGAAAAATAAAAATTGACACATTACAGTGAGCCTACGCGATGGCTCCGTGTCACGGAGGGGGTGCTCTGCGTTACCCTCCGTGACACATTGAAGAGTGTTACGAATTTTTTAAAAATCCAGAACATTGGCACGATGGCTCCGTGTCACAGAGGGGGTGCTCCGCGTTACCCTCCGTGACACGTTGAGTGTTATTTCGCATCGGGTCACACCGGGTCTCCGGGTAACCCGCGCGAAATATCACTTTAAAACCCCGATTTCCCTCAATTTCTTCATTATTTTCCCTTTCCTCCGCGACCAACACCCCAAATTTCCTTCTCCCCCAACGTGACACGGACCTAGGCATCATTTTCTTCAAGTTTTCTTCAATTTCATCGGATTAAAGGTATGTTCTTGAACTTTACATCATTTTTGCTTGAATTTTCGATTCTTGAACATGTGTAGTGATTGAAACTTGCCCTAAGTGAAAATTAAGCTTGAATTCATTTAAGTTATGATTGATTGATGTTCATAGTATTATTGTGAGTGTATGAACTCGATGAATGCATGTGTTATTGAATTTTTGCGAAATTGTTAGTTAGGGTTGGAATTTGAATATGAAGAAGACTAAAATTGTTTGAAATGTTGAACAAAATTGGGTTGTGCATGTTGGGTGAATTGAATTATGTTGTGATTAATGTTGAATATGCTACGTAGACAAGGGGCTTTCGGGAGAATGAAATTGGTGAATTGCATAGGGTGTTGAGAACAAAAATTTGGCTAAGTGCTATGATGGTGGAAGTTAATCATTGGCGATAATTTTATTCATTGTACGAAGTCTGAGTAGTACATAGTAATTGCTCCATCGATTTATATGAATGCACTAAGCCGATTGAATGTTAAGAATGAGAAAAATCATGAATGTCTTGTCAAATTGTTTTGATTGTGGCTAAAGACTAAGTGTGGGGTGACCTAATTAAACCCAACCTTAGTTGAAGCTAATTGTGACTTGAATAACATTGGGATTGTATGTTTGATTGTACAGGAACAATGTCAGGCATGCAACATAAGGGAAAGGGCGCATCCACATCGGGCGCCGGCAGAAAAAGAATAAGATCAGGAACAGCAGTTCTAGCAGCACCAGTGGTTCCGAGAGGCCAACGCCGACAATACGAAACCCGATGGGTGACTGAAGAAGGGAAGAAATGGTATGCAAAACACAAAGAAACCAAATACTTCCTGGAAGAGCATATATTAAGGGAGCCGCTGGCACAAGAATTCCCGCGGATCGTACATCGGATTGACACCGCTGGGCTGAACTTCATCTTCGAAGAGCCCAAGGAGTGCAATCTCCATCTCATTCGAGAGTTCTATGCCAACTGGAACCCGACCCTCCGCAGTCACACTGTCAAGATCAGGGGGCAGGTTGTCACTTTTGAGCCCCATAACCTGAATGCTATCTTGGGGGTGCGGGACACAGACGCCCATGTCCTTCGGCAGCTGAACACCACTCCACCCTATGCGTACATCAGACGCACTCTATGTGGAGCCCATTCGACAGCTAGGTGGAGCAGGCACAAGGAGAGGGGCTACCACCAGACACTGCCCTACTCGCAGATGAACAGGGAAGCCAGGATCTGGCTTAAAATTGTGTGCTCATGCTTGATCCCAGGGGTGCACATGACAGATGTCACCCGGGACTGAGTCTGCTTGGTGTATGCCCTGATGAAGGGGCTTGAAATAAATGTTGGGGCGGTGATCATCTCCGCCATGAAGAGAGCCCGACTGCATTAGGGGCACAGATACGGGTTTGGTGGTTTGCTAACCACGTTCCTGAGGGGCCATGATATCGAGGAGGAGGCCCTGGATTACATCCCACAGATTGACAGGCGTGCCTTGGATGTCACCAAAACCAAGGCACCTGACACTACTCATGGGCCGGTGCTCACACTAGCCGAGCGACATGCTCGGGATGATCAGTATATGGCCCGCATGTACGGGATGCAGATGTTGCAGCTGTGCATTGGTGGGAGGCCTGCAATGGAGGATGAGCTATGGCAGCTCGAGTTGGATTACCGATTCGGTGAGAATGCCCGAGCTCTATACAGAGTGGGGCCCGCATTTGTGGAGCTTGTAGATGATGACGTCCCCACCGATGAGGAGACACGACGGGAGGACTTAGATGTTGAGTCAGATGAGGACAGCGGGGGCGATTCTGATATGGGAGATAAGGCAATGGCACCTGATGAAGAAGTTGAATACTTCGATTGATCAGGGAGTTTCACCACCCACCTTTTGGATATGTTGAATTTTGTGAAAACTGGGGTCAGTGTTAGGGTGGGAGTAGTTAGGTGCCAGCTGCTTCATTTTTGTTTATGTTTATGTTTTGTTGTTGTGCCTGTGAAAAATGTGACCCTGTGACTTTGTGTTATGTGTTCTGTAATTAAGTGGTGTTGTAATGAATGTTAAGATGTTGTGTGCTGTGTTGAGCTGTTGGTTGTTGTGTAAATATTTTTGTTTTCTATCGAAATTGTCAAAAATTTTAAAATTTTTTGTTAAATTTCTTTTATGTTGGGTTTCTCGGCCTTTATTTTCGGTGCTTTTACTGAGAATAGTCCTATTGAACCGAAGTTGTAGATAGTGACTGTTCCCTATTTCGGATGGATGACGACCGTCTTAAGGAAAATGTAGTCGATAGGAGTAGTTTTTTTCTTTCATTTCTTTCTTTTGTTTGTGTCCTCAACGTGTCGCTACGTCATGGTTCGGAATTCTTGTTACGTGTTGTACATGATATTAAGTTGCAAAGGTGATTCATACAAAAGCATGCAAATGTGTAAACATGTTGAGATACCTAGGCCATAGAGTTTGATTCGGTGTCATCGAGGCTTAATAGTGAATTCTTGTAATTAGCTGATTGAAGAGTATGTGAATATGTCTTGAGTTGAGCATGTGCACTGAGTGTGAGGTGAGGGTTCGATTATTCCATGCTATTGTGAAGTGTCTAGAACTTGCCTGGTGTGTGTACAAAACGAAATGAAGGATGTGTATTGTAGGAAAGGATGTAGGCGTTTCTTTGATTAAACCGAAAGTTTCTCCATTATCATACCTACCTTGAATGTACATCCTAGTTATCCCCATTGAGCCTTTAGCCTATTTTTTTCTTTCTTTGAAGAGGTACAAACCGAGCTTAATCCCTTCTTTCCATTAGCCGTGAATTTGATCCAAAACTCTTAAGCGCTAAAGAAAAATAATTTTCCCACAGAGTAAAGGAGTGAGAATTGTGAAAAGGAAAGAAAAGCGGAAGTGGTGAAAGTTAAAGAAAAGGTCAAAGGTGCACTTGTTGAAATTAAATAAACTAAAGATGTATAACTAATCTTTTCTAGTAAGTCGAGCGTGCTTAAAGAAATGGGAACAAGAAAAAAGAAAAAATTCTTCAAGAATGGGAGGATGAAGGAAAAAAAAATGACCGTAATGATGGTGGGATATATTGAAAAGCGCTTAATGAAGCTAGTTGCTATTATTGGTTAGCCCAGTATTTGCTAGTTCCTTAGCTTACATTACAACCCTTTAAGTCCTACGTGATCTTACATCACTCATCCATATATTAGTGGAGTAATACACTAGAGGCAAGCCTATGGTTCATGACATGATGCATGTGAATTCCTTGGGAGAGAGAGCGAAATTGTATTCATATACCCCTACATGTAGTGCTTTGGAAATCATATGATAGCAAAGGGGGTAGTTTTCTTGTTTTGTGAGGGCACATGCTTAACGAGAGATTAATTTCATGTCGGATGTCTTGATTAGTTGATTTTCACGAGTTTGCCAAGATCGAGAATTGATTCTTGAGCTTAGGAGGTCTTAATGTGATGTACTTCATTGTATTGATGAGACTATGCATGTTTTCTTGATGATTTGCTATATTAAATAATCGGTATTGTCGTAGCTTGATTTGTTGAGCCAAAGTAGCTATGTGTGAGTGTCAATTGCATGAGATGTGAGAATATTGTTCGAGGACGAACAAGAGTTTAAGTGTGAGGTAAGTGATCTTGGGCAGAATTTCATGCCCAAGTGATACTCAAATGCTTCATTTCGACTTGTTTGTCTATCATTATTGTGTACATTCTCATGTGATTTGTAGTTAAATGTGAATTTATACTAACCAACATGATTAGTGTTGTTTTGCAGGTAAAATGGAATTTTGGGAAGCTAAGATACATGTTGGTAAAATCGGGAATGGACTTGGAAACAAGGAGTGAAAAAGGACATGGAAGATCAGCAAAAACAAGGGCTCCACGATGGAGCTGTGTCACGTATCCATCGCGGAGGCACTCCGCCGCAGATGAAATAAATTTGGCAATTCCAGTGGAGGTGCACGATAGCACCGTGTCACATTGGCCAGGCTCCGCAATGCAGGCCGTGGCACGTTGAGGTTAAATTGCCTGGGGGGCCGACTTCCAGTGAAGGTCCGCGATACCTCTGTGGAAAGGAGGGAGTGCTCCGCGATACACTCTGTGCCACGTTGCTTGTTATTCCAGAAAAAATTCTCAATAGTATAAATAGCACACTTAGGTTTTATTTTAAACATTCTGACTTGGTTGAGCAAGAACGTGGGTTACAGGCAGTTGAGGGGACAAAAATTCTAGGGTTCTTCTCTATCTCTTTCTCTTTTATCTCAATTATTTGTATAAATTCTACTTTATTTGATGATGTTAAATCCACAAATGAGTGGCTAAATTCACTTCTTGCTGAGGTTAAGAACAATTGTAGTGGAATGTAATTGTTAATCATTTCAGTTTTCATCTTTTCTTCACATGGTTGTTCTATCAATTCTTGTTCTTACTGCATTAATGTGTGGCCAATGTTAATGTATATCTAAAAAATCCAATTTTGATTTTGAAAAGGAAAGAAATTGGAAAGATGTGAATTGGTAGGATATGATCTCTTCTTAGTTTGGAAAATTGAGAATTAATTTACATTCAGAATAGAAATATATATCTGAAAGTCTTATTAGTCAATTAAGGAATCGGGAATGTATGGCTAGAACATGAAATTCTTTTATCACAGAAATGTAGATTAAGGCTCATGATTCTTAAGTTGGATAGGAGTCGAAAGTTCCAATCCATAGGCAATAATTCTTGACTAGCAACCGAAGGAAAGATTAACTGAATTGTATTGATAAATTAATTCCCTACATGTTCGTTTTAACCTCAGCTTGCTCATTACTATTGTTCAGACTCATTTATAATTTTGCCTTAGATTCATATTAATTAGTAAACTCAAACTCTTAAAATATTATTTATTTGGTTGTCTGCATTCTTAAAGATATAGTTCATTAACACTTAAGTTAATTAGTACCGTAGCTCAGTCCTTGTGGGATCCATACTTGGCTTTACTTAAGCCACTTTACTACTTATTCGACCACGTGCACTTGCATGTAGTCACCACAGAAGTCGAACAGATAACAGTTGCTAGCATTGTAACTTTGGGAATGAGAGTCAGATGCTCCACCCTTTCGATCCTTGTAGGATCGGAAAGTAGGGGCGCTGGCTGAAGTGGGTGCTGGAGCCCTCTGTTGCTACCGCTATGGGCCGCTACTACCGCCGGACCTCTAGTGGCCACAATCCAATTGACCCATTTTAGTTCCTTTGTTCTCCCGCTCTATATCTTTCAACTTTTCTACCTCAATCTACTGTGCACAGACGATGAGGCTGGAGAGGTCAATTCCTTAATGAGCATCGCAGTCCTACACTCCTTAAGTACCAGGTTTGATACCCCGTTGATGAACTTAAGCATGCGAGACCTTAGCTCGGCTACCATTTCTGGAGTATACCTTGACAACTTCATGAACTCTAATGCTTATTCCTCTATGGTCCTGTTACCCTGATTTAAGTTCATAAATTCAGAGACTTTAGCCTCCCTCAATTCACAGGGGAAAAATCTGTCTAGAAAAGCTGTGGTGAACTCTTCCCACTCTACTGGTTCTGTTCCTTCTAGTCTCTCTTCCTTCCACTGATCGTACCAAATCTAAGCTACCCATTTCAACTAACAGGCGGTCAGATCAGCACTCTCCACAGAACTAACACCCATAATTCGGGTGATCTTCCGCAACTCATCTACAAACTCTTATGGGTCCTCTCCCACCTTAGATCCATAAAAAGTTGGAGGGTTCATTCGGGTAAAGTCTCGAACCCTAGTATCTACCGCAGATCCGTTTGTATTCACTGGAACCACCTGCTGGTTCACCTGGTTAGTCACTGTCTGAGCCAGTAGCTGGATTGCCGCTCTGAATTCTGCTGAGGACACTTGATCATCCTGAGGGGATACTGGCGCTGGTGGGGCAGGTCGTTTAGCGTTACCAGCCCTTCTTCCATTTCTCGTCTTGGAGGCATAGTTTCACTGAAACAAAATAAAGCACGATTTAGGAGGACGTTTCTAGAATTGAACTTCATCGCATGATATAGAGTATGAACAAAAGGGAGTTTTCCTAATAATATCTTCTAGCTTCACTTTCATAAGTGTGGCGCACTTCACACCCATGAAAAGGAGTCTACTCGACGCGACTTTCAGACATCCTATGATACTTTAAACCTAGTGCTCCAATATCAAATTTGTCGTGATCCGAGTCTATACCCTAGATGAGACATGGTAATTGATGCCACAAGTGACCTCAAGCTAACCCATGGTCTATCATTACACAAATTTACTAAGTAACACATAAGAGGAAGCTTTAAGTAAATGAAATCATTCAATCAATGTGAACAAAACAGTACTGAATATCTGAGTCTATGTCTAAAAGCCAACTACTAAAAGATGAGTTACTAGGACAAGCCCCCAGCTAACTCTAAAGTCTGATTGAAAAGTAAATAACTAAAAATAATATCTTCCTCGAAAGATGAGGACTCACCAAATGCTGTTGCTAGTATCATTTGAGGGAGAGCACTGATGATGCTAGGACTGAGAACCTGCGCCTGTATAATGATACTATACGACATAGAAGGTATGCGTCAGTACTTTTAATGTACTGAGTAAGTGAGAGATATAATAAGCATGAAAGAGAAAGTAACTGAACTGAGATGACATGAAATGACCAACTAAAATGCTGTAAACTAATGCAACTAAATAATAATTGATATGGTCAATAATGACCCTGATTGATGGTCATAGACATGTCGTGGATTTGAGATAATGATCTAAGATAAACTAAACTAAGATGAACCGAGCTACTGAAATTGCACTGACTAGTGGGAGAGTCTATAACCGACATATAACCACGTGAGCTAAATGTGGAGTTCGATGAATACGCCTCATCGATAGGACCCAATATACCTCGCTAGGGTATAAAGGCATGAACTGGGTGATCATAAATCTGGGGCCATTGGGTGAATAAAATAACCTACGGTGGCAATGTAGTTCTAGGAACCTGGATGCGCTGGAACCCGGGACTGCTTGGTGCTAAGTCCTACTCCACTAGATAGTCCTAATCTAGCTACTAAGCTGATAGCTCAAAACTGGGGCCCAAGACTAAGTTAGTGATACTTATCTGGAAGTACCCTGAGAGTCTTATTGGACCAGATCCTGTAACTGGTGTTCTAAGTTTGGCCAGAGTTGCTTATATGAAAGCGTTGTAACCGTCTAAAGGACAAACTAAAGCTAAAGCTAGTGGTTCTAGACTGGTCAGAGCTTCTTATCTGGAAGAGTCATAACTGTCCAAAGAACTAACTGATAACTAATATCTGAAAATTGATGACTGATATTTGGTAACTGCGAGGCATTACTGACACCCCAAGATCAGACTATAATCAGAATGATCAACTGACATTATTGAAAGACTCTGAATATACTAACATCATGACTGAACTGAGCTAGCATACAACTGACTAGAATTCAACTGATATTAATTATATGGAAACCAACACTGATAGAATCAAGAAACACGAGTAACTAATCAATTATGCGAGACTCTAATTACTGTATTCAAGAGCTAGGGCTGAAACCCCTTTACAGTAAGCAAGTACCAACATGATCTCTTAGTAATGGAAATATAGCAGCTAACAATATGAACAACATTCCCACATGAATTACATTGGAATTCAACTGAAAAATTATTCAATTTAGAAACCTTAGGGCTAGAATGGATAATAAAGTCTAGAAGGGTTTTGGGGCACAAGGGAACCTTGCTAAATTCCCACATACCTGATGTAGAAATCCCGGAGAAAACTCTTGAGAATTTGAGAAGAAAAGTTGAATGCCCTAGCTTTGCTCTGAGGAGTTTGTCTAAAGGTTCTTTGCTCGGTAGATCAAGAGATGAGTGAAAGTGAGAGGGATTTAGTCGATTATCTCTTTAATTCACTTCAAAACGTGAACAAAACGACGTAGATTAGAGCCTAGAAGTTTAAGAAATTATAGAAAAACCCTTAGAATTTCGTAAGAAAAATCACATTGCCAGTCCCAACGAGGGTTTGGATGACTTGTCACCACTGACCACCACTCGTGGTCATCTCTCATTACTAGCACTGGAAGCTCATCATCATTGGTCACCATGAGGGATACCACGACTCGTGGTGTACCCAACCACTCGTGGTGACTATTTATTGGGAACACTTTCAACATCCAAGAAAAGCCCTTGACCGCAGCCAACTTAACGACTCGTGGCTTCACCCGTGGTCAACCCTCAAACCAAAATTTCAACCGAACTCATCCTCCTCCCCATGAGTCACTTAACAACTCATGGTGCACCTCACGGGTCAATAGATGACTCGTTCTATGACCTGGTGCAGAAAATCCTATTTTTTCCATTTCAACCCTTGGGTATGATCTTAGGGCTTTCGGGGTATTACACAACTCATCTAATGAGTAGAGGTTTTAAAACTTAATATATAGATACTCAGCTGTTGGATTTGTAGTCTTCATTTGCATTTATGATATCTTAGACTCCCTCTTATGATAAGTTATATGATTGTTTCCACTTAGTTTATGCTCTAAATTATGTTATGCATGTGCCATGGGTTAGACTGGAGTCATTTGTAGTTCTAGGTCTCATGTTACATTTGGGGTTTATGCTCGGGATGTGACAAACTTGGTATCAGAGCAACAGGTTTAGGTATGTCCCAGGGTGTCTGAAAGCTACATTAAGTAGAGTCTTTTTTATGGATGTGAAGCGCTCCACATTTATGAGAAGAGGCTACAAAACATTTTAAGAATCTTCCCCTCTTTCATGATCTATATCATGCAGTGAAGTTCAACTCTCTCTATTTTTCTAACTCATGCTATAAGCGTTTGCAGAAAACGCCTCCCTATAGCGTCAATGGAAGGAGAAACGACAATGGTCACGGAAATATCAATGGAAATGGGCATCATCCAGTCCTACTAGCTCCAACGAATTCTTTAAATGAGTAGGTGACTCATGCCAAGTTTAGGGCTGCTTTTCAAATACTAGCCCAGTCTATAACGACACAATTCAATCGGTAGGCAGTTGCACCTGTGAACTCCAATGGGGGTGTTGTGGCTGTGAGAGTGCGAGACTTTACTAGAATGAACCTGCCAGAGTTCTATGGTTCAAAGGTGGACGAGGATCCACAAGATTTTATTAAGGAAAACCAAAAGATCATCCAGATCATGGAGATTTCTAGAGAGGAGAGCGCGGATTTGGCCTCCTATCAATTGAATAGGGTAACTCATATTTGGTTTTGGCAGTGGAAGGCAGGTCGTAGGGCAGGTGTAGTTCCTGTTGACTGGGATGAGTTCGTGTCACGACCCGAACATGGGCCCAGATCGAGACACGAGGCTAGGAGCCCCGAGAGACTCCAAGTCGACCCATGGCATGAACATACATCTAACTCAATCAAGTAAAGTGAAAGACTTAATATCATGGACTTAATGGAAGTCTAATCGTAACATAACATCAGAACTGAAATTCACTTCATACATGACAAGCTGATTACTACATGCAGTATGAAAGCCTCTAACATATCTGACGGGTTGATGGGACAACACCGCCAACTAACCCAACAAGTCTGAGAATAGAAAATACAAGATAACTAGTAATGAATGGTCCTCGGGAGATGAGGACTCACCACTGAAGCTGGATGCTAACTCCGAAGAACTGGCTAGTGACGGGGATGAGTCTAAAGATCGGAGCCTGTATCATAAAACAATACAACATAGAGTATGCGGTCAGTATGTGGAATGTACCGAGTATGCAAGATAAGTAAAATGGACATTTAAAATACATAAAAATTCATAAGAATAGGACAACATGATCATAACGTAAATATCATAATGTAAACATAAGGCTCAAGGTTTTCAAAACATTCATAAATCATTCACATAATAATCATAAGAGAAAAGCTTTATTAAACATGACTTGAGCCAAAGTATATAATCATAACCATACATAAATCATGAGGAACAATGGGAGATTCTTATAACCGACATCCCCATATGAGCGCACATGGAGCCCAACCTGTAAACTCCTAGTCGGGAGGGTGTTTGTACCTTGCCAAGGGTAGAACCTTGAAAGAGGTGTCATATCATAACAGAGGGCCCATTTAGGTGAAGGGGACAGTATCATGGAGGTGCCATCGTGGCTACGTTGGTGCGTAGTTCTGAGACTCGGGACATGCTTGGACCCCAGGTCTACTCGGTGTTAAATACTATTCCTAAAACATATATAGTGCTCATAGGATAATATACATGAGATTCATAGGCTAGTTAAAAGCATGATAATTATAAGCATGCTTGAAATACATGAACTAGCCATGAAAGTAAGGCCCGTGAGTCGGCCATAATCATAAATCATAAATAATGAAGTTCATGCATACTTGTAAAACATGTATATACTTGATATCCATAAAATCACGATGAGCATTTAAGAGAAATCATGTCATAAGTCATAAATCATAATGGGTCAATGAACATCAAAATCAAAGTAGAATCATAACTTGATTTATTTTGAACCATATATAATTGGGCATAGTTTTGTAGAAATTTAAATCCATAAGTTTATAATTTGAAATAGTCATAAAGTCTACCCATGATTCATAAAATATGCATTGGTACATGAATGAGATTAGCCCATAGCTAGATCATAAGGATTTCATAAGAACTGGGATAAAACCCCATAGAATTATCAATAGAATTTCATGAATTAGAGAGAAATTGGGCATGGGTGTGAACAAATTCACCCATTACATAACCCTACATACCTAAGAGAATAAGATTCTACAACTTCTTTAATTGCCCAAGGAAGAATTGACAAGAACTTGGAAGAAATTGAACTTGGTCACCTCTCTAGGCTTCTACACTTGCATGCATGAATAGGATTAACTTAGAATGAACTTATATAACGACCCTGGCCCAACATTGTGAAGTATTGTCCACTTTTGAGCCTCGGCCCAACAAGATTTTGTCCCCTTGGATTTTCAACCTAAAAGGCGCCTTGTAGTATTAAGTCCAGTCCTTTACTAAATAGCCCAGGCTCTCCCTCTCTTTTCCGTATGGACTAAGCATCCTCGCTGAGGTTTGCCCCACCATCGTACTAGTCGAGAGTTGGCTCTGATACCATATGCAATGACCCTGGCCTAACACTGTGAAGTATTGTCCGCTTTTGAGCCTCAGCCCAACACAGTTTTGTCCCCTTGGATTTTCAGCCCAAAAGGCGCCTCGCAGTATTAAGTCCAGTCCTTTACGAAATAGCCCAGGACTCTCCCTCTCTTTTCCGATGTGGAATTTAACTAAGTGAGCTAGGCATTACGTATCTCCATCCCTGCACTGCAAGTTTGTCACGACCCGAACGGAGGCCCGGATCGTAGACACGGGACAAGGGACCCAGAGAGACCCCAAGTCGACCCATGGCATAAACCTTCCACTAACTCATTCAATAAACATGAAGAAAACATAATTATAAACTCAACGGAAGTCAACTTAATATAACAACATAATTAATATCTGAAGCTGAATACATGTCTAAGTCTGATAAGCCTCTAATCTGGACGCGCTGAAGGGGCAACACCTCCAACTAGCTCTATAATACTGAAACTGAAAGGACATCCAAAACAACTGAAGGTCTAGTCCTCGAAAGATAAGGACTCACCAAATAAGTAGGTACTAACTCTGAACAGCGACTACGAACGGGGCTGAACCTGAGAACCTAGTCCTGCATCATGAAATGATGTAACATAGAAAGTACGCGGTCAGTTCGTGGCATGTACTGATTATGCAAGGTAAGTAAAACCGCTCTAACAAAGTAAATCATTTAAAGAATTTCATAATATATCATAAACTTTTAAGTGAAAGTAGAAGGCTACATGCATTCATTCTGAAATCGTACTCTTATCATAACATGACCATGCATAGCTTTAGAACATCATGATTGACTCAAATGACTAAAAGATGAAACATAACATTTATATCAAAAGCTGAACAATGAGTCAAACCTTTCTTTATGAACATGCATGCATAAGTAATTATCATGAGTAATGAATATGCAAATATGAATGATATAGACAGTGGGAGACTCGTCACTTAACCGACATGCCACAACAGAGCTTACGTGGTCCCAATTATCACACTCAAGTGGGTAGAGCCATCCATAACCTTTCCAGGGAAATGGACGATACCATGATATCGATAACAAGCTAAAGGGCCAATCTGGTCGGGGATAGCTCACAATGGAGGTCCCGATAATATAATAATACCAACCTATACTGGTGCATAGTTCTGGGGCATAGATTAATCGACCTTTAACCCACTTGGTGCTAGACTCTTCTCCCAAAAACATGCAACACTCTACATTGCATATAATGAAGCTTAACATCATCTATTGATGAAGCTCAACATGAAATCATGCATGACTCAACATCGTATGAAATGAAGCTCAACATTGTCTATTGACAAAGCTCATTAATGAAATTATGCATAGACTTTACATCATATGAAAATGAAGCTCAACATTGTCCTTTGACAAAGCTCAATAATGACATACATCTCAATTATAAATTCAAGCATATGAGAAGCTATATTTCTGAACATACCACAAGCTCAATCCTAGGTGGAAGCATATACTCCAAATCATGTGGTAAGATACATGTAGAAATATTTACTAAACATACCACAAACTAGAATTTATAATAAGAATTGGGAAATTTGTCTTTAAACAATGTGGTAAGCTTATGTCGGGAAAATCATCGCTTTAATCCACATGCGGGCATCACCCAAAACTCTATCATTATAGAATCCAATTGATTCATTGAGGAAACAACATCAAAATCATGGGTAGTTTTAGAAAGATGCTTTTCATCATCAACTTTATCATCATCACATATTTACCATAAATCACCTCTTTTATGAACTCCTCACCCATGAGCATTTTAGATTCAAATTTTAGAAAACAATGTTTATAAGAGAAAACAACTTAGAATCCACCCAAGCTTCATAAATAATCAATATAAATATAATCTAATCATACCCATGTGTAGAGATTGAAGAATCATGCAATTGGGCAAAACCCCATACGTGATCATAGGTAATTTATCACATTTTGATAGGGATTGGGCATGGATGTGGAAGAAAACACCCATTCATAGCCTTACATACCTGGAAATGGTGAATTCTAAGACCCTATAATATCCCAAGTTGATATTCCAATGGAAACCTTGAGATTTTGCCTTGAATCTCCTCTTCAAACCCTCAAACTTGCATGCATGAGAATAATGGCTTCGAATAGGTTTTACCCTGCTTAAAACCCACTAAAACGAGCCTTAAACGACGTAGTATAGGTCTTAGGAACTTAGAAAATTACGAGAAAGCCTTTACTAATTCGCAGAAATTAACTGCCAGGTGACCCTAACGGGTGACCGACGACTCATTACCAGGGCCAATGATCCGTTTGGTTGCTCGTCAAGTACACTGGATGACCTGCCCACTAGGGCTCGTAACGGATGACTTGATGACTCGTCCCCCGTGGACACGACTTGTGGACACCTTCCGTCTGGTACACTTCCTTTACATCAATGAAAATCATCCTGCTTGCTCATGACTCACCTCACGAGTCATTGGGACAGACCACGACTCGTGGGGTCACATCCATTAGGTACACTGGTTATCCTTCCAACTTAATTCCAACATCACCCCCACGAGTGACATGACGACTCGTGGTGGTTGAACACGAGTCATTCTCTCCCTTGTGGGGACCTCGATTCCTCCTATATTCTAGGCCTGCCCCCGAGTCACTTGACGACTCATCCTATGCCTGCAACCTCGATTCCCTAATTTTCCCGTTTCAACTCCCAGGTCCGATCTTTGAGCTTTCGGGGTGTAATAATATCTCCCCCTTAGGAATAATGGGGGGGGAGGGCGCGATTGGCTCCCCAGACCTGATTGACTGGGAAGTCGACTATATGACATCTGTAACTGTAACACTTAGGCCGTCCAGGCCACCTGTCATAATTAACTGGAGCACAAACTGGACCCATAATGTCTCAATAATACAGGGTAAACAACTGAAATGCAAACAAGGCTTTGAGTATGCTAAACTAAACAAAAAAAAGCCTACAAGGCCATAAATTGAATACCATTGTACACACTAAGTCCACAAAGCCTCTAAAGAGTATGCTGATTGATTGTCGGAACAGGGCTCCAACCTAACCATAACTGCATCTCAAAAATCTAACTGAAACAAAACCAGTCTTAGCTCCAGAAAGAAAGGGCATACCAACACATCCACCAATATCACGAACTGCTACTGCAACTGGCAATCCCGACCTCTACCTACACCTGCGGCACGAACGCGGGTCCCCAGGCGAAGGGACGTCAGTACGAATGAAATGTACTGGTATGTAAGGCAAAAAACTGTAAACATGTAAGATAACAATGATAATTGAGCCAAAAATAAGGAATAGTAACAACCTAAAACCCTGGAAACTGAAAGCTGACAATAAGTCAATACTGAAGTGCAAATGCAACCAAGTAATGCACAAGAAAACTATAACTGTAATGCCAGGAACCAGCCAACCATAAATCCATATATAAAATTCATCCAGCTGGTGTACCATATTAGGGAAATATAAAAATATCTTCAGCCGATGTATCACACCAGGGTAAAATAAATATATCTCCAGCTGATGTACCACACCGGGGTAAAATAAAAATATCTCCAGCCGATGTACCACACCAGGGTAAAATAAAAATATCTCCAGCTGATGTACCACATCGGGGTAAAATAAAAATATCTCCAACCGATGTATCACACTGGGGTAAAATAAAAATATCTCCAGCCAATGTACCACACCGGGGTAAAATAAAAATATCTCCAGCCAGTGTACCACGCTGGGGTAAATTAAAAATAATTCTCAATCATAATCATAAATAGGGCCGATATGGCTTATATTGAGTCAATTTAACACATATGGCATATAAATGAAAAATATTAAATATGTGGCCGGAATAGGCCTCTTTCATGACCCATAAATGCAAGTGAGCACTCATATCATGTAAAGCTAGAAAATATGCATATATATCATGTAAAGTTGTCAAATTATACATGAACATGTCAACTCAGTTACTTGAAGGACCTTCAAGAGTTTTAGACAACATAAGAACTTTTGTAGGCTACAAATAATGTCCTACAAATAATCCTACCAATTTAACATATTACTTGGATAGAAACACATACATCTCATTTCTACACAATTCTTTAACATCTGGGAACTACAAATATATACTGCCTACTAGGTGGTTCCTTTACCTGTATCGACAAATATACATTGAAATTTCATTTCCAAATTTATCATGTGGATAAGCACATATAGTTCTTAATTCATTTGACTTATTTGTAGGAAAACATGGAAATTATAACTAGGAACTTTGAGTTATTTGTCATATACATAGAGCTGAGAACTGAACTACAGACATACAACGTATGAGACTTCTATATAATGTATAACTCGTATTTAGTTAACTAGGTGACCTCCAGGAGATTTCCTGGTAGTTAAAGGTCTGAGCTTAACTGATCATTATCATAGCCTGCACTTATACTTAGACATTAGGAACATTGGTACATGGGAGAATCTCTCCTCTGAATTTAGGAAATTCAACTGATAACTCAACAAGAGCTAAACAAAAAGATGCATGACTTGAATATAACTGAAAGAATTCAATTGTATGTTATAGCATGAAAATCACATAAATTAAGACTTCTTACTGGAAAGACATGCAAAGACTTGAGTTCTTAGGCTTGTATACAACATCAGATACTTGACCGAGACATTAGCATAATTCTCGAAATATGATCTCTCAAAAACTTCTTAGATCAGCTACCACGTTTCAACATAAATTAGGGACGTAAAGACATAACTTAAGGATCTGAGACTTGGAGCTCTATAACTTGGGAACTCATGAGTAACTCTCTAAGTGATGCCTTATAGGCAAATAATGATATATAGCCGTAATTTAGGTGATGCTGGATTGACTTACATAACATTGCAATTATCTGCGGAGCTTAAGAAAGCTTACATAATCATAAGTGAGTTAGAAGATCCTAGGATTACCCTTTTCAGACATGGTAGAAAATTTCAACACTTAGAATAAATAACTTAACATAATCATTTAGGGGTATAGCAGAGAGCTTCTCAACTTAAGTTACTATCTTGCAGACGTTCAACTCTAATTATTTCGTAGAAGGTTAGGACTTCAGTGGTTATTCATCAACGTAACACATATTGAGCATAAACAACTTAATTTATAACTCTTTTTCTAAACATCTTTAGAACAGGGTTAATCTTCCTAGTTGTTGCCTACCTTGTTCACAATCGTAACCTGTATCGTCTAATTTAACAATATTTAGCTCTACTTTCCTTATTCATCTTAACTTCTTTGCCAAAAATTATTCACTCTACACTCAAGTATTTACCCTCGTGTTCACTATTCCATCAATTCTTATACGCACTTACCTCTTTTCCTAATTGACAACTTAGCCATGCTTTCCCCGTGAACATGTATCGATTTAGCTTATTCGCTACGTGCCGCTTGCTTAGATTTAAAGAGGAAAAACATAAAATATATGTTTTACCTTAAGCACTTTAAAACATAAACATATATGAGGGATTAACAACATTATTAAAATGTCATTTCAATAAGCTCGTTTACCCTCAATCGGCTTAGCGTCATCTTCTTAACTTAAGTTCAATTACATGTCGTCGTCTTAGTATTTCCTACCAATTTCACTAAGTGACCAGATCATAACATATATTCAACATCACATATACAATATACTGCAAAGGACCAGCTCATGGTGCCCACGTTAAGGGGACTTCAGACTCGATTTAGAACTACGGCAACAATCGTATAAAACTTACGCCTTTTGTTTCACATTTGTTCGCTTCAACCATTCTTAACGATTCAAGCTTTATGCCAAGTATTTCCAACCCTTTGGAAAGAATCATACATGCCTCAATATGATTTTAAAAACATAGGAATATTGATCCTTTAAATAACTTAGTTTCGCGCTTGAAAAACAAGGAAAGGGACACCTTTACATACCTTGGCACGTCAACTCTAATTTTGCCGAAAATCTTCCTTTCAAGCTTACTTCTTGAGGCTCCTTCCAAGTCCAATTTACAAAAACAACAAGCAACAACTTCACTTCACCAAAGTTCTAGAAATATTGGGCAGCAACATGCCACAAAAACACACAAAGAAACAACAACACAATACTACAACATTCTCCAAGTTATAAACTCATAAACTTAAAGAAATCAAAAAGGGAATTACTTACCCTTTCTTGGAGATTTTATTAGCTAAAGTAGGAGTAAAATCCTACTCTTTCCTCTTCCTAGAATCATCTAAAAATGCAACAATACCACAATCAACCACAAGACAACAACAAGCTTGACTTTCTTCCAAGGTTCTCTTTTCAAAGACCAAAAGAGACAAGAGTGAAGTTTCTTACCTGGGATATGTTTTCACCATGTGATAGGGCTTTGAATTCTCTGAATTCTGAAAAAAATCAACTAAAACAAAGTAGAAATGAGCTTTCTGGCTCAATTTTACTTCATATAGGCGAGCTGGCCAAGGTCTGGGCAGCGCCCGCGTGCGGCGCCCGTGCAACATACCTTCGCGCGTGCGCGCCTGCTACCTGCGCGTCTCGGTGCCCCTGCGCCTGGGCGCTTTCCCAGCCGACAGTGCTGTCTTCAAACGAGCATAAATTTTTACTCCGAACTTCGATTGATGAGCGGTTTTTTTCACTGTAAACTACACTCAAATACCTTTTATTTGATAGGTTATGGGACTTCTGGATTGTCCGGTGGTTTGGTATAGGTGTTAAAAACCGACACGCAAGTGCACGTGGTCAAACAAGTAATAAAGTGGCTAAGTAAGCCAAGTATCGAACCAAGGAGACTCTGGATAAGTAAAATTGCTCAAGTATACTATATTCTATCTTACTTCTAAATATGCTGACAACAACGTAACCAAAAGTTAAATAAGTTTTTGTTTATAAATTATATACTAAAACTATTAACAAATATTTACTGTGAATTGAAACTATGGATATGAGCATGCCAAGGTTAAGAACAAGTAATGAACTTGATTATAATCATAATTCGGTTATTCTTCTCTTCCAGTTGCTAGCCAAGAACATTAGCCTAGAGATTAAAACTCTCGTATTTAATCTCACTTAAGAATCATAAACCATCCGTCTACATTTCTGTGATCAAATGCAATTTATGACCTAGCAATACAATTCCGATTCCTAAATTGACTAATACGGCTTTCAAGTATATTTCTATCAGGAAAGCACATCAAAACCCAATTTTCCCAAATCAAGTTAAGAACAATACCCTATCAATTCACAACTTTCCAATTTCTTGCTCTCTCGAGTGAAATTGGACTTTTTAGATGTACATTAATGTCGGCCACACACTAATGCAATAGAAACAAGAATTAATAGAACAACATAGAAGAAGAAGATGAAAAACCATATGATTCAATAATCAAAATTCATCACCATTATTCAAAACCTCAGCAAGGAAGAGAATTAGCCACTCATTTGTGGATTAATCATCCTAAAACAAGTGTTAATCATACAAACAATTGATTGAAAGAAGAAAGAAAGAGAGAAAAACCCTTAGCTTTTTCGTTCCTCAACTGCCTCTAACCCACGTCCTTGCTCCACCAAGTCTGAATTCTGAAAAATAAAATTAAGTGTGCTATTTATAGTAGTAGGATTCTTTCCCGGAATAACAAGCAACGTGTCACGGAGTGCATCGCGGAGAACGGCCTCCGTGACACGCTACGGACGCGGAAGCCCTCTGGAAAATCACCCGAAACTGGCCCGGGCAGCACCCTGCCGCGTTGGCAGCGTGTCACGCTGCCTGGGGAGCGCGTTGGCAGCCCTTGGTCGCGGAGGCCACCTGCCGTGGCATGTTGCCAACGCGCAGGTGGGCTGTTGTGAGCGGCCTGCCTGCCGTGGCACGTTGTCGACGCGCCGGTGGGCTGTTTTGTGCTTCCTCTTCGCCGACGTTCGCTTGTTAATTCTGTTTCCAAGCCTCTACTTCACCAACTCATGGATTAGTTTCTCGAAAGTCATCAAAACCTACAAAACAAAGGCTAATCATGTCGGTTAGCACATATCTTTACTTCCTCTAAAATTACATGAAAATGTATACCATAATCTTAGATAAACAAGACTAATTTAAGTCATAAAGCGTATCTTGGGCATATATTTTTGCCCGTGATCACAACCCCACACTTAAAGACTTGTTCGTCCTCGAACAACCTTTTACATATCATGCATATGGAGACTCCCACATAACTAATTTAGCAAGAGAATTCAAGTTACGGCTATAATGATTACGTAAGATACAAGCTAAAAATAGAGCATGCCTGATTTGATCATTGAAATGAAGTACCACTATGTTAAGACTTCTTATCCTCAAGAATCGACTCTCAATTTTAGCAAACTCATGCAAATCAACTGATTAAGAAATCCCCCATGAATTATATCCTTCATTCAACATGTGCCCCTCACGGAAAGAGAGTTACCCAATTTCACACGCAAAAACAATTTTTATATCACAACATGTGTGGGTATATGAATAGAATTACGCTTACTCTCACAAAGAATTCACATGCATTATGTAATGACCCATAAGCTTGCCCTTAGTGTTTTATTCCACTAATTTAAGGATGTGTGAATGTAAGATCAAGTAGGACTTTTTAGGTTGTAATGTAACTCAGGTGCGGGTAGGTACTATTATGATCAGTAATAGTGACTATCTTTCCTAAGCGCTTTTAATACATCACGCCTTCATTACGAACTTCCCTTCCCTTACTTCACCTTTTTCTCCTTTTAGTTTTCTTTTTCCTCTTTTGTTCCCCCATTTCTTTCGACACTTTTAGCTTATTAGTAAGGAGTACTTAAGCAATATGTTTCATTCATTTCTTTTCTTACTCCCTACTAATAACCAACCATTTTCACACAAATGCACTTTTTTCCTTTTCTCAACTATTTACAACTTGCTATTTTTCCTTCTTTTTCATTCTTCTCACTCCTTTACCCTTTCGGATTTTTCCTTTAAGCGCTTCGGAGTTTTGGTTCAATTTCAAGGCTAATGAAAGAAAAAGGATTAAGCTTACGTTGCAGCTGTCAAAGAATAGGCTTAGGGATCAATGGGGTTAACTAGGATTAATTTTTCAAGGTAGGTATAATGAGGGATAAAAGTTTGGTTCATTCAAAGAAATGCCTAAATCATCTCCTACAATTCACATCCTTCATTTCATTTTATATACACACCAGGCAAGTTCTAGACATCCACAATAGCACAGAATACTCAAAAACCTTACACTCATGGCACATGCTCAAATCAAGACACATTCAGCAGACTCTTACTCAGCTAATCACAAGAATTCAGGATTAAGCTTCAATCATATTGAGTCAAATTCAAGAGCCTAAGTGTCTCAAACACAGTTATACACTTGCATGCTTCACATCGAACATACTTGCATCTTACAATCACGTATAGCACATAAAAAGAACATCAAGCACCAATTAGTTATGTTTCAAAAACCCAAAACCTATCGACTAATTTTCCTCAAGACGGTCGTCATCCATCCATCGTCGGAAACAGTCCCTAGCTATGACTAAAAACTTTATATACAGACCAAGGAAAGAAAAAGAAAAATTTTATTCTTCGGTTCAAATACCCCCCATCGGAAAAGAACCGAAAAGAAAAACCAACGGGTGTTGAAGTCATGCTTAATTCACAAAATTTTTTTAAATTTTTCAAATTTCTCACAAGCATTACATTCACCAAAAATCGTTAAGCACAACAAAAATTTGAAATTTCCCTTGAAATTTCCCTCACCCTACACTTAAGTCATGCTATGTCCTCATAGCATCAAATTAAAATTTAAGAAGGGTGAGAAATACTCCCTGAGGCCTTTAGGCCTAGCCAACAACATGCCTTTCTTCAACTTTGCACAAGTGGGTGTTCAACCCCACACTTTTTCTCTTCCATGCTTGTTAGCTTCCTCCTCCACGGGTACTCAGACTTCCCCTCCATCTGTGCTTAACTTTCCACCAAAACAACACTATATGAAAAATAAAAAAAAATTAACTCAATTGCAAGAAATTAAAATGGTACCTGTGGTACCCTTGGGTTGCCTCCCAAGCAGCGCCTAATTTTACGTCGCGGCACGACGTACCAAGTTTCACCACTTTTTCCTCCACCTTGAGGATATGAATCTCACCCCTAATTTCTTTTCTAATTTCCTCTTATGTTCTAGGGGTGGTGGTGAAAAATTATAAGGACCAAGCAGTAGATGTTGCCGTTTGCATTTATTGGTCCTTAAGTAAGCGAAGTCATTTTGTCTCTCTGAGTTAGCAAATTTCAAAATATACGGGGCTTGGTCCTCCTCTAGACATTTCTCTATAAGCTTGGAAGACTCTACTTCTATGTTGTCAACCAAACTTAATGTCGAAAAATGCATCGAGTGTGGTCCAATACACCTCAACTCTGAAACTGTATTTTGCTTGACCTCCTTACTTGGATAGACCTTCTCAGCATCGACATCTATCTCTTCATTGATGTCAAATGGGGGATACTCTATCTCGTCTTCCAAGAATGGATTTTCCATATGTGTGAGCCCATCACGGGGACACTCAAGAGATTCTAATTGTTGGGCTTCATCCAAAAATTCACCCTTGTCGTCCTCTTGTAGTTCCTCTTGAATATCGGCTAAAGTTGTTACCTGCAATTTATCACAAGCTTCAGCCTCAGCAATCATCTCCGTGAATTTGATGCTCATCCTTTCTAGAGTCTCTGCATTCTCTTCTTGCTGAATTCTCAATACTGCCATCGCCTCCTTCATTGCTTCTGATTGCTCCAAGAGTTGTTTCAGCATGTCTTCTATTCGAGCTTGGCGTCCCAAGTCCTCATTTTCAGCACGCCTATATTCAGGAAAAACAACAGAAGGATCATAGTAGGGGCTTGGGGGAGGGTAGTATGCATTCGGACAGCCATCCCAATGGCCATCTTGACCACCACATATATTGCACGTGTTACAGTGTTACCATAAGTGGTGTCCTCCGCAATTCAGACAAGATTCATTAAAATATGAGTATCCACCATTTATACCATTTGTATTCCACAATGTCATGTCAATAAGGGTATACGAAAAAGAAAAGAAAAATATAAAATGAAAAAGAATTAAAACAATTACTAAGACCAAGTTGTCAGCACTAAGAAAATAAAATAAAAATACAGTAAATTTACACTTAATATAATTTCACCAATTGCCTAGTCTCCCCGGCAACGGCGCCAAAAACTTGTCCGGTGGTTTGGTATAGGTGTTAAAAACCGACACGCAAGTGCACGTGGTCAAACAAGTAATAAAGTGGCTAAGTAAGCCAAGTATCGAACCAAGGAGACTCTGGATAAGTAAAATTGCTCAAGTATACTATATTCTATCTTACTTCTAAATATGCTGACAACAACGTAACCAAAAGTTAAATAAGTTTTTGTTTATAAATTATATACTAAAACTATTAACAAATATTTACTGTGAATTGAAACTATGGATATGAGCATGCCAAGGTTAAGAACAAGTAATGAACTTGATTATAATCATAATTCGGTTATTCTTCTCTTCCAGTTGCTAGCCAAGAACATTAGCCTAGAGATTATAACTCTCGTATTTAATCTCAATTAAGAATCATAAACCATCCGTCTACATTTCTGTGATCAAATGCAATTTATGACCTAGCAATACAATTCCGATTCCTAAATTGACTAATACGGCTTTCAAGTATATTTCTATCAGGAAAGCACATCAAAACCCAATTTTCCCAAATCAAGTTAAGAACAATACCCTATCAATTCACAACTTTCCAATTTCTTGCTCTCTCGAGTGAAATTGGACTTTTTAGATGTACATTAATGTCGGCCACACACTAATGCAATAGAAACAAGAATTAATAGAACAACATAGAAGAAGAAGATGAAAAACCATACGATTCAATAATCAAAATTCATCACCATTATTCAAAACCTCAGCAAGGAAGAGAATTAGCCACTCATTTGTGGATTAATCATCCTAAAACAAGTGTTAATCATACAAACAATTGATTGAAAGAAGAAAGAAAGAGAGAAAAACCCTTAGCTTTCGTTCCTCAACTGCCTCTAACCCACGTCCTTGCTCCACCAAGTCTGAATTCTGAAAAATAAAGCTAAGTGTGCTATTTATAGTAGTAGGATTCTTTCCCGGAATAACAAGCAATGTGTCACGGAGTGCATCGCGGAGAACGGCCTCCGTGACACGCTACGGACGCGGAAGCCCTCTGGAAAATCACCCGAAACTGGCCCGGGCAGCACCCTGCCGCGTTGGCAGCGTGTCACGCTGCCTGGGCAGCGCGTTGGCAGCCCTTGGTCGCGGAGGCCACCTGCCGTGGCACGTTGCCAACGCGCAGGTGGGCTGTTGTGAGCGGCCTGCCTGCCGTGGCACGTTGTCGACGCGCCGGTGGGCTGTTTTGTGCTTCCTCTTCGCCGACGTTCGCTTGTTAATTCCATTTCCAAGCCTCTACTTCACCAACTCATGGATTAGTTACTCGAAAGTCATCAAAACCTACAAAACAAAGGCTAATCATGTCGGTTAGCACATATCTTTACTTCCTCTAAAATTACATGAAAATGTATACCATAATCTTAGATAAACAAGACTAATTTAAGTCATAAAGCGTATCTCGGGCATATATTTTTGCCCGTGATCATGGATCATTATATGTTTGGAGATATGACCATTTAAAGTTTACCGTTATTTACAAACTTCACATACTTTTCATTTTTCCCTTTGCACATGTTTCCCTCCTCACCTACGGACAACATACAACCCATAATTCCCTTAAAATGACATATAACCATCAAATATCATCAAAAAAAATTTCAAGGTGTAACAGAACATTCATCCTCGAATGTTTGAAACACACAGAAAACACAGAAACATGTAATCATAATATGCAAATACTGATTATCAAAATCGAAAATTGACGGAATGACTACCTTTGAAAAGAGCTACAAAACTGAACTGAATTCAGGCATCACATACATTTATCATAACATAATTCAAACTTGCGCACATAAACTGAACATGCAAACTGATTAGATAATTAGGGAAAAAACTGATACCTCAAACTGAAACTGAGCTGATAGGGAATAGGTGGGGGTATTTAGCCATCATAGCCGCTTCTGCTTCCCACGTAGCTCCCTCAACATGTTAGTTTCTCCACAACACCTTCACCGAAGCTATTTCTTTGTTCCTCAGCCTCTGAATCAAACGATCCAAGATTGCAACCGGAATTTCCTCGTAAGTTAGGCTATCTCCCACACCAACACTTTCCACCGGGACTACTAAAGCTGGATCACCCAAGCACTTTTTCAAGAGTGATACATGAAAGACGGGATGAACTAAAGATAACTATGATGGCAAGTCCAACTAATTCGCTACCTTACCAACTCTTCTCATAACTTGGTAGGGACCAATATAGCGGGGATTGAGTTTTCCTTTCTTTCCGAACCGCATGTCTCCTTTCATGGGAGATATCTTAAGAAATACCCAATCATCAACCTCAAACTCCAAATCTCTTCTCCTCACCTCCGCATATGACTTTTGATGACTCTGAGCAGTTTTCAGCCGGTCCCTTATCAACTGAACCTTCGCCATAGCCTCGTGAACCGAGTCTAGCCCTATCATAGCTTCCTCACCAACCTCAAACCATCCGATGGGTGATCTACACCTCCACCCGTAAAGAGCCTCGAACTGTGCCATTTGGATACTGGAGTGATAGTTGTTATTGTAAGCGAACTTGATCAAGGGCAAGTGGTCATCCAAACTACCTTTAAAATCCATCACACATGCTCTCAACATATCCTCTAGAGTTTGAATTGTCCGTTGCTCTTGGCCATCCATTTGCGGATGAAATGCTGTGCTGAGCTTGACCTAAGTCCTAAGCCCTTTTTGGAAAGACTGCCAAAACTGAGAGGTAAACTAAGTACCTCGGGCTGAGATAATAGACAATGGCACTCCATGAAGTCGAACCAACTCTCGAATATACAATTTGACATAATCATCCACTGAATCTGTGGTTTTGACCGGTAGGAAGTGCGCATCCTTGGTCAACTTGTCGACCACCAGCCAAATGGAGTCATATTGTCGGCGAGTACGAGGTAGGCAGGTAATGAAGTCCATGTTGATCTCTTCCCACTTCCAAGTAGGAATGTTAATATCCTGCATACGCCTCCCGACCTTTGGTGCTCAACTTTCCCTTGCTGATAGTTCAGGAACTTGGCTACAAATTTTGCAATATCTTTCTTCATGTCGTTCCACCAATATATTTCTCGCAAGTCATGATACATCTTTGTGGTACCCGGATGGATAGAATACCTGGATCCATGTGCCTCATGCAATATCTGATCCCTCAAATTATAGACATATGGAACACATAAACGACCTTGGTACCGTTGTACACCATCTCCCCCTTGGGAGAAAACCTCCACCTTTTGACTTCGAACGACTTCCTTCAACTTTACTAAAGTTAGATCTTCATCTTGTCTAGATTTGACATCGACCACCACGGATGATTCTGATCCATTTTGCACAACAACGCCGCCATCTGTTGAGTCGACCAATCTAACTCCCATTCTCGCAAATCGACGAACATCCTTCACCAACTCTTTCTTTCCCTCATCCACGTGGGACACACTCTCCATAGAGAGTCTACTAAGTGCATCCACAACCACATTAGCCATGCCCGGGTGGTAAAGAACACTCATGTCACAGTCCTTTAGTAACTCTAGCCACCTCATTTACCGAAGATTGAGATGTTTCTGCATAAACACATATTTCAAGCTCTTGTGATCCGTGAATACATCCACGTGGACCCCATACAAGTAATGCCGCCATATCTTTAATGCAAACACCATCGTGGACAATTCAAGATCATGGGTCCGGTAATTCTTTTCATGAACTTTCAATTGTCTCGAGCCATATGCTATCACTTTCCTATGCTGCATCAACACACACCCGAGTCCGACTTGTGAAGCATCACAATACATCACAAAACCATCGGTACCCTCAGGTAGGGTCAACACTAGTGCTAAAGTGAGTCAGGCCTTCAACTCTTGGAAGCTTTTCTCACAAGCCTCTAACGATTGAAACTTCACCTTCTTTTGAGTCAACTTGGTAATTGATGCGGCAATAGAGGAAAAACCCTCCACAAATCTCTGATAGTAACCCCCTAAGCCCAAAAAGCTCCTGATATCTGATGGGTTCATCGGTCTGGGCCAGTTCTTTACCGCCTCAATCTTCTGAGAGTCTACTTTTATGCCCTCACCTAATACCACATGGCCTATAAATGGCACCGAGTCCAACCAAAACTCACATTTGCTGAACTTCACATACAACTGGTGGTCCTTGAGGGTCTGAAGCACTATTCTCAAGTGAGTGGCATGCTCCTCCTCGCTCCGAGAGTATGTAAGGATTTCATCAATGAGCATAATCACGAACATGTCCAAATATGCCTTGAACACCTTGTTCATTAGATCCATAAAAGCTGCAGGGGCATTGGTTAGTCAAAAAGACATAACAACATATTCGTAGTGACCATATCGAGTTCTGAAAGTTGTTTTCGAATATGTCACTCTCCCGAACCCTGAGCTAGTGTGTCACACCCCGCCTTGGGGGATATGACTGGCACCTGGTGCCCTACTAGGACCTGAACTGCTAGACTGCTGAGCCTGAGCACATCTGGTGCCTGGCTGGCTCTAACTCAGATTCAGGAAAACAACGGGCTATATGATGGCTGTAAATACAGCCTCCGGCCGACTAGGCCTATAGCCACCTGTACCTGTGCTGATAGCTAACCAGAAACATATTAATATAGGGAAACCTATGCAGGCCGACAAGGCCACCACGCTTTCTAGTTATCTATAACTTAACAATGAAATATTGGATAGCTACGTGACCGGCAAGGTCACCACTACTGTCAAGCTATGGCCCTACACGGCCAACATAAAGGAAACAAAAGTACTAACAGCTATACAACTGCACGACCTCGCATGTCCAGCTCATCTGACCACAGGGAAATATATACAGACTACAAGCCTCTAGGAATAACAATAGAAATGATCGGGACAGGGCCCCGACCTACCCGTACTGTACAACAAAAGAAAACGAAATACACCTCTGGAATTCAGTCTCCGGATGACAGGAGCTGAATACTCGATCGCTGACAGGAATCATGAGGGATCGCCTGCTCGTCTATGAGTACCTGCAGGCAAGTAATGCAATGCCCCACCGGGTGTCAGTACCATTGGTACTGAGTATGTAAAGCAATAACTGAAGGAAATATCCGAAAACAACATTACAACTGATGAAACTGAAGTAGGAAGGATTAGATTAACTGTCTGATAATGTAAATCATACCTTCTCTTAATTATACTGGAAGGACTAGGAGTCATACCTGGAGACATATCGTTCTACTGCCGATCTACTCGTGTCTAATGTAACATGGAATAACATAACATAACATAATATAGCACACACAAACCTTACCCGGCCCCCATAAGCCGAGAGGTACAACCAGCACAGAATCTATACCCCTACCCCGGTCATCCCATCTCCTATAATCGCTATAAGCATCCTGCCAGTCCCCTGGGTATGCACTTGGGCTCACTGAGCCCCTGACTATAACTGCATCGGAGTCCTCCGGGGTATGCACTTGGGCTCGCTGAGCCCCTGACTATAACTGCATCTGAGTCCGGAGGACTCCTGAATCAACACTCGGGCGTATCTGCTCGACAGGGGTATGTAAGGGCCGATCAAGGCACAATATGGGGAAAACTAGCATCCCATCTTCGTCCCCTGTGGGACGGCATGCCACTCCGTAGAGCGACGTATCCTCTTCCTCTGGCGGACGAGTAGATACAGCTATCAACCCTGGGGCGGTCATGGATGCTAGGTAATCCAACCCCAAAACAATACAACGGTCTCAACTAGTAATACTATCTGCATATCCCACATACTGAAGCTAATAGTAGTAAAGTATCCGTACATACTGTGTACTGAACTAGTAATGGTAATGTATACGTACTTAATACATGCTGAGACTGATAATAGTATATATGTATAAATATAATCTTCTGCCATACTGTGTTGTATACTGAGTTTCTGTAATAACATGATTTACTATTTCTGACATGCTTTCTAAACTTCATTTTAACCTATCATTCTACTTCTGAGATGCCTTAAAGATATTACATTGTTTTACTGGGTTTCAACTGAATAAGATAATATCCTAACATCCTGTACTACATCACATACTGAGCATGCTGTGCAGTTCCTGTCACTTGTATTAGAATCTATATCGTGCTAGCAAGTTTCGTGCTAATTATAACCTGATGCTTCTAATATCGTACCAACATTCATAATAAACACAACACATGACTTCTGAATATTCTACTGGCCTTTAAATTACTTTACTATACTGAGCTTACTAAATTGCCGAGGAAACTAACTTTACATACCTTCGCTTCTGATTTCCCGACTAACTAGCGTAGCTTGGTCAGTATTTCAGCTATCCCTCCCAACTGGATTCATATATATATCAATTAATACCAAATATAACTTTATTTTAAATGAACAACGTCACTTCGATGTAATTTATAGCCTAAACTTAGGCTTATCGAAAGACGGTCGAAAACTCGCTATTTTTCAGAGGTCCAGAAGAGAGAAATATTCACTTCATCACTAGAAACACATAGGCACTAGTTTGGAGCAATTCTACTTACCTTAGCTCGGTAGCTCGATGATTCGTCGGCCGTATTTCACGAAACTAAATCCGTAGAAATGCTCTCTGCTGCTAAATACCTCAGTATCTGAGGTTAATTTGAGTTTGGACAACGTTTAGCAGCGTAATCGGATGAAAATTATATTACCCCCTTCATTCCTTTTCTCCCTCTGATCTTTCCCCTCTGTTTCACTAGAAATTATAAGTTTATATGATTTAAAACCGAAGTGGGGCTTTATATACTTGGGCCTGGACAAGGCCAATGTGTCACGGAGCCAACGTGGAGGTTTCACCTCCGTGACACGCTGCCATCGCGGAGGGGCTCTGCCTCGGCTCCTTCCACGATGGTTCGACAGGTTTCTCATCTGATCTTTTTCCCGGGCCTTTCTTTAGCACGTATGGCCTTCAAATATGCTTAACCAACGTGCGAATAGGTCATCTAGGTGTCGGGAATCCTACGGGGTATAACACTCTCCCCCCCTTAAGAACATTCGTCCTCGAATGTAAACTTTTATTTAGAGGACTTCTCAACTTATTATCTAGAAAAATTTCGGCAGAGTTTCCCCTGTAATATGGACTATAGCAAAAACTTGAAATACAGAAAAGTCCAACACAGGTACTGTACGCAATACTTTAAGATTCACTGAATGGCTAAGTATCAATCTTTCTCATTCATACATATACAGCCATAAGGTGATACATAAGTAATAATACGGACATACCTGTCGCCTGACTAGGCCTGAAATAGGTGAGGGTATCTAGCTTTCATATCTTCTTCAGCTTCCCACGTCATTTCCTCACGGTTCCTGTTACGCCACAATACTTTGACAGACGCAATATCTTTAGTCCTCAACCTGCGAATCTGTCTGTCTAAGATAGCTACTGGAACCTCTTCATATGCTAACTCTTCTGTGACCTGGACATCCTGAACTGGAACAACCGTGGAAGGGTCTCCTATGAACTTCCTCAACATGGATACATGGAATACTGGGTGAACAGATGCTAACTCTGGAGGCAAGTTCAATTCGTATGCAACTCAGCCTATTCTTCGCCGAATCTGATATGGCCCAATGAATTTCGGGCTAAGCTTTCCTTTCTTGCCAAATCTCATCACCCCTTTCATCGGAGACACTTTCAGGTATACCCAGTCATTTACCGCAAATTCTAGATTTCTGCGCCGTATATCTGCATAAGACTTCTGGCGGCTCTGAGCAGTTAGTAAACGTTCTCGGATAAGCTTTATCTTTTCCTCTGACTGCTGAACAATGTCTGGGCCAACTAATGCTGATTCCCCCACTTCAAACCAGCCCACCGGCGATCTACATTTTTGCCCATATAATGCTTCAAAGGGCGCCATCTGGATAGCTGAATGATAACTGTTATTATAAGCAAATTCAATCAACGAAAGATGCTCATCCCAGCTACCTCCAAAATCTAGCACACACGCTCGTAGCATATCTTCGAGCGTTTGGATAGTCCGCTCAGCCTGCCCATCTGTCTGAGGGTGGAATGCCGTGCTCAAATTAATCTGCGTTCCCAAACCCCTCTGGAACGACTGCCAGAATTTAGCTGTAAACTGTGCTCCCCTATCTGAAATGATGGATACCGGCACTCCATGCAATCTAACTATTTCTCTGATATATAATTCGGCGTAATCCTCAGCCGAGAAGGTAGCCTTCACTGGCAGGAAATGAGCTGATTTTGTCAGCCTGTCAACTATTACCCAAATAGAATCATTTCTGCGTCTGGCACGGCGTAACCCTATTACAATATCCATGTTTATCGTTTCCCATTTCCACGTAGGCACCGTTATATCTTGCATCAAACCGCCCGGCTTCTGGTGCTCCGCTTTCACCTGCTGACAGTTAGAACATCTAGATACAAATTCAGCTATCTCAGCTTTCATACCTGGCCACCAGTAGATGTCTCTGATGTCGTGGTACATTTTCGTCGCTCCTGGATGGAGGGAATAGCGAGCGTAATGTACCTCATGCATGATCCGCCCACGAAGCCCTGAAACATTCGGGACACAGAGGTGGCCCTTACAACGTAGCACATCATCCTCAGTCATTTGGAAATCTGACTCCTTACCTTTCTGAATTCTATCTCTGAGATGGACTAAATCAGGGTCTTCGTATTGTCGTTCTTTTACCTCTGTAACTAATGATGACACCGCAGAATTCTGAATTACTGCTCTATTATTTTCTGTTTCCATTACTCGAACGGCTAAATGTCCGGCTGGTTCAGTAGGGGGTAAAAACCGACACGCAAGTGCACGTGGTCAAACAAGTAATAAAGTGGCTAAGTAAGCCAAGTATCGAACCAAGGAGACTCTGGATAAGTAAAATTGCTTAAGTATACTATATTCTAGCTTACCTCTAATTATGCTGACAACAACGTAACCAAAAGTTAAAGAATTTTTGTTTATGAATTATATACTAAAACTATTAACAAATATTTACTTTGAATTGAAACTATGGATATGAGCATGCCAAGGTTAAGAACAAGTAATGAACTTGATTATCATCATAATTCGGTTATTCTTCTCTTCTAGTTGCTAGCCAAGAACATTAGCCAAGAGATTAAAACTCTCGTATTTAATCTCACTTAAGAATCATAAACCATCCGTCTACATTTCTGTGATCAAATGCAATTTATGACCTAGCAATACAATTCCGGTTCCTAAATTGACTAATACGGCTTTCAAGTATATTTCTATCAGGAAAGCACATCAAAACCCAATTTTCCCAAATCAAGTTAAGAACAATACCCTATTAATTCACAACTTTCCAATTTCGTGCTCTCTCGAGTGAAATTGGACTTTTTAGATGTACATTAATGTCGGCCACACACTAATGCGGTAGAAACAAGAATTAATAGAACAACATAGAAGAAGAAGATGAAACACCATACAATTCAATAATCAAAATTCATCACCATTGTTCATAACCTCAGCAAGGAAGAGAATTAGCCACTCATTTGTGGATTAATCATCCTAAAACAAGTGTTAATCATACATACAATTGATTGAAAGAAGAAAGAAAGAGAGAAAATCCCTTAGCTTTTTCATCCCTCAACTGCCTCTAACCCACGTCCTTGCTCCACCAAGTCTGAATTAATGAAAAATAAACCTAAGTGTGCTATTTATAGTAGTAGGACTCTTTCTCAGAATAACAAGCAACGTGTCACGGAGTGCATCGCGGAGCACGGCCTCCGTGACACGCTACGGACGCGGAAGCCCTCTGGAAATCACCCGAAATTGGCCCGGGCAGCACCCTGCCGCATTGGCAGCGTGTCATGCTGCCTGGGCAGCGCGTTGGCAGCCCTTGGTCGTGGAGGCCACCTGCCGTGGCACGTTGCCAACGCGCAGGTGGGCTGTTGTGAGCGGCCTGCCTGCCGTGGCACGTTGTCGACGCGCCGGTGGGCTGTTGTGAGCGGCCTGCCTGCCGTGGCACGTTGTCGACGCGCCGGTGGGCTGTTTTGTGCCTCCTCTTCGCCGACGTTCGCGTGTTGATTCCGTTTCCAAGCCTCTACTTCACCAACTCATGGATTAGTTACTCAAAAGTCATCAAAACCTACAAAACAAAGGCTAATCATGTTGGTTAGCACATATCTTTACTTTATCTAAAATTACATGAAAATGTATACAATAATCTTAGATAAACAAGACTAATTTAAGTCGTAAAACGTATCTTGGGCATATACTTTTGCCCGTGATCACAACCCCACACTTAAAGCCTTGTTCGTCCTCAAACAACCTTTTACATATCATGCATATGGAGATGTCACGTAACTAATTTAGCAAGATAATTCAAGTTACAGCTATAATGATTACGTAAGATACAAGCTAAAAATAGAGCATGCCTGATTTGATCATTGAAATGAAGTACAACTATGTTAAGACTTCTTAACCTAAAGAATCGATTCTCAATCTTAGCAAACTCATGCAAATCAACTGATTAAGAAATCCCACATGAATTATATCCTTCATTCAACATGTGCCCCTCACGGAAAGAGATTTACCCAATTTCACACGCAAAAACAATTTTTATATCACAACATGTGTGGGTATATGAATAGAATTACGCTTACTCTCACAAAGAATTCACATGCATTATGTAATGACCCATAAGCTTGCCCTTAGTGTTTTATTCCACTAATTTAAGGATGTGTGAATGTAAGATCAAGTAGGACTTTTTAGGTTGTAATGTAACTCAGGTGCGGGTAGGTACTATTATGATCAGTAATAGTGACTATCTTTCCTAAGCGCTTTTAATACATCACGCCTTCATTACGAACTTCCCTTCCCTTACTTCACCTTTTTCTCCTTTTAGTTTTCTTTCTCCTCTTTTGTTCCCCCATTTCTTTCGACACTTTTAGCTTATTAGTAAGGAGTTCTATAAGCAACTTTTCATTTATTTATGTACTTACTCCCTACTAATACTCACCCATATTCAAACAAGTGCACCCTCGACCTTTCTCAACTCTTACAATTGCTACTTTCCCTTCTTTTTCATTCTTCTCACTCCTTTACCCTTTCGGATTTTTCCTTTAAGCACTTAGGAGTTTTGGTTCAATTTCAAGGCTAATGAAAGAAAAAGGATTAAGCTTATGTTGCAACTGTCAAAGAATAGGCTCAAGCATCAATGGGGTTAACTAGGATTAATTTTTCAAGGTAGGTATAATGAGGGATAAAAGTTTGGTTCATTCAAAGAAATGCCTAAATCATCTCCTACAATTCACATCCTTCATTTTGTTTTATATACACACCAGGCAAGTTCTAGACATTTCATAATAGCACAGAATACTCAAAAACCTTACACTCATGGCACATGCTCAAATCAAGACACATTCAGTAGACTCTTACTCAGCTAATCACAAGAATTCAGATTAAGCTTCAATCATATTGAGTCAAATTCAAGAGCCTAAGTGTCTCAAACAAAGTTATACACTTGCATGCTTCACACTGAACATACTTGCCTCTTACAAACATTTATAGCACATAAAAAGAACATCAAGCACCAATTAGTTATGGTTTCAAAAACCCAAAACCTATCGACTAATTTTTCCTCAAGATGGTCGTCATCCATCCATCGTCGGAAACAGTCCTTAACTATGACTAAAAACACTATATTCAGACAAAGGAAAGAAAGAAAAAGAAAATTTTTATTCTTCGGTTCAAAGACCCCCCGTCGGAAAAGAACCGAAAAGAAAAACCAACGGGTGATGAAGTCATGCTTAATTCACAAAATTTTTTCAAATTTTTCAAATTTCTCACAAACATTTGCACAAGGATTACATTCACCAAACTCGTTAAGCACAGAAAATTTTGAAATTTGACTTAAATCATGCTATGTCCTCATAGCATCAAATTAAAATTTACAAAGGGTGAGAAATACTCCCTGAGGCCTTTAGGCCTAGCTAGCAACATGCCTTTCTTCAACTTTGCACAAGTGGGTGTTCAACCCCACACTTTTTCTCTTCCATGCCTGTTAGCTTCCTCCTCCACAGGTACTCAGACTTCCCCTCCATCTGCGCTTAAGTTTCCACCAAAACAACACAAGATGAAAATAAACAAAAATTAACTCAATTGCAAGAAATTAAAATGGTACCTGTGGTACCCTTGGGTTGCCTCCCAAGCAGCGCCTAATTTTACGTCACGGCATGACGTTCCAAGTTTCACCACTTTTTCCTCCACCTTGAGGATATGAATCTCACCCCTAATTTCTTTTCTAATTTCCTCTTATGTTCTAGGGGTGGTGGTGAAAAATTGTAAGGACCAAACAGTAGGTGTTGCCTTTTTAACTTTTTGGCCCTCCAATAAGCGAAGTCATTTTGTCTCTCCGCATTGGCAAATTTCAAAATATATGGTGCTTGGTCCTCCTCTAGACATTTCTCTATAAGCTTGGAAGACTCTCTTTCTATGTTGTCAACCAAATTTAACGTCGAAAAATGCGTAGAGTGTGGTCCAATACACCTCAACTCTGAAACTGCATTTTGCTTGACCTCCTTACTTGTATACTCCTTTTCAGCATCGACATTTATCTCTTCATTAATGTCAAATGGGGGGGTACTCTATCTCTTCTTCCATGAATGGATTTTCTATAAGTGTGAGCCCGTCACGGGGACACTCAAGAGATTCTAATTGTTGGGTTTCATCCAAAAATTCACCCTTGTCGTCCTCTTGTATTTCCTCTTGAATATCGGCTAAAGTTGTTACCTACAATTTATCACAAGCTTCAGCTTCAGCGATCATCTCCGTGAATTTGATGCTCATTCTTTCTAGAGCCTCTGCATTCTCTTCTTGCTGAATTCTCAATACTGCCATCGCCTCCTTCATTGCTTCTGATTGCTCCAAGAGTTGTTTCATCATGTCTTCTATTCGAGCTTGGCGTCCCAAGTCCTCATTTTCAGCATGCCTATATTCAGGAAAAACAACAGAAGGATCATAGTAGGGGCTTGGGGGAGGGGAATATGCATTCGGACAGCCATCCCAATGGCCATCTTGACCACCACATATATTGCATGTGTTACAGTGTTGCCACAAGTGGTGTCCTCCGCAATTCAGACAAGATTCACTAAAATATGAGTATCCACCATTGAAACCATTTGTATTCCACGGTGTCATGTTAATAAGGGTATATGAACAAACAGAAAAATAAAATAAAATAAAATGAAAAAAAAGAATTAAAACAAACACTAAGACCAAATTGTCAGCACTTAAGAAAATAAAATAAAAATACAGTAAATTGACACTTAATACAATTTCACCAGTTGCCTAGTCTCCCCGGCAACGGCGCCAAAAACTTGTCCGGCTGATTCGGTAGGGGGTAAAAACCGACACGCAAGTGCACGTGGTCAAACAAGTAATAAAGTGGCTAAGTAAGCCAAGTATCGAACCAAGGAGACTCTGGATAAGTAAAATTGCTTAAGTATACTATATTCTAGCTTACCTCTAATTATGCTGACAACAATGTAACCAAAAGTTAAAGAATTTTTGTTTATGAATTATATACTAAAACTATTAACAAATATTTACTTTGAATTGAGACTATGGATATGAGCATGCCAAGGTTAAGAACAAGTAATGAACTTGATTATCATCATAATTCAGTTATTCTTCTCTTCTAGTTGCTAGCCAAGAACATTAGCCAAGAGATTAAAACTCTCGTATTTAATCTCACTTAAGAATCATAAACCATCCGTCTACATTTCTGTGATCAAATGCAATTTATGACCTAGCAATACAATTCCGGTTCCTAAATTGACTAATACGGCTTTCAAGTATATTTCTATTAGGAAAGCACATCAAAACCCTATTTTCCCAAATCAAGTTAAGAACAATACCCTATTAATTCACAACTTTCCAATTTCGTGCTCTCTCGAGTGAAATTGGACTTTTTAGATGTACATTAATGTCGGCCACACACTAATGCGGTAGAAACAAAAATTAATAGAACAACATAGAAGAAGAAGATGAAACACCATACAATTCAATAATCAAAATTCATCACCATTGTTCATAACCTCAGCAAGGAAGAGAATTAGCTACTCATTTGTGGATTAATCATCCTAAAACAAGTGTTAATCATACATACAATTGATTGAAAGAAGAAAGGAAGAGAGAAAATCCCTTAGCTTTTTCGTCCCTCAACTGCCTCTAACCCATGTCATTGCTCCACCAAGTCTGAATTAATGAAAAATAAACCTAAGTGTGCTATTTATAGTAGTAGGACTCTTTCCCGGAATAACAAGCAACGTGTCACGGAGTGCATCACAGAGCACGGCCTCCGTGACACGCTACGGACGCGGAAGCCCTCTGGAAATCACCCGAAATTGGCCCGGGCAGCACCCTGCCGCGTTGGCAGCGTGTCACGCTGCCTGGGCAGCGCGTTGGCAGCCCTTGGTCGCGGAGCCCACCTGCCGTGGCACGTTGCCAATGCGCAGGTGGGCTGTTGTGAGCGGCCTGCCTGCCGTGGCACGTTGTCGACGCACCGGTGGGCTGTTTTGTGCCTCCTCTTCGCCGACGTTCGCGTGTTGATTCCGTTTCCAAGCCTCTACTTCACCAACTCATGGATTAGTTACTCAAAAGTCATCAAAACCTACAAAACAAAGGCTAATCATGTTGGTTAGCACATATCTTTACTTTATCTAAAATTACATGAAAATGTATACAATAATCTTGGATAAATAAGACTAATTTATGTCGTAAAACGTATCTCGGGCATATACTTTTGCCCGTGATCACTAAACCTGCTAACTGATGAATTTCTTTAGCTAACTCCCGCTTCTCAGGTCGCAAATACGCCAAACTCCCCATTGACTTACGGCTCAGGGCATCTGCTACCACATTAGCCCTTCCTGGGTGATTCAAAATATTCACTCTTTAAGGCATAAACTACTGCAGCTAACTCCACGTCATGGGTAAGATAATTCTTTTCATGTTTTTTTTTTCAACTGCCTGAAAGCATAAGCTATTACTTACCATGCTGCATCAACCCTCTGTACCTTCTGGCGATACTAACACTGGGGCTGATGTTAACCTGTCTTTTAACTCCTGGAAGTTCTGCTCACATGCCTCAGTCTGATGGAACTTTGCTGCCTTCTCTATCAATTTAGTCAGAGGTGCTGCTAAGGTGGAAAATCCTTCCACAAACCCTCTGTAGTACCCGGCTAACCGCAGGGATTGCGTACTTCGATCGGAGTGGTAGGTCTGGGCTATGTCTTCACTGCTTCGATTTTCTGTGTATCTACCTGTACACCAGCCTCCGACACAATGTGACCAAAAAGGCTACTAAACTCAGCCAAAACTCACATTTAGAAAAATTGACATATAACTAATGGTCATACTGGTTTATTATACCGGAGAATCTGACAAGTAATCTACCGGTATAGCTAGAGCTTATCTGGCCTTCTGGCCGCATGCTAAGTCTACTTGTTGCTAAGGTAACCTGAATGACTATCTGCACACCATGTGCCCGTATCTGATCAGAGGATCCTGACAATGATTATGATCTCTAATAGTTTGGATGAATAATCTTGACTAGCTAAATAGCTGGGTTAGATGATTCGAATGCTGCAGTAGTCTAACGATGCTCTACATGTCCTACTCGGACATCTGTAGCTCTTGCATAACTGCGGGGTTGTGGATAGCTAACTGTTTCGTCCTCCTAATTGAATAATTGTGATGTTGTGCTTAGTCCAACCTACTCTCAGGCGATCCGTCCCTAGATCTTCATAGGGAACCTACCGATCTCCTTGTCGTAGTAAACACTGTGCTAGCAGAGCACTACCAATTTCTTACGCCTTATTCGTACCCCCCTTGGATTTATATTACTGTTTTTAGAAATTCTTGGTCTTATGAGCCATTCTGTAAAGACTGGCCTTCTATTAGGGCTCTGTATCTTAATACCTTACGAGAACCAGCTGAAGTACTAGTCCGTCACTGACTACTGATACGGACTCTTTCTTGGGGTGCTCACAGGTTTGTCTGACTGAGACGGTCGGCTGACTTGCGGGGTGTTCCGCATAATAGCTGCTAGGTTGACTAAGGCCGACTCTCACCTACAAGGCTGGGAAAACGATGTACAACCACTTAACGTGCCACCCTCTCTTTTGGTGAGGGGTCCTGCAGTACGATCTGTATATATTTCCTAGAAGCTAACAAAAATCTGTGTGATTGTAACCCCCGTTGCCAACTACTTACATCATATCTATCATCTGTAGATATATATATGTCAACTACTATGTACAATACATACTGAATTTTGTGGTGATACATAATCTCTAACATGCCTTACTGAACTTCATACTGCACATGGTATACCGCTCCTACGGTCTGATGATATCTCATATCCTCTCGTATCATTTCATGGGATGTTTTTTTTTTCATCCCATTCTGGAAGCAACACACACATGCACTTTAGCTATGATCTGCTATTTGAAATTTCGCCACTCTTACAATGTGGGTCAACATCCGAACCTTGTGGCCTTACTTGGCATTATATTAAGGCCCGTGACTATCTGTTGGACCTTGTCTCTGGGCCACACTAGATTGGAGTCTCTGGTTCGGTACCCTCTTACCTTCTCCTTGGGCGGACATACCGCAACATTCTAAACTACAACCTTACTGTCTCTTAGCTGTTCGTCTAAGGTTTAGTCCTTAATACACGATGTTCTATCAATCTAGAGGTGATTCTGATTTCCCCTCAAAATTTAGTATTCATGCTCTTCACCTTCATCTTCCTTAAACTGGGCTATGGGGTTCAAGGTACCTGCCTTACACTATCAATAAGGTTGCCAGTCAAGTTCCAACCTATACTTCTTCTGACTTGCAGTCGGACCCATCTTATTCATATAATCTCCCTGTCTTTTGATATCACAACTAAGATTATAACTATTATCTTGCAGACATACCCTGCCGTCGTTAGCATGCCACGGTGGATTCAACCCTTTCCTGACTTGAACTTGACTCTTACTGGGAGTCCATCATTGACGGATCTCCTACAACCACTTCGAGTAAGCTAGTAGTCTTGCTTGCTCTTCTGACTTATCACCATGAGGGTCTGCACAACTTACATAATCATAAGGGCCCCTTACTCTTTCTAACACTTTCTGGAATCAACCAATCCACCTTTCACTTACTGCCTGCTTTTGGCAACATCATCTCAATCCTTATGCCCTTTGCTACACTGGGATCAAAACTAAGGGGTAGGAATGACTTTTTCTTACTGCAACAAAACGAAGACATGGAACTGTACCACACCTGAAGGAATGGAGGTGGGAATCCGACATTTCCCTCTCTTCCTCACACTTATCTGATAATCTAATATTGTCTACTATCTTAATCAGGTCTTATATATATATATATATATATATATATATATATATATATATATATATATATATATATATATATATCTAACAAATAAATCGACTCATTTATACGTTATGCTTATGACTTCCTATCCTGAAGTTATCGACATATACTGGGGATGGCACCAATAAAAAGATAACATTGGGAGGTCCCTGTTACCTCCTCCTGCTGCTGTAGTTACCTTATAACTGGCTGATGTTCTCTCCTATTGCTATATCTGATCTTCTGCCTGGAATAGGATTTCGCTGGTCTGACTTGTATCTGTATTCAAAGGATATGATAAGTTTTAAAAGGACCAACCCTGTACTGTACTGTGCTATGGAACGACTGAGTATGAAAGAAGGGTAACCATCCTATTATACCTTGCAGCCTCCTGCCTATAGTATGTGGTGCACACCACATCCATAGACAAGACTCTACTTAGCACGGCTTGCAGACTCCCTGGGACACGACCGGCTGTGATACCAAGTTTGTCACACCCCGCCTTGGGGGGTATGACTGGCACCTGGTGCCCTACTAGGACCTGAACTGCTAGACTGCTGAGCCTGAGCACATCTGGCGCCTGGCTGGCTCTAACTCAGATTCAGGAAAACAACGGGCTATATGACGACTGTAAATACAGCCTCCGGCCGACTAGGCCTATAGCCACCTGTACCTGTGCTGACAGCTAACCAGAAACATATTAATATAGGGAAACCTATGCGGGCCGACAAGGCCACCACGCTTTCTAGTTATCTATAACTTAACAATGAAATACTGGATAGCTACGTGACCGGCAAGGTCACCACTACTGTCAAGCTATGGCCCCACAAGGCCAACATAAAGGAAACAAAAGTACTAACAGCTATACAACTGCACGGCCTCACATGTCCGGCTCATCTGACCACAGGGAAATATATACAGACTGCAAGCCTCTAGGAATAACAATAGAAATGATCGGGACAGGGCCCCGACCTACCCGTACTGTACAACAAAAGAAAATGAAATACACCTCTGGAATTCAGTCTCCGGATGACAAGAGCTGAATACTCGATCGCTGACAAGAATCACGAGGGATCGCCTGCTCGTCTATGAGTACCTGCAGGCAAGTAATGCAATGCCCCACCGGGCGTCAGTACCACTGGTACTGAGTATGTAAAGCAATAACTGAAGGAAATATCCGAAAACAACATTACAACTGATGAAACTGAAGTAGGAAGGAATAGATTAACTGTCTGATAATGTAAATCATACCTTCTCTTAATTATACTGGAAGGAGTAGGAGTCATACCTGGAGAAGTATCATTCTACTGCCGATCTACTCGTGTCTAATGTAACATGGCATAACATAACATAACATAATATAGCACACACAAACCTTACCCGGCCCCCATAAGCCGGGAGGTACAACCAGCACAGAATCTATACCCCTACCCCGGTCATCCCATCTCCTATAATTGCTATAAGCATCCTGCCGGTCCCCTGGGTATGCACTTGGGCTCACTGAGCCCCTGACTATAACTGTATCTGAGTCCGAAGGACTCCTGAATCAACACCCGGGCGTATCCGCTCGACAGGGGTGTGTAAGGGCCGATCAAGGCACAATATGGGGAAAACTGGCATCCCATCTTCGTCCCTTGTGGGACGGCATGCCACTCCATAGAGCGACGTATCCTCGTCCTCTGGCGGACGAGTCGATACAGCTATCAACCCTGGGGCGGTCATGGATGCTAGGTAATCCAACCCCAAAACAATACAACGGTCTCAACTAGTAATACTATCTGCATATCCCACATATTGAAGCTAATAGTAGTAAAGTATCCGTACATACTGTGTACTGAACTAGTAATGGTAATGTACACGTACTTAGTACATGCTGAGACTGATAATAGTATATATGTATAAATATAATCTTCTGCCATACTGTGCTGTATACTGAGTTTCTGTAATAACATGATTTACTATTTCTCACATGCTTTCTAAACTTCATTTTTAACCTATCATTCTACTTCTGAGATGCCTTACAGATATTACATTGTTTTACTGGGTTTCAACTGAATACGATAATATCCTAACATCCTGTACTACATCACATACTGAGCATGTTGTGCAGTTCCTGTCAATTGTATTAGAATCTATATCGTGCTAGCAAGTTTCGTGCTAATTATAACCTGATGCTTCTAATATCGTACCAACATTCATAATAAACACAACACATGACTTCTGAATATTCTACTGGCCTTTAAATTACTTTACTATACCGAGCTTACTAACTTGTTGAGGAAACTAACTTTACATACCTTCGCTTCTGATTTCCCGACTAACTGGCGTAGCTTGGTCAGTATTTCAGCTATCCCTCCCAACTGCATTCATATATATATCAATTAATACCAAATATAACTTTATTTTAAATGAACAACGTCACTTTGATGTAATTTATAGCCTAAACTTAGGCTTATCGAAAGACGGTCGAAAACTCGCTATTTTTCAGAGGTCCAGAAGAGAGAAATATTCACTTCACCGCTAGAAACACATAGGCACTAGTTTGGAGCAATTCTACTTACCTTAGCTCGGTAGCTCGACGATTCGTCGGCCGTATTTCATGAAACTAAATCCGTAGGAATGCTCTCTGCTGCTAAATACCTCAGTATCTGAGGTTAATTTGAGTTTGGACAACGTTTAGCAGCGTAATCGGATAAAAATTATATTACCCCCTTCATTCCTTTTCTCCCTCTGATCTTTCCCCTCTGTTTCACTGGAAATTATAAGTTTATATGATTTAAAACCGAAGTGGGGCTTTATATACTTGGGCCTGGACAAGGCCAACGTGTCACGGAGCCAACGCGGAGGTTTCACCTCTGTGACACGCTGCCATCGCGGAGGGGCTCTGCCTCGGCTCCTTCCGCGATGGTTCGACAGGTTTCTCGTCCGATCATTTTCCCGGGCCTTTCTTTAGCACGTATGGCCTTCAAATATGCTTAACCAACGTGCGAATAGGTCATCTAGGTGCCGGAAATCCTACGGGGTAGAACATAGTGATACCCAGATCTGAGATCAATCTAGGAGAAATACTTGGCACCCTGAAGCTGGTCGAACAAATCATCGATCCTGGGTAAGGGATACCTGTTCTTGACAGTAACCTTATTCAACTGCCGATAATCAATGCACATCTGAAGCGAACCATCCTTCTTCCAAACAAACAACACTGGTGCACCCCATGGAGACTTACTCGACCTAATAAAGCCCTTATCTAATAGGTCCTTCAACTAATACTTCAACTCTTTTAGCTTGGATGGAGCCATTTTGTAGTGCGGAATAGATATAGGCTGCATGTCGGGAAGAAGATCTATACCGAAATCAATCTCCCGCTCGGGAGGGACACTTGGAAAATCATCTGGGAAGACCTCTAGATACTCACGCACTACTGGATAGTTGGGGTTTCGGACTCCACATCCTTAACCCTAACTAGATGGTACAAACAACCTTTAGAAATCATCTTTCTAGCCTTAAGGTAGGAAATAAATTGACCTACAGGCACAACTGAACTACCCTCCCATTCTAAGACAGGCTCACCCGAAAATCTAAACTCTACTGACCGAGTCCTACAATAAACTAAAGCATAACATGAAATAGCCAGTCCATGCCGAGAATAACATCAAAATCGGTCATGGATAACTCTATTAAGTCTGCTGAGGTGACCTTCTGCAAAACTGGTACCGGACAATCTTTATACACTCGTCTAGCTATAACTGAGTCACCTACTAGAGTGGAAACTGAGTAGGGCTCTAATAAGACGTTGGGACTGACTCCGAAGCTACTGGCTACATATGGTATCACAAAAGATAGGGTAACCCCCGGATCTAGCAATGCATATACATCAACATGAAAGACTCTCAACATACCGGTGACTACATCTGGTGAAGCCTCCTACTCCTATCGAGTGGCTAAGGCATATAATTTGTTCTGGCACTGCCTGCCAGCTGTGCTAGTAGATGTCCCCTAATGTGATGTGCATGAGGGAGGGGCTGCTGATTTAGAAGCTAGGCCTCAACCCCCAAACTGATCCTGTCTCGTAGCGGGACAATCTCTAAGCATATGTCCAGGCTGCCCGCATCCAAAACAAGCTAACCCTACCAAACACTGGCCTGTGTGCTCTCGACCACACCTGCGACAAGTTGGAGTGCTAGAGTCTGCGGGCCTACTGCTCTGACCCCTTGAGCTTCACGCTCGCCCCTTCTGATCATGTCTGGGCCTAGATGACACACTTAGTGCTGAAGATATTGGGGATGATGATTTCTGGTGGGTCTTTTGTCGATGCCCACCATCGGACCTCTGCTGAGAGAACTTGTGGTCCTCGGTCCTGACCCTCTTGGCCTCCCTCTCCCTCGAATGTTCCTCCTCCATCTGCTGAGCGTAAAAAACAATGCAAGAGAAGTCCATGTCCTGATGGAGCATAACTGTCTTGCAGTCCTTGTCCAAATAACCCGCTATACCATGCACAAATCTGCTCACCTGCGCCCGCTGGTCGACCACTAACTCCAGGGCATACTTAGACAGGCGGGTGAACTCAAGGGCGTACTCTTGAATTGTCATCCTTCCTTGCTTCAAATTCACAAATTCATCTGCTTTTAACTCCCTCATCTCTCAAGGGAAAAATTGATCAAGGAATGCAGCCTGAAACTCCTCCTATGTAACCGGACCTGCTCCAGCAACCCTGTTGTCCTTCCACTGGCGGAACCAAATATGCACAACCCCTTTCAACTGGTAGGGGGCTAACTCTGCACACTCAACACTACTCACCCCCATAACCTGGGTGATCTTGACAATCTCATCAATGAAATTATGCAGTTCCTCATCTACCTTGGACCCCAGAAACTCCGGCGGCTTCATCCTCAAGAAGTCCCTAACTCGAGCCGCCGCCACTTTGCCATTTTGCCGAGCATGAGCAATGGCCTGCTAATTGACCTGAGTGGTCAAGGCCTACGTAAGCATCTAAATGGCAGCTCGAAACTTAGCATGAGCGACTAGCTCCAGTGCCTGAGGCTCCTGAACCGGTGGGGCTGGCTGATGCTCATGACCATTTCCATTCTCATGTCCCTCACCACCTCCATTCCTCCTTCCATTCATCCTTCGAAGATCCATGATTTTGCAATCGCGTATAGCCCAAATTAGAAGAATAGAAAGGCTTTTCATCGCACGACATAGATCATGAAAGAAGGGAACATTTCCTAAAACGTCTAGTAGCCTCTTCGTCATAAGTGTGGTGCGCTTCACACCCATGAAAAATACTCTACCTAACACAGCTTTCAGACTCCCTAGGACACATGAAACCTAATGCTCTGATACCAAGTTTTTCATGACCCAAACGGAGGCCCGAATCATAGAAACGAGAAAAGGGACCCCGAGACACCCCAAGTCGACCCATGGCATAAACATTCCACTAAATCATTCAATAAACATGAAGAAAACATAATTATAAACTCAGTGAAATTCAACTTAATATAACAACATAATAAATATCTAAAGCTGAATACACGTCTAAGTCTGATAAGCCTCTAATCTGGACGAGCTGAAGCGACAACACCCCCAACTAGCTCTACAATACTGAAATTGAAAGGACATCCAAAACAACTGAAGGTCTAGTCCTCAAAAGATGAGGACTCACCAAATAAGCAGGTACTAACTGTGAATAGCGACTCCGAATGGGGCTGAACCTGAGAACCGGGTCCTGCATCATGAAATGATGCAACATAGAAAGTACGTGGTCAGTACGTGGAATGTACCGAGTATGCAAGGTAGGTAAAACCGCTCTAACAAAGTAAATCATTTGAAGCATTTCATAATATATCATAAACTTTTAAGTGAAAGTAGAAGGCTACATGCATTCATTCCGAAATCGATGACCAGCATAGCTTTAGAACATCATGATTGACTCGAATGATTCAAAGCTGAAACATAACATTTATATCAAAAGATGAAAAATAAGACAAACCTTGCTTTATGAACATGCATGCATAAGTAATCATCATGAGTAATGAATATGCAAATCTGAATGATATAGACAGTGGGAGACTCGTCACTTAATCGACATACCACGATAGAGCTTACGTGGTCCCAACTATCATACTCAAGTGGGTAGAGCCGTCCATAACCTTGCCAGGGTGATGGATGATACCATGATATCGACATGAAGCTGAAGGGTCAATTGGGCCGGGGATAGCTCACAAGGGAGGTCCCGATAATATAATAATATCAACCTACGTTGGCGCGTAGTTCTAGGGCATAGGGTAATAGACCCTTAACCTGCTCAGTGCTAGACTCTTCTCCCAAAAATATGCAATGCTCTACATTGTATATAATGAAGCTCAACATCGTCTATTGACGAAGCTCAACATTGTCTATCGACAAGGCTCAACATCGTCCCTCGACGAAGCTCAATATGAAACCATGCATAACTCAACATCGTAAGAAATGAAGCTTAACATTGTCTATTGACAAAGCTCATAATAACATCGTTCAAAGACTCAAAATCATATATAAATAAAGCTTAACATTGTCTATCAACAAACTTATAGTGACATACATCTCAATCACGATTTCATGCATATAGGGGGCATTACTTCGAAACTTACCACAAGCTAGAATTTATAATAAGAGTTGAGGAAAATTCACTTCAAACCAAGTGGTAAGCTTATGTTGGGGAAAATCATTACTTTAAACATCATGTGGGAATCACCCCAAAGCTCTATCATACTAGGATTTAGTCGATTCACTTTGAAAGCATCAATACAATCATGGGTAGATTTAGAAACATACTTTCCATCATTTATTTCATCATCATTACACACATATCACAAATCACTGCATCTATGAACTATTCATCCATGGCATTTTAGATTCAATTATAGAAAATCAATTTTTATAGGAGAAACAAGTTATAATTCGCCCAAGCTTCATAAATCATTATTATCAACTTAATCTAATCATACCCATGAATAAAGATATAAGAATCATGCAATTGATCAAAACTCCATAATTGATCATTCATAATTTAACACTAATTGATAGGAATTGGGCATGGGTGTGGAAGGAAGACACCCATTAAAACCCTACATACCTGCAAAAGGGTTGACTCAAAGTTCCTTGAATACCCACAAAGAAATTGATGGAAACTTGGGGAAGAAGACCTTGAATTTCCCAAAAATCTCTCTAAAGTTCTTGCATGAGAATGGGCATGCATAAAGGACTTAATTCATCTTATTACACTTAGAAAACATCTAAAATGACGTAGTTTAGGGTCTAAAAGCGTGGAAAATTCAAACATGCCCTTAATAAACCTTCCCTAAAAGCTGGATGGATGGAACCCACTGGTAGTATCAATAGGTCGTGGAAACAACCCATGGCCCGTCCTGTCTCTTCGTTGAAAACACTTCTGGAAGCCCATTCTCGGAATCGCACCACAGACACATAGGGCGGATCGTCCTAAGCTTCAAAGGACCATTCCTTAAGTCATTGTTTCCTTCTTCTAAAACTCTGCACTCCTATTCCATGAGCCTCACCACGATTCATTGTAAGCTTCAATGCGTCGTGGTTTCCACCCATTGTCTCCACTGTGAAAGTCTACAGCCTTACCATGACTGCTAACAACGGACCTTTGTTCCGCACAATGGGGCGTTGTAACACCTGTTGTTACCTCAGCCATCTGGGCTGACTCCTTACCACAACCACCTCGATGGCTCATTGTTCCTTACAATGGGTCATCGAATAAACCAATGTTTCCCCCTAACATCTGAACTCCTGAACCCACGACCACAAACGACTGCCTGTGGTTACTTACCACGGATCGTGGTACCTGTCGTTCTGCAACCTTTTCCCCAACTTTCAGCAGTTTTGCATTTTAGCTTCCCGAGTCTACTCCTAAGCACTTCTGAGGAATTACATATGAACATCCTACCAACCATGGTTACAGGTTGGGCTCCATGTGTGCTCACATCATGTGTGTTGGTTATGAGAATCTCTCATTGTTCCTTATTATTTAAGTAGTTCATGTTAAAGAAGTACGTATATCATATTTTATAGTATTTTGACCCTTTGGTCAGTTTATGAGCTTTTACTTATGATTTTAAACATGCTAAGCCTTGTGATTTTACTTTCAAACTTTGGGTTATCCTTCTCCAGTTTACAATGGCAACTCATGTTTATGAATATCTCACGAGTATGACTCAAGACATGTTATCCTTATTCTCATGTTTTACTTATCCTACATATTCAGTACATTTAAAGTACTAATCGCATACTTTTGTGCTATATTATCTCATGATATAGTTTCAGCTACCAGTCTCAGCCTTGCAACTAGATTATATTCTGCTCTTGCTTTAGCCCAATTTTGGTGAGCCCTCATCATACGAGGACATTAATTTTGATGCATGTCCTTTTATTTCATTTCATTTTTAGACTTAGTGGAGCTAGTTGGGGGTGTTGTCCCATTAGCTCATCCTATAAGTAGAGGTTTTCAGCATAATGTATAGATACTCAGCTATTGGATTTGTTGTCTCCGTTTGCATTGATGATATCCTAGACTTTCTCTTATGATATGCTATATGATTATTTCCACTTAGTTTATGCTCTAAATTATGTTATTCATGTGTCATGGATTATGTTGGAGCCATTAGTGGTTCTAGGTTCCGTGTTATGTTCGGGGATTATGCTTGCGTCGTGACATAGTGCCCATGTTGAGGGGTACCTAGACTTAATCTATAGCTATGACAATAACAAGCGTACAGATTATATCTTTTTCTTCACATTCAAAAACTTCGACTTATTAACAATTATGGCTTAATATCAAGTAACTTCAACACTTGGACAAAATCATAACACACTGGAAACACGAACTTAGACACATATTATAATGACCCTAACGTCGTTACGGGATGGTTAAGGGCCTAGAACACTGGAAAAAAACTAGGGAAAGAATAGAAGGTGCTGTGAAATTTTCTAAGTGAAAAACTAGTGGGTTTTGTGTAGCTACTAGTTTAGGGGACTGCTGTAGCAGGAAATGCACTGCTGCAACAAGACCGTGGTAGTAGTTGGAGTCCCACCGTGGTGAATTTGGGGAGTAACCACTAGAATCGCGCGGCGTCACTACGGCTGTTGTAGCGGAAATGGATTGTTGCAGTGAACAACGGGGATTAGAAAGTGGGTTTTAAGTGGAAATTACGGGGTTTTACCCCATTACTTCGAAAAACACGATTTGAAGGTCTAGAGAACGGGAAAACTCTCCAGGGCAGTGAACACTTAACCCAAGGTAAGTTACGATCATCTATTCCTACAACGAGTATTGTTAATCCTAGATTCCTTGTTGACCTTTAATGGTGGATATTTTGGATTGGAGAAGACCCTATATAGTTATACTAGGGCTAAATCATGGGAAGATTATGGTATGTTTATACTTGATAATTAGGAGTACTGATCACTCCCCTAGGATTATTATTGAGAATAAGGATTGTGCAAGAATTGGGACCAACAACTTAGTAGAATTGGGGTTCACTTTTGAAAGTGCCTTGAAGGGGACTGTTTGATCTTCTAAAACCCTTAATTCAAAGAAACAGTAATGAATTACTCTTTGTTTTGTTGTAGATTACGAGCATTTCGAATCTGTGAGAAAGGGCAAGGTTCTAGTGGAGTAATTGACTCTTCATGTCCGAAATCGAGGTAGATTATGGTTAGAGGGTTAGACCCTGCATAATGCATTGTATGCTTATGTTATGATCGTATTTAAGACGGAAATTCTTTGTTACAAGTGTTTCATGCGAATAAATGGGAAATATCTTATTGATATGAAATGAATATAATCCATTGTTGAAATCATGTGAAAGTGTGTAGTGAACATTTTTTTATGAATTTATCCTGTGCATTCTGTTCTGTATTTGAGAAAGTGTGGGAGTTGGTGTTGCCCAAATTACACCTTGCAATTGAGATATAAGCAGTCGGTTGTCAAATATAGAACCCAACAAAGGTTGAGATTGATTCCACATGGATGGTAAGACTTAGGTTAATGTGAAGAACTATCACTATTGATTGACTTATTTCTGAAGGGGGAAAAATATGGAATAATAACAAAAGTAAAACTAATGAATGCTTGTATCAAATTGGGTTTGTATTCAATTTATGACTAGAATAGGATTGTGTTCCCCAAGATTTCCTAACCACAAGGATTATACACTAGTGATCTTTTTCGGTGTTTAAATGCAATATTGGTAAGTTAAGTTCACCTAAATTCTTTAGTTAGCCCTTACCCTTAATATCGGATTAGCTATTCCTTGGACAAGTTCAAGATATTAGATGAGGGTTGATAGCCTTAAATCTCTGTTGTTAATCCTTTTTCCCATTCATTACCTCCTTGATCCGGTAAGTAAGAATAAGGCAAATCCTAGTGTTTGCAACCGTCAAGAATCAATCAAAACAAAGGGAAAAATAATATATGCATAAAACTCCGTTCAAGAATCACTAAGTATTCTTACTAGTGTGTTAATTCATCTTGGTTCCCACAAACCTAATTTATGGGTTTAGCTACTCATGTTTGTGCTATTGCAATCACAAAATGTAGAAGAAATCATTATTGCAACTTACAAAGTATTGTAGAATAAATATCAAGTAGATTGAATAAAAATTCCAATGTAACTTTCGTATCTTGAAAACTTTCTCAAGAATATCCTCAAGATTCTCCCAAAAATCGGCTTCTAAACATTTTCAACCCCCCTATCCCTAAAATAAACCTAAAACTGGGTATTTATAATACAAATAAATCCTTTTCCTATATAAATTTGAAAACCAGGTCGGCAGTGGCAATGGGTCATGTGATGGATCGTTAGGCCTTCTGACGAGTTGTTCTTTGCTTTCAATCAATCGTCCTCAGCAACTTGCCTAGGCCTGGCAACGGGTCACCTAACAAATTTTCGTGCCTTAGCATGATTCATTAGGTCCCTCGTGGTCTACTTCCTCAAAAATTCCAGTGCACCTCATAGATAGCTCCGGTGGCCTGCCAACGAGTTGTTCCTTCAGGTGATGACTCGTGATGTCTCTCGTCATCTTCACTGGATACTTAGTTGAATTTTTCTCTTAAATACATAACGATTGACCTCACGACTCATTACCAAGTGTAGTGAGTCGTTCCTCCAAATTTTCAAGTGCACTGTTTCACCTCTTCAAAACTCCATCTTTTTGCCAACACTTCAAGTGATGTATCGTGCCTCCTGCCAACGACTCGTTAAGTTCCTAGCAGTCACCGTTCAGTTGTTTTCAGCATTAATTTGACCAAAATCACTTCCAGACCCGTTTTCCTGCACATTAAGAACAAAATATCTTATACCCATATAAACATACCTGAAACGTGCATAATTTCTTGGTTTTAAGCGTCGAAAGTGCCATAAAATCATGGCACATCAACACCCTCAACTTAGAGCTTTTGCATGTCCTCAGGAAAAACAAAACAAAATAAAACAAAAGAAAACAATCTACTTCGATGCTTCAATCGGAAAAACTTTAGGAAACTTACAACAGTCACCAAAATCAAATTTTCTAACCCCTCCCTCATCATATCAACTCAAAACACTATAAATATGCAAAATTTCCAACCATAACACAGAGGAATCAAAACATAGCAAAATACTATCACCTGCAACCACGCACATAAATCTATAACACTGGCCCAGACAATTTGTAGATGATTCTGTTGACCAAGTGTTCTCACCTCAAAGAAGTCCCACACTCACACATATGTATATGATTATATCGGTATATTTTTCTTGGGACTAGGTAAGATCCACTCACGCTCACAAAGAAATTCAAAGTGTATGCATACAATACCATAGGCTTGCCTTTACTTTCAATACCTCAATTTTTGAAAAAATAACTAGGATCGCTATAGGACTTTCTTGGCTTGTAACATAGGCTCGGGTTCGGGTAAGGTACATATGGATTTTAGTAGCTCAACCCTCCTTGGAACTACTCTTTTTACTTCACTTTTCACCTTTATTTCTATTTTCTCCCTTTTTCCTTTTTTTAGACACTACGGATGCGGTTACTTTTTACTCAACAAAAACTTATTGATGTCACACATTATTTTTCTTTTCTTTTCTTGCTTTTTGACAACAACGATTTTTTCATCATGCATACCACACATGCTCTCTTTCTTCTTTTTCATTGCCCAACTTTACTTCCACCCAAATCTTCTTACTCACCCCTATCTAGCCACCCTCAACTTAGACGATTTGCCTGAGTTGAAGTCACAATGTCTAAGGAGGGACCAGGGTCAAAATAGGTTCATTCATAATAAAATCAGGTAGGTAAATTGGTGTGAATGAAAAGAAAGGCCAATTAAAGCTCAAACATTTGGATCAAGGGATTTTATTCACTTTGGTAGGTCTTTTAGGCAAAACTGGACTCATAAATCAAAAATGACCTATGATCCTTTCCTAGTTCCTTATCCTCTATCTCAGTACGACTGACCAGGAAAGTTCTATATTGACACACACAACCGAATTCAGCTATCAAACCTCACTTCACACATAGCACCGGTCAACATCATCAATTCTATTCATTGCTAGTTCAGGTACAACCATACAATGGTAAACAAATTCACAGTTCCAATGCCATGCAAAGATTCACAAAGGTCATAATTTTCAACTCTCACATATACATATACAAAAATTTTCGGAGGGGTATCAAATCATCAAAAATCAAAATATCAAACAATTTTATCTCTTGACTGCTTTCAGTTTTCCTAACTTTCTTCTGACTGCCACAAAAAAACACAAAAACACAAAATAAAATCCTAAACATGCCGGTTCTACTAGATATGGAACACTCGAGGAAAAAGATATCCGTCAAGAAAAACCCTCGTGTTATTTTCAATAAAATAAAATGCACAAGTATCCCTTCCCTACCCCATGTCCTCGACGCATATATGTACAAGACAAAAACTAAGGGAATAGGAAACATACCTGTGCGACCTAGGTGTCAGCTACCTGGTTGGTGGAGGGTGTAGATACGCCTCCACCATCAACTCCAATATTCCCGGCATGACCCGACGCATTCTCAGATCCAACTGAGCTCATTCCTTTACCACGAGCTCTCACTGCCTTAGTCTTGGCTCTCAATTGAGCCTCCTCTCTTGATTCGTGCAGCGCTCTCTCCATCTCACTCCGCTCTCATTTTTGCTTACGGATCAGAGATGTATCAACATCATCACTTGCCTCCTCACGAGGCCTCTTCCCCTTTGCATGTGCCACGGGCTCCTCCATGATGAAATCAAAAATCGGTGGTAGCTCCTCCTAAAACTCATCATCAATCACGGGGAGGACCGGTGGAGGTACCGCAGCTGTCCGTTGTGCGACCAAGTCCCGCACCTCAGATCGTAATGCCCCCAGCTCTGCGTACCATTGGGATAATCTGGCACCTGTAACTATGCAAGGCGCTCGTCCATCCTTCACTCAAAAGCGTCCAATCACCCATGCACCGAACTGGACAGTGTCTCCAACTCCTTTGACACCCACGGCTTGACCTGCTCCATTAATACTTTGACTTGCAGAGCCGTGTGTGCCTGCTGCTTTTCTGCTTTAGCTAGCCACCTAGCCATGTCAACCAAAAACTCCTGTGAAACCGTGACTAGGCTGGCTGAGCTGGATCATGGAGGTGCGACAAATGGTCTGGATGCTGCTTCTACTATAGATGATGATTATGGAACATCGGCAGGTGTGGAGGCATCCGCTGCATCTGTAGCCTCAGCCTGGTTACCCATCTCTCTGCCCTCAGTAGGCTTGGCCGCTAACTCTGCAAATTGTGTTGTGTGGGTCTGCATCCCGCTGCCAAATGCCTCTGCTATTATGGTCGCTCCAGCAGATGCAGATGCCTGAGTCCTCGCCTTCGATACTGGGTTTGTATCATCTCTAATCAACCCGATATCAGTAATCTTCCGTACCACCACTCTCTGAACAACTGATGGCAGTTCTGGCACTCGAGACTCCCGATAGAGTCTATCAATCAAGCATGGGAAGGGAATCATCATTCCATCATTTATAGCCCGCTCCCGAATCTCCTCGACAATGAAACGTGGGAAATTGATTGCGTACCCCTCCATAATGCTGGCTACTAGTACGGCTCTGTCGGGTGAGAGAATATTGTCATTTCTTGTGGGTACTAGCCTGTGCCTCACTAGTGACCACCAAAATTTATCCTGAAAGTTCAAGGTGGCCTTCTTTATCTATGACTCAGTACCATGCAGCCATTCAACTAACGGCCCTTTGTGGCAATGATGCAGGAAAGCCAAGTGTACTGCTGTATCCGCTCTATGCTATTCCGCTTCTTTGTTTTGACTTTTCGCAACTCGGATACCCTGTGATCAAACTCTACAATGTTCATTAGAGCTCGATATTCTGGCCCGTACAACATCCTAGAAATTGTCTCCTCGAATATGTCAACTGAGGTCTCACGTACCATCACTTGATTCAAGGCAGGCCGCTTCTTCCAATCCTGGCCTCCTACTGCTAACCGCTGCAAGGTGGCTGCATATGCTACATAGAACTCGCGAACCAAGCATGGGCTATAGCTGCCTAAAGGCTCTGTCAACCACCTGAACTTGTATTTTTCAAATACTGGCTGTAGCTCTGGCAGGTCTTTCACACTGGTGGTGATCAACCTTGGCTCCTCAAAAATGCTCCGCTTTGGATTGCCTTTGTCGAGCAATATCCCGATTGTATATAGCTCGTATGTCGTGGAAACACCATCTCCTCACATTTCTCGATTGCTCATTCGATGTGCCCGATGTCTCAGTCAGCTCATTGTCCAAGTCCCCTCGCTGGGCATGCGACTCATATACTCCTTATATTGTGCCCAACTGTGGGAGCCCCAGGAACAAGTGCAGCAGCAGCCCTAGCGCTTTCATTAGTGCGGTTGGGCAGATCTCTTGCTAGAGGAGTAGGAGTATCAACCAAGGTTGTCGGATTTGAACTTTGTTGAGCCCTAGCCCTGGTCGTCCTCCGCACCAGTTGCCCCTCCGACCCTTCATATTCCTCTTCAAAGCCACTCGACTCTTAAGAGGAGGATGGATCGTCTCGCAACCTTCTGTATGATGGTTGACTGCGCTCAGGTACTTGCTTTTTGGTTGGACCCTTCTTTGGTGTGCCTCGTGGAGCTATTGTGCCCTGTGGAAACCATGTTAGTACACAAAAGGAGGTGAAATAGAAAATATTTTTAACTGGTACCAGTGGTCCTCACGGGTGACTAAACGAGTCGTTGCCTCTAGACAATTTGTGAAGTCACTCATTACCCAGACTTTATCTACATCACAACACACGTAGAAACACAAGGTAACTCAAAGAATCATTCAAGCTCACTAATTTATGGGTTTTCGAAATTTCTTGATTGAATGTTACACTTATTCCAAGTTTTTGTAGGGAAGATTACTTACAATGCAATATTTCAATGATGGAATGCTTACGTGAGTGAGTGTGCAGTGAGGATGTTGCTTTCAATGGTGTCTTTGATGGGTTCGCCTGAAGAAGGGGAAGAAAAGAAGAGGGAATTTTGAAGTGATTTTTAACGGGGAGTATTCAATGCAATTGGATTCTTTGATTTTAATTCTTAACTTATTCCCATTTACATTCCTGGGTCAGGTTAGGTCAACTTTCCTTGGGACCTGACGACTCAGGTGACGACTCATGGTGTTACCCAATGAGTCGTTCCTTGAGTCGTGGTCCTTTCCTGTGATAGTTTCAGGACGGGTCACTTGACGACTCGCTTGGTTTCCCAACGATTCGTTGAGTGATCACCCTTTTTCTTTAGGTTTCAACTTTGATCCAGTATACTTGACGGGGGACTAAATGACTCGTTCCTTAGGGAAACAATCCGTGAAGTCAGCTGTTGCTCCCCTGTTTTCTGCAGTTCTTTTCACGACTGGCTAAACGAGTCGTCAAGTCAAGCGACGACTCGTTCTGTGATTTTTCTTCACCAGAACTGAAGTTCCAATTTTTGGTTCCAACTTCAGATTTTCCATATTATTCACCTGCACCCATCAGCAAACGTTAACACTAACTTTTTATTACATTTACAACTTGGGTTTGCCTACCAAGAAGCGCTTGATTTAACGTTGTGGCACGATGTGGGTGTTTTGGCTACTCAGACTTCACCAAAAACACCTCCATGGGTTGCCTCCCAAGTAACGCCTGATTTAATGTCGCGGCACGACGCAAGTCACTTGAAGTACTCAGACTTCACTCAAAATCCACAGGTCTACCAGTTTGATTTCTTCGCTTCTCCCCAAATAAGCTTTGACCCGCTGACCATTTACCTTGAACCGCTTTCCTTCCTTGTTTTCCAATTCGATTGCCCAATGAGAGAATACTTGAACCACTCGGTAAGGTCCCAGCCACTTAGACTTCAACTTTCCAGGAAACAACCAAAGTCTAGAGTTAAAAAACAGTACCATATCGCCCGGACTGAATTCTCTTTTCTCGATTTTCCTGTCATGTTGAATTTTCATTCTTAGCTTGTAAATTTCAGAACTCTCATAGGCTTTCAAACAGAATTCATCTAACTCATTCAACTGATCAAGCTCAAGTTCGTAGCTTCATTCCAATCCAGATTCAACTTCTTGAGTGCCCACATAGCTTTATGCTCAAGTTCGACAGGGAGATGACATGCTTTACCATAAACAAGCTGATATAGAGACATACCTATAGGAGTCTTGAAGGCGGTCTAATAGGCCCATAAAGCATCATCTAACTTTCTTGCCCAATCTGTCCGGTTTGCATTCATAGTCTTTGCCAAAATAGTCTTTATCTCTATGTTGGTGACTTCAACCTGCCCACTAGACTGCGGATGAAAGGGTGTGGCCACCCTATGTTTGACCCCATATTTTTCCAATAAAGAGCAAAACAACTGGTTACAGAAATGTGAACCCCCATCACTAATGATGGCTCTCAAGGTCCCGAATCTTGCAAATATGTTTCGCTTCAAGAACGTCGTGACACTTTTCCCTTCATTGTTTGGCAGAGCAACTGCTTCCACTCATTTTGAAACATAGTCAACAGGGACAAGTATATACCCTATCCCATTTGAGATCACAAATGGGCCCATGAAATCAATTCCCCATACATCAAATAACTCAATAACGAGGATAGGAGTAAGAGAAAGCTCGTGCCTCTGTGATATGCCTCCTTGTCATTGACATGCATCACATGCCTTTGCAAAATCGTGTGCATCCTAGTGAATGATTGGCCAATAGTACCCACATTGTAGAATTTTGTGGGATGTGCGGATCTCGCTGTGGTGGCCTCCAACAGGGGATGAATGGCAGACCTCTAATATACTCAACATCTCTACTTCGGGCACGCATCTCCGAATAACCCCATCAACACATATGCGGAATAAGTATGGCTCTTCCTAGAAGAATTTCTACATATCGGACATAAACTTTATTTTCTGGTGAAAAGATAAGTGCTCTGGTACAACATCGCTCACCAGATAATTAGCAAAGTCTGAAAACCATAGGATGAGATCTTGGGATGCTGCTAGAACCTGCTCGTCTGGAAATGTGTCATCTATATCATGCTCATTTTTAAGTTCTGCATCAGGCTCTAATCTGGATAAGTGGTCTGCAACCTGATTTTTAGTCCCTTTTCGGTCTTTTACCTCAAACTGGAACTCTTGTAGCAGCAACACCCATCAAATCAACCGTGGCTTGGCATCCTTCTTTGCGATCAGATATCTCAAAGTTGCATGGTATGTATGGACTGTCAACTTGGTTCCGAGCAAGTATGCCCGAAACTTCTCGAATGTAAAAACTACAGCCAACAGCTCCTGTTCTGTCATGGTATAATTTTTTTGAGCAGCATTAAGAGCCTTGCTAGCATAATAAATTCGATGAAAAATCTTTTCACGCCTTTGGCCCAACACAGCTCCTAGGGCCACACTGCTAGCATCACACATCACTTCGAAAGGCAAAGACCAATCAGGTGCCACCATAATGGGGGCAGTGGTCAATCTCTCTTTCCGACATTCGAAGGCTTTTAGACATGCCTCGTCAAAAACAAACTTCACCTCCTTCTCGAGTAGCTTACACAATGGTTGTGCAATTTCGGAGAAGTCCTTGATGAATCTTCTGTAGAAGCCTGCATGGCCCAAAAAGTTGTGAACACCTTTCACAAAAATTGGAGGTGACAGGCTAGCAATCACCTCAATCTTGGCTCGGACTACCTCCATACCCTTGCCCGAAATCTTATGGCTCAGCACTATTCCTTCCTTGACCATGAAATGGCACTTTTCCCAGTTAAGAACCAAATTTGTTTCTTTGCATATCTAAAGTACCTCGCTCAAATGGGCCAGACAATCCTCGAATGAGTCATCCACCACAGAAAAGTCATCCATAAAGACATCAATGACGTCTTCCACCATGTCAAAAAATATGGACATCATGCAATGTTGAAAAGTGGCAGGTGCATTGCATAATCCAAGCGACATCCTTTGAAATGCAAATGTACCATATGTACAAGTGAATGTGGTCTTCTCTTGGTCTTCAGGGGATATAAAAATCTAATTGTACACCGAATAACCATCAAGGAAACAATACCATCCTCTACTAGTAAGTATGTCTAGCATTTGGTCCATGAATGGCATAGGAAAGTGATCTTTCTGCGTCCATCAGTTCAGCTTCCTGTAATCCATGCATAGTCTCCAACCAGTGACTGGTCTTAGAGGAATGAGCTCATTGTTTGCATTTGGGACCACCGTGATTCCTCCTTTTTTCAGTACACAATGTACTGGGTTTACTGGCTGCAATTGGATATACCATACCTGCATCCAACCACTTTATGATTTCCTTCTTGACCACCTCTTGCATAGGTGGATTCAACCTATGTTGATGTTTAATACTTGGAATGCAATCTGGTTCTAGCTGGATCTTATGAGTGCAAATACTGATTGGGATTTTACTAATATCTGCAATGGTCCACCCAATAGCCTTTTTGTATCTCTTCAAGATGGAGACTAAAGCCTCCCCTTTCCATTCCTCCAGGTCAGCTGCAACAATGACCGGTAAAGTGTTACCGACTCCCAAGAATATATACTGTAAATGGGATGGGAGTGCTTTGAGATCCAACATTAGAGGTTCCTCAATTGATGGCTTGGCTGGTGGGGTCACCCTATTTTTTAAATAAAGATCGATCTTCTTTGGAGCGTAGGAATATGACCCTATGCCAGTAAGTGCATTTACAATCTCCTCACTCCCATGAATCTCCTCAACCTCATTGCCCATCAGAACAACTGCTAAGTCATCAAGAAACAAAGATTCCTCCATGGCTAGACCTGTTAAGTACAAAAACAGAAACAATGAAAAAAAATAAAAGGGAAACAAGAACCTACAGTAAAGTTAACAAAATTAACAAAAGCCTTAGTCGTATTCCCCGGCAACGGCACCAAAATTTGATGTCGCCCAAATTACACCTCACAATTGAGATATAAGCGGTCAGTTGTCAAATGTAGAACCCAACAAAGGTTGAGGTCGATCCCACAGGGAATATGGTAAGAACTTAGGTTAAAGCGAATAACTATCACTATTGATTGACTTATTTCCGAAGGGGAAAATATGGAATAATAACAAAAGTAAAACTAATGAATGCTTATATCAAATTGGGTTTGTATTCAATTTACAACTAGACTAGGATTGTGTTACCCAAGATTTCCTAACCACAAGGATTATACACTAGTGATCTTTTCCAGTGTTTAACATGAAATATTGGTAAGTTAGGTTCACCTAAATGGTTGGTCCCCTATCTAGGTGATTTTCACCACGCAAATTGGTTTGTATACATGTGTTCTTTAGTTAACCCTTACCCTTAATATCAGATTAGCCATTCCTTGGACAAGTTCAATTTATTAGATGAGGGTTGATAGCTTCAAATCTCCGTTGTTAATCCCTTTTTCCATTCATTACCTCCTTGATCCGGTAAGTAAGAATAAGACAAATCCTAACATTTGCAACCATCAAGAATCAATCAAAACAAAGGGAAAAACAATACATGCATAAAACTCCATTCAAGAATCACAAAGTATTCTTACCTATGTGTGTTAATTCATCTTGGTTCCCACAAACCTAGTTAATGGGTTTAATTACTCATGTTTGTGCTATTGCAATCATAAAATATACAGGAAATCATAATTACAACTTACAAAGTATTGTAGAATAAAAACCAAGTAGATTGAATAAAAATTCCAATGTAACTTTCGTATCTTGAAAACTTTCTCAAGAATATCCTCAAGATTCTCCCAAAAATCGGCTTCTAAACATTCTCAACCCCCCTATCCCTAAAATAAACCTAAAATTGGGTATTTATAATACAAAGAAATCCTTTTCCTATATAAATTTGGAAATTGGGTCGACAGTGGCAACGGGCCATGTGACAGATCGTTAGGCATTCTGACGAGTCGTTCTTTGCTTTCAATCAATCATCCTCAGCAACTTACCCAGGCTTGGCAATGGGTCACCTAATTACTCGTCATGCCTTAGCATGAGTCGTTAGGTCCCTTGTGTTCTACTTCCTCAGAAATTCCAGTGCACCTCACGGATAGCTTCGGTGGCCTGCCAATGAGTCGTTCCTTCAGGTGATGACTCGTGATGTCTCTCTTCATCTTCACTGGATACTTAGTTGAATTTTTCTCTTCAATACCTAACGGTTGTTATGACTCGTTCCTCCAAATTGTAAAGTGCACTGTTTCACCTCTTCAAAACTCCATCTTTTTGCCAACGCCTTAAGTGACAAGTCATGCCTCCTACTAATGACTCCTTAAGTGCCTAACAGACACCTTTCAGTTGTTTTCAGCATTAATTCAACCAAAATGACTTCCAGACCTGTTTTCCTGCACATTAAGCACAAAATACCTTATACCCATATAAACATACCCGGAATGAGCATAATTTCTTGGTTTTAAGCATCGAAAGTGTCGTAAAATCATGGAACATCATTAGTGTAGAGTAGACTCCAATGATTTGATATATATATATATATATATATATATATATGTTTACATTTATGAAATGCACATTGTTGCTATTAATGGATGCAAATGGCTCATCTCCGAGGGGAGCACCCAACAAGCATAAGAGTGGGACGGGTACCACACCGGTATAGTACATGGATTTCTAGAGTTCCTTGCAGGTCATCACTGGAAGGGAAGAAATAAGACCCTCTGGCATGTGTGTACACTAATTGTATGGTTGAGTGTTTATGGTGAGATGGCGGAGGCGTGTGCCCGTCATGTCATCTTTGGTTTTCATGTTATGTACGTTATGTTATATTGTGTTGTCATTATATGCAAAACGAAGTGTATAAATAATGTATTAAGAGGTTGAGTTGATTATGGTTATGTTGTGTGATATTGATAATGAAGAACTTGTCTCTAGTTCTAAGTGTGACTTGTCACAATGTCGGAAATTGATGAGGGGATTTTGCTGTGATTTTCTGTTTAACTCGTAAGTGATACTTTGTGATGTTAGTTCCTAAGTGTGTGTTATCTGAGAGATTTTTTGAAATCTATGAATACTGAAACTGATGAGCTGAAGAACTAGTAAAGTGCAGCACAGTTGAGCTACTGGCTAAGGCAATACGCTGCAACGGAACACTTTCCACTGCGACGAGACCGCTGTAGCAATCAAGTGTCCGCTGCAGTGAATGACCTAATCCAGTGACCAAGTTGGTTGTTCCCTGAGTAGAGTGAGAGTATTTGTAATCATTCTGTATGTTCTTTTTATGTTGAAGACTGGTCTTGTATTGTTATTACTGTGTATACTTGTTATTATTTAGGGTTTGCCGATGATGCCTACCAGTACCGTGTTTTGTACTGACCCTAGGCCTGCACTTCTTTTCTGAGTGCAAAATTCGATCTAGGAAGCTCATCTCATCCCCACCTTTAGTTGTAGTAGTCTATCCAAGAGGTGAGGGGAGCAAGATGGGCTGATTTACTCTCTTTCCGAAGATGTCCTTCATTCGGACATTATGGCTTCTTCCCTTTTACTTTGTTGTTATTTTTGGCTAAACAATTCTAGAACTATAGTTAGATGTTGAAGTGAAATGACAATCAGGTCTTGGGAGAATTATTAGTTCATTTTACGAAGATTGTATTTGTTTGGTGACTCGTGGTTTCATTATAAGTTTTATTCTTTTACGAATATTTAATGTTGGGTTTAGAATTTGGAAATTTGTTGGTTCCCCACTGGGGGGTTGGTGTGGGTGCCAATCATGGCCATCTGGGCTTTGGGAAAGTTGGTATCAGAGCTCTAGATTCATTGATCTTATTGTGCTAATCTGGGACTAGTAGAGTCTCGTGGATCGGTGCAGAGACGTCCGTAACTTAGCTTCGAAAGGCTTTAGGACTTTAGGAAAACTCCTTTCTTCTTTATTCTCGTGCGATTACTTGATTTCAATTGGTATCTAACAACTTTCTCTTCTTTCTTTCCCAGATGGTGAGAACACGCGCCAACAGAAACAGAGATGCAGCACCCGAGCCAGCAGTGACAGACGCAGTTCGTGGTAGAGGAAGGGGTAGAGGTCATGGACAGAGACTTAGTGTTTCTATAGGAGGGGCTCGTGCTCCTGCTCTAGTAAGCGAGAGGTCTGCATCTCCCATGCCACTAACAGTACAGGAGCGGGTGACTGTTGCGGTCGAGGTTCCGACGCAGGGAGAAGCTCCAACCGTGCCAGCATCTTCTGAGGTTCTAGCTCAGGTTCTCAACATTCTGAGTGGCCTTGTGGGCACTAGGGAAGCACCATAAACTCTAGTGGGGCAGCAATCAGGGATACAACATGCTGCTGCTGTGGTTCCCCAAATTGATGATATGTTTGAAGCTGTTATGTTCCCGAGGCCGGTTGTAGGGTCGGTGATGACAGGGGAGGAGCATGACCTATTTTGGAGGTTCACCAAGATGAAACCTCCCACTTTCTATGGAACAGAGGTAGAGGATGCCTTGAGTCCATTATCGACTACCATGAGAGGCTCCACAAGATAGGGGTAGTAGAGAAGTATGGAGTGGAGTTTGTCACCTTTCAATTGATGGGGGATGCTAAGCTCTGGTGGAGTGCAGACCAACAAGGTCACCCCCGTTGACTTGGACCCAGTTCTACTCCACGTTTCTGGAGAAATATGTTCCCCGAACTCTAAGGGATAGGAGACAGGATGAGTTCACCACTATTGAGCAGGGGAGCTCATTTGTTGCTGCATACGATGCTCAATTTAACTCACTGTCCAGGTATGCTCTACCTTTACTACCCAACGAGGAAGAGAGGATCAAGCGGTTTGTTAATGGCCTAATTGTGGGTCTCCAGGTATTAGCTCTGGAAAGAGTTGGTAGAGTAGGTAAAGTCAGTTGAAGGGGTGAGACAAGAGGGCTATGCAAGGAATGCTGAGAAGAAGGCTCTGAGAGTGGGTTCTTTTAGTGGTTCTTATGCAAAGGTTAGGCACCGTAGGGTATGTCTAGGCACCCTATTCAGTATTCCATGCAGGTGTCAGCCGTAGGTCTGCAAGGGACAGCTCCATGATCGTTAGGTGCAGTCGAGGTACACAAATAGTTCATTCTGATTTCGCAGCTCGTCCTATTTCTTCTATTCTGACTCAGAGGCCCGTTATTGATAAGGTATATCATGAGTGTGGTTAGTATGGCCACATCTGCAGATGGTGTCTTAGGTTCAAATAGGGTGGGTAGATTGTCCCTCACCCAGCTCCTCGAGCTTCAGCCCCTGTCGGAAGAGGAGGTAGTGCATTTAGTCCAGATCATCCACAGCTGGGATGAGGTGGTCAGCCAACAGATAGGGGTGGTGTTGGGCAGGGCAGAGGACATGATCATGTGGGTAGGGGTGGCACCCAGACAGGTAGAGGAGTGGCACAGCCCAATCGGGGCGGTACTCAAGCGGGTAATCAAGCCCATTTTTATGCCTTTTCTGGTAGACAAGAGGAAGAGGCTTCAGATACTGTCATTATAGGTACTACCCTTGTCTGTGACCCAGTGGCTATGGCATTGTTTGATTCGGGTTCTACTTTTTCTTATTTGTCCACTTACTTTTATTTAGAATTAAAACTTGTTTTGTGATGTGCTTTCTATCCCTATTCATGTGTCTACTCCAGTTGGGGACTCTGTGGGGGTTGATAGAGTATGTCGTGCCTTTTGTGGATTTCATGGATTGTGACAATCAGGCTGATTTAGTGATCTTAGACATGATTGATTTTAATGTGATTTTGGGAATGAGCTGGTTGTCCCCTTACCACACCATTCTAGATTGGAGTTGAAAGGGAATTGTAGCCCTGGTCCTAGGAAACTTATTTCTTATATTCGCGCCCGTAAGTTTATAGAGTGGGGTTGTTCAGTGTATCAGACACATATTTAGGATAGTAGTTTAGAGTGTCCTTCCATAGAGTCAGTCCTAGCTATTTGTGAGTTCTTAGAGGTGTTCCCTACAGATTTGCCTGGTATGCTGCTGGACCGTGACATAGATTTCTATATAGACTTGAACCAGGTACCCAACCCATTTCTATTCCTCCATATCGAATGGCATCTGCTGAGTTGAGAGAACTCAAGGAGCAGTTGCAGGAGTTGCTTAGTAAAGGATTCATCAGACCGAGTGTGTCGCTGTGGGGTGCCCCAGTTTTTTTATAAAGAAGAAGGATGGTAGCATGCGGATATGCATCGACTACCACAAGTTGAACAAGGTAACTATTCAGAACAAGTACCCTCTTCCTCGAATATATTATATGTTTGATTAGTTACAGGGGGCAGCTGCATTTTTGAAGATTGACTTAAGGTCCGGTTATTACCAGTTGAAAATCTGGGCTGAGGATATTCCCAAAGCAGCCTTACGGACTAGGTATGGGCATTATGAGTTTCTGGTCATGCCATTCGGACTCACTAATGCCCCAACTGCGTTCATGAGCCTGATGAATGGTATTTTCAAACCCCACCTAGATTCCTTTGTTATTGTATTTATTGACGATGTCTTGGTGTATTCTAAGACCAAGAAGGAGCATGAAAATCATCTAAGGATTGTTCTGGGATTACTGAAGGAGAAGCAATTGTATGTTAAGTTCACCAAGTGTGAGTTTTGGTTGAAATAAGTGTCCTTTCTCGGGAACGCGGTTTCGAAAGAGGGAATCCGGGTTGATCCACTGAAGGTGGAGGCGGTCAGAAATTGGGCAAGGCTAACTAATGTGACGGAAATTTAGAGTGTTGTGGGGCTGGCCAGTTACTACCATCGGTTCGTGAAGGGTTTCGCCTTCATCGCTTCGGTATTGACCAACTTGACACAAAAGGATGTACCTTTCCAGTGGTCAGAGGAATGCAAAGCAAGTTCTCAAAAACTCAAGACTCTGCTAACCACAACACCTATTCTGGTTTTACCAATAGAAGGTAAAAACTTTGTTGTTTATTGTGATGCCTCACGATATTGGTTAGGTGTTGTGTTAATGTAGAAAGTATAGGTTATTACGTATGCCTCGAGATAGTAAAAGGTGCATGAAAAGAATTACCCTGTGCATGACCTAGAGTTAGCAGCAGTGGTGTTTGCCCTATTTGGAGGTACTATCTGTATGGTGCTCGATGTGAGGTGTTCATGGATCATCGCATCTTGCAGTATGTATTCTCCTAGAAATATCTTAATTTGAGGCAAAGGAGATGGATGGAACTACTTAAGGATTATGATATCATTATCCTATACCATCCAGGGAAGGCCAATGTTGTGGCAGACACATTGAGTCGTAAGGCAGTGAGCATGGGAAGTTTAGCTTGCTTGGAAGCAACTCAGTGGTCGATGGCCAGGGAAGTCCAGACTTTGGCGAACAGCTTGGTGAGGTTGTCACTGATACAAACTGGTGGGGTACTAGCAAACATGGAGGCCATATCCTCACTTCTAGAGGAAATCGAAGCCAGACAATTTGAAGATGAAAAGTTGGGTAAAATTAGGGATAAAGTTTTAGAGGGAGAAACCAAAGAAGCAGTGTTAGATGATGAAGGGTTCTTGAGAATAAAGGGGCGGGTGTGTGCTCCCTAAGTTGGTAAGCTAATTAAAACTCTTTTAGCAGAAGCTCACAACTTGAGGTACTCCATTCACCTTGGAGTCACCAAGATGTACCACGATCTGAAACAACACTATTGGTGGGGCAGGATGAAGAGGGACTTACTCAAAGATTTTTCTAATTGAAGACTTCCTCTAAAGCTTTTCAACTTTTTAACTTCAAGACTTGGCTATTACATGAAAATAGAAGGGTATTTATAGTAGTTTGATTTTTTCCTTCTTCCTTGATGAATTTGGCTTGGGATTTTAAAGTTCCTTTTCCTAGTTAAAGTGGGAAGTCAATTTTGGCCGCTTGTTACACCTTTCCGCGTCGCCCTTGTCAATGTCTTGTCTTAGCGTCGCGTCGCATGCCTTGTCGCGCAGGGACTGTGCTGCTGTGCACCTGCCAATGCGCTGGAGATGGCCTATGTCGTGCCTGCCCATGCGTAGGGGAGCTAGGCGCCTCGCGCCTGGCATTGTGCCATCCTTGCTGCGCGCCGCACATCTTGTAGCGGCTGTTTATTGCTGCCTCGTGCGGTCTGTAGAGCCAATGGCCTGGCGCCTCGCTGCTGGTCGCGCAGGCATGGTATTGCACTATTTAAATTTTTTTTCTCTTTAATTCTTTCTTAGTGCATTCCTTCTTCTTGAACTTCCATCCAAACGTCTCGAATACACCCAAATCCATCACTTTTAGCCCTGAAAATATCTAATCACATGCGTTAACTATTTTTACAAATATATAACATAATCACATGCAAACACACGCAATTTATTCTCAAAACATAGTAATGTACGGGCAAAAATATGTCTATGTAGTGCGTAAATACGCCCTTCATCAACACCCCACACTTCAACTATTTTTCGTCCTCGAACAATCTACTACTTCCTTTTAACAATTAAGAACAAAATTCATCCTACAAATAGGTCTACTTACACTTAGGATCATGAGACAAATCAATGAAGCTCAAATAACTCACTCGCATGCATATAGGTTCAACATTAAGATGTCAAAGTTCGAAATCACTTAGCTTTTGAAAACTAATTCATCAAGACATATTTTGGGCCAACATGAATTATATGTAATTTAGCAATCAAGATTAAACCAAAGTCTTACCATTGTGCCCCTCACAATCTGGAGAGATGCCATTTTCACACAAGATATAGAATAAGATTAACTTGGGCATAAATAAAATAATTTCCGCTCACTTTCACAAAAGAACTCAAATACATGCAAAAGACGACCCATATGCTTGTCCTTAGTGTAATACTCCATTAATATAGAATTATGAATCAAGGATCAATTAGGACTTTAATTTGGTTGTAATGTAAGCTACGGGACGGGTAAGAACTATTTGGCCAAGATAGTGACTAAGCTCCCTAAGCACTTTAATACTTCACAACACTTTGAGTTGTTTAGCACTTTCCTCAATTTTCAAATTCTCTTCTTATACCCCCTTTTATTTTTCAATTTTCAACTTAGGTGACTAGTGGGATTTTTTCGTTTAACACTGAGCTTATTCACACACTTTTTTTTTCTTGTTTCTTTTGCTTTCTTCCGTTCCCACCATTTACGCACTCCTATTCTAGCCACCCTCAACTTAAGCATTTTTCTTATGTTGAGATTCACAATACCAAGAAAGGACCAGGGTCAAAATAGGTTCATTGTAAACAAATGGGTACGGTTAATCGATAAATTATGATTTTTTACATCTTCAATTTTTCAAAGCTCTTTCTTCTTTTTGTTTTCCCACTAAAACTCACCCTCCTTGTTTTGCAAAATTTCACCTTTTTCTTTTCTCCCAATTCACCACACTTTTTAGCTTTTCCCTGCACTTCTCCAATTATGCTCCTTTCCTACAAAACATTTTCATTAAAGTGCTTTAGGAGTCATTTGGATCAAATAGAAGTCAATAGAACAAAAAGGGATTCAAGCTTATAATATGGCTATCAAAAGAATAAGCTAAGGCTCAACATGGTTAACTAGGATAATTACAATCAAGGTAGGTAAAATAGGATAAAAATAAGGCTATCAAATAAACGCCTATATCACTTCCTAAATCCATCAGTCATATTTCACTTTGCACACACACCGGGCAAGTTCTAGACATCAATTTACAAGCATGGAGTATATTAAAAAATTCCTCACATTGGCACAAGATGGTTTAACAATGGAAATCAAGATCATATAAACACATATATCCATATTGCATGCATAACCTAATCAAGCCCATTATTTTCAAGTACAAGAGTCAATTTCCAAAAGACTAGGTGTTTCTTCCTTTTTCATGCATGTTTGAGTGAATTAAATAAAGTCCCAATGATATCTAGAGTGAAGCACCTAGCATTTGTAGGGTCCAAGTTTTTGTTCTTCCTAATGACTAATTTACCCTTAAGACGGTCGTAATCCACCCATCATCGGGCAAAGTCATGACTCAGTGACTAAAAAAAATAAAAAATAAAAAATCTAGACTCTCTAGCCGATTTTAAGGGACTATCTACCGGAAAAGTACCGAAAACAAAAATCGGAGGAACCCAAAATAAAATATAAAAAAAATAAAACTACAAACCCACAAGCATGCATGATAAATCATAAATCTCAAAAGAACTAGGCCTACCATGTGCAAAGTTAGCAATTAAGGAATGCATGGTAATATGAAGTTCACTTCTCCCACCCCACACTTAATTAGTTACACTGTCCCCGGTGTTAAAACAAATAAGCATAAAGTAATAGAGTGCAATAAGAACATCCTAGAACTCCACTCCTCGTCACTTGTGGGGGTAAGAACAGCTTCCCCCATCTATGTATTTTATGCTCAAATTGTTCTGTTGAAAATTTTGAGCTATCACATGCACACTTGAACAAACACATAAAAGCGAAAAATTTATCTCGGGTTGCCTCCCAAGTAGCGCCTGATTTAACATCGCGACACGACACAGGTATCTTGATTACTTAGACTTCATCAAGATACCTGCAGAGACCGTGGTCACATCTTGGCCACTTGTTTTACCACGCCGCCCTGAGACACATCAGAAAATAAAAGAAAAACAAAAAATAGGAGATAAAGACTAAAAGTTAAACACAAGCAATTAATCTAATCCTAAACCGTATTCCCCGGCAATGGCGCCACTTTTTGATAACGCTCAAACCACACCTCTTACTGAAGTATGAAGCGGACGTTGTCAATAAAGAACCCAACTAGAGATTGGGGTCGATCCCATAGGGAATATGGAAGGATATAGAAGAACGCTAGTGCTTAAGCTTTTTAATCAATTATTTCCTAAGAAGGGGGATTTGTAAAATTAATAAGTAACAATGTTGAGAACTTGATGGTTGTTTCCAAATTAATGCAATTAACTAGGGTAAGTGTTCCCATGGATCCTTAACTACTTCGGGTTTTACACTAGTGATCTATCCTAATACATTACTTATAGAACTGATAACTTAGGTTCATTCAAACGACTGACCAGTCCCTATTGAATGACTATAATCAATTGCTCGGCTATGTCTCATGAGCGATTGCAAATTAACCGTTATCAATTTATTCCAAATATAGCTATCTTGCGACCACAACTCAAGTTAATACAATAATCATCAAGATCAAGCCTTTGTTGTATTCTCTTTTCCTAATCTCTACCTCTTCAACCAAAGCAAGTGAAGAATTCGGACACTTCCTAACATTGCGCACCATTATGAATCATTAAAGATGAAGAGAATACGATACAAGCGTTTAGTATTGGTTTAGAATCACTTTGTGTAAACCTTAGTTCGTTAATTCACCATGGTTCCCACAACCCTAGTTGTGGTGGTTTCAGCCTATCATGTTTATAAGTAAATTAATAGAATTCATAAATAAAGGCAAAAATTAATACTTACAACAATGATAGCAAGAACCTTCACTTGATTAATGCAAAATTTGGAAGAACAATTTAACAATCGTCTCAAAATAAAACGAACTCTCAAAACTTTCTTACTTGAAGACTTTTCTAATTGAAGACTTCCTCTAAAGCTTTTCAACTTCAAGACTTGGCTATTATATGAAAATAGAAGAGTATTTATAGTAGTTTGATGTTTTCCTTCTTCCTTGATGAATTTGTCTTGGGATTTTAAAGTTCCTTTTCCTAGTTGAAGTGGGAAGTCAATTTTGGCCATTTGTTACACCTTGTCGCATCGCCCTTGTCAATGTCGTGTCCTAGCGCCGCATCGCACGCCTTGTCACGTAATGAGTGTGCTGCTGCACGCCTGCCAATGCGCTGGAGATGGCCTGTTTCGCGCCTGCCCACGCGTGGGGAAGCTGGGCGCCTCGCGCCTGGCATTCTTATAGCAAATGTTTGTTGCTTCCTCGCAAGGCCTGTAGCGCCAATGGCCTGGCGCCTCGCGCTTCTGGTCGCGCGAGCATGACATTGCACTATTTATTTTTTTCTCTTTAATTCTTGCTTAGTGCATTCCTACTTCTTCAACTTCAATCCAAACGTCTCTATTACACCCAAATCCATCACTTTTAGCCCTGAAAACATCTAATCACATGAGTTAACTATTTTTACAAATATATAACATAATAACACGCAAACACACGTAATTTGTTCTCAAAACATAGTAAAGTATGACCAAAAATATGTCTATGAAGTGCATAAATACAGCCTTCATCAGTCGACCTATGGCATGAAAACTCAACTAACTCAATCAATAAAAGTGAAAGTTCAACACACATAATATAGCTGAAGTCTAAACATGGCATAAGATCTGAAATGCATCACATACGTTTAAAACTGAATACACACTATGTCCGAGAAAGCCTCTATCACAGAAGAGTTGATGGGACAAGACCCCAATTAACTCTCTAAACTGAAACTGAAAATACACCAACGAAACTTAAATAAGGAGGGGCCCTCGATAGATGAGGACTCACCAACAGAGACTAATGCTACTCCGAAGGCTGGCTAGGGTCGAGGCTAAAACTGAGCACCTGAGCTGTATCATGAAACGATACAACATAAAGTATGCGGTCAGTACATGGAATGTAATGAGTATGTAAGGTAAGTAAATGGACGTTTAAAATACATAAAAGTGCGTAAGAGTAGGACAACATGATAATAACATAAATATCATAATGTAACATAAGGATCAAGGTTTCAAAACATTCATAAATCATTCATAATCATACCCTCAAGAGAAAAGCTTTATTAAACATGACTTGAGACAACGTATATAATCATAATCATACAAAAATATGAGGAACAATGGGATATTCTTATAACCAACATACCCCATATAAGCACACATGGAGCCCGACCTGTAAATCCCTAGACGGGAGGGTGTTCATACCTTGCCAAGGATAGAAACATGAAAGGCATGATATCACTCATGGAAGGCCTATTTGGGGCAAAAGGGGATAGTCTCAGGGGAGGTCCCATCATGACCTACAGTGGAACGTAGTTCTGAGATTCGGGGCAAAACCTGGGTCTCGGACCTACTCGGTGTTAAATACTACTCCCAAAACATATATAATGCTCATAGGATAATATACATGAGATTCATAGGCTAGTTAAATCATGATAATCATAAGAATGCTTGTAAATATATGAACTAGCCATGAAGATAAGGCCCGTGAGTCGGCCATAATCATAAATCGTAAATCATGAGGTTCATGCATACTTGTAAAACATGTATATACTTAGAAATTATAAATTCATGATGAGCATTTGAGTAAATTCATATCATAGATAATAAATCATGATGGGTTAAAGAACATCAAAATCAAGGTAAAATCATAACTCAATTTACCATAGAACATGTATGATTGAGCATGATTTTATAGAAATTTAAGTCAATAAATTTATAATTGAATTAGTTGTAAAATATGGCCACGAGTCATAAAATATGATATGATACATGAGAGATATTAACCCATAGATTGATCATTAGGATTTCTTAAGAAATTGAGATAAAACTCTAGAAGATTTTTAAATAAAACTTCATGAATTAGGTGAGATTGGGCATGGGTGTGAACAAATTAACCCATTTATAACCCTACACACCTGAGAGACTTGGATTCTATCACTCCCTTACTTGCCCAAGATAAATTGAAGAACAATTGATGAAGAACCTTGGGGTTTTATGCTTGATCACCCTCTACACTCTTGAACTTTGCATGCATGAGTTTTGAATAGGTTAGAATGACTTAACCTATCTTAATAAACCCTAAAAATAATTTAAAATGACTTAGTACAGGACCCTAGGGCTTAGTAATGATGATAATACCCTAAACAAATTCGCAGTTAAATACTCACTACCAGTCCCAACGAGGGACTGGATGAGTCATTGTCATAGGGGATGAGTCGTGGCCTATGGTCATCGTGTGCACTGTCCATTATCATCCACGGGTCTCCACGAGGGACCTAACATATCATGGTTGTCGTGGTCACCTCTCTTGGCATCCACTGTCCAAAATCCCACTGATCTTTGACTGATATTGACCACGGCTGACTCAATGAGTCGTGGGGTCTGACCACAACTCGTGGTCATGCCTGTGGTGTCTTCCCATCACAAAATTTCATAACCTGAGGCCAACCCCTCACCACGAGTCACCTAACAACTCGTGGTCACCTCCCATGGGTCATTGAACGACTCGTTCTATGACCTGATGCAGATTTTCCAATTTTCTCTATTTCAACTCCAGGGTTTGATCTTAGGGCTTCTAGGGCATCAAAATATCTCCTGTTTAGGAATATTCATCCTCGAATGTTGGAAAGCACATAGAAAAGCATAAAAATGCAATCATCATATTCAAATACTGATCATTTAAGCTGAAAACTAACGGAATGACTACCTTCGTACTGAACTACATGGCTGAACTGAATTCATGAATCACACATAAATCCATATACATGAAAGAAACTGGGGCACATGAATTGAACATGAAAACTAGATAGAGTAATAGAGCAAAAATTGATACCTCAAACTGAGATTGAGCCGGTAAGGAATAGATGTGGGTATCTAGCCATCATATCCGCTTCGACTTCCCACGTAGCTCCCTCGACTGTTGATTCCTCCATAACACCTTGACTGAAGCTACCTCCTTGTTCCTTAGCCTCTGAATCTGACGATCCAATATCTCTACTGGAATCTCCTATAGCTAAGGCTATCTCTCACACCCACACTCTCCACCGGAACCACTGAAGTTGGATCACCCAAACACTTCTTCAAGAGCGATACATGAAAAACAGGATGAACGAAAGCTAATTCTGAGAGCAACTCCAATTCATATGCCACCTTGCCAACCTGTTTCACAATCTGCTAGGGGCCAACATAACGAGGGCTGAGTTTCCCTTTATTTCCAAACCTCATCACTCCCTTCATGGGAGACACCTGCAGAAATACCCAATCATCCAGTTTGAACTCTAATTCTCTCCTTCTTACATCAGCATAGGACTTTTGGAGACTTTGAATTGTTTTCAACCTGTACCGTATAAGTTGAACCTTCTCCATCGCCTCATGGACTGAATCTGGTCCTATCGTTGCAGCTTCACCAACTTCAAACCAGCCAATTGGCAATCTACATCTCCTTCCATAGAGAGCCTCGAACGGAGCCATCCGAATGTTGGAATGGTAGTTGTTATTGTTCACAAACTCGATAAGAGGAAAATTATTGTTCCAATTACCTTTGAAGTCAATCACACATGCTCTCAACATGTCCTCGAGAGTCTGAATTGTCCGCTCTGCTTGACCATCCATTTGCGGGTGAAATGTTGTACTGAGCTTGACCTGAGTACCCTGTCCTTTTTTAAACGACCTCCAAAACTGAGAGGTAAACTAAGTACCTCTATCTGATATGATGGACAAGGGCACTCCATGTAATTGAACCAACTCCCGAATGTATAGTTTGGCATAATCCTCCGCGGAATTAGTGGTTTTGACCGGTAGAAAATGAGCGAATTTTGTCAACCTATCTACAACAACCCAAATGGAGTCATATTGCCGACGAGTGCGAGGCAAACCTGTTATGAAGTCCATATTGATTTCTTCACACTTCCATGTAGGAATGCTAATATCTTGGAGCACACCTCTGGGTCTTTGGTGCTCAACCTTCACTTGCTGACAGTTTGGACACTTAGCCACAAATTTTGCTATGTCCTTCTTCATGCCATTCCACCAATAGACTTCCCGAAGGTCATGGTACATCTTGGTGGCACCTGGATGTATAAAATACCTGGATCCATGAGCCTCGTGTAAAATCCGATTCCTCAAATCATCAACATACGGAGCACATAAGCGACCCTGACATTGAAGCACACCATCTCCCCCTTTGGAGAAGACTTCTACCTTTTGATTCTGAATGGCCTCCTTTCACTTTACCACAATAGGGTCCTCATCTTGTCTATCTTTTCTATTAGTCACCAAGGATGATTCTGATCCGTTCTGAACTATAATACCACCATCGATCAAATCAACCAAACAAACTCCCAACCTTGCAAGTCGATGCACGTCCTTCACCAGCTCCTTCTTTCCCTCATCTACATGGGACACACTTTCCATGGAGAGTCTACTAAGTGTGTCTGCTACTACATTAGCCTTTCTCGGATGATAAAGGACACTCATGTCATAATCCTTAAGTAGCTCCAGCCACCTCCTTTGCTGAAGATTGAAATCCTTATGTGTAAACTCATATTGTAGACTCTTATGGTCCTTAAACACATCCACATGGACCCCATAAAAATATCCCATATTTTCAAGGAGAATACCACCGCTGCCAATTCGAGATCATGAGTCAGGTAGTTCTTTTCATGCACTTTCAGTTGTCTAGAAGCGTAAGATATAACTTTTTCGTGCTGCATCAATACACACCCAAGTTCGGTCCTTGAAGCATCACAATACACCACGAACCCATCAATACCCTCGAGTAGGGTCAACACTGGTGCTGAGGTGAGTCGAGCCTTCAGCTCTTGGAAGCTCTTCTCACAAGCCTCCGACCATTGTAACTTTACCATCTTTTGGGTCAATTTAGTCAATGGTGCTATAATAGATGAAAATCCCTTAACAAACCTCCATTAGTAGCCAGTTAAGCTCAGGAAACTCCTGATATCTGAAGGATTCACTAGTCTAGGCCAATTCTTCACCACCTCTATCTTTTGTGAGTCTACCTGCATACCCTCACTAGATACCACATGACCCAAGAAAGCCACAAAATTCAACAAAAACTCACACTTGCTGAATTTTGCATAAAATTGATAATCCTTCAAAGTCTACAACACCACCCTCAAATGAGCAGCATGCTCCTCCTCTCTCCGAGAGTATATAAGGATGTCATCTATGAACACAATCACGAACATGTCTAGGTATGGCTTGAACACCCTGTTCATCAAGTCCATAAAAGCTACAGGAGAATTCATTAGTCCAAAAGACATAACTACAAACTCATAGTGACCATATCGAGTTATGAAGGTTGATTTAGGAATGTCACTCTCCCAGACCCTGAGCTGATGGCATCCGAACCTGAGGTTTATCTTCGAAAAGCACTTGGCACCCTGAAACTGGTCAAACAAATCATCAATCCTGGGTAGAGGATACCTATTCTTAATTGTGACTTTGTTTAATTGCTGATATTCAATGCACATCTGAAGGGAACCATCCTTCTTTCGGACAAATAGAACTGGTGCACCCCATGAGAACTTGCTAGGTCTAATGAAACCGTTGTCTAGTAGGTCCTTCAACTGATCCTTCAACTCCTTTAGCTCAGCTAGAGCCATTCTATAAGGAGGAATAGATATAGGCTGCGTATCGGGTAGGAGGTCAATACCAAAATTGATTTCCCTCTTGGGAGGAATACTTGGTAGATCATCTGGGAACACTTCTGGATACTCATATACCACTGGAACTGATTAGATAGTCGGGGTCTCGGATGTAGCATCCTAACCCTAACAAGATGGTACACACAACCTTTAGTAATCATCTTTTTGGCCTTATGGTAGGAAATGAAACGGCCTACAGGCACAGCTGAACTACCCATCCATTCTAAGACTGGCTCACCCAGAAATCTGAACTCTACCGCACGGGTTCTACAATTAATGGAGGCATAACATGCAAATAGCCATTACATGCCGAGGATAACACCAAAATCAGTCTTGGCTAACTCCACTAAATCTATTGAGGTGATTTTTTGAAGGACTATAACCGGGAAACTCCTATACACCTGTCTAGCTACAACTCAATCACCCTCTGGAGTAGAGACTAAGAAGAGTTTTGACAAGATTTCGGGGCTGACTCCGAAACTACTAGCCACATAAGGTGTCACAAAAGACAAGGTATCCCTTAGTTCTAACAAAGCATAAACATCAAGGTGAAAAAATCATAACATACTAGTAACTACACCGGGGGAAGTCTCATGCTCCTGACGGGATGCAAGGGTATAAAATTGTTCTGACGCTAACCACCAGCTGAACTAGTCAAAGCACCCTACTGGGAGGGACATATTGCTGGAGCTGTTGAACTAGCGACTGGTATACGGGCTCCACCACCACCTGATATGGCTGAAGGACAATCCCTGAGCCTGTGTCCGAGTTTGGAACACCCGAAACAAGCGTCTGAGCCAACTAAACACCTCCCTGGGTGATGCTTTCCACACTTTGCATAGGATGGGAAGGTGCACTCTACCTTCATGCTGCCCTGGCCCCTCGAATTGGAGGCCCTGCTCTTCTGATCACCTCATGGTCTAGATGGTGCACTAGTTGATGATGGTGATAGAGTAAAAGACCTGTGATCTTATGGCAATGTCCGCCCCCCAATCTAGGCTGAGAAGTCCCATAATTGTCTGTCCTGTCCCTCTTGGCCTCTCTCTGCCTCCGATACACCACCTCCATCTACTGGGTGTGTAAAACTATGTGGGGAAAATCCATGTCTTGATGCAGCATGGCAATCCTACAATCCTTATGTAGGTAATCCGCCACTCCATGTACAAATCGGCTCATCCGAGCCCTTTGTTCTGCCACTAACTCTAGCACATACTTGGATAAGCAAGTGAACTCCAGAGCGTACTCCTGAACTGACATGCCACCCTACTTCAAATTTACAAACTCCGCCGCCTTCATTTCTCTCATCTCACGAGGGAAGAACCAATCTAGAAAGGTGGCATGAAACTTTTCCCAACTGATAGGGCCTGCTCCCACTTGCTATCTTTCCACTGTTTGAACCAGATACGCGCAACCCTTTTCAACTGGTAAGAGGCCAAGTCAATGCACTCCCCATTTTCCACCCCTATGACCTGGGTGATCTTCGGAATCTCTTCAATGAATTCATATGGGTCCTCATCTACTTTTGACCTTAGGAACTCTGACAAGTTCATTCTCAGAAAGTCTCTAACCCAAGCCGCCGCTGTATTCCTATTCTAAGGGAGATGCACCACCGCCTGTTGATTGACTTGGGCAGTCAAGGCCTATGCTAGCATCTGCATGGCTGCCCTAAACTCTACGTGGGTAGCCGGCTCTAGTGCATGCTCCTCATGGGCTGGTGGAGCCTGATGGTGCCCCTCTCCATTGTCATTCTCATGGCCGTTCCCATTTATTCTTCCATTTACTCGACGTGGAGGCATGATTCTGCATACGTGTATAGCACGAGTTAGAAGGATAGATAGGAATTTTATCGCACGACATGAGATCATTAAAGAAGGGAACATTTCCTAAACATTTCGTAGCCTCTTCGTCATAAGTGTGGCGCGCTTCACACCCATGAAAAAGACTCTACTTAACACGGCTTTCGGACACCCTAGGACACTTCAAACCTATGGCTCTGATACTAAGTTTGTCATGACCCAAACATAGGCCCTGATTATGACACGGGACAAAGAACCTTGAGGGACTCCAAGTCAACTCATGGCATGAACATTCAACTAACTCAATCAATAAAAAAGGAAGATTCAAAAAACATAATATAACGGAAGTCTAAACATGGCATAAGATCTGAAATACATCACATGTGTTTAAAACTGAATATACACTATGTCCGAGAAAGCCTCTATCACAGAAGAGTTGATGGGACAAGACCCCAACTAACTCTCTAAATGGAAATTGAAAATACACCAATAAAACTGAAATAAGGAAGGGCCTTGGACAGATGAGTACTCACCAACAGAGATTGATGCTACTCTAAAGGCTGGCTAGGGTCGAGGCTGAAATTGAGCACCAGAGCCTGTATCATGAAATGATACAGCATAGAGATACGGTTAGTACATGGAATGTACCAAGTATGTAAGGTAAGTAAATGGACGTTTAAAATACATAAAAGTGCATAAGAGTAGGACAACATGATCATAACATAAATATCATAATGTAACATAATCCTCAAGGTTTCAGAACATTCATAAATCATTCATAATCTTACCCTCAAGAGAAAAGCTTTATTAAACATGACTTGAGCCAAAGTATATAATCATAATCATACATAAATCATGAGGAATAATGGAAGATTCTGATAACTGACATACCCCATATGAGCACACATGGAGCCCGACCTGTAAACCCCTAGTCGGGAGGGTGTTCGTACCTTGCCAAGGGTAGAACCATGAAAGGCGTGATATCACTCATGGAAGGCCCATTTGGGGATAAAAGGGATAGTCTCAAGGGAGGTCCTATCATGACCTATGGTGGCATGTAGGTTTGAGATTCGGGGCAAAACCTGGGCCCTGAACCTACTCCGTGTTAAATACTACTCCCAAAACATATATAGTGCTCATAGGATAATATACATGAGATTTATAGTCTAGTTAAATCATAATCATAAGCATGCTTGTACATACATGAACTAGCTATGAAGATAAGGCCCATGAGTCGGCCATAATCATAAATTGTAAATCATGAGGTTCATGCATACTTGTAAAATATGTATATACTTAGAAATCATAAATTCATGATGATAATTTGAGTAAATCCATATCATAAATCATAAATCATGATGGGTTAAAATCAAGGTAAAATCATATCTCAATTTACCATAGAACATGTATGATTGGGCATGATTTTATAGAAATTTAAGTCAATAAATTTATAATTGAATTAGTTGTAAAATCTGCACTCGATTCGTAAAATATGATATGATACATGAGAGATATTAACCCATAGATTGATTCCTACCTAGAAGTGGTATTCAGGTTAAGCTCAGTACAGGATTTCACCTGCAAACGGATGGTCAAGAGGAGAGGACAATTGAAACTCTAGAGGACATGTTGAGAGCATGGGTGATTGACTTCAAAGGTAGTTGGGATGATCGTTTTCCTCTAATCCAGTTTGCATACAATAACAGCTACCATTACAGCATTCAAATAGCTCCGTTTGAGGCTTTCTATGGGCGGAGATGTAGATCGCCTATTAGTTGGTTTAAAGTTGGTGAAGTTGTGATGATAGGACTAGAATCAGTTCATGAAGCCATGGAGAAAGAGCAACTCATACGATACAGGTTGAAAACAGCTCAGAGTCTTCAAAAGTCCTATGCCGATGTGAGAAGAAGAGAACTAGAGTCTGAAGTTAATAATTGGGTGTTCCTAAAGGTTTCTCCCATGAAGGGAGTGATGAGGGATGGAAAGAAAGGAAAACTCAATCCTCGTTATGTTGTCCCCTACCGAATTGTGAAGCGGGTTGGCAAGGTGGCATATGAATTGGAGTTGCCTTCAAAATTAGCTTCCGTGCATCCTGTTTTTAATGTATCGCTCTTAAACAAGTGTTTGGGTGACCCATCTCTTGTTGTCCCGGTGGATAGTGTCGGTGTAAAAGACATCCTTAGTTATGAGGAGGTTCCGATGGAAATACTGGATCGTCAGGTTTGAAGGCTAAGAAAGAAGGAAGTAGTTTCAGTTAAAGTTTTATGGAGGAACCAGCACGTTGAGGGAGCTATGTAGGAAACCGAAACAGAAATGATGGCTAGATACCCATATTTATTCTCCATCGGCTCAGTTCAATTATTATACCCCGAAAGCTCAAAGATCAGACTGGGGAGTTGAAATGGAGAAAAGTTGAAATCTGGCACCAGGCATCAAGACGGGTCGTAAGGTGACCCATGAGAGAAGACCAGAGTCATGATGTGACTCATGGGGAGGCTAAGTGATGAACTTGAAATTTGAGAAATGGGATCCCGCGGACGTGACCACAAGTAGTGGTTAGTCCCCACAACTCGTTAGGTCAGTCGTGGGGTGGGTGAGTAAGATAGTGAAGGAAAGAGGGCAGTGTACTTGATGAGAGGACCCCACGAGTCGTGGTCAGTCACCACGAATCATGGGGAGGGTCGTGGGCTGCATGGAATAATTTTGTTGAAACTAAGGTAGTGCACATCACAGTTGGTGACCACGAGCAGTGGTTACCAAGTAACGAGTCGTCAAGTCTTCCATCGTGAGCCCAGAAAATTGAGAAGTAGTGTACTTCACGAACTAAGCCACCAGTCATGACCCTTGACGACGAATGGACCACCTAACAGTTATTTTCTATGAATTTAGTAAGGGCTATTTCGTACTCCTAAGCTTCTAAGGCCTAAACTACGTCATTTTGAGTTATGAATGATGACTTTTAATGGGGTTAAGTTCATTGTTGGCCTTATTCATTCATGTATGCAAGGTAGAAAGGTTAGAGAGGGTGATCAAGCTAGTGTTGTTCGACTTCCCTTCAACTTAGCAGAGTTAGCCTTTGCGTTATTGGTGAGTCCTCATCTCCCAAGGACTAGACTATTCTGATTTTCTTCATGTATTTTCAGTTTCATCTTATTGAGTTAGTTGGGGTTTTATCCTATCAACTCGTCATGTTTAGAGGCTTTTCAGACACATGTATGTAATCAGCTTCGGATTGTGTATTTTGATGTTATGTTTAAGTTAGACTTTCGCTATGATTATATTGTTGATTATTCAGTTTCATTGATTGAGTTAGATGTTTACTTATGCCATGGGTCGACTTGGGGTCTCTCAGGGCTCCTTGCTCGTGTTGTGATCCGGAACTCTATTTGGGTCGTGACAAACTTGGTATCAGAGCAATAGGTTTGAAGTGTCTCAAAGCTGCATTAAGTAGAGTCTTTTTCATGGTTGTGAAGTGTGCCACACTTATGAAGAAGAAGCTATGAGACGTTTAGGAAATGTTCCCTTCTTTCATGATCTATGTCGTGCGATGAAATGTCTCCCTATCCTTCTAATTTGTGCTATTTGCGATTACAGAATCATGGATCCTCGAAGAATTAATGGTAGGAGGAATGGGAATGGAGAAGGAAACGAGGATGGCAATGGAAATGGGCACCAACAAGCCCCACTAGTTCAGGAGCACCAGGCACCAGAGATAGTTGCCCATGCTGAGTTTCGAGCCGCTATTTAGATACTTGCGCAGACCTTGACTGCTCAAGTCAATCAGCAGGCGGTCGCAAATGTTCTGCAGAATGGCAATGCAGTGGCGACTCGAGTTATGGATTTCTTGAGAAAGAACCCGCCAGAGTTCCCAAAAGTAGATGAGGACCCGCATGAGTTCCTATATGAGATTTTGAAGATCACCCAAATCATGGGGGTGAATGGACTGGAGTGCATGGAGTTGGCCTCATATTAGTTTAAAGGGGTCGTGCATATCTAGTTTTGCCAATGTAAGGATAGTAGGGTCATCAAAGTAGGCCCTGTCACTTGGGAGGAGTTCCATGTTGCATTCTTAGATCGGGTCTTCCCTCATGAGATGAGGGAACTGAAGGCAACCAAGTTTGTGACTCTGAAGCAATGGAGAATGACAGTACAAGATTATGCCCTTGAGTTCACTCGCCTATCAAATTACGCCCCATAGTTGGTAGCCAATCAAAGGGCGCAGGTGAGTAGGTTCGTCCATGGAGTAGCGGGCTATTTGGACAAGGATTGTAGGACCGCTATACTCCATTAAGATATGGACTTCTCTCAGATAATTTTTTATGCCTAGTAGATGGAGGCGGCACATCTAAGAGAGAGGGAGGCCAAAAGGGTCAGGACCGATGATCACAGATTCTCATAGCCGAGGTCAGGTGGTGGGCACCGACAGCAGAACCACCAGAGATCATCAGCCCTAGCATCTTCAGTGTTGAGTGTGCCATCCAGATCGAGGCACGATCATAGGGGGGAGCGTCAGGCTCTAGGGGTTAGAGCAACAGACCCGCAGATTCTAGTGTTCCAGTTTCCCACAAGTGTGGCTGGGGTCACACGGATTAGTGTCTAGCAGGTACAGGTGCTTGCTTCAGGTGTGGGAATCCCATACATATGCTTAGAGATTTCCCAACAGCTAGACAGGGCCATGATGGGGGCCGAGGCCTAGCTTCTAGTTCCGCTGCCCCACCCGTACGCTCAGCACAGCAAGGGGCATCCACTAGTATAGGTGGCAGTCAGCGCTAGTACAAATTCTATGCTTTAGCATCCCGCCAGGAGAAGGAGGTCTCCCCGAATGTAGTCACTGTTATGTTACAAGTTTTCCATCTTGATGTTTATGCTTTGTTAGATCCAGGGGCAACCTTGTCTTTTGTGACACCTTATGTGGCCAGTAGCTTCAGAGTTAGTCCCGAAGTCTTGTCTGAACCCTTCTTAGTTTCTACTCTAGTAGGTGACTCAGTTGTAGCTACACGGGTGTATAGAAGTTTCCCGGTCTCATTCATTCAGAAGGTCACCTCAATAAATTTGATAGAATTAGCCATGAAGGATTTTGATGTTATCCTCGTCATGGATTGACTATTTGCATGCTATGCTTCAGTTAATTATAGAACCCGAGCAGTAGAATTCAGATTTTCAGGTGAGTCAGTCTTAGAGTGGAAGGGTAGTCAAGTTGCGCCTATAGGTCATTTCATTTCCTACCTTAAGGCTAGAAAGATGATTTCTAAGGGTTGTGTGTACCATCTAGTTAGGGTTAAGTGTGCAACATCCGAAACCCTGACTATCCAGTCAGTCCTAGTAGTATGTGAGTATCCAAAAGTCTTCCCTGATGATCTACCGGGAATCCCTCCCAAGCGGGAGATTGATTTTGGTATTGACCTTCTTCCCAACACGCAACCTGTTCGGTGGTTTTGGTATAGGTTATAACCGACACGCAAGTGCACGTGGTCAAACAAGTAATAAAGTGGCTAAGTAAGCCAAGTATCGAACCAAGGAGACTCTGGATAAGTAAAATTGCTTAAGTATACTATATTCTAGCTTACTTCTAATTATGCTGACAACAACGTAACCAAAAGTTAAATAATTTTTATTTATAAATTATATACTAAAACTATTAACAAATATTTACTTTGAATTGAAACTATGGATATGAGCATGCCAAGGTTAAGAGCAAGTAATGAACTTGATTATCATCATAATTCGGTTATTCTTCTCTTCTAGTTGCTAGCCAAGAACATTAGCCTAGAGATTAAAACTCTCGTATTTAATCTCACTTAAGAATCATAAACCATCCATCTACATTTCTGTGATCAAATGCAATTTATGACCTAGCAATACAATTCCGGTTCATAAACTGACTAATACGGCTTTCAAGTATATTTCTATCAGGAAAGCACATCAAAACCCAATTTTCCCAAATCAAGTTAAGAACAATACCCTATTAATTCACAACTTTCCAATTTCGTGCTCTCTCGAGTGAAATTGGACTTTTTAGATGTACATTAATGTCGGCCACACACTAATGCAGTAGAAACAAGAATTAATAGAACAACATAGAAGAAGAAGATGAAAAATCATACAATTCAATAATCAAAATTCATCACCATTGTTCATAACCTCAACAAGGAACAGAATTAGCCACTCATTTGTGGATTAATCATCCTAAAACAAGTGTTAATCATACAAACAATTGATTGAAAGAAGAAAGAAAGAGAGAAAAACCCTTAGCTTTTTCGTCCCTCAACTGCCTGTAACCCACGTCCTTGCTCCACCAAGTCTGAATTTTTTAAAAATAAGCCTAAGTGTTCTATTTATACTAGTGGGAATTTTTCCCGGAATAACAAGCAACGTGTCACTGAGGCCTACGCGGAGCACTGCCTCCGTGACATGGCGTGGACGCGGACCCTCACTGGAAATCCAGGCTCCGGGAATATAGCCTCAACGTGGCACGGCATGCAACGCGGAGGCTTGTCTCCGTGCCACGGAGCTGTCGCGAGGCTTCACTGGAAATTGCCAAATTAATTCATCCTCCATGCAGTGTGCCTCCGCGATGGTAGCGTGGCACGGCTCCATCGCGGAGCCCCTTTACATTGTGCATTCCAATGTCTTTTCCGTGCTTGCATCCAAGTCCAACTCCGATATTGTTCCAACATGCATTTTAGCTCCTCAAAATCATGTTTTACCTACAAAACAATGCTAATCATGTTGGTTAGTATAAATTCACATTTTATTACCAATTACATGAAAATGTATACACATTGCACAATAAACAAGACGAAAATGATACGTTTGAGTATCACTTGGGCATATAAATCTGCCCAAGATCACTTACCCCACACTTAAGTCCTTGTTCGTCCTCGAACAACACATACACAACTCATGCAAATTACATCCCAACCTTTGCCACTATGGTGCGACAATTTGAGCTACGGTCATACCGATCATTCAATATTGTAAATCATCAAGAAAACATGCATGGTCTTAACAATGCAATGACCTTTAATACATTAAGACTTCCTAGACTTTAAGAATCGACCCTCGATATCGGCAAACTCATGCAAATCAGCTAATCAAGATATCCGACACGAAAATCAATCTTTCATCAAGCATGTGCCCTCACAACTCAAGAGAATCTTCCCGCTTTTTGTTCATGCAACACACAAACATTCAAGTAGGGGCATGTAAAATTAGTTTCACTCTCTCTCCCAAAAGAATTCACATGCATCATGTCATGACTCATAGGCTTGCCCTTAGTGTATTACTCCACTAATATCAAGAAATGCAATGTAAGATCACGTAGGACTTTAATGGGTTGTAATGGAGGCTATGGAACTAGTATGTATTGGATTAGCCAATAATAGTCACTAGCATCCTTAAGCGCCTTTTCAACACATTCCCATCAACTCATGAACATTGTTTCTCTCTTTTCTTTTTTTCATCATCCCACTCATGATGGTTTACTTTCGTATGGCCCATTTCATCCAACACACTTGACACGATACAAAGGGTTTTCATGTACCCTCAATATCATTTAATTATGACAAGTGCCTCTTCAACCTTTTCTTTTCTTTCCTCACTCTGCTTTTCTTTTTCTTTCCACTATTCTCACTCTTTGACACTTTGGGAAAAATTTTTCTGTTCTTCTTAAGCGCTTAAGAGTTTTGTATAGACTTTACAGCTAATGAAAAGAAAGAATTAAGCTTAGTTTATATAATTTTTTGGACAAAAGAAAGAAATAATCGGCTAAAGGCTCAACGGGCTGACTAGGGTATACAATCACATAAAAAGGTAGTGTATTACAAGAAAACAAATAGAAACTCTCGGTTAAGACAAAGAAATGCCTACATCCTTTCCAACACTACACCTCCTTCATTTCATTTTGTACACACACCAGGCAAGTTCTAGACACTTCACAATAGCATGGAATAACAATACCTCACTTCACACTTTATGCACATGTTCGATTCAAGATGCATTCACAGACTCTTTAATTAGCCAATTACATGAATTCAAAAATTAAGCCTCAATCACACCGAATCGAATTCTACAGCCAAGGTAACTCAACATATTTACAAAATTGCATGCTCTCATACGAATCACTTTTACATTTTGAATATCAGTTACATCACGCAACCAAAATTTCACAACCATATAGTAACTATAGGTTCAGTGATGCAATCCACCAAAGAAAAAAACTGAAAACTAATTAAAATCACTACTCCTACCGACTACATTTCCCTTAAGACGGTCGTCATCCATCCATCATAGGGAACGGTCACTAACTATGACATCGGTTCAATGGGACTATTCTCGGTAAAAGAACCGAAAACAAACTCCGAGAAACCCAAAAATAAAAATTGAAAAATTTTTGCAAAACATCGATCATTTCGATGGAAAAATATTTACAAAATATTTTACTATGTACAAAATATTTTCGCAAAAATTTTAAAAATATCGATCATTTCGATAGAAAAAAAAATATTTACAAAATTTATAAAATGGCAACCACAACCTTTCACAACACACATCAATTACCACAAAAATATGTACAGATACAAATACAAATCAGTTTGCACTCACAACCACAGGGAAACATAAACATACATACAAAACAAAGGAAGAACATATAGCAAATCAGCCCAGCCCCAGCACCTAGCTACTCCCCACCCCACACTTAAATCGAACACTGTCCCCAGTGTTCACAAAAATTAAAAAGCACAAAAATTTTGGGTGGTGGAACTCCCTGATCAGTCGAAATATTCGACTTCTTCATCCGGTGCTGCTGCCTCATCGCCCATGTCCGAGTCACCTCCATCGTCATCATCGGAGTCCTCCCGACGTGTCTCCTCGTCCGTGGGGACATCATCGTCAGTGGGCTCAACAAAGGCTGGCCCCACTCGGCACAAAGCTCTGGCGTTTTCACCAAATGGGTAATCCAGCTCCAGCTGCCATAATTCATCCTCTGTGGTTGGTCTCCCACCAATCCGGAGCTGGAGCATTTGCATACCAAACATCCGTGCCATGTACTGATGGTCACGAGCATATCGCTCGCCCAGTGTCAGCACTAGACCGTGTGTGGTGTCGGGGGCCTTAGTTTTGGTCACATCAAGGGCCCTCCGCTCCAACTGCGGGATGTAGTCCAAAGCCTCTTCCTCGATGTCGAGGCCCCGGAGAAAGGTGGTGATGAGTCCGCCGAACCCATACCTGTGACCCTGGTGTAGTCGGGCTCTCTTCATGGCGGATATGATGACCGCCCCAACATTAATCTCTAGCCCTTTCATCAGGGTATACACCAGGCACACACGGTCCCAGGTCACATCCGTCATGTGCACCCCCGGGATCAAGTACGAACAAACTATTTTCAGCCATATTCTTGCCTCCCTGTTCATTTGAGAATACAACAGAGTCTGGTGGTAACCCCTCTCCTTATGTCTGCTCCATCGGGCTGTGGATCGAGCCCCACACAAAGTGCGTCTGATATCAGTGTATGGTGGGGTGATGTTCAGCTGGCGGAGAACGTGGGCATCTGTGTCCCGCGCTCCAATGATGGCATTTAATTTCTGGGTTCTAGAGTGACAATCTGCCCTCTGATTTTTATTGTGTGGCTTCTGATGGCCGGGTTCCAATTTGCATAGAACTCCCGGACTAAATGTAGGTTGCACTCCTTGGGTTCCTGAAATATGAAGCTGAGCCCAGCTGCCTCGATTCTCTGCACAATATGGGGGAACTCCTGTGCTAGTGGTTCCCGTGCAATATGCTCCTCAAGGAAGTACTTATTCTCCTTATGTTTAGCGTACCACTTCTTCCCTTCATCGGTCACCCACCTCGTTCCGTACTGGCAGCGTTGGCCGCGCGGAACAGCTGGTGCAGCTGGGACAGCTGTGCCCAATCTCATGCGTTTTCTCCCGGTGCCTGAAGTAGATGCACCTTTACCCTTATCCTGCCTACTTGCCATTGTAACTGTCAATACAAATAAAAAAGCACCATGTCAAGCTAAATGCATATTAGCTTCGGCTAAGGTCGGGTTAAACTAAGTTTACCCCACACTTAGTCCTTAGCTACTCTTACGATACTACGGCAAGGATTACTTTATTTACAACCTAAACACAAACAACTATACAATTTATGCTTAGTGTGTTCACACAAAATTTTCGACAGTATAACTTTTAGCGTACTACTCAGACTTCATACAGCTCATCCCAATCCTACCATCGCTAGCAATTCAACCATCGCACTTAGCAACGAAGACAACAAACAAAAACAACGACAAAAATTTCTATATACATACGAATCCAAATAACCAAACCAATTTGAATAATTTTTACATTTTCCCAAAACCCGAGAATTCGTCGTCTATTACCTCCAAACAATATTTACAATGACTATCTCAATTCACAAACACACCCCGACATATAATTCACCAATTTACCAAGTTACCCAATTCGATTTCAATAACCCCAGCCCTAATATTCAATTTTACAATCAAATTCGAATCATTCACACAATCGACAAGTTCCAACGCTAATTACAACATTTCGAACATTTATCAATCAAAGAATAATTCAATTTCATGCTAAATTGCTAATTAGGGTGATTTATCTCACCTCCCATGCTCAAATTCGACTAAAATCGACAAAAACTTGAGAGAGTAGAGGAAAACATACCTTTAAGTTGAATGATCGAAGAAACTCGACAATTTGGTTGCTTAATAGCGTGGCACGTTGGTTGGGGAGGGGGATTCGGGTGTTTGGTCGCGGAGAGGAGAGGAAATGGGGGAAAAGGGACTAAAATCGGGGTTAAAAATGAAGGGAAACACGCGGGTCACCCGGCAACCCAGTGTGACCCGTCACAAAATATAGGGAAACGTGTCACGGAGGGTAACGCGGAGCCCCTCCTCCGTGACACGGAGCCATCGCCCCAGTGCACTGTCTCTTCATTTTATTCATTTTTTCATACCTTGCCTTTACCTTCCCGATTCCATGCACATTTTTCTCCGGTTGACCTGAAAATCACCTTACTAAACAAAATTGGTTAGATTAATAGATTTCCCTAACTAAAATGAAAAATACTAACTAAAACAAAAAATTTGTACTAACTCAAGAAAAAGAAAAATTAAAAATAAAAACTATTTACACTTTACTAAACAAAAGAAAAAAAAATATTTTTCACGGGTTGCCTCCCGTGCAGCGCCTGGGTTTACCGTCGCGGCTCGACGTCCTTTATGCTCAATTATCCACTAGGGTGATGGACGATTTTTCACGATCATTGTCCTCCCCCCAGTAGTGCTCAACCTTATCCGATGGTCTTCCTCTCAACTCTCGGGAATCATTCATTTGTTTAGTATTCCCATGATCAATCACATTGATCACCGAGAGTTCCTCATTTACCATCGGGAGCTTGGGTGCTTTGTACACATCGAACACTTGACCCACAGCCACGTCGATTAATGCTTTTCCAGTTGCCAAGAAGGGTCGTCCCAAAATAAATGGGACTTCAGCATCTGGTTCAAAATCCAGAACAATAAAATCGACCGGAAAAATGAGGGAGCCCACTTGCACAAGCACATCCTCAACAATGCCATCTGGCCTAGCTAAGGATCTGTCTGCTAGCTGCAAGATTACGGTTGTAGGTCTTGGACTCCCTAGACCTAACTTTCTGAATACCGAAGATGGCATCAGATTTATGCTCGCCCCCAAGTCACATAATCCACGAGCTCGGATACTCTGCCCGATAGTAAGCTGGATAGTAAAACTTCCAGGGTCTTTCAGCTTCGTGGGCAGTCTATTTTGGATCCGGGAAGTGCATTCCTCCGTCAAAGCTACCGTGGCATACTCAGTCAAACGACTTTTGTTGGCCACGATGTCTTTAATATATTTAGCATATTTTGGCACTCCCTGCAAGACATCAACAAGAGGTAAATTAACATGTACCTATTTAAGCACCTCCATAAATTTCTTGAAACACGCCTCCTCCTTGTGTTTCTTGAGTCATTGAGGGAACGGGGGTGGAGGCCTTTCTGATTCTGCTTCTTTGGTCTTCCCCCTATCCGCAAGTTGCTCTCCCTCAACATCTGCTGCTCCTGACTTTTGAGGCGGTCTTTCCGGTTCCACCTCCTTCAGCTGCAAACCACTCCTCGTGGTCACCGCATTTACCTGCTTCGGATTAGGATCCATGTCGCTAGGCAGTCCTCCTCTGGGCCTTGTGTTTTGGGCACTAGCAAATTGCCCAAATTGATACTCAAGAGCCTTGGTCGCTAATTGATTATTCTTCACTTCGGCTGCCAATTTAACATAGTCAGCCTGCAATTGCGCCTGATTAGCGATCATGGTCTTGAACATTTCTTCAATGGTAGGTGATGGTGGTGGAGGAGCGGCATTGTGATTTCTGAATTGAGATTGGTAGTTCTGTTGCCCTCCTTGATTCTTGTGCAAACCCTGACCCGAACTTTGGCCTTGTTGGTTGTTGCTACCCCACGAAAAATTTGGATGGTTCCTCCAATTTGAGTTGTAGCCGCTACCAAACTGCTGCTGATTTCTTTGTGCATTGCCCACAAAGTTAACCGAATCTGGGTTTGCTCCACAGCACTCAGTTGAATGCTCACTGCTTCCACACACTTCACACCACATTTGCTGGACCGCATTGACTGAAGCTGAAGGCTGGTTCAAATTCATGTTGCTGAAGTGGTTGTTCAACTGATTCTGCAAGGCAGCTATCTGTGCAGCGATAGCTGTAAATCCATCCACTTCAAGCACTCCTGTTGCTTTCCTTGCTCCACCTCGAGATGAATCTGCATTCCATTCTGGATTGCCCTGTGAAATTCGGTTGAGCAAAGTGTACAGCTCCTCATAAGTCTTTTCCAGCGCTTGCCCTCCAGCTGCTGAGTCTAACAAAATTTTAGTATGGGGTTCCAAACCCTCAATAAATGTGTGTACCAACACCTCATTGGACTGATGATGATGAGGACAGTCCTGCAACATGGATTTAAATCTTTCCCAGGCTTGATATAAATTTTCTCCCTCCCTCTGTTTGAAACTTAGAATTTGACTTCTAAGTCTGGCTGTTTTACCAGAGGGAAAAAATCTTATCAAGAACTTTCGTGCTAGATCATCCCACGTTGATATAGAATTTGGTGGTTCAGCTTTTAACCACCTCTTGGCTTCACCAAATAAGGAAAACGGAAATAGGGTGAGCCGAACATAATCAGGTGACACTCTAGCGGGTATATAAGTGTCACTTATCTCCAAAAAATTCTGGAGATGTTGTTGTGGGTCTTCATGAGGGAGACCGGTAAATTGCCCTCTTGTGTGCAAAAGTTGCACCATATTCTGCTTTAATTCAAATCTCCCTCCAGGCTCTGGTTGTTGAGTGTACATTGTTGGCATGTGGGATTGCCACCTCACGAACCAGCCTTGCTGCTGCTTCGTCGGGCACTAACACTGCCCTCACAACCGGTAGATTTTGTTGCTCCATTATAGTCTGTCTGAGCAACTGCAGCTTCTTTTGTAGAGCTTCTCTGCGTTTACTATGAAATTCACGTTCAGGCTCTGTATAAGATTCCACCAGCTCCTTGTCCTTTGCCAGTGTTCACAAAAATCAAGTCTGCAAAATACAGGCTAAGACCAAGTTGTCAACACTTAAGAAAATAAAACAAAAATACAGTAAATTTACACTTAACACAATTTCACCAATTGCCTAGTCTCCCCGGCAACGGCGCCAAAAACTTGTTCGGTGGTTTTGGTATAGGTTATAACCGACACGCAAGTGCACGTGGTCAAACAAGTAATAAAGTGGCTAAGTAAGCCAAGTATCGAACCAAGGAGACTCTGGATAAGTAAAATTGCTTAAATATACTATATTCTAGCTTACTTCTAATTATGCTAACAACAACGTAACCAAAAGTTAAATAATTTTTGTTTATAAATTATATACTAAAACTATTAACAAATATTTACTTTGAATTGAAACTATGGATATGAGCATGCCAAGGTTAAGAACAAGTAATGAACTTGATTATCATCATAAAATTCAGTTATTCTTCTCTTCTAGTTGCTAGCCAAGAACATTAGCCTAGAGATTAAAAGTTTCGTATTTAATCTCACTTAAGAATCATAAACCATCCGTCTACATTTCTGTGATCAAATGCAATTTATGACCTAGCAATACAATTCCGGTTCCTAAACTGACTAATACGGCTTTCAAGTATATTTCTATCAGGAAAGCACATCAAAACCCAATTTTCCCAAATCAAGTTAAGAACAATACCCTATTAATTCACAACTTTCCAATTTCGTGCTCTCTCAAGTGAAATTGGACTTTTTAGATGTACATTAATGTTGGCCACACACTAATGCAGTAGAAACAAGAATTAATAGAACAACATAGAAGAAGAAGATGAAAAACCATACAATTCAATAATCAAAATTCATCACCATTGTTCATAACCTCAGCAAGGAAGAGAATTAGTCACTCATTTGTGGATTAATCATCCTAAAACAAGTGTTAATCATACAAACAATTGATTGAAAGAAGAAAGAAAGAGAGAAAACCCCTTAGCTTTTTCGTCCATCAACTGCCTGTAACCCACGTCCTTGCTGCACCAAGTCTGAATTTTTTAAAAATAAGCCTAAGTGTTCTATTTATACTAGTGGGAATTTTTCCCGAAATAACAAGCAACGTGTCACGGAGTCCAATGCGGAGCACTGCCTCCGTGACACGGCGTGGACGCGGACCTCACTGGAAATCCAGGGTCCGGGAATATAGCCTCAACGTGGCACGGCATGCAACGCGGAGGCTTGTCTCCGTGCCACGGAGCTGTCGCGAGGCTTCACTGGAAATTGCCAAATTAATTCATCCTCCATGCAGTGTGCCTCCGCGATGCTAGCGTGGAACGGCTCCATCGCGGAGCCCCTTTACATTGTGCATTCCAATGTCTTTTCCGTGCTCGCATCCAAGTCCAACTCTGATATTGTTCCAACATGCATTTTAGCTCCTCAAAATCATATTTTACCTACAAAACAATGCTAATCATGTTGGTTAGTATACATTCACATTTTATTACCAATTACATGAAAATGTATACACATTGCACAATAAACAAGACGAAAATGATACGTTTGAGTACCACTTGGGCATATAAATCTGCCCAAGATCACAGCCTATATTTATTCCTCCCTGTAGAATGGATCCAGTCGAGCTGAAGGAGTTGAAAGAGCAGTTGAAGGACCTGTAAGATAAGGGTTTCATTAGACCGAGCAAGGCCCCATGGAGTGCACCAGTTCTCTTTATCCGAAAGAAAGATGGCTCTCTTCGTATGGGTATTGATTATCGGCAACAAGCTTACCATCAAGAACAAGTATCCTCTACTTAGGATTGATGACTTGTTTGACCAGCTTCATGCTGCCAAGTGTTTTTCAAAGATAGATCTTAGATCCGAGTACCATTAACTAAGAGTTTAGGAGATCGACATGCCGAAGACAGCCTTCAGGATGCGGTATGGTCATTGTGAGTTTGTAGTTATGTCTTTTAGACTAACGAATGCTCCTGCAGCTTTTATGGACTTGATGAACAGGGTGTTCAAGCCATACTTGAATATGTTCGTGATCTTGTTTATTGATGACATCCTTATATACTCTCGGAGCAAGGAGGAGCATGTCGCCCATTTGAGAATAGTGCTACAGACTCTCAAGGATCGACAATTATATGCCAAATTCAGCAAGTGTGAGTTTTGGCTGAACTCCGTAGCATTTTTGGGCCATGTGGTATCAAGCGAAGGCATAAAGGTGGACCTATAGAAAATAGAAGTGGTGAAGAATCGGCCTAGACTGGTGAATCCTTCAGATATCCAGAGCTTTTTAGGCTTAGCTAGCTACTATCAAAGGCTTGTGGAAGGTATCTTATCGATTGCAGTGCCATTGACCATATTGACCCAGAAGAAGGTGAAATTCCAATGGTCAGAGGCTTGTGAGAAGAGTTTCTAAGAGTTGAAGACTCGACTTACTTCAGCACCGGCGTTAACCCTACCAGAGGATACCGATGGGTTTATGGTGTATTGCGATGCTTCAAGGATCAAACTTGGTTGTGTATTGATGCAGCGCGGCAAAGTTATAGCATATGCCTCCAGACAGTTGAAGGTTCATGAGAAGAATCACCTGACTTATGATATTGAATTGGATGTGGTGGTATTCGCCTTGAAGATATGGAGGCATTATATGTGTGGGGTCCATGTAGATGTGTTTACGGACCATAAGAGCTTATAATATGTGTTTACCAGAAGGATCTCAATCTTCGTCAAAGGAGGTGGTTGGAGCTACTCAAAGGCTATGATATGAGTGTCCTTTACCATTCGAGCAAGGCTAATGTAGTAGCAGATGCACTTTGTAGACTCTCCATGGAGAGTGTGTCCCATGTGGATGAGGGAACAAAGGAGCTGGTGAAGGATGTGCATCGACTTGCAAGGTTGGGAGTTCGGTTGGTTGACTCGACCAATGGCGGTGTTATAGTTCAGAATGGATCAAAATCGTCATTGGTGATAACGTAAAGGCTAGACAAGATGAGGACCCTATTTCGGTTATGTTAAAGGAAGACATCCAGAATCAGAAGGTAGAGGTCTTCTCCAAAGGGAAAGATGGTGTTCTTCGATATCAGGGTCACTTGTGTGTTCCGGACGTTGATGATTTGAGAAGTTGGATGTTGCATGAGGCTCATGGATCCAGGTATTCATCTAGGTGCCACCAAGATGTACCGTGACTTACGGGGAGTCTATTGGTGGAATAGCATGAAGAAGGATATTGCAGAATTCATAGCTAAGTGTCCGAACTGCCAGCGAGTAAAGGTCGAGCACCAAAGGCTGGGAGGTGTGCTTCAGGATATCAGCATTCTTACTTGGAAATGGGAAGAAATCAATATGGACTTCTTCACGGGTTTACCTCGCACTCGCTGGCAATATGACTCCATTTGGGTTGTGGTAGACAGGTTGACCAAGGCTGCTTATTTTCTACTAGTCAATACCACAGATTCGGCGGAGGATTATGCCAAAATATATCCAAGATCTAGTTCGACTGCATGGAGTGCCCTTCTCCATCATTTCAAACAGAGGATACTCAATTTACTTCTCAATTTTGGAAGTCATTTCAAAAGGGCCTTGGTACTCAAGTTAAGCTCCGCACAACGTTTCACACACAAACAAATGGTAAAGCGGAGTGGATAATCCAGACTCTCGAGGACATGTTGAGAGCATGCGTGATCGACTTCAACGGTAGATGGGATGAGCATTTGCCTCTTACCGAGTTTGCATACAATAAAAACTATTATTCCAGTATCCAGATGGCACCGTTCGAGGCTCCCTATGGGCAGAGGTGTAGGTCCCCTATCGGATGGTTTGAGGTTGGCAAAGCGGCGATGATAGGACCAGATTCGGTTCACGAGGCTATGGAGAAGGTTCAATTGATAAGGGACAGGTTGAAAACTGCCCAGAGTCACAAAAGTCCTATGCCGACGTGAGGAGGAGAGAATTAGAATTTGAAGTCGATGACTGGGTGTTTCTGAAGGTGTCTCCTATGAAGGGAGTGATAAGGTTCGGAAAGAAGGGGAAACTTAGTCCCCACTATGTCGGCCCGTACCGGATCGTGAGACATGTTGGCAAGGTGTCCTATGAGTTGGAGTTGCCCTCAGAATTAGCTTCTATGAATCATGTATTCCATGTGTTTCTCTTGAAGAAATGTTTGGGTGATCTAGCTCTAGTCATCCCAGTGGACAGTGTTGGTGTGAAAGACAACCTCAATTATAAGGAGGTTTCGATAGAAATACTGGATCGGCAGGATTGAAGGCTAAGGAACAAGGAAGTAGCTTTAGTTAAAGTGTTATGGAGGAATCAGCATGTTGAGGGAGTTACGTGGGAAGCCGAAGAGGATATGATGGCTAGATACCCACATTTATTTTCTACCGAATCATTTCCAGCTTGAGGTATCAGTTTTGACCTAAAACTTGATCTAGTCTTCATGTTCAGTTCATGTGCTCAAGTTTGTTTTATGCATATAGATGTATTTATGATTCGTGAATTCAATTCAGCTATGTAGTTTGAATTGGAGGTAGTCTTTCCGTCAGTTTTCAGTGTGAATGATCAGTATTTGAATATTACAATTGTATTTCTCTGCTTTTCTGTATGTTTTCCAACATTCAAGGACAAATGTTCCCAAGGGGGATATATTGCTATACCCCGGAGCTCAAAGATCAGACCCGGGAGTTGAAATGGAGAAAAGTTAAAATCTGGCACTAGGCATTAGGACGGGCCGTGAGGTGACCCATGAGAGAAGCCCACAAGTTGTGATGTGACTCATGGGGAGGCTAAGTGATGAACTTGAAATTTGAGAAATGGGATCCCACGGACGTGACCACGAGTCGTGGTCAGTCCCCACGACTCGTTAGGTTAGTCGTGGGGTGATGAGTAAGAGTAGTGAAGGAAAGGAGGCAGTGTACTTGATGGGAGGACCCCACGAGTCATGGTCAGTCACCACGAATCGTGGGGAGGTTCGTGAGCTGCATGGAATAATTTTGTTGAAACTAAGGAAGTGCATATCATGGATGGTGACCACGAGTCGTGGTCACCAAGTAACGATTCGTCAAGTCTTCTGTCATAATCCCAACAGATTGAGAAGCAATGTACTTCATGAACTAAGCCATGAGTCGTGACCCTTGACGACAAATCGTTAGGTCCCTTGTTGGGACCACCTGACAGTTATTTTCTGTGAATATAGTAAGGCCTATTCCATAATTCCTAAGCTTCTAAGGACTAAACTATGTCGTTTTGAGTGATGAATGATAACTTTTAAAGGGGTTAAGTTCATTTTAGGCCTTATTCATTCATGCATGCAGGGTAGAAAGGTTAGAGAGGGTGATCAAGCTAGTGTTCTTCAATTTCTCTTCAGATTCCTATTGGGCATATAAAGAAGTGTAAGAATCAGCTACCAACTGGTATGTAGGGTTATGAATGGGTGATTACTTTCATACCCATGCTCAATCCCTCTCTAAATCATGAATGTTCTATGACAAATATATGAGGTTTTAACCCAAATGCATGAATTCCCTAATTCTTTACAAGGGTATGATTTAAATATGTTTCTACCGTTGAATTATGAAGCATGGGCAAGTTTTATAATGTTTTCAATTAAAAAACTCACGTTTCTATCCTTATGAATTAAAAGCCCATTGATGAAAAGTTCATGAAAGACGAGATTTGTGATGAATGTATGATGATGATGAGATATTATGATGAAAAGCATGCTTTCAAGCTACCCATATTTATAATCATGTTTTGAGTATGTCCAAGGATGATAAAGCTTTGGGCAATACCCACATGTTCAAAGTATGATTTATGATTTTCTGAGTTAAGCTTACCACATGGTTTTGGAGCGAAGATTCTCAATTATCTTTCAGCTTGTGGTATATTTTGAGCTAAAGCTTCTCATATGCATGATTTCATATATGAGATGTATTTAATTACTGAGCTTCGTCAATAGACGATGTTGAGCTTCATTGAATAACGATGTAGAGCCTATGCATGTTTTTGGGAGTAGTGTCTAGCACCGAGTAGGCTAAGGGTTGTCACCCTATGCCTCAGGACTACGCGCCAATGTAGGGTTATGCTATTATATATATATTACTTCGGGACCTCCCTTGTGAGCTATCCCTGGCCCTATTGGCCCATGATCTTGATATCGATGTCATGGTATCGTCCCTACCCCTGGAAAGGCTTTGGATGGCTCTACCCACTTGAGTGCGATAGTTGGTACCACGTAAGCTCTATCTGGTATGTCAGTTAAAAGATGAGTCTCCCATTATTCCTCATGATTTTAGTTATGCATGTTCATTACCCATGAGATTTACATATGTAAGCATGTTCTAAAACATGTTTGACTCAATGTTCAGCTTTACTTATAAATATCAGATTTCAGCTTTGAGTCAATCTATTATGTTATGATATGTTATCATGATTTCAGAAAGAATGCATGCAAGCCCTACTCTCAGATTCTTAATGTTTATGTTTTACGTTATGCATGTCTTTAGCTGATTTTACTTACCTTAGCGATTTTACTTACCCTGCATACTCGATACATTCCACGTACTGACCGCATACTCTATGTTGTATCATTTCATGATATGGGATTTGGCTCTTAGGTTCAGTCCTGTTCGTAGTCAGCTTAGCGGAGTTGCCCTTTGCGTTATTGGTGAATCCTCATCTCCCGAGCACTAGAGTATTCTGATTTTCTTCATGTATTTTTAGTTTTAGCTCGTTGAGTTAGTTGGGGTCTTGTCCCATCAACTCATCATGTTTAGAGGATTTTCAAACATATGTATGTAATCAGCTTCGAATTGTGTATTCTGATGTTATGTTTAAGTTAGACTTCCGCTATGATTATATTGTCTATTATTCAGTTTCATTAATTGAGTTAGATGTATTCTTATGCCATGGGTTGACTTGGGGTCTCTCGGGGCTCCTTGTCCCGAGTTGCGATCTGGGCCTCCATTCGGTTTGTGACATCCATCCTGAGGTATCAATTTTTGCCCTAAACCTCTATTCAGTTTCATGTTCAGTTCATGTGCCCTAGTTTCTTTCATGTATATGGATGTATGTATGATTCTTAAATTTAGTTCAGTCACGTAATTTAAATTTAAGATAGTTATTCCGTCAGTTCCAGCTTGTATGATCAGTGATTTAGTTTGATGATTGCATTTCTCTATTTTTTTTATGTTTCCTACATTCAAGGACGAATATTCTTCAGGGGGAGATATTGTAATACCCCAGAAGTGCCCAAGACTAGACCTGAAATTTAAAAATGGAAAGTGGAAGTATGGGTCATGGTATGGATCGTTGGTTCCACTAACGACCCATTGGATGTGTCTGTGGTGATGCTCTATAGGTTGAAGTTGGAAGTAACGGGTCACGGAACGACCCGTGGTTTGATGCACGAGTCATTTTTTGTGGTTGTGGTGAGACTGGCCCTTAGTCTAGGAGGAAGTAACGAGATGTAGAACGACTCTTTGTGAGTAGCAACGGATTATGGTAGGTAACCGTGGGAAGGAGTTGGAAAATCTCCAGTCGAGATGACGGATGGAAACCACGACTCATTGGAAGTAGGCACGAGTCATCGTGTGGCTCGTGGGGAAGTCCAGGTGCAGGTAACATGAGGACTCTATTTTGGTTAAGTTAAAGGAAGTCGTGCAGAATCAGCAGGTAGAGGTCTTCTCCAAAGGGGGAGATTGGGTACTTCGATACCAGGGTCGCTTATATGTTTCGGATGTTGATGATTTAAGAAGAAGGATGTTGCATGAGGCTCATAGATCCAAGTATTCTATTCATCCAGGTTCCACCAATATGTATCGTGACTTACAGGAAATCTATTGGTTGAATGGCATGAAGAAGGATATTGCAGAATTCATAGCTAAGTGCTCGAATTGTCAGCAAGTAAAGGTTGAGCATCAGAGACCAGGAGGTGTGCTTCAAGATATCAATATTCCTACCTAGAATTATGAAGAAATAAATATGAACTTCATCATAGGATTTCCTCACACTCATTGACAATATGATTCCATTTGGGTTGTTGTAGACAGGTTTACCAAAGCTTCTCATTTTCTACTGGTCAAAACCACTGATTCGGCGGAGGATTATGCCAAACTATATGTTCGGGAGTTGGTTTGATTTCATGGAGTTCCTTTGTAGATCATATCAAACAGAGGTACCCAATTTACCTCTCAGTTTTGGAGGTCATTCAAAAAAGGCTTGGTACTCAGCTTAAGCTCAGTACAGCATTTCACCCACAAACGGATGGTCAAGAGGAGTGGACAATTTAGACTCTCGAGGACATGTTGAGAGCATGTGTGATTAACTTCAAAGGTAGTTGGGATGATCATTTGCCTCTTATCGAGTTTGCATATAATAAAAACTACTATTCCAGCATTTAGATGGCTCCGTTTGAGGCCCTCTATAGGCGGAGATGTAGATCGCCTATTGGTTGGTTTGAAGTTGGTGAAGCTACAATGATAGGACCAGAATCAGTTCATGAGGCCATGGAGAAAGTGCAACTCATACAGGACAGATTGAAAATAGCTCAGAGTCTCCAAAAGTCCTATGCCGATGTGAGAAGAAGAGAACTAGAGTTTGAAGTTGATGATTGGGTGTTCCTAAAGGTGTATCTCCCATGAAGGGAGTGATTAGGGTAGGAAAGAAAGGAAAACTCAGTCCTCGTTATGTTGGTCCCTACCAGATTGTGAAGAGGGTTGGCAAGGTGGCATATGAATTGGAGTTGCCTTCAAAATTGGCTTCTGTGCATCTTGTTTTTCATGTATCTCTCTTAAAGAAGTTTTTGGGTGATCCAGCACTATATGTCCCGGTGGACAGTGTCGGTGTAAAAGACAACCTTAGTTATGAGGCGGTTCCGATGGAAATACTGGTTCGTCAGGTTCAAAGGCTAAGAAACAAGGAAATAGTTTTAGTTAAAGTTTTATGGAGGAACTAGCACGTTGAGGAAGCTAATGGCTAGATACCCACATTTATTCTCAATTGGCTCAGTTCCATCTTGAGGTATCAGTTTCTGCCCTACACCTCTATACAGTTTCGTGTTCAGATTATGTTCCCAGTTTCTTTCATGTATATGGAATTCAGTTCAGTCATGTAATTTAAATTGGAGATGGTCATTTTGTCAGTTCCAGTTTGTATGATAAGTGATTGAGTATGATGATTGCATTTCTCTATTTTTTGTATGTTTTCCACATTTGAGGACGAATGTTCCCAAGGGAGAGATATTATAATACCCCAGAAGTGCCCAAGACTAGACCCGAAATTTAAAAATGGAAAGTGGCAGAAATCTAAAAATTTATCACAGAAGGGGTCATGGTGCGGATCGTTGGTTCCACCAACGACCCATTGGATGTGTCCATGGTGAGGCTCTATGGTTGAATTCGTAAGTAACAGGTCACGGAACGACCCGTGGTTTGATGTCACGAGTCGTTGTTTGTGGTCACGGTGAGACTGACCCTTAGTTTAGGAGGAAGTAACGAGTCGTAGAATGAGTCATTGTGAGTAGCAACAGATCGTGGTAAGTAACCATGGGAAGGAGTAGGAAAATCTCTAGTCGAGGTGACGGATGGAAACCACGACTCGTTGGAAGTAGGCACGAGTCATGGTGTGGCTCGTGGGGAAGTCCAGGTGCAGGTCGTCAGGGGGAAGTAACGGGAGGATGCAACGGACCGTTGTTTGTTGTAGTGACTCATCCTATCGAGTCGTGGTATTAGAACTTGAGAAGTTAAGAACTGGTAGTGGATGTAACGGACGGATACCAAGAGTCGTGGTATCCAGTTACAACCCATAGGATCGACCATGGTCACTAACAGTGCAAAATTTTCAAGAAATTCATTAAGGGTATTTTTGTCATTCCTAAGTTCTAGGGTCCTAAACCACATCGTTTAAGGCTCGAAATAAAGTGTTTTATGAGGGGTAAATCTATTCTAGGGTTATTCTCATCGATGCATGCAAATTGAAGGCTTAGGATGTGATCAAGTGTGGGTTTTCTTCAAGCTTTCCTTCAATCTTTCATTGGGCTTTCAAGGAGCGGTAAAAGAAGATCTTCCCCAAGTATGTAGGGTTATGAATGGGTGAATGCGTTCACACCCATGCCCAATCTCTCTTTAAATCATGAACATTCCTATGTTGATTCTATGGGGTTTAACCCAATGAATGAAATTTCTAGTTCTGTACATGGGTATGATCTAAATATATTGTTACTAGTGAATTATGATTCATGGGCAAGTTTTACATTGTTTTCAATTAAAATCATGTTTCAAGCTTTATAAATCAAAATGCCCATTTATGAGGAATTCATGAAAGTTGAGATTTATGATGAATGTACATGTATGATGAGATATTATAAATGAAAAGCATGTTTTCAAGTTACCCATATTTATAATCATATTTTCAAGTGAATTGAGTATTTTTCAAGAATGTTGAAGTATTGGGAAAATGTTAAAGTATGATTTATGATTTTCTGAATTAAGCTTACCACATGGTTTTGGAGCGAAGACTCCCAATTATTTTTAGCTAGTGGTATGGTTTGAGCTAAAGCTTCTCATATATGATTTTTGATTTGAGATATATTTGATTGTTAAGCTTCGTCAATAGACCATGGTGAGCTTCATTGAAAACCGATGGAAAGCATATGAATGTTTTTGAGAGTAGTGTATAGCACCAAGTAGGCTAAGGGTCGATCACCCTATTCCTTAGAACTATGCGCCAATGTAGGTTATTACTTATATATACTACTTTGGGACCTCCCTTGTGAGCTATCCCCTGCCCCTATTGGGCCTTGAGCTTGATATCGATATTATGGTATTGTCCTTAGCCCTGGCAAGGCTTGGGACAGCTCTACCCACTTGAATGTGATAGTTGGGACCACTAAGCTCTATCATGGTATGTCAGTTATATGATGAGTCTCCTATTGTTCCTCATGATTTTAGCTATGCATGTTTATCACTCATGACATATATATTTATATAAATGTTTTAAAAGAGGTTTGACCTAATGTTCAGTTTTACTTATGATTATCAGATTCAAGATTTAGGTCATTCAATTGAGTTATGATGTTATGTTATGTTGAGATCATTATTTCAGAAAATAGCATGCGAGCCCTACTCTCAGATTCTTATCTTGATCATGTTATATATTATGCATGTTTTAAATGATTTTACTTGTTTAAGCAGTTTTACTTACCTTGCTTACTCGGTACATTGCATGTACTGATTGCATAATCTGTGCTTTATCGTTTTATGATAGAGGCTCCTCTCTTAAGACTCACCCCACCACTAGCCATCTTTCAGAGTTCACATTAGTCCCTGCTGGCGAGTCCTCATCTGTCGAGGGCCCCTCTTTATTTTGATTATGATTGAGTATTTTCAGTTTTCAGCTCTAGAGAGTTAGTTGGGGTCTTGTCCCATCAACTCATCAGACTTAGAGGCTTTTCTGACAAAAAAATATAATCAACTTCAGATTCGTGTGTATTTCTAATGTTATTCTTGTTTTGGACTTCTGCTAAGTTTATCATGTTGATCTATCATTGTTATGATATAGTTAGATGTATGTTCATACCATGGGCCAACTTGGAGTCCCTCGGGGTTTCTTGTCCCGAGTCTCGATCCTGGCCTATGTATTATACCCCCAAAAAATTTTTGGTGATTATTTGATGTTTTTATGCTAGGTTAAGGGAAGTATGGGTTGTATATTGCTCGTAGATGACAAGGGAAATGTGTACGAACGGAAAAGCAAATAGTAAGTGAAGTGCATAAGCAAGGGTCAATTTTAAATGATCATATCTTCCAATATATAAAGAATCAGAAACCCCATGACCTATCAAATTAAAGTTCTTTGAGTCTAATTTTCATAACATCAAACCGCTCGTCAATCGAGTTTGGAGTAAAAAGTTATAGACGTTTTACAGTGGCATTGTCGGGCAGTGACGTGGCCACCGCCCTAAAAACGGCCACCACCCAAACTGCTTTATATTTTAAGTCTTGAGTTATGAAATCATTTTCAATGTTTCCATAATTATGGTGCCTGCTTATCCTCTGAAATTCTCTCAAATTTCCAGCAAACAACTAAGGAAAACACTATGCTAAACTCCATTAAAACTAAAGCTAAGTGAAGGAGATCTATCATAAGGTGAACATGGTGTCTTGGTGACTGTTTTGGCTTCACTTGGGCAGTGTTGCTTTCATGAATTTTCTGCGTTTTTGAATCCTTCCTAAGATACATATATGTTCCCTATTGGTAGGTATTAAACACAAGTGTAAAAGGTAAGAATTCTACTCCTAACCTTGCTTGAATTCTTGATTAAAAGACTAGAAGTTGGAGGTGTGTTTGGTTGTTGGTGAACTGTTTTTGCTGCATTTTGGACAGCAAGGTTGCTGCATTTTTGGACAAGAAGTTGAGGTCAATTTCTCCTATTTTTAACCAAGAACGAACCCCCATCAAAAAGTAAGGATTTCACCCCTTTTAAACCTCTCAAATTGCAAAGTAAAAATCTGAAAATTTGGCGGCTAAGTGAGATGCCGATGGACTATTTGTGAGCTGAGTTTTGCTCGTTTTCCTTAGGCTTTTTGGTTTTTTATTTTTCTGTAAGTATACATTATATTGAGGGGAAGAATTACAGAAAAACTAAGGTAAAATTTCCTCTTGTTTCTCCCTCAAAAGTTAGTGAAAACTAGTTGAGAAAATGGCTAAATGTTGTTGATGTTTCCGTGTGTTGTTGTTATTATTGTGACTGCCTTTGGTTAGTTTTTTTGTCTGAATTTTGTGCTATATATTGAGCTTTTAGTTTTCCTATAAAACCACTGGATTAAGGAGGTTGAAGGCTGATCATTGAAATAGGAAATTGGCTAGAGAAAAGCTCATCGGAGAAAGGTATGTAAGGCGCCCCATCTATTGTTCTTTTAAGCACGATTCATGTGTTGTGAATCGAATGAAACAGAAACCTCTTTAAAAGTCTTGAGTCAGTATGTTAAGCTTCATTTAAGCTTTAAAATTTCATGTTATATTGAGGTTAAAGGTTAAGATTATGTCTAGCTGAAGTGAGCCATCTAAAGTGTGATATTGTGTTGATTGTTGTCGTAGTTGTACATCGAGTTGGAGACCCCTCAGCATGGACATTGTTAGCTTGTCCTTAATGTATGTTAGGTATATATATGTGATGATAAATATGTTTAAAGGTCTGGTTGCTAACTGAAATTGGTGAAAGAGCCAAGATGATGACGTGTAAACAATTTTAAGCCAAGTAAAGACGTCGCAAGCTATAAGGGTAAACACGCTTATTGAATTTGGATTGCCTAGTTATGGTTGTTCTTTATCTTATGTGTATGTTATGAAATAGGCCTGGCCAAGGGGAGATTTCATACTCCCTTTCCCTTAAGCTGAATGTCAAGCTAGCGAGTCTTTGAGCTCTAATGTCCGTTGAACACGATCTATAAATCTTGTTGAAACTCTTAGGTCGTCCGCAGTTCCTTATGATTTATACAAGTTTTGAGTACATACATTTAAATTCTAATTTCTAGCTTTACATGTTATATGTACTCACTAGCAGTTATGCATTACGAAGGAGGCCTATGTGATCTTGGGCAAATTTATATGCCCAAGTGATACTCAAATGTGTCATTTTGCCTTGTTTATCTATCGATGTTTGTACATTTTCATGTGATTTGTAATAAAATGTGAATTTATACTAACCAACATGATTAGCATTGTTTTGCAGGAAAAATATAAAGTTATGAAGCTAAGATGCATGTTGGGAGAAATCAGAATTGGACTCGGAAGCGGGCAAGGGAAAAAGCACAAAGTAGAGCATGAATTAAAGGGGCTCCGCGATGGAGCCGTGTCACGCTTCCATCGCGGATGCACTCTGCCTGGAGGGTGAAATTTCGCCTAATTCCAGTGAAGGTACGCGTTGAGGCCGTGGCACGTTGGCTTAGCCCCGCGTTGCACGCCGTGCCACGTTGGGCCTAAATACCTGGACGTCTGGATTCCAGTAAGGGTCCGCGTTGGTGGCGTGTCACGGAGGCAGTGCTCCGCGATGCACTCCGTGACACGTTTCTTGTTATTTCGGGAAAAATTCCCACTAGTATAAATAGAACACTTAGGTTCATTTTTGATTATTCTGACTTGGTTGAGCAAGAACGTGGGTTACAGGCAGTTGAGGGGACGAAAATCTCAAGGTTTTTCTCTATCTTCTTTTTCTTTATTTCAATTGCTTGTATGATTAACACTCATTTAACGATGTTTAATCCACAAATGAGTGGCTAAATCCTCTTCTTGTTGAGGTTAAGAACAATTGTATTGAAATGTAATTATTGATAAATTGGTTTTTCATCTTTTCTTCCATGGTTATTCTATTGATTCTTGTTCTTACTGCATTAATGTGTGGCCAACGTTAATGTATATCTAAAAAGTCCGGTTTCACTCGAGAGAGCAAGAAATTGGAAAGTTGTGAATTAATAGGATATGATCTTTTCTTAGTTTGGGAAAATTGAGAATTGATTTACCTTCAGGATAGAGATATACCTGAAAGTCGTATTAGTCAATTAAGGAATCGGGTTTGTATGGCTAGAACACGAATTTCTTTTTATCACAGAAATGTAGGTGGAAGGTTCATGCTTCTTAAGTTGGGTTAAATACGAGAGTTTTAATCCATAGGCAATAATTCTTGACTAGCAACCGGAGGAAAGATAAATCAAATTGTATCGATAATTTATTTCTCTACATGTTCATTCAACCTCAGCATGCTTATGCTTATAGTTCAGACTCAATTTGTATATTCGTTTTAGACTTAGAATAAAATTAGGAAACAAACTATCAACATCTCTTCTTCACACTGTTGTCTGCATTTTAGAGTTAAAGTTCATTGACACTTGAGTAGATTGTTACTTTAGTCCAGTCCCTGTGGGATCGATACTTGGCTTACTTGAGCCACTTTACTACTTGTTTGACCATGTGCACTTGCGTGTAGCTATATACCCAAAAAGCACCGAACAAGTTTTTGGCGTCGTTGCCGGGGACTGGCAATCGGTAAATTTTTCTTAAGTGTTAGTTTACTATTTCTTCTTAGTGTTGACAACTTGGTCTTAGCCTGTATTTTGTAGATACTAATTTCTGTTGAACACTGGCAAGAGACAAGGAGCTGGTGGACTCATATTTAGAGCCGGAACGACAATTTCATCATCAAAGGAGAGAAGCTCTAGAGAAAAAGCTGCAGTTGCTCAGACAAACAATCCTGGAGCAACAACAGAATCCACCAGTTATACGGGCAATGTTAGTGCCCGAGGACATGGCAGCTAGGCCGGTTCGCGAGGTGGCAATCCCACGTGCTAATAATGTCACATCTAGCATCCGCAAACCTGAGCCAGGAGGGAGGTTCGAGATCAAACAAAACATGGTGCAATTGCTGCACACCAGCGGGCAGTTCACAGGTCTCCCTCATGAGGATCCACAGCAACATCTCCAAAATTTCTTGGAGATAAGTTACACTTACATCCCCGTTGGAGTGTCATCAGATTATGTCAGGCTTACATTGTTCCCATTTTCACTTTTGGGAGAAGCCAAGAGGTGGTTGAAAGCTGAGCCACCTAATTCCATCACCATGTGGGATGATCTTGCAAGGAAATTCTTGATACGATTTTTTCCATCCGGTAAAACAGCAAGACTTAGAAGTCAAATTCTAAGTTTTAAACAGAGAGAGGGAGAGAATCTGTATCAAGCATGGGAGAGATTCAAATCTATGTTGCGGGATTGTCCTCATCATCACCAATCTAATGATGTGCTCGTGCATACTTTCATAGAGGGTTTGGAACCCCACACAAAAATCTTGCTAGACTCAGCAGCTGGGGGACAAGCATTGGAGAAAACTTATGAGGAGATGTATACCTTGTTGAATCGTATTTCGCAGGGAAATCCGAAGTTGAATGCGGACTCGTCAAGAGGCGGAACAAGGAAAGCAGCAGGAGTATTAGAAGTGGATGGTTTTACAGCTATTGCTGCACAGATAGCTGCGTTACAGAATCAACTCAACATCCACTTCAGTAACATGAGCATGAACCAGTCTCAAGCCCCAGTAAATATAGTGCAGCAGATTTGGTGTGAAGTATGCGGGAGTAGTGAATACTCAGCTGAGTGTTGTGGAGCAAATCCTGATTCAGTGAACTTTGTGGGGAATGTACAGAGAAACAACCACCTACAGTATGGCAACAGCTACAATTCCAACTGGAGGAATCACCCAAATTTCTCTTGGGGTAGCAATAACCATCAAGGGCAAGGTTCGAATCAGGGGGCGCAAAAAACTCAAGGAGGGCAGTAGAACTATCAGGCACAATATAGAAGAAACAATGCACCTCCTCCACCACCATCACCCAGCATTGAGGAAATGTTCAAGACAATGATAGCTAACCAAGCTCAATTGCAGGCTGACTACGTGAAATTGGCAGCCGAGGTAAAGAACAGTCACTTAGCTACAAAGGCACTGGAGTACCAGTTTGGGCAATTTGCTGGAGCACAAAACACCAGGCCTAGAGGAGGACTTTTGAGCGACACGGATCCCAACCCCAAGCAAGTGAACGCAGTGACCACAAGTAGTGGTTTGCAGCTTAAAGAGGTGGAACCAGAACGACCACCTCAACAATCAGGAGTAGCAGAAACTGAGAGGGAGCAAAGTGATGAGAGGGGGAAGAAAAAGGAGGCTGAACTAGAAAGACCACCACCCCCGTTCCCTCAATGATTAAAGAAACACAAGGAGGAGGCGTGTTTCAAAAAGTTCATGGAGGTGCTTAAATAGGTACATATTAACTTACCTCTTGTTGATGTTTTGCAGGGAGTGCCGAAGTACGCAAAGTATATTAAGGACATCGTGGCGAACAAAAGCAGGTTAACTGAGTACTCTACGGTGGCTCTTACGGAGGAGTGCACTTCCCGGATACAAAATAGGTTGCCCACAAAGCTTAAGGACCCTAGGTGCTTTACAATACAAATTACAATTGGGCAGAGTATTCGAGCTCGCGGATTATGTGATTTGGGAGCGAGCATTAACTTGATGCCATCATCGGTATTCAAGAAGTTGGGGCTAGGGAGTCCTAGACCAACAACAGTGATCTTGCAACTAGCGGATCGTTCCTTAGCCAGACCTGATGGCATTGTGGAGGACGTGCTGGTGCAAGTGGGCTCCCTTATCTTCCTAGTGGATTTCGTCGTGCTGGATTTTGAGCTAGACGCGGAAATCCCATTTATTTTGGGACGTCCCTTCTTAGCTACAGGGAAAGCACTTATTGATGTAGTTGCAGGGCAGCTAACTATGCAAGCACACGACAAGGTGGAGGTGTTTGATGAATACAAGTCCACCAAGCTCCCCAATGTGTATGAGGAACTCTCAGTGATCAACGTGATAAATCAAGCTGATGTTGCCCAGAGCGTTGAATCACAGGAGTTAGTGGGGAAACCACCGGAAAGATGTAAGCATTACTGGGGTGAGGACGGTGATCGAGAGAAAACGTCTGTCACCCTAGAGGAGGACTAAGCTGAATGATGTCGAGCCGCGACGGTAAACCAGGCGCTGCACGGGAGGCAACCCGTGAAATTTTTGTTGTAATATTTTATTAGATTTCGTAGAAAAAGAAAAAAGAAAAAAATGAGAAAAATAAAAAGAAAAAAAAAGAAAAAAATGTGTATTTCATGTGAAACCTATAAATTCTAACCAATTTCTTCTGGTGAGATTAATTTCAGGTTGAATGGAGGATAAATATGCAAAGGGTCGCAAAGGAAAAATCGAGGTATGAAAAATAATAAAAAGTGGCAAAACAGTGAGCTCACGCGATGGCTCCATGTCACGGAGGAGGGCCTCTGCGTTACCCTCCGTGACACGTTGAAGGTAATTCTGGAATTTTAGAAATTCTAGAACACCTGCGCGTTGGCTCCGTGTCACGGAGGGCATGCTCCGCGTTACCCTCCGTGACACGTTGACGTGTATTTCGCGATGGGTCACACCGGGTCGCCGGGTGACCCGCGCGAAAAACCCCCCTTTTTTTAACCCCGTTTCCCTCATTTTTTCCCATTTCTCACCTCCTCCGCGACAAACAACCCGAAATTCCCCCCTTCCCCAACGTGACACGGCCTAGGAGCTCAATTTTATCAACTTTTCTTCGATATCATCGAATATAAGGTATGTTTGTTAACTTCATCTCATTTCCTACCTTATTTTTCCGATTTTTAGCATAGGAAGTGAGGAAAACTTTCCCTAAGTGTAAATTAAGCATGAATTCATGTAAATTATTGTTGATTGATATTCAGAGTATCGTTGTGATGGTATGAACTCGATAGTTACATGTGTGATTGAAATTCTTGCGAAATGATAGCTAGGGTTAGAATTCAAACATGAAGATGTTAAAATTGAGTTGTAATGTGAAATTCCTCTTGGTTTGTGCATGTTGTGTGAGGAACATGATGTTGTGCTTAACGTTAAGACGATTAAGGCGCGACGGGTTGTCGGGTTAATGAAATTGTTGAAATTGCAATAAATGGGTGAATTGTGTAGGTTCATGTAGATAAATTTTTCTTTGTTTCTCCTTGCTAAGTGCGATGTGATGAAATGTGAATGATGGTAATGTTGTGGTGACTAGCTGTACGAAGTCTGAGTAGTACATAGAATTTATACCGTCGAATTCTCTGAATGCACTGGGCATATTTGTTATGTTTTGTTGTTTGTTTTTTGGAAATAAATATGATCTTGTCGTAATGTTGTGATTGTGGCTGAAGACTAAGTGTGGGGTAGTCTGCTTAACCCAACCTTAGTTGAAGCTAATTTTACTTAGATTAACATTGGGATTGTCTGTTTGGTTTGACAGGAACAATGGCAAGCAGGCAAGATAAAGGGAAGGGCGCATCAACATCAGGCGCCAGAAGGAAAAGAATTAGGTTGGGAACAGCAGTCCCAGCAGCGCCAGCGGTTCCACGCGGCCAACACCGGCAATACAGAACCAGATGGGTGACAGAGGAGGGAAAGAAATGGTACACAAAGCATAAGGAAAGCAAATACTTCCCCGAAGAACACATTGCTAGGGAACCATTGGCACAGGAATTTCCCCGGATTGTCCACAGGATTGAGGCAGCCGGTCTAAATTTTATTTTTGAAGAGCCCAAGGAGTGCAACCTACACATGATTCGGGAATTCTACGCCAATTGGAACCCGACACTTAGAAGTCACACCATCAAGATAAGGGGGCAGATAGTCACTTTTGAGCCCCACCACCTTAATGCCATCTTGGGGGTGCGGGACACAGACGCCCATGTGCTTCGGTAGCTGAATATCACTCCACCATATGCGGATATCAGACGCACTTTGTGTGGAACCAGGTCTACAGCAGGTTGGAGCAGGCATAAGGAAAGGGGCTACCATCAGACCTTGCCCTACTCACAGATGAACAGGGAAGCCAGGATATGGCTGAAGATTGTTTGTTCCTGCCTGATCCCAGGGGTGCATATGACAGATGTCACCCGGGATCGTGTATGCTTGGTATACGCCTTGATGAAAGGGCTAGAGATCAATGTGGGGGCGGTGATTATCTCCGCCATGAAGAGAGCCCGTTTGCATCAAGGGCACAGGTACGGGTTTGGTGGCTTACTGACCACGTTCCTGAGGGGCCTAGATGTTGAGGAGGAGGCCCTTGACTACATCCCGCAGATGGAGAGGCGGGCCTTAGATGTCACAAAAACTAAGGAAGCCGACACCACTCACGGGCCAGTTCTGACACTAGCCGAGCGACATGCTCGGGATGATCAGTACATGGCTCACATGTTTGGGATGTAGATACTTCAGCTACATATAGGCGGGAGGCCGGCAACAGAAGAGGAGCTGTGGCAAACTCGAGCTAGACTACCCTTTTGGCGAAAATGCCAGGGCTCTATGCCGAGTGGGGCCAGCCTATGTGGAGCCCACTGATGATGATGTCCCCACATATGAGGAGACACGTCGTGATGACTCCGATGTAGAGTCAGATGATGACGACGGGGGCGATTCAGACATGGGGGATGAGGCAGCGGCACCTGACGAAGAAGTGGAATACTTTGATTGATCAGGGAGTTTCACCACCTACTGTTTACTATGCTGAATTTTGTGAACACTGGGGACAGTGTTCGATTTAAGTGTGGGGTGGGAGTAGTTAGGTGTCGATTGCTGTTGTTATTTTTAATGCCTCTGTTTGTTGTTGTGCTTGGATAAACTTGTGACCCTGTGATTTTTGTGTATGTCTATATTGAAATTAAGGTGAAGCTGTTGTGCGCTGTTGAATGTTGTTAGTTGGTTTTGTACATATTTTTGTTTTATCGAAATGATCGATATTCTTTTTTAAAAAAAAAATTTCATGAATTTTTAAATTTTTGGGTTTCTCGACGTTTGTTTTCGGTTCTTTTACCGAGAATAGTCCCATTGAACCGAAGTCTTAGTTAGTAACCGTTCCCTATGATGGATGGATGACGACTGTATTAAGGGAAATGTAGTCGTTAGGAGTAGATTTTTTTTTTCATTTATTTTTAGTTTTTTTTTGTTGGTTTGTATCCCAAAACTTGTCGTTACTTTATGGTTGCTAAATTCTGGTTGCGTGTTGTACATGATATTTGAAATGCAAAAGTGATTCGTATGAAAGCATGCAACTTTGTAAATATATTGATATACCTAGGCCATAGAGTTCGATTCAGTGTGATTGAGGCTTAATGTTTGAATTCTTGTAATTAGCTGATTGAAGAGTCTGTGAATATGTCTTGAGTTGAGCATGTGAAATGAGCATATAGTGAGGTTTCGTTTCTTCCATGCTATTATGAAATGTCTAGAACTTGTCTGGTGTGTGTACAAAATGAAATGAAGGATGTGTATTGTAGGAAAGGATGTAGGCATTTCTTTGCTTTAGCCGAACGTTTTTTTCTTTCTTTCATTATCATACCCACCTCGAATGTATACCCTAGTTAGCCCATTGAGCCTTTAGCCTATTATTTTTCTTTTGTCAGAAAGGTGTAAACCGAGCTTAACCCCTTCTTTTCATTATCCGTGAATTTGATCCAAAACTCTAAAGCGCTCAAGAAAAAAAAGTAATTTTCCCAAAGTGTCAAGGAGTGAGAATGGTGAAAGAAAAGAAAAAGCAGAGCGATGAAAGGAAAGAAAAGGTCGAAGGTGCACTCATTATAACTTAAATATAATGAAGATGTATAAATAATCTTTGTTATTGAGTCAAGTGTGCTTAAAGATATGGGGTCAAAAATAAAGACAGACTTCAAGAATGGGAGGATGAAGGAAGAAACAATGCCATAAGGTTGATGGGATGTATTGAAAAAGCGCTTAAGGATGCTAGTTGTTATTATTGGTTAGCCTAGTATTTACTAGTTCCGGAGCTACATTACAACCCGTTAAGTCCTACGTGATCTTACATCACACGTCCTTATATTAGTGGAGTAATACACTAAAGGCAAGCCTATGGTTCATGACATGATGCATGTGAATTCTTTTGGGAGAGAGAGAGAAATTGTGTTTATATGCCCCTGCATGTAATGTTTTGAGTTCATATGATTAAAAAGGGAAAAACATTCTCGTGTTGTGAGGCACATGCTTGACGGGAGATTAAATTTCGTGTTGGATATCTTGGTCAGCTGATTTGCATGAGTTTGCCGATATCGAGAGTCGATTCTTGAGTCCAGGAGGTCTTAATGTGTTGAAGGTCATAGTATTGATAAAACTATGCATGTTTTCTTGATGATTTGCTGTATTAAATAATCGGTATAACCGTAGCTTGAATTGTCGAGCCAAAGTATCCAGGAGGGGGTGTCAAGTGCATGAGGTGTAAGATTATTGTTGGGTGACCAACAAGGATTTAAGTGTGGGGTAAGTGATCTTGGGCAAATTTATATGCCCAAGTGATACTCAAATGTGTCATTTTGCCTTGTTTATCTATCGATGTTTGTCATTTTCATGTGAATTGTAATAAAATGTGAATTTATACTAACCAACATGATTAGCGTTGTTTTGGAGGAAAAATATAAAGTTATGAAGCTAAGATGCATGTTGGGAGAAATCGGAATTGGACTCGGAAGCGGGCAAGGGAAAAAGCATAAGTAGAGCATGAATTAAGGGGCTCCGCGATGGAGTCGTGTCACGTTGCCATCGCGGATGCACTCTGCCTGGAGGGTGAAATTTCGCCTAATTCCAATGAAGGTGCGTGTTGGGGCCATGGCACGTTGTCTTAGCCCTGCGTTGCACGCCGTGCCACGTTGGGCCTAAATACCTGGACGTCGGGATTCCAGTAAGGGTCCGCGTTGGTGGCGTGTGACAGAGGCAGTGCTCCGCGATGCACTCCGTGACACGTTGCTTGTTATTCCGAAAAAAATTCCCACTAGTATAAATAGAACACTTAGGTTCATTTTTGATTATTTTGACTTGGTTGAGCAAGAACGTGGGTTACAGGCAGTTGAGGGGACGAAAATCTCAGGGTTTTTCTCTATCTCCTTCTTCTTTATTTCAATTGCTTGTATGATTAACACTCATTTAACAATGTTTAATCCACAAATGAGTGGCTAAATCGTCTTCTTGCTGAGGTTAAGAACAATTGTATTGAAATGTAATTATTGATAAATTGGTTTTTCATCTTTTCTTCCATGGTTGTTCTATTGATTCTTGTTCTTACTGCATTAATGTGTGGCCAACGTTAATGTATATCTAAAAAGTTCGGTTTCACTCGAGAGAGAAAGAAATTGGAAAGTTGTGAATTAATAGGATATGATATTTTCTTAGTTTGGGAAAATTGAGAATTCATTTACCTTCAGGATAGAGATATACCTGAAAGTCGTATTAGTCAATTAAGGAATCGGGTTTGTATGGCTAGAACATGAATTTCTTTTTATCACAGAAATGTAGGTGGAAGGTTCATGCTTCTTAAGTTAGGTTAAATACGAGAGTTTTAATCCATAGGCAATAATTCTTGACTAGCAACTGGAGGAAAGATAAATCAAATTGTATCGATAATTTATTTCTCTACATGTTCATTCAACCTCAGCATGCTTATACTTATAGTTCAGACTCAATTTGTATATTCGTTTTAGACTTAGAATAAAATTAGGAATCAAACTATCAACATCTCTTCTTCACACTGTTGTCTGCATTTTAGAGTTAAAGTTCATTAACACTTGAGTAGATTGTTACTTTAGTCCAGTCCCTGTGGGATCGATACTTGGCTTACTTGAGCCACTTTACTACTTGTTTGACCACGTGCACTTGCGTGTAGCTATATACCCAAAAAGCACCGAACACTATGCAGGCCACATGTTTAGTATTCATCATTTCTGTGTTGTACGTGTTAAGTTGGTCTAGTATAAGCCATATCTGCTCCATTTATGATTTTGTTTAAGATTTATTAATTTTACCCCGGGTGGTACACCAGCTGGAGGTATTGTTATTTTACCCTGGTGTAGTGCACCGGCTGGAGGCATTTTTATATTTACCCTGGTGTGGTACACTGGCTGGACGAATTGCATATAGATTTTATGATTGGATGGCTACAGGCATTTCAGTTATAGTCTTTATTGTGCATTAGATGATTACATTTACACTTTAATAATGAGTTATTGTCAGGTTTCTGTTTTCAGGATTTCAGGTTGTTACTATTCCTTATTTCTGGCCCAGTTATCATTTTTATCTTACATGTTTACAGTTTTCAGCCTTAAATACCAGTACATTTTATTTGCACTGATGTCCCTTCATCTTGGGACCCTTCCTGCAATCGTTCTGCAGGTACAGGCCAAGGCTCAGATCATCAGACACAGTAGGAGCCAGATTTCAGCAGAATATGGTATGCTCCTCTCTTCTAGGAGCCATGTCCTAGTTTTGACTATTTTGAGTTTTGTGTACAGCATGGGTAGGCCGGGGCCCTATCTCGTGCATTTCAGTTTGTTTACTCTGTAGAGGATGATGTGGACTAGTTGGTATAGTAGTGTCGATTGTTTAGTCGTATTGGTTTTTCATTGCTCTACTTAGCTTTATTGTAGCCTTGTCAGCTTTCCAGGTTGCATATTTATAATTTTCAAGGCATTATGGGTCCAGTATTTATCTTGGTTGGTTGTGACAGGTGACTTGGTGAGCCTTAGTGTTACATCTATATAAGCTATATAGCCGGCTTCTCGATCAAATATGAATCGAGTGCTAGTTGCGCCCTACCCCAATTTTGGGGCGTGACACTATGTTCGGGTCGTGCCAACATCAGTGCAATAAAGGTATAGTCCCGAGGAGCTGACGTCACAAAATCGAGACATAAGGCTTCAAGCTACTCTGGGACTTTATGATCAGATTCCAAAAGGAAAAATATAGTTTCTTTCAATACTAGATTATTGGGCGGTCGAAGAATTCATAAAAGGCCTAAATCTGGATAGTTCAGTTGCGTCATTGAAGCTGAAGAAAAGTCTAACAAAGTTTGAGATGCAATTTGGGCTGATATAAGGATGGAGGACGATTAATGCCAGTCCTACAGTGTGGTAAGATTTAACACCCCAGAACTTCCTAAGACTAGCCTTTAGATTTAAAACTTGATCCTATAGAGAACTGAGAAAAAGATCTTAGTCGAGTCACAGTACAACTCATAGAATTAAGGTACTAATCGTACCTAGACTCCTAACTGGAGGACGGAGAACAGCAGTGAATGAGGTTGGAGAAACCACAACTTTATGTTACGAATCGCATTATCCTGGTATGGATTGCACTAACTAGTCATGTAAAAGTTAAGAGAAATGGTAAGGAAAATCCCAAGTAACCACGAGTCATGGTACGACTCATGATACGACCCATTGGATGAGTCGTGAATGAGATCAGAGGAAGAGTCAAAAGTAATCTACGAACCATAGCAAGACTTGTGAGATGTCGTTATGGGCCGTAGTAAGCATCCCTAGAAAAGTTCATAGAACTGGGTTAAAGAAGAGTTACTAACCACAAGAGGTGGTATGGATCTCAAGACCTTGGTATGACTTGTAAGTTGAGTCGCACTATCTGACAGGCAGAAATTCTATTAAATATTTCAAGGGCATTTTTGTAAAACCCTATCGTCCTAACTCCTAAACCACATTGTATTAGGATTATTTTGGAGAGATTTTAGAGGATTAGTCGACCCACAACCTCATTTTTTCCATGACCATTTAGAAAATCACAAAGAACTCAGACAGTTCTCCCAGCGAAGGACTAGGGCTTCCATTTTTCTCAAGCTTTCCCGAAAGTTTCTTAAGGGAATTTCTACTTCAAGTATGTGGGATTTCAACAAGGGAATTTCTCTTCCCTTGCGCCTTAAAACTCTTACAGAAAATTTATCAGTTCTATCATTGAAGAATTAAAAACTGGGGTTGTTCTTCAATTAGATTATGAAATTTCTTCTTGTTATAATTCTTTTGATTCTTGAAGACTTTTACCATCTATAATTCATATCAATATCCCTTTCCATGAGTATGTGTTTTAGACGCAATCCTCAAATGTGATTTGAATGGATCTTGCATAATTGAAAGTCCAGATATGAATGTCGCTTGATCCTAATAGTTCCTTTTTGCAATGATAGTATAGATATGTGATCAGAAGTTAACCTATGGCTTATTTAGTCAGTACTTAGCATTCTCAGTTACTTACAAAAATGTCAGCTGGTCAGTTTGACTATAGTCAGTCTTTTGAGGAGTTTAGTAAAACACCATAGTCTCAGTATCAGTCATCAAATTGTTCTTTAGACAATTACGACGCTTTCAGATAAAGCAGCTCTGACAAGTCTTAGAACACCTATATTTCAGTTATCAAGTCCTCTAGACTCTTGTAACGCTTCTAGATAAGTGGTGCTGACTTGAGTCTTAGGATATCAGGTTCGAACAATCAGCTTAGCAGACAAAGTTAGGATTTTCAGTAGGAGTAGGACTTAGCACCGAGCGGGCCAGGGTTCAGCGCACCCAGGTTCCCAGAGCTATGTTGCCACCATAGATCATTATCCTGAATAAGCCTCAGACAATGATCATCTATCTCAGCTACTATACCCTAGCAAGGTATAGTGGGCCTTCTCCGATGGGGGTATACGTCGGACTTCACGTCTAGCTCACGTGGTTACATGTCAGTTATAGTTTCTCCCACAACTTAGTATAGTACAACTCAGTCAAGTGCAATCTCAGTCTCTAGTTCAGTTTAGTACTCTAGGACTCAAACATGTTTATGATCTTTAGTTAATTATCTAGTACTTACAGTTTTAGTAGCTTTTTAGATGCCTTTAATGTCTAAAATTCTAGTATGGTCATTGCAGGTTCAGTTAGTATAGTTTACAACTTTCAGTATCTTTACGTTTATTTCATATTTCACTTATTCAGTACATTCCAAGTACTGATGCATACTCTCTATGTTGTATCCTCTTATGATACAGGTGTAGATTCTCAATCTCAACATCATCAGTAGTTCTTCTTCGGTGAAATCCAACAGAGATCAGTGGTGAGTCCTCATTTGCCGAGGGCCGGAGTTTCATTTCCGTTGTTCTATTTTGTTATTTATATTCATTCTTTAGAGTTTGCTGGGGCTTATCCCAGCAACTCATCAGTTCTTAGATGACTTTCAAGCAGAGTCATAGTTCAACTTGGTTTGCAATAGTTGTATATAGATATTTCAGTATTCTATCAGATGTTTGTTACTTAATGTATTTTAACCAATTAAGTTTTCAAAGTTTTCGCTGGTAGATTTCATACAGTATTCATAATTCTAGTAGTATGTCATGCCATGAGTTAGCTTTGGGTCACTTGTGTTCCTAAACACCGTGTCGCGTCTAGGGTATAGACTCAGGTTGTGACAAACTTGGTATTAGAGCATTAGGTTCAGAGTGTCCTAGAATGTCTAAAACCCACACCAAGTAGAGTCCTTTTCATGGGTGTGAAGCGCACCACACTTGTGAGGAGGAGGCTAAGAGGCATTTTTAGGAAAATTCCCTTTATTCATAAATCTTATCGTGCGTAGGGTTTTAGGCTCTAATACACCCTCCCAACTCATGCTCTACCCTTTTAGATAATGATGCCTCCTAGAAGAGGAAATGGAAGGAGGACCAGTAATGCTAACCGGCCAACCCCACCAGCTCCCACAGCTTTTCAGGAAAACTAAGTGTCCCACGCGGAATTCCGAGACAACATTCAGATGCTAGCATAGGCGATGACTAATTAGATTAACCAGAAGGTCATGGTTCTAGTAAATAAAAATGGGTTTGCAGTTGCGACCAGGGTCAAGGACTTCACGTGGATGAATCCTCCAGCTTTCTACGGGTCTAAGGTAGAAGAGGACCCCCAGGTGTTCATGGATGTGATACATAAATCACCCAAATCATGGGTGTCACCGCTACAGAGAGTATTGATCTGGCTGCCTACCAGTTGAAAGGGGCAGCCTAAATTTGGTACAAGTAGTGGAAGGAGGGAAGAAAGAATGGAGTAGGTCTGGTTGAATGGAATGAATTAGTTACAACATTACTAGACAGGTTCTTTCCTCGGGAATTAAGGGAAACCAAGGCGACTGAGTTCATGAACTTGAGACAGAACAACATAACAGTAGAAGGAGTATGCACTGAAATTCACTCAGCTATCGAGATATGCTCCAGAAATGATTGTGGCGTCGAGGGCTCGCATTCTCAAGTTTGTTAACAAGGTCTCAGATTTGGTACTTAAATAATGCAATACTGGTATACTCTTCAAGTATATAAACCTCTCCGGTATCATTATTCATGCCTAGTAGATATAGGCAGAAAATCTGAAGGACATTGATAAGGAGAAAAAAGGGACCAGAACCGGTCAATTTGAGTACTCCCAACAGAGGTCAGGTGGTGGTAATCGCCCCCAGCAGCAGTAGAGGCCTCAGCACCTTCCTCAGCTTGCACTCTATCCTCCAGGCCCCACAAGGATAAGAGGGGTGGGACGTAAGTCCCCCAATCTCAAAGCTATGTCTCCAATAGCAGCATTTTTCTAGCATATCCTATGTGTAGTAAGAATCACCCTAGGGAGTGTTATCTAGGCAAAAAGGGTTGTTTTGTTTGTGTCCAGCTGGGTCAGAGGTTGAGAGAGTGCCCGTTAGCAGGACGGGGAAAGGCCCAGTCTTCGATGTTAGCAGCCCCAACAGGACGCCCAGCTCAATAGGGCACTGCATTACGAACGAGTGGTAGTCATCCAAAACTATTTCTGCTCTCTGTCTTTCAAGCAGGATCAGGAGAATTCACCGGATCTGGTTATGGTTTTGTTGCGCCTTTTCCACATTGATGTATATACTTTACTAGGTCTAGGAACCACACTTTTCTTCGTGACTCCTTACATTGCAGTTCAATTTGATATTAGTCCATAAATTCTCTCTGAACCATTTTCAGACTCTATCTCAATTGGTGAATCAAATAGACCAAGTCGGGTATACAGATGTCCAGTATCGCTATTGAGTAAAGTCACTTCAGTTGATCTAGTAGAGCTAGAAATGGTCGACTTCAACCTTATCCTTGGCATAGACTGGTTGCATTCTTATTATGCTTCAGTTGACTGCAGAACTAGGGTTATCAAGTTTCAATTTCCTAATGAACCAGTCTTAGAGTGGAAGGGTAGTACTTCAGCGCCTAAGGGTCGTTTCATTTTGTACCTTAAGGCTAGGAAATGATTTCCAAAGCATACATCTACCACATGGTTAGGGTCAAAGATTCTAGTTCCAAGACCCTAACACTCTAGTCAGTTCCGATAGTGAATGACTTTCTGATGTGTTCCCCGAAGACCTTCCAGAAGTCCCTCCCGAATGGGAAATAGACTTCGGGATAGACCTTCTTTCGAATGCCCGGCCCATCTCTATTCCTCCTTATAGAATGGCTCCAACTGAACTTAAAGAGTTGAAGAAACAGCTGAAAGACCTTCTAGATAAGGGCTTCATTAGGCCTAGTATCTCTCTATGGGGTGCCCCAGTACTATTCATGCGAAAGAAAGATGGTACCCTCAGAATGTGCATCGACTACCATCAACTGAACAAAGTCACGGTTAAGAACAGGTATCCTCTACACAGGATTGACGACTTGTTCGATCAGCTTCAAAGAGCTAGTTTTTTCTCCAAGATAGATCTCAGATCAGGATATCACTAGGTCAGGGTCAGAGAATGTGGCATCCTGAAAATAGCTTTCAAAACTAGTTATGGTCACTATGAATTTGTAGTTATGTCTTTTGGACTAACCAATGCTCCTGCAGCTTTTATAGATCTGATGAGCAGGGTATTCAAGTCATACCTGGACATTTTCGTCATTGTCTTTATAGATGACATCCTAGTTTATTCCAAAACAGAGGAGGAACATGCGGGCCATCTGAGAATAGTTTTACAAACTCTTAGGGACCATTAGTTATTCGCCAAATACAACAAGGGTATATTTTGGCTAAAATTAGTTGACTTCCTCGGACACGTGGTCTTCAGAGAGGTTATTTAGGCGGATCCTCAAAAGATAACAGTAGTAAGGACTGCCAAGACCTACCTCTCCGACAGACATCAGGAGTTTCCTGGGTCTAGCCGACTATGACAAATGGTTTGTTGAAGGATTTTTCTCCATTTCTTCCCCTTTGATAAAATTGACTCGGAAGAAGGGGAAGTTTTAGTGGTCTGATGAATGTGAGAAGAGTTTTCAGGAGTTGAAGACTCGACTCACTATAACCCTAGTTCTAACTCTGTCAGAAGGTTCAGACGGGTTCGTGATCTACTGTCATGCCTCCAGAGTTGGCCTTGGTTGCATTTTGATGCAACATGGTAAAGTCAGAGCTTATGCTTTCGGACAGCTCAAGGTCCATGAAAAGAACTATTCGACTCACGATCTTGAATTGGTGGCAATAGTGTTTGCTTTAAAATTTGGAGACATTATCTCTATGGGGTTCATCTGTATGTCTTCACAGATCCTAAAAGTCTGCAGTACATGTTCAGTTAGAAGGATTTGAATCTTCATCAGAGAAGATGGCTGGAATTATTGAAGGATTATGAAATAAGTCTACTGTATCACCCAGGCAAGGCTAATGTAGTGGTTGATGCCCTCATCAGGATGTCTATGGGGAGTGTTGCGCATATTGAAGAAGGTAAAAAGGAGCTGGAAAAGGATATTCACAGATTGGCTCAATTAAAGGTATGCTTAATTAATTCATCTTATGGAGGGGTAGTAGTCTAGAGTGGGTCAGAATCCTCACTTGTGGTAGAGGTTAAGTCAAAGTAGGATGAAGACCCCATTTTACTCAAGCTGAAGGAAGCAGTTCTGAGAAAAGAAATGGAAGCATTCTCCAAAAGGGGAGATGGTGTACTCTGTTACCAGAGCAGATTGTGTGTTCCAGTGGTAGACGATTTGAGACAAAGGATATTAATGGAAGCTCAAAACACCCAGTACTCTATACACCCAAGTGTCACCAAGATATATCGTGATCTTTGGAAAATCTACTGGTGCAATGGCATGAAGAAGGATATTGCCGAATTTGTGGCTAAGTGTCCAAACTGCCAACAGGTCAAAGTTGAACACCAGAGATCTAGGGGTATGACTCAAGATATCAGTATTCCTACTTGGAAGTAGGAAGTAGTGAATATAGACTTCATCACAGGTTTACCTCGCACTCACCGATATCATGACTCAATTTAGGTGGTCGTGGATCGGATGCCAAGTCATCACATTTCTTGTCGGTTAAGACCACAGATTCAGCAAAGGAATATGCTAGGGTTTACATCCGAGAGTTAGTTAGACTACATGGAGTTCCCTTATCTATCATCTCAAATAGGGGTACTCAGTTCACCTTTCACTTCTGGAAGTCATTCCAAAAAGGGCTCGGCCCACAGATAGATGGCCAGGCTGAGCAGACTATTCATATTTTAGAATATATGTTGAGGGCGTGCATGATCTATTTCAAGGGTAGCTGGGATGGTCACCTACCTTTCATCGAGTTTGCATACAACAACAGCTACCATTCTAGTATCAGATGGCCCTGTTCGAGGCATTATATGGTAGGAGGTGCAGGTCTCCTATAGGGTGATTTGATGTTGGTTAAAGCTACCTTGATAGGTCCGAATTAAGTCCATGAGGCCATGCAGAAGGTGCAAATTATCAGAGAAAGGTTGAGAACAGCTCAAAGACGACAGAAATCATATGTGGATGTAAGGAGAAGGGAGTTAGAGTTTGTTGTTGATGATTGGGTATACCTGAAAATATCTCCTATAAAAGGGGTGATGAGATTCGGGAAGAAAGAATAGCTTAGTCCCAAATATATCAGTCCTTACAGAATCCTGAGATGCATTGGCAGTGTGGCTTATAAGCTGGAGTAGCCAGCGAAGTTAGCATTGATGCACCCAGTCTTCCATGTGTCTATGTTAAAGAAATGCATCGGTGACCCGACCTTAGTAGTGCCTCGAGAGAGTGTAGGTGTAAAAAATAGTCTCTCTTACAAAGAAGTTCCAGTTCAGATCCTAGACCATCAGGTTCGTAAGTTAAGAAATAAGGAGGTCGCTTCAATAAAGGTTTTGTGGAGGAACCAGCTAGTTGAGGGAGCCACATGGGAAGCAGAAGTAGACATGATGGATTAATACCCTCATTTATTCCCTTTTAGTTCAGCTTCAGCATCAAGTACTAAATATCTCCTCAGTACCCTATTCGGTTCTGTACATATCAGCTATATCCATGTTTTAATGAGCACCCTAGTTGCATAAAGTCAGTTAGTATGTCTATCTCAGTTTCAGTGATGTGTCCCAGTCTGGAGTCAATTACTCCGTCAGTTTCCAGCTATAGTTATTTAGTTCTGGGCTTTCAGACCCATTCCCAGTCTTCCGGGATGCTTATCCTACATTCGAGGATGAATGTTCCCAAGGGAGAGATATTGTAACACCCCAGAACTTCCTAAGACTAGCCTTTAGATTTAAAATTTGATCCTACAGAGAATTGGGAAAAAATATCTATGTATTAGTCATAGTACGAGTCGTAGAATCGAGGTATGGATCGTATCTAGAGTCATAATTGAAGGATGGAGAAGAACAGTGAATGAAGTTAGAGAAACTACAACTTCATGTTACGAATTGTATTATCGTAGTACAGATCATACTAATTAGTAGTGGAAAAGTTCAGAGAAACGGTAATGGAAATCCTAGGTAACCACAACTCGTGTATGACTCATGGTACGGTGGTATGACTCGATGGATGAGTCGTGAGGGAGATCAGAGTAAGACTCAAAAGTAAGCTACGAACCATAGCAAGAGTCGTGGAATGTTGGTACGGGCTATAGTAAGCATCCATGGGAAACTTCAAAGAAATGGATTGAAGCAGAGTCCCTAACCACGAGAGGTTGTACAGATTTTAGGACCTTGGTATGACTCGTACGTACCACCTGACAGGTAGAAATTCAATTAAATGTTTTAGGGGAATTTTTGTAAAACCCTATCTTCCTAACTCCTAAACCAAAATCGTATTAGGATTATTTAGGAGGGATTTTAGAGGATTAGTCAACCCTCTCCCTCATTCTTTTCATAACCATTTAGAAAATCACAAAGAACTCAAACAGTTCTCCCATAGTAGGACTAGTGCTTCCATTTTTCTTAAGCTTTCCAGGTAGTTTCTTAAGGGAATTTTTACTCTAGGTATGTGGAATTTCAACAAGGGAATTGCTCTTCCCTTGTGCCTCAAAACTCTTACAGAAACTTTATCAGTTCTATCGTTGAAGAATTAAAACTAGGGTTGTTCTTTAGTTAGATTATGAAATTTCTTCTTATTATAATTCTTGTGTTTCTTAAAGACTTCTACCAGCTATAATTCATATTGATATCCCTTTCCATGAATATGTGTTTTAGCCCTAATCCTTAAATGTGATTTGAATGAATCTTGCATAATTGAAAGTCCAGATATGAATGTTGCTTGATCCTGATAACTCCTTTTTAAATCGCCATGATAGTATAGATATGTGATCAGAAGTTAGCTTATGGCCTATTCAGTCAGTACTTAGCATTCTCAGTGTCTTATAGAAATGTCATCTTATCAGTTTGATTATAGTCAATCTTTTGATGAGTTTAGTAAAACTCCGTAGTCTCAGTATCAATCATCAGATTGTTCTTTAGACGGTGATGCTTTCAAATATAGAAGCACTGACAAGTCTTAGAACACCTATATTTTAGTTATCAGGTCCTCTAGACTCTGAAAATGCTTCCAGCTAAGTGGTCCTGACTTGAGTATAAGGACATCAGGTTTGAGCTATCAGCTTTGCAGACAAAGTTAGGATTTCCAGTGGGAGTAGGAGTTAGCACCGAGTGGGCCGGGTATCAGCGCACCCAGGTTTCCAGAACTACGTTGCCACTGTAGATCATTAGCCTGAACAGGCCTTAGAGAGTGATCACCCAGCTCAGCTGCTATACCCTGGCAAGGTATAGTGGGCCTTCTCCAGTGGGGGGTATACATCGAACTCCAAGTCTAGCACACATGGTTACATGTCAGTTATAGTTTCTCCCACAGCTTAGTATAGTACAACTCATTCCAATGCAGTCTCAGTCTGAAGTTCAATTCGGTACTCCAGGACCCACACATGTTTATGATCTTCAGTTAATTATATAGTACTTATAGTGTTAGTAGCTTTTCAGATGCCTTCAGTGTTTGAAATTCCAGTATACTCATTGTGTGTTCTATTAGTACAATTTACAGCTTTCAGTATCTTTACGCTTATTTCATATCTCACTTACTTAGTACATTCCAAGTACTAATGCATACTCTCCATGATATCTTCTTATGATACAAGCGCAGGTTCTCAGTCTCAGCATCGTCAGTAGTTCTTCTCCAGCGAAATCCAGCAGAGATTAGTAAGGAGTCCTCGGCCGGAGTTTCATTTCCAGTTGTTCTATTTTGTTATTTTAGTTCATATTTTAGAGTTAGCTAGGGCTTGTCCTAGCAACTCATCAGTTCTTAGATGGCTTTCAAATAGAGTCATAGTTCAGCTTGTTTTGCAAGAGTTATATGTAGATATTTCAGTATTCTATCAGATTTTTTGTTACTTAAAGTATTTTAACCAGTTACGTTTTCAAAGTTTCCACTGGTAGATTTCATACAGTATTTAGAATTTCAGTAGTACGTTATTCCATGGGTTAGCTTGGGGTCACTAGTGTTCTTAAGCACCGTACCGCATCCAGGGTGTAGACTCGAGCCGTAACATAACCAGGGGTGGGAATCGAATCTAAGGTCCAGTAGCAATCATTTCTCACCTTATATATCTAGCGAAAGGGTAAGCTCAAGCCAACGTTGGAGGAACTCCTAATATATGAAAAAATTTGGATTTGATAGACATAGCAAGAAGGATCAAAACCATAAGGAGATGCAACTAAGAAAGTAGTCTGGTCCCCTAAATCGATCTATGTTGTGGTTGAATTCTTAAAGTTTTTGAAACATGGTTTCACTATCAGTCTAGTACAACTGGTCTCATCCATTAGAAATACAAAGGAGCCCTATTTACCGATATCTATAAGATAGGATCCCAAATCTAGGAACCAAGGCTTATGGTGCGAGTTTCATGGGACCCATGGGAACAACACTAGGGATTGCAGACATCTCCAAGAGAGGTGCCCATACTCCTTAAAAATAGTCACTTAAAAGAGTTTTAATGTGAAAGGGAAAGAATGAACTATGGAAAGGAGAATAAGAACACTAATGCCAAGCCCGCTCCCCTGACATATGATCAACATGATGATTATAGGAGGTGAATTTAGATGGATAACCCAAATGACATCTGAAAAAACCAAAATGCTAGTGGACTGCAGAAAGAGGGGGCCAGAGGTTTCGGACCCAAGGCTAATATCATTCAACAACAAAGACTTGAACATATTAGAATTCCCACACAACAGTGAATTTGTAGTCTCTTTTAATATTAATAATGTCTTAGTTAAATGTGTGCTAACTAATCTAGGTAGCTCAACCGATATTTTCTACATGCGAGTCCTCGGACAAATGAAGCTAGTCGATAAGGTAATCGTAATGATGGAGCTCTTGGTCAATTTTAACATGTCTAGTGAAATGACCTAATAGGAGTTAATGTTGCCACAAAGACGTAAGTTGTGATCATGCATACCTGATTTGATGTAATGGATGGAGAGATGGGGTACAATTTCATTCTTAAAAGATCATGGATCCACACGAAGGGAGCAGTGCCTTCTACTTTTCATCAGTTGATAACGTTTCCAACTTCGAAAGGGGTCAAACAGATCAAAGGGGATTTACATACAACAGAGGAGATGTTTTCAGTTACCTTAGCTGAAGTATAGTCCAAAACTGATCAAGATAAGATCAAATAGAAGTCATAGAAGCCGGATCCAGGCCCAAACAATAGTAAAAAAGATGAGCTCCGGGATCTACATAGCCCAAACTAGGACCATAATCAAGTGTCGAGATATTTTCAGGTTTCAGGCGATAGCGACGTGACCAAATTCACATCTAAGGAGCTCAAGAAAGTGATCTTGTTCATTGATATCTTAAAAAGAAATGTATCTCTATAAAGGGTTAAGCCCGGAGATTAGAGCAAAATTATTAAATTCTTAAAAGCTAATACAGATTGTTTTTCTTTGCCTCATCTAGATATTACAATTATTTCACTAGAAGTAGCAACTCACCAGTTGCAGGTGGATCCAAGGTTTCCTCCTATAAGGCAAAACAAATGAACCATGCCTAATTACAAGAGCAAGTTTGGTAAAGAGGAGGTTAGCAAACTACTTAATATTGGCTCCATTTGGGAGGTAAGTTACCCATAATAGCTGGCCAATGTAGTATTAGTTCCAAAAAGGTTCAACAAGTTCATAATGTGTTGACTTGAAGAACTTGAACAAATTTTTCCCAAAGGATTCATTACTGGTACCAAACATTGATCAAAGGATTTATGCTACAGCAGGACATGAGATAATGAGTTTTCTTGATAAGTACTTCGAAAGCAACCAAATATAAATAGATGTAGAGGATCGAGAGAACATTTCTTTTATCACTAATGTTGGCATATATTGTTATAATGTAATGCCTTTTGAATTGAAGAATGTAGTTTCCACATATCAAAGACTCGTGAATGAAATGTTTGAGAAAATTATTAAAGTCATGAAAGTTTAATTGAAGATATATTTGTAAATTCGTTTAATGCAGGGGATCACTTGAAACATTTTAAAGAAACCTTCAACATCCTGAGGAAGTACAATATGAAGCTCAACCCAAAAAAATATTCCTTAAGCATCAGTTTTGGCAAGTTCCTCATTTTTCTCATGTCAAACAAATTCATTAAGATAAACATGGAGAAGATAAAGGCCATTGAATAAATTTTGGGCATGGTTAATAGCGCGAAGGTAGTACAAAGGTTCACTAATCGCGTAATGATTCTTAGTAGGTTCATCTTGAGATCATTATAGAAATGTCATCATTTCATCTCTTACTAAAGAAGAAGAATTAGTTTGAGAACTGATTCTAAACATAGGCTACAAGAGTTAAAAGCATATTTTACTAGCCCTTCTTTATTGATAAAGACACTCGAGGTGAACAATTGCTTCTTTACCTAGAAGTAGCAGAAGTCATGGTAAGTGGTGTTTTATCCAGATAAGAGAAAGGTATGCAATGTCCAGTTCATTATGCTTGCAAGATTATGGTGAGTACAGAGCGTCGGTACTCGCATTTGAAAAAATTGGCCTTAGCCCTTGTAATGGCTTTTTGTAAACTAAGGCTTTATTTCCAAACCATCCAATAGTTGTTGTGGCGATGTATCATTTGTGAAACGTCCTTCACAAGCCCAAACTATCGAAAAGGATGACAAAGTGCATGGTGGAGTTAAGCGAGTACAATATCGAATATCGACCTTGAACCGCCATAATCCCAAGTCTTATATGACTTTGTGGTTGACTTTAGTCCTAAAATATTTCACCAGCTGAGAAGGAGAGCATTATGGTCTCTAGAGGCTCATATGGAATGTGGAATTTTTTCACGGATGGAGAATCTAATCTAAAAGAAACCGGACTCAGCATAGTATTGATTTCCCAAACAAGGGAAAGCTCAGACAAACCATCAGTTATGTATCCCACACAAACAATGACGACGGGTATGAGGCCATTCTTGCAGGTGTTGAATTAGCTCAAGGAATAAAATTTGATACCTTTGAAGTTAAGTGTGAATTCTTAACTTGTGATGAAACAGATACGAGGGGACTACAAGGCAAAAGATGAGAGTATGCCAAAGTACTTGAGAAAGGACCAGAAAATACTCTCGCATTTCGAAGAATGAAGGTAATTCAGATACCTAGAGAGGAAAACATGGAAGCAAATGCTCTAGCTAATCTTGGGTCATTAACTAAACCAGATAACCACATGTGTCACTTCTGTAGTAATGCTATTGTATTCAGCATTGGGAGATCCCGACACAGAGAGGTTAATTCGGTGAGCTTGGTTTAGGATTGGCAAAAAGGTAATTTTGTTAAGTATTTGAAAGATGGGGTATCACCGGCTGATTTAAAAGCATGGTGTACACTAAGAAAAAGGGCTATAAGATATTGCCTTATGGACAAAAATCTATATAGAAGATCTCTCTCGATCCTGTTAGCAAGATTCTTGGGTCTGGTTAAAGTCAATTATGTTCTAAGAGAGGTCCATGAGGTTATCTACAGCAATTAACGGGACTGAATCTTTAGTGCTGAACTAATCAGAGTCGGATATTATTGGCTCCAAATGGAACTTGATTCCAAGGCATTCACTAAAAATGTGACAAGTGTCAAAGTGATACTCCTAAATTACACCTCTCATGAAGTATAAAGCGGTCGTTGTTCAAATATAGAATTCAACAAGGTTGGGGTCGAATACCACAGGTAATAGGCGAGAAACAATTGTTAATAGTGAGTATTCAACTGGTAATCAATATTTCTAAGGGGAATTTTTCATAAAGAGAAGTAATTTAAGCTACGATGTTGGGAATTTGTTAAGTGTATTTAATATCTGAGAATAAACTAGGACTATATTCCCCATGATTTATAAATGTAGTAGGTTTATTTTATTAGCGATCTATCTCAGTGAATTTCATACAAAACTAACAATTAATTTCATGTAATGTCTGTCAACCTACATAGATGAATATCACTCTAAATCCTCTCGAACTTTAGGTGTTTATATTGTGCCCTCGTCATTAGTCTTGGACAGACTATCCTCAGTTAGAGCTCAAATCAATTAGATAAGGGTTGGTAGCCTTTTTCATTGTTATTATCTTTTCCTAACTTCAACCTCTTTGGTCAAGTAAGTTGATGATACGGGAAATATTTAACATTTGCAACTGTTAAAACCAAATTAAAATGAAGATAATAACAATACAATCATGTTCACCGTTCAAGAATCACTATTTTATTTTCTACGTTCATTAATCTATCATGGTTCCCACAATCCTAGATATATATTTTAGCTACTCATGCTTATGAAATTATTCGATAACTCAATAATAATCATTCAACAACCACAAAAAATAAATAATACAGAGAAGAACAGATAAAATCAAAATTCTCAAGCCTCCACGGTGGATCCTAGCTCTTCCCTCCATAAAAATTTTGTTCCAAAATATTTTTAAGGATTATTTATACAAGTAGAAAAAATCTCAGATGAAATAAATGAAGTCCAAAATGAATTGGAAAATAATTTCAGCCGGCAAACTTTTGCCTCGCGTTGCGCGGACCAAAGCGCAGGAAAGCCTCCGCGACGGAGACTCAATTGCGATGTTAACCTACTGCTGCTACGCATTAATTGTTGCTCGCAGTTGCTGCTTCAGGTAAGTATTTCCTTCCTTTTCTTTAATATTTTTAATAAATATTATTATTATAATAATTTTCTTTGATTAACCTGCCTTCTTAATTTCTTTTTATGGTTTTTCATTTCTAATCCATTTTTGCTTTAAATTTATTTATTTTCATCATACTTTATTTCTACACAATAAAATATAATATTTAATATAGAGCAATATAATTAATACTTAAAAGATAATTAAAATTACTAAATTGTGAGGAAAATAATGGCTAAATATATGTATTTTTACCCGAACATCACCACTCCACACTTAGACTTTTGTTCGTCCTCGAGCAAACGTTAAACCTCATAATAAGTCAGGCCTAGAAACATAAATACTTGGTTGATATAAACAATTTGACCATTTAATAATTCACAATATCAAGTGCACTTTTCTCTCATCATGCAAGATATACAAAACAAGAAACATCTAACCTCCTAACCTCATAGATGGACTCTAGTTTTTGAATTTAAGCTCACTCATCTACTTTTTCAAAGAAAGCTAACCATATGATCTATCTATAATGAAGCAAGAACCCTCAGAAGAATAAATAGTCCATACACTCAAATCAAAGAAGCAAATGTAATTTAACGACTTAGCATCAAAGTTCAACTCTTGTACTCACAAAATAATTCACATATATGCACAAAGTGTTATAGGCTTGCATTATGTACATCTCCTCTAACTAAATGTGTTTGAATAAAATCAAATAGGACTTTAATGGGTTATAATGTTGGCTAAAGGACGGGTAGGAAAATTATATAATAGTGACTCACACTTTCTTAAGCACTCTGCAATTTTTAGACTTCATTACCCATTATTTTCTTCACATTATTTTTAGCCCTCTCTTCATCAATTATTTTCACAAGTAATTCTCATCATCAAGAAAGTATGTGTATATATATATATATATATATTCTTTCCCATTTTTTCAAGCATTTTTATTTATTTATTTTCTCTTTTTATGTCACATTCTTTCTTCGAGGGCTTTTTCATCACAACTAATTTTCATTTGTCACCATTTACACTTGACCATCCCTTTTCTTCAGATTTAATAATTTCATCAAAGCCTATGCTACAATGCTCAAGGAAGCAGGATGCAAAAAGTAGGGATTCAATAAAAAGGATCAAGGTAAATATTCGGCTAACAAATGAAAGGTTGCAGGCTCAAAGGGCAAACTAGTGGTGATAATATCTGAACAGGCTAAATTTCTCAAGACATATCAAAGAAATCTTATTATCATCTTTTATACAAGCAACACTTACTATTTTGCTTCAATAACAAGAAGGGGAAGTTCTAGACAAAGATGCAAAATATGTAATATATGCAAGAAATCCTCACCTCACATGGCACAAGTCTCAATCAAAACATATCAATATGCTCAAGACTGATAAGGTCATAGAAAACTGCAAAAGTATAAAAATCTATATACAAAGTCACAATCCTGAGCCTAGGTGTCAAAAAAATTATTGTCTTATTTTAATTACCAAACACTCACAAGAAAGCACAACTCAAGCTCAAGCCTAAATTGCTAGTATCAAATAAGTCAAAAATGGTCTTTTCTTTTCTCCCCCTATTATCCCAAAAAATATCTAACAATTTAATTTCCTCAATATGGTCATCATCCATCCATGTTACAAAAGCCTCTCTTACTATGACTAAAAAAATTTAAAAGCTACTCCTAAAAAAAGTTATCCGATTCAAGCTACATTCCTCAAGAAAAACTTATGCACAAAGAAAAATCGAGAGAGATTAGTAACTAACAAAAAATTCAAATATAAAAGCGACCAAGCAATTTCTCCACCCCACACTTAAAATTTTGCATTGTCCTCAATGCACACAGAAATGGTACAAAGGCAAGTAAAAACTCCTTGGAAGGCCAAAGGCCGAAGCATTAGCAACTTATGGAATACTCAGACTTCTGCCAGCAAAGCTTGATTCATCATAGGGGCATGATGAAGGGCGTATTTACGCATTTATTAATCATATTTTACCCATGCTTAGCTATGTTTTGAGACAAAATTGTGTGTGTTTTCTTGTGTTTTATGTGATTTATGTTGAAAAGTGCTAACGCATATGATTAGATATTTTTAGGTATTAAAGTGATGAATTTGGGCTAAATTGGGGCAAAAAAGAGCAAGAATGGCAAAATGGGATTAACAAAACGGGTATGATAGAAGTTGGCATTGCACAGACATAACAGTGTTATGGCCTACGGAACGCGCTGATAAGGACCACACATGGAGCAGCACAGGGCGTCAAGAGCAATGGCGCCTTGAGCAGTCTGAGGCACTGTCATGTCCAGATGGACAAAGACTGCAACCCCAGTTCTACTAGGAGTTGAAGCTGCAAAACATAATTCCAATCCCAGAAGGAACAAACGAAGGCTTAAACTACTATTATAAGTACCCTATCTTAACATGTTTTAGGTGTGCTATCGAATTACCATTCTAGTACAGTTGAAAGTAGATTATTGAGTCCAACATTATCCAAGTCCCATTTTATTACAATTGATGTTGTTGCATAATTCATAGTTTATGAATTTGTGTAATAGCTTAGCTGAATATTTTTTGGAGATTCATCAAGTTCTTATGACTCAATATAGCTTTGAAGATTTTGTTAAATAACTTTATATTAAAGTAAGTATTTCATTATGATTCTTCTACATCTTTTGTTTTTCTTCTCATAAACATGAGCAGCTAAATCTCTTAAGCTAGGATTGTGGGAACCATGATGGATTAACAAAAGTAGAAAAAATAAAACTGTGATTCTTGAATGGTGAATTGGGTGGATTGTTATTTTCTTCATCTTAATGCTTAATTGCCCGTATATTCAACTTGCCCAACTAAGGAGATTGAAGTTAGGAAAAAAACAACAATGGCAATTTGAGGCAACCAGACCTCATCTAAATTAACTTGAGCTCTACTAAGGATACTTAAGTCAAGACTTATGGCAAGGGCAAAATATACACACTTAAAGTTCGAGAAGATTTAGGTGAAATTCATCTATGTAGGTTGAGAGACGTTAGGTAAACTTAATCGTTAGTCTTACACAAAATTCACCAGGATAGATCACTAATAAAAGCCTACTAACTTATGAAATTATGGGGAACACAATCCTAGTTTTGTCTTGATAATTTGTTACACAACTCAATCATTGTTAGCATTATTTTATTCTTTTGTAACCCCCCATCCAAACTACTATTTACAAGTTAGTTTAATCATCATTAATATATTATTTCTTTCCTATTTCCTATGAGATCGACCCCAACCTAGCAGGTTACTATATTTGACAGCAACTGCTTTATACTTCAATTGCGAGGTGTAATTTGGGCATGATCAAATTTTGACACCGTTACCAGGGAATACGATGTTGACATAGTTAATTAGTGCTTAACTTTGACTTGTAATATTTATTGCATAATTTATGTTTTTGTTTTTTTTTTGTATTGACGCAGGTTAGTATGGCAAATCCCGTGGCATAGATTAATCTCTCATCGGAGGAGATGACTGAGGCGCAAAGAGCAAAAGTTGCGCGCCTAGTAGAGGAAGCTCAACTAGCTGAAGCAGCTAGGAGACTTAAGGCTGCAGGTTTTGTTGCCGCCTTGGAAGAGAGGTACTGACAAAATCCCTTTATTCATCATATACGTAATATTATACGTAATGTACTCTTCGAGGGGGAGTTTGAGCAAGAGGAAGTTGGCTACACGGGAGCCATTTTTCCACCCCCACTACTAGCGAATGCTAAATTCGATGTAACCAGTATTATGATGCAGTTGTTGAGCATGAAGGGGTTGTTTAATGGTTTGTCCGAGGAAGATCCAAACCAACATTTGATAAATTTCACCAGGATATGCAATGCCTACAAATTGCTAGGAGTGTCGCAAGAGGCTTTAGACTTTCATTATTTCCATTCTCACTAGCAGGGGAAGCTACTTTGTGGCTGGACGAGCTTCCAGACGAGTCTATCATTACTTGGGCAGAGCTATTGCAGCTTTCCTAGAGAGATTCTTCCCACCCTCACAGATGATTCAGTTGAGGGATGGAATTAATAACTTTAGACAATTTCCCAAGGAAGCTCTACATGAGGCATGGTTGAGGTTTAAGAAGAAATTGAAGCAATGCCCTAATCACAAACTTCCTGAGGAGGTCCTTCTGGAGGTGTTCTATAGGTTGCTGAGTGCCTCAAATAAAGATGTAGTAGATGGGATAGTTAAGGGGTCTATGATTGTCACGACACGAGCTGAGATCCCGGACCAAGATATGGGACCTAGAACCACGAATGGCTCCAAGCTAACCCACGGTACATACATAGCATAACTTAAGAGCATAATCAAGCAGAAATTTAACATAAGCATGGATAAGCAGAAGTCTACAATCATGAAACGTAAGTAAAAGCGATAATATCAGAACGCTGAGTCATAAAGTTGAATATGCTAAGTCTATGTCTGGAAGACTCTACTATCTGATGGGATGCTGGGACAAACCCCCAGTTAACTCCAAATATGAAACTAAAACAAAACATACAAGCATAAATTTATAGATGTCCTAGGATGTGGAGGACTCACACAAAGAGGAATGGAGCTTAACTGAGTGAGTACAAGCTAGTGATGAGACTGGGAGGGATCACCCGAACCTATATCATGAGATAATATAGCATAGTGTATGCGGTTAGTACTTGAAATGTACTGAGTATGTAGAGAAAATAAAACATGCTAGTAAATGATAGTATAAAATCAAGCATATAAATCAAAAGGATCGTGAGAGTAAAGACAACATGCCTTAAACCATAAATGTGAAGTATTCATAAGCATAAGTTGTTCATCGTAATCCGAATATAATGAACAAGGTTTAGAAATAGAAATCATATAACTTGTCATGCTTGAAATCGTAAGCGGAAACTCATAAGCTGATCAATAGGCCAAATATACTATAAAACATCATATCATAAGTCATGAACATGAGTAACTAAAAAACATGAGGAACAGTGGGAGATTCTTATAACCTACATACCCTATGTGAGCATACATGGAGCCCGACCTATAAATCCCTAGTTGAGAGGGTGTTTGTACCTTTCCAAGGATAGAACCATGAAAATAGCATAATATCACTCATAGATGGCCCATACGGGCATGGGAGACACTCTCGTGGAGGACCCCATCATGGCTATGTTGGCACGTAGTTCTGAGATCTGGGTGCACTGGAACGCCGATCTACTTGGTGTTAAATACTACTCCTAATATATATATATATATATATATATATATATATATATTGCTCATATCATAATCATGAAACATACTTGATGTAAATGGGCTAGTTAAAATCATGAGATTCATAACATGCTTGAGATACGTGAACTAGCCCTAAAATAGGCCCTTAAGTTGGTCATAATCATAAACTTGATATTCATGAAATCCATGCATACTTGAGGAAATCATCATACTCTAAAATCCATAAATTCATGAAGGGTTCTTACGGGAATCATGCATAATAGTTATAAAACATAATTTATTTCATCATACTTGAAATCATGGACTCATAAGCTTAATTACATAAATCATGCATAATAGGACATATTTTTCATAAAGCTTAAAATCACAATTACATAATTAAATTGGGATGAAAATCTGCCCCATTGGCCTTAAATCAATAATTGAAACATGATAGAATTTAACCCATAGACATAGCATGGATATTTACATGGAATTGGGTTAAAACCCTAGAAATTTCAATACACTTAATAGGAGACTTGAATTCATGAATTATAGAAGAAATTGGGCATGAGGGCGGAAGAAATACCCCATTCATAGCTCTACATACCTGGTTAACTGATTCTGAGCTGCTCTTGAAAGCCCAAGAGGATTGAGAGTGAAATTGATGAGGAATCCTAGCTTGATCTTGGAGGAGGATTACAAATTCAATGAAATTAAGAGCATAATGACTTAGCAAGGTTAAACCCTCTTAAAACACTCTTTAGGAAGCTTCAAACGATCTAGTTTAGGAGTTGGGAACTTAGGAATTATGTAAACACCCTTAATGATTCGACAAAAAATTGCATACTGCCAGACCCAATGAGGGACAGGACAACCCGTTGGGAGACTTGACAATTCGTCCCCTAGCCCGTTGCCACTGACAAATCCTTCTCCATTCTTTGATCTTTCTCACTAAACGAGTCACTTAATGAGTCTTCAGGGGAAACGATGACTCCTCCCTCAATCCATTCTGAACACTGGAATTCAGCACCTTCTCCATCTCTGCACACTTAATGAGTCATACCGCGACTCGTAGGGAGTCTTAACGACTCGTCACACCACCCATCAAGACTTCTGGAAGATAACATTTTCTCCAACTTGGCACCACTTAATGGGTCACTCAACAACCTGTTAGGTCACTTGACGAGTCACTGAATGACTCATTCTGTGACCTAGTACAGATTTTCCTGTTTTCTCCATTTCAACTCTCGAACCTGATCTTAGGGACGTTATCTCCCCCCTTGGGAATATTCATCCTTGAATATAGATTAAGCATACTGAAAGGCTCGGGAAGGAACTGTAATCTCTAAACTGAACAACTATAGTTGAAAACTGATGGACTGACCAACTTCGGACTGAGATACATGACTAAACTGAATTTGTGAAACATACATGCATGCTATGACATGAAAGAAACTTAGAGACATGATCTTTACATGAAACTGAATAGAGTACTAAGAGGGAAACTGGTAACTCATGATAGAACTGATCCAGAACGGAAAAGATGCGGGTATTTAGCCATCATATCTGCTTCGGCTTCCCACGTAGCTCCCTCAACAAGGTGATTCCTTCAAAAAATCTTCACTGAATCTACTTTCTTGTTTCTCAACTTCTGAACATGATGAACAATGATCTCAACTGGAACCTCCTCATAAGTAAGGCTAAGATTCACAACCTATGCTCCCCACCAGAACAACTAAGGTCGGGTCACCAATGCACTTCTTCAACAGATATACATGGAAAACTGAGTGCACCAAAGCTAACTCTGTTGGTAGTCCAACACATATGCCAACTCGCCTCAGAATACTATAAGGACCAACATATCATGGACTAAGCTTCCCTTTCTTACTGAACCTCATCACTCCTTTCAAGGGAGACACCTTCAGAAATACCCAATCGTCAACCTCAAACTCAAGCTCTCTCTTTCTCACATTCATTTATGATTTCTGATGACTCTAAGCTATTTTTAGCCTTTCTCTAATAAGCTAAATTTTCTCCATGGCCTCATGAACTTAATCTATCCTTATCAACGTAGCCTCGCCTACCTCAAACCATCCAATAGGTGATCTACACCTCCACCCGTAAAGAGCCTCAAACGGAGCCACCTGAATGCTGGAGTGATAAGTGTTATTGTAGGAAAACTCAATGAGAGGCAAGTTATCATCCCAACTACCCTTGATATCAATCACACACACTCTCAACATATCCTTAAAAGTATGAATGGTCCGCTCAGCCTGACCATGTGTCTACGGGTGAAAAGTTGTATGAAGCGTCACCTGAGTACCAAGGCCTCTCTGAAACAATCTCCAAAACTGAGAGATGAACTGAGTATTCCTATCTGTGATAATGGACAAAGGAACTCTTGCAACTAAGCCAACTCTCAAATGTACAATCTAACATAATCCTCGGCTGAATTGGTAGTTTTGAATTGTAAGAAATAGGTTGATTTGATCAAACTGTCAATAATCACCCATATAGAGTCATACTATTGGCGGGTATGAGGCAAGCCTATTATAAAGTCCATATTGATCTCTTCCCGCTTCCAAGTAGGAATACTAATGTCCTGAAATATACCTCCAGATCTCTGATGCTCCACTTTCACCTGCTGGCAATTCGGACACTTATCCATAAACTCTGCTATGTCCTTCCTCATTCCATTTCACAAATAGACTTCCCGTAGGTCACGATACATCTTGATGGCACCTGAATGGATAGAGTATCGAAAATGATGAGCCTCTCTCAACATCCTCTCTCTTAAGTCATCTACAGCTGGCACACAAAATCATCCTGATATAGGATTACACCATCTCCCCCTTGGGAGAAAACCTCCACTTTCAAATTTCAAACAACTTCCTTAAACTTCACTTGGATAGGATCCTATTTTGCCTAGCTTTGACTTCCGTCACCAATGAAGATTCTGACCTATTCTAGATGATAACACCACCATTAGTAGAATTTATAAGGCTAACCCCTAAGTGAGCAATCCTATGGACATCCTTCACTAACTCCTTCCTCCCATTCTCGACATGAAGCACACTCTCCATAAACAGCCTACTATGAGCATCCGCCACTACATTGACCTTGCCGGATGATAAAGAACACTCATATCATAGTCCTTGAGAAGCTCTAGCCATCTCCTTTGTCACAAATTCAGGTCCTTCTGAGTGAACATATACTAAAGGCTCTTGTGGTCCTTGAACACATCCTCATGCACTTCATACAAATAGTGCCTCCAAATCTTCAAAGCAAACACCACAGCCGCCAACTCTAGGTCATGCGTTGGATAATTCATCTCATGAGTCTTAAGTTGCCTAGAGGCATATGCAATGACCTTGCCATGCTTCATCAACACACAATCAAGACTAACCCTAGAAGCATTTCAATACACAACAAAACCATTTGTGCCCTCTGGCAGGGTCAACACCGGGGCTGAAGTGAGTCGAGTCCCTAACTCCTGGAAACTCTTCTCACAAGTGTCCGACCACTGAAATTTGGCCTTCTTCTGAGACAACTTAGTCAACGATGCTGCAATAGATGAAAATCCCTCTACGAACCTCCTGTAGTAGCCAGCTAAACCCAAAAAGCTCCTAATATCTGTTAGACTGACAGGTCTAGGCCAATTCTTCAACTCTTCTATCTTTTGAGAGTCCACCTGCACCTCCTCTCTAGAAACTACATGGTCCAAAAATGCTATTGAGTTCAGTTAGAGCTCACACTTGCTGAATTTAGAAAAAAGTTGGCAATCCTTGAGAGTCTGCAACACAATCCTCAAATGAGCAACATGCTCCTCCTCGCTCCGAGAGTATATGAGAATATCATCTATGAAAATAATCATGAACATATCCAAATATTGCTTGAGCTCCCTGTTCATCAAGTCAATAAAAGCTACCCGAGCATTTGCTAGTCCAAAAGACATAACTACGAACTCATAGTGACTATACCGAGTTATAAAGGTTGTCTTCGGAATGTCACTCTCCCTAACTCTGAGCTAATGATAGCCAGATCTGAGGTAAATCTTTAAAAAGCACTTGGCACCCTGAAGTTGGACAAAAAGGTCATCAATCTTTGGGAGGGGATACTTATTCTTGATTGTGACCTTGTTCAATTGCCGATAATCAGTACACATCCTAAGGGAACTATCATTCTTCTAGACAAAGAGAATTGGAGCACCCCATGGGGACTTACTAGGCCTGATGAAACCCTTATCTAGGAGATCCTTCACTGCTCTTTCAACTCCTTTAGATCAAATGGAGCCGTCCTATAAGCAGGAATAAATATAGGTTGCATATCAAGGAGAAGGTCAATACCAAAGTTAATCTCCCGTTTGGGAGGGACTCCTGGTAGATCATCTGAAAACACCTCAGTATACTCGAATACAATAGGAACTAACTAAAGAGTCAGGGTCTTGAACATAGAATCCTTGACCCGAACTAGATGATATACACATCCCTTGGAGATCATCTTTCTGTACTTGAGATAGGAAACAAAGCGACCTATAGGCACAGCTGAACTACCCTTCCATCCTAGGATTAGTTCACCTAGAAATCGAAACTCTATCGTACGGGTTCTACAATTAACTGAGTCATAACATGCATGTAACCAATCCATACCGAATGTAACATCAAAATCGATCATATCTAACTCTACTAAATTGGTTGAGGTGACTTTCTAAAGAATTGTGATAGGGAAATTTCTATATACACGTCGACCTAAAATTGACTCACCGAAAAGAATAGAGAATGAGAAGGGTTATGAAAGGATTTCGGGACTGACTCCGAAACTAACAAAAACAAAAGGAGTCATGAAAGATAAGGTAGCCCCTAGATCTAACAATTCATACATCGAGATGGAATACTCCTAACATACCTATGATGACATCTAGTGAGATTTAGGGGCTATCTTATCTTTCATGACTCCTTTTGTTTTTGTTAGTTTCGGAGTCGCTCCCGAAATCCTTTCAGAACCCTTCTCATTCTCTATTCTTTTCGGTGAGTCAATTTTAGGTCGACGTGTATATAGAAATTGCCCTATCACAATTTTTCAGAAAGTCACCTCAACCAATTTAGATGAGAGTGCACAGAACCTGTTCTGGTGTTGGGTGTCACCTACACTAGAAGATGTGCCCTGCTTAAATGGGTGAGCTGCAGGAGCTACTGAACAGGTGGCTGGGGTATGGACCCCACCATTGCCCTGTCTAGCTAAGGGGAAATCCTTGAGTCTATGTCTGGGTTTGCCACACCCAAAACAAGCATCTGAGCTAACTAAACATTGCCCAGGGTGGTTCTTATCACACCTTACACAAGCTGGAAAAGTGCACTCTCCAACCATGCTCCCCTGGCCCCCATAGCCTGACGCTCTAACCCTCTGGTCATGCCTGGGTCTGGAGAGGACACTAGATGATGATGGAGGTGGGGCTAAAAATCTCTAGTGGGACTAAGGGCGATGTCCACCACTGGATCTCTGCTGGAACTATTCATAGCTCCCTTTCCTGGCCCTCTTGGCCTCCTCTCCTTTTTCTTCATCTACTCCGCCTCTATCTGCCGGGCATGTATGATCAATATAGAGATATCTATGTCATTGATCAGCATAGCAATCCTATAATCCTTGACCAAGGAATCTTCCACCCCATTCACAAACCTGCTCATACGAGGATCAATAACCATCTCTGGTGCATACTTGGACAACTAGATAAAATCCAAGGCTTACTCCTAGGAATTCCTGTTGTTCTGCTTTAGATCGACGAACTCAGCTTCCTTCACCTCCCTTAACTCTCGAGGAAAAAACCTATCCAAGAAAGCATTCACAAACCCATCCCAGCCCATGGGAACCGCTTCAACTCCCCTGTTGTCCTTCCACTAACGGAACCATATGTGAGCAACCCCCTTCAATTGATAGGAGGAAAAGTCTGCACTCTCCTCTACAGTCACCCCTATAATCGGGGTGATCTTCTTCACCTCCTCTATAAACTAATGTGGGTCATCCTAAGAAACTCAAATGGGTTCATCCTAAGAAAGTCTCGCACTCTCGCCGCTACTCCATTCTCATTTTAGGGAACATGGGCCACTGCCTGCTGGTTGACCTGAGCAATCATGGCTTGTGCTAACATCTAAAATACTGCCCTAAACTCAGTATGAGTAACCTACTCGGGCAAGGGAACCGCTAGAGCTGGTGGGGCTGGCTAATGCGGATCTCCATTTCCATATCCATGGTCATTTTCATTTCCATTTCTTCTACCAGTGACTCGGCATGGAGGCATATTTCTGCAAACGCATATAGCACGAGTTAGAGGTATAGAGAGGTAGTTCATAATACAAATAGATCATGAAAGAAGGGAATTTTCCTAAAACGTCTATTAGCCTCTTCCCCATAAGTGTGGCGCACTTCACACCCATAGAAAAGACTCTACTTAATGCGGCTTTCAGATACCCTCGGACATACCTAAACCTCTCCTCTAATATCAAGTTGTCGCTACCCAAGCTGAGACCTTGGACCGAGACACGGGACCTAGAACCATGAATGGCTCCAAGCTAACCCATGGTACATGCATACCATGACTTAAGAGCATAATCAAATAGAAATCTAACATAAGCATGGATAAGCGAAAGTCTAATATCATGAAGCATAAGTAAAAGAGATAATATCACAACACTGAGTCACAAAGATGAACATGTTAAGTCTATATCTGAAAGACTCTACTATCTGATGAGATGTTGGGACAAGCCCCCAGCTAACTCCAAATCTGAACCTAAAACAAAACATACAAGTGTAAGCTGATAAATATCCTCGGATGATGAGGACTTGCCCAAAGCAGGATGCAGCTGAACTGAGCGAGTGAAATCTAGTGACAAGACTAGGAGGGATCATCCGAAACTATATCATGAGACGATATAGCATAGAGTATGCAGTCAGTACTTGAAATGTACTGAGTATGTAGAAAAAATAAAACATGTTAGTAAATGATAGTATAAAATCATGCATATAAATCAAAAGGAAAGTGAGAGTAAGGATAGTATGCTTTAAACCATAAATCTAAAGTATTCATAAGCATAAGTTATTCATCGTAATCCGAACATAATGACCTAAGGTTTAGAAATAGAAATCATATAACTTGTCATGCATTAAATTTTAAGTGAAAGCTCATAAACCGATCAATGAGTCAAATATATTATAAAACATAATATCATAAGTCATGAACATAAGTAACTGAAAACGTGAGGAATAGTGGAAGATTCTTATAACCGACATACCTCATGGGAGCATACATGGAGCCCGACCTGTAAATCCCTATTCGGGAGGATGTTTGTACCTTGTCAAGGGTAGAATCATGAAAAAGGCATGATTTCACTCATGGATGGCCCATACGGGCATGCAAGACACTCTCGTGGAGGACCCCATTATGGCTATGTTGGCACGTAGTTCTGAGACCTGGGTGCGCTAGAACCGCGGTCTAGTCAGTGTTTAATACTACTCCCAAAAAATATATATATTGTTCATATCATAATCATGAAACATACTTGAAGTACATGGCCTAGTTGAAATCATGAGATTCATAACATGCTTAAGATACGTGAACTAGCCATAAAATAGGCCCACGAGTCGGCCATAATTATAAGATTGATATTCATGAAAGCCATGCATACATAAGGAAATAATCATACTCTAAAATCTATAAATTCATGAAGGATTCTTATGAGAATAATGCATAATAGTCATAAAACATAATTTACTTCATCATACTTGAAATCATGGACTCATAAGCTTAATTTCATAAAATCATGCACAATAGGTCATAATTTTCATAAAGTTTTAAATCATAAATACATAATTAAATTGGGAATAAAATCTTTCCCCTTGGCCTTAAATCAATAATTGAAACATGATAGAATTTGACCCATAGACATAGCATGGATATTTACATGGAATTGGGTTAAAACCATAGAAATTTTAATACACTTAATTGGAGACTTGAATTTATGACTTAGAAAATAAATTAGGCTTGAGGGTGGAAGAAATACCCCATTCATGGCCCTACATACCTAGGTAACTGATTTCTAAGCTGGTCTTGAAAGCTCAAGAGGATTGAGAGTAAAATTGATGAGGAATCCTACCTTGATCTTGGAGGAGGACTTCAAATTCAATGAAATTATATTAAACCCTATTAAAACACTCTTTAGTAAGCTTAAAATGATGTATTTTAGGAGTTAGAAACTTAGGAATTATGAAAACACCCTTAATGATTTGACAAAAAATTGCACACTGCTAGACCCAACGAGGGACAGGACAACCCGATGGGAGACTTGATGGGTTGTTCCCTATCCTGTTGCCACAAACAACTCCTTCGCCATTCTTTGATCATTCTCACTAAGTGAGTCACTTAATGAGTCATGAAGGGACATTATGACTCGTCCCTTAGTCCATTCTAAACACTGGAATTCAACACCTTCACCACCACTGCACACTTAATGAGTCACAGCACGACTCCTGGGGAGTCTTAATGACTCGTCACACCACTAGTCAAGACTTTCAAAAGATAACATTTTCTCCAACTTGGAACCACTTAATGGGTCACTCAATGACCCGTTAGGTCACTTGACGAGTCACTGAATGACTTATTCTGTGACCTGGTGCAAATTTTTCTATTTTCTCCATTTCAACCCTCAAGTCTAATCTTAGAGATTTTTGGGTTGTTACAACAATGGCCCACACCTTTGTAGAATCTAGTGAGATACTGGATAAAATAACAAAGACCAACAAGGTATGGCACACCATAGAATCCGAGGCCGCTGCAGTGAGCTACTCTAGAGGGATGACAGAAGAGCAGTGAAAACAAAGAAGAAGAATGGGACCAAGACATGGACCATATCAAGACCCAGTTGGAATTGATCACCATGCACCTCACCAGACTAAATACACAAATGGTGCATGCGGTGAACGCACAAGACAAGGGACCCAGGTATGAAGATCAATACCCTGAAGTGTAAGAGGAAGCAAAGTTTATAAAAAATCAGGGGAATTTTGGGGCTAACACCCAAGGGTCTAACCAAGACTCTTGGCGTCAAGGCCAAGGAAATAAAGGTTGGAACTACTATGGGAATAATAACTATGATAGGTCTGGGGATAGGGACTAAGGTCAATGGAGGAATAGAGATGCCCCTAAGAATGATAGGAGTGGTGTTTATGTCCTTCTAAGAGCAAGAGATCTTATTGTGAACGACTCATATGATGAAAAATGTTGACTCCACCGAGATAGGAGTTAAAGAGACGAGAGGTAAACTTTCAAGCTTGAGTCAATTGGTGGACTCACATTTGACCTCTATCAAGCAGTTAGAGCAGCAGGAGGGGAAAATCTCGGTTGTATTAAATCAAAGGCAAAAGGGATCTTTGCCTAGTGATACCATCCCAACAGTCGGAATAAGGGTCACTGCATGTGACCATGAGCCCAATAGGTATCTTGATGAAGTTTGAGTAATCAAGATACCTGCATTGTATCGCGATATTAGATTAGGCGCTGCTTGGGAGGAAACCCAGATATTTTAAATTTTTGATTTTTTAGAATTATGAGTTTGTTCAAGTGTGCAGGAATTAAGAAATAAATCACAATTTTTGAGCAAGAACATTAAAAATGGGGTGCAAGACAAACTGGCCTTGCAGTTGTTGGTCTTGCCACTATGTTTGATGATCCAGATGAATGTAATTTAAACATGGTAAGGGAATTTCTAGAAAATTGGGATCCAAAGAAAAGGTCAAACCAAGTGTAGAGGGCAAATTGTTATTTTCTCACCCACAATTTTAAATAAAATTACTTGGTTCACCTAGTATTGACCCGCAACTCTTTAAAAATCCGATTTTGGGACCTCCCTATAAAGCAATTCGACACACTCTCAATGGTCCAAATTCAGTCCCACGGTGGGCCCATCACCAGCAGTACAGGTATCATGTATCATTCCCTTATGCACATATGAGTAAAAAAGCTAGGATTTGGTTGAAAATTATTTGTGCTTATTTGGTACCCGGGAAGTACATGACTCATGTTACGAGGGAGAGAATATGTCTTGTAGATGCTCTGATGACTGGGATGCCAGATAATGTTGGTGCAGTAATTAAGGATGTGTTGAGAAGGGCAAGGGTGAAAAAGGGACAAAGATGCAGTTTTGGGGGTCTCTTGACCCGATATCTGAAAGGGCATCAAATTGAGAAGGAGGTAGAAAATTATAGGCCAAGGTATGGCCCGTAGGGGGTTGATGTGACAAAAACTAAGGAGGAATACATGGTCCAGTCCTTTCCATTAGTAAGTGACATGCACAAATTGATAATATGTTGAGTCACCTATACGACAAGCAAATGCTGCAATTGAGAATGAATGGAGTGACAGAGGAGCAGCTACAACAGCTCAACATGGACTACCCCTTGAGTGAGCATTCGAGGGCTCTCTGCAGAGTTAGGCCTGGATTTGATGTGCCCCAAGATGATGAAGCCACAGACAAGGAGCAGACTATAGGTGATTCTAACTTAGAGTTTGATGATGTTGAGGATGATTCTAAGATGGGAGAAGCTGCTCTTGACCCCATTGATGATGAGGATTAGAGACCCAGGGAGTTCTTCTTTCACTCTTTTACTTATGCCTTATTATTTTAGCACTAAGGACAGTGTTATTGATTAAGTGTGGGATGGGAGAAGTAAACTTCATTATATCATGCATGCTTTCATTTCTAAAATTTTACATGGTGGGCCTAGTTTTTTTATGTGATTCATGACTTATCCTGCTAACTTGTAGTAATTTATCTTGTTTTAATTAATATTTTGTTTTTGTTTGAGTTTCTCCGATTTTTATTTTTTGTACTTTTCTGCTGGATAGTCCCTTAAAATCAATTAGCGGGGGCTAGATTTTTTTTAGCTAGTCATAGAGTCATGACTTTTCTCGATGATGGATAGATGACGATCCTCTTAAGGAAAATTAGTCATTAGGAGAACAAGAACTTGAAACCTTACGAATGTTAGGTGTTTTACTTAGCTATCATTGAGAGTTCACAAAATTCACTCAAAAATGCATGAAAAGGTAGGAACACTTAGGCCTCATTTGTTTTCATTAAGATTAAGATGTCTGAATCTGAATAAACATCTGAATATTAAGATATGTAATAAGATCTAGATGTCTAGATCTGAATACACATTTAAATATTAAGATGTTGTTTCTAGATCTAAACACTAAATGATTAAGACTGTTTGTTTTCAATATCTGAACGTGCATATGAAGTTAAAAATTATATCAATAAAATACTATAAAATCTGATTTCAGCAAAATAATATTTTTGATAAAAAATAATTTTTTGGATGTTTATATTTGATTAAAAAAAACTTAACTATATGAAATGAAAATAAAACTATATATCAATATAACAATTATTGTAACAAGGTAACATGAGTTTTTAACAATTCAACATCAACATCTTTTAATAAAAAAAATTATCTAGCTAAGCAAATCTTGTTCCGGTTCAAACGGTCAAGTATAAGATAACTTAAATTTTAACTGCAAAACAATCAGGTAAAATTCTAATGTTTAAACATTATAAAATATTTCAAATAATGAAAATATAAAATTCTCATGTATTTTCTCTTCTTTACATTAGTTGAAGTACAACTTCTTCACGCATATTATTCATTATTTGTGAATCTCCAGCTGTCCAACTAGGTCATTTATTTCACCTAATACTTCTTCATGTTCTCCTTCTTCCTCATCAAATATTTATTGAGGAAAACGTGAACTAAGAATACATAAAGTTTTGAACTTACAACATAGGAAAACATGAGTTTTGTTTAAACTGAATCAGGCTTTTAGGTGACATTTCACTGTTTTTCTTATAACATTATCAAAAAATTAATAACTCTCAGTTGAGAATAATCAATTGGCGCACAATATCAATTCTATGGCTACTGGGTAACAAAGTTGTACTTACCAGTTCATTTAAAAAAAATTATGGGAATAGAAATTCTCTAAATATTGAACAAAATACTTGTAAAAGTCATGAAAGCTTACCAGTTCAAGAGGAAAAGTTGTTATCTAGTTGAGAAAAGAGAGAAAGGCATAAAGGAGAAGTGGAGGCGTGAAATGTTTATAAAATGACATGTAATGTGTTATTAAATGAGTCTGAATGGTGTTAAGACTCTATTAGAAATCTAATTCATTCATATATATTCAGATCCATTAAGAGGCTTTATCAAAAAAGAAATAAATGAACTTAATGAGCTGAATCTGAATGATTAACATTCAGAGCCAAAAAAACATACTTAATGGGTTGAATCTAAATGATTAAGATTCAGACCTCCATTAAGTGCAACCAAATTAGGCCTTAGGTTTTTGGAATTTGACTCTTATACTTGAAAAATTGGGCTTAATTGTGTTATACATGCAATATGAATATATGTGTATGTAATCTTAATTGCCATTGTTGAACCATTTCGTGCCACTGTGTGAGTTAGATATTTATTATATACTCCATGCTTGCAATTTGATGTCTAGAAATTGACTGGTGTGTGTGCAAAATGAAATGAGGATGTTGAATCTAGGAACTGATATAGGCATTTCTTTGGCAGCCTATTTGTATCATTTACCTACCTTGATGTGATTGTCCTAGTTATGCATTTTGAGCCTTAGCCTATTCTTTTGATAGCCATATTACAAGCTTAATACTTTTTTATTCTATTAACTTTTATTTGATCCAAATGACTCCTAGAGCCCTTTAATGAAAATTTGTTTAAGTGGAGAAAAGAGGGGAAAAGCTAAAAGTGTGAAAATTAGAAAAAAAGAAGAGGGTGAAATTGGTAAACAAGGAGGGCATTTTCGATTTTAATCTCTTTTATAATTTTTTCTTCTCATTAATCATTTTTTAAAATTTCCTAGTCTTTTCTTCTTCTTTTTTTCCACTAGTCACCTAAGCGAAAAATTAAAAATAAAAGGAGGTGTAAGGAGAAAAATAGGAGATTGAAGAATATGCTAAAAGTCAAAGAGTTATAATGTACTATAGTGCTTAGGGAGATTAGTCACTATCTTGGCCAAATAGCTCCTACCCTTCCCTTAGCCTACATTACAACCATCTTAAGTCCTAATTGATGTTAGATTTTATGTTCTATATTAGTGGAGTATTACACTAAGGGCAAGGCTAGGGTCATCTTTTGCATGCATGTTGAGTTCTTTGGAAGAGTCAATGATAATGTTCTATCTATGCCCAAGTTCATATTGTTATATGTCTTATGTGTGAAAGTTCATCTCTCCAAATAGTGAGGGGCACATAATGGTAAGACTTTGGTATATCTTGATTGCTAAATTACATATGATTTATGTTGTTCCAAATAAATCTTGTTGAGTTAGTTCTAGAAGCTAAGTGATTTCGAACTTTGACCTTTGAATGCTGATCTTATATGCATGTTGTGTGAGTTGTTGGAGCTTGATTGATTTTTCTAATGATGCTAAGTGTAAGTAGACCTATTCATAGGATGAATTTTATGGTTAAATGTGAGAAGGGAAGTAGTAAATTGTTCGAGGATAAACAATAGTTTAAGTGTAGAGTGGTGATGAAGAGCGTATTTACACATTTATCAACCATATTTTTCCCATGCTTAGCTATATTTTGAGAATAAATTGTGTGTGTTTTCTTGTGTTTTATGTGATTTATGTAAAAAAGAGCTAGCACACAGGATTAGATTCTTCCAGGTATTAAAGTGATAAATTTGGGCTTAATTGTGGCTAAAAAGAGAAAAAATGGCAAAACGGGATTGATGAGAATAGTATGATAGAAGTTTGCATCACACAGGCATAGCAATGTTATGGCCTGCACAACGTGCAAGCAAGGGCCACGCATGGAGCAGCACGGCACGTCATGGGAAGCGGTGCCTTGAGGAGCGCGAGGCAATGTTATGTCCAAATGGCCAAAGACTGCAACCCAGTTCTACTAGGAACAGAAACTGCAAAACCCAATTCAAATCTAAGAAGGAACATGTTATACCCCGGAAGCCCAGACCCGGGAGTTAAAACGGAGAAAAAGTTGAAATTTGGCACCAGGCACAGAACGAGTCGTGAAGAGACCCGTGAGAGGAGCCCATGAGTGGAGGCCTAAGGAATGAATTTGAAATTTTGGAAATGAGACCCCCACAGGCATGACCACGACTCATGGTCAGGCCCCATGGGTCGTTAGGTTAATCGTGGGGTGGGTGAGAAGGAAAAGAGAAGGAACAAGGGCAGTGTACTCGACGGAAGGACCCCATGAGTCGTGATCAGTCCCCACAATTCGTGGGGAGGGTCATGGCCAAGCAGGGATTGTTTTTGTTGAGGCCAAGGCAGTGTATATCATGGATGGTGACCACGGGTCATGGTCATTAGGTCATGAGTCATTAAGTCGTCCGTCATTAGCCCAACAGATTGAGACGCAATGTACTTCACGAGCTAAGCCACGAGTCGTGACCCTTGACGATGAATTGTTAGGTCCCTCGTTAGGACCATCTGACAGATATATTCTACGAATTTAGTAAGGGCTATTTCATAATTCCTAAGGTTCTAAGGCCTAAACTACATCATTTTGAGTTATGAATAATGACTTTTAAGGGGTTAAATTCATTTTACGCTTTATTCCTTCATGCATGCAAGGTAGAAGACTAGAGAGGGTGATCGAGCCTAGCATTCATCAATTTCTCTTCAATTTTGTATTAGGCATTCAAAGAAGTGTAAGAATCAGCTACCAACAGGTATGTCGGGTTATGAATGGGTGATCTCTTTCACACCAATGCCTAATCCCTCTCTGAATCATGAATTCCTATGACTAATCTATGGGGTTTTAACTCAATAAATGAATTTTCCTAATTCTTTACCTGGGTATGATTTAATTATGTTTCTACTACTGAATTATGAAGCATGGGCAAATTTTACAATGTTTTCAATTAAAAATCATGTTTCTAGCTTTATGAATTAAAAAGCCCATTGATGAAAAGTTCATGAAAGATGATATTTGTGACGAATGTATGATGATGATGAGATATTATGATGAAAAGTATGTTTTCAATCTACCCATGTTTATAATCATGTTTTCGATAAGAATTGAGTATTTCAAAGTATGATAAAGCTTTGGGCAATGCCCACATATTTAAGTATGATTGATGATTTCCCGAATCAAGCTTACCACATGGTTTTGGAGCGAAGATTCAAAAGGGAGTGTAATATAAGTGAGGGTGCGCCCCCCCCTTTGTTAGCAAGAAGTGGTTAGCGGTCCAGGCAGCTCAGGTCCAGGATTCGAGTAAAATCGACCTTCCCTCTCATCTCAGGGTGAGGCAAGGAATAGTTTCAAATGTTCGTTGTTCAATATCTCAGGAAATATAAAATCCTCTTCTAGGCTTGTTCCCGATACTATACTAGTGAAAGAAGTTCCTTGCCTTTTGTTTTTCTAGTGGGATGAACTCCCACTTATATTTCAGCCTGTGGTATGTTTTGGAGTTAAAGATTTTCATATGCATAAGTTACCACATGGTTTTGGAGCGAAGACTCCCAATTATCTTTCAGCTTGTGGTATGATTTGAGTTAAAGCTTCTCTTATGCATGATTTCTGCTTTGAGATGTATTTGATTTATGAGCTTCGCCAATAGATGATGTTGAGCTTCTTTGAAAAATGATGTAGAGCATATGCATATTTTTGGGAGTAGTGTCTAGCACCGAGCAGGCTAAGTGTCAATCACCCTATGCCTTAGAACTACGCGCCAACGTAGGTTTATACATTATGCCTCAGAACTATGCACCAATGTAGGTTTATACATTATAACTTTGGGACCTCCCTTGTGCACTATCCCCGGACCTATTTTCCACGAGCTTTATATCGATATCATGGTATCGTCCCTATCCCTGGCAATGCTTTGGATGGCTCTACCCACTTGAGTGTGATAGTTAGGCCCACGTAAGCTCTATTGTGGTATGTTGGTTAAAAGACGAGTCTTCCATTGTTCCTCGTGATTTCAATTATGCATGTACATTACTCATGAGATTTATATATGTAAGCATGTTCTATAGCAGGTTTGACTCATTGTTCAGCTTTACTTATAAATATCAGATTTTATCTTTGAGTCAATCGATTATGTTATGATATGTTATGATGATACGTTATGCTATGACGAGATCATGATTTCAGAAAGAATGCTGCAAGCCCTACTCTCAGATTCTTAATGTTTATATTTTATGTTATGCATGTCTTTAACTAATTTTACTTACTTTAGTGGTTTTACTTACCCAGCATACTCGGTACATTCCACATACTGACCGCATACTTTATGTTGTATTGTTTCATGATACATGATTTGGCTCTCAGGGTCAGCCCCGTTTGTAGTCAGCTTATCAGAGTTAGCCTTTGCGTGATTGGTGAGTCATCGTCTCCAAGGACTAGACTATTCTGATTTTCTTCATGTATTTCTAGTTTTAGCTTGTTGAGTTAGTTGGGGTCCTGTCCCATCAACTTTTCATGTTTAGAAGCTTTTCAGACATATGTATGTAATCATCTTCCGATCATGTATTTTGATGACATGTTTAAGTTTAGACTTCCGCTATGATTATATTGTTGATTCTTCAGTTTCTTTAATTGAGTTAGATGTATGCTTATGCCACGGGTTGATTTGGGGTCTCTCAGGACTCCTTGTCCTGTGTTGCAATCCGGGCCTTAGTTCTGGTCGTGATAAAATTGGTATTAGAGCTATAGGTTTGAAGTGTCCTAGGGTGTCTGAAAGCTGCATTAAGTTGAGTCTTTTTCATGGGTGTGAAGCGCTCCACACTTATGATGAAGAAGCTATGAAATTTATAGGAAATGTTCCCTTTTTTCATGGTCTATGTCGTGCGATGAAATACCTTCCTATCCTTGTAATTCATGTTATTCGTGATTACAGAACCACGGCTCCCTGAAGGATGAATGGTAGTAGGAATGGGAATGGAGATGGCCACGAGGATGGAAACGGGAATGGGATCCAACAGGCCCCAAGAGTTCAGGAGCACCAGGCATGGGAGCTAGTTGCTCATGCTGAGTTTTGAGCCGCTATTCAGATGCTCGTGCAGGCCTTGACCGCTCAGGTTAATCAGAAGGTGGCTGCGCATGTTTCGCAAAATGGCAATCAGTGATGGCTTGAGTCAGGTATTTCTTGAGGATGAACCCGCTGGAGTTTCTTGGGTCAAAGGTAGGTGAGGACCCGCATGAATTCATCGATGAGATTCTGAAAATCACTCAGGTAATGGGGGTAACAAATGGAGAGTGCGATGATTTGGTCAGAGGCTTGTGAGGAGTGGCGCATATCTAGTTTAAGCAATGGAGAGACAGTAGGGCAATGGGGGCAGGCCCTATAGGTTGGGAAGAGTTTCATGCAGCCTTTCCGGATCGGTTCTTCCCTAGCGAGATGAGGGAACTGAAGGCGGCCGAGTTTGTAAATCTGAAGCAGGGTGATATGTCAGTTCAGGAGTACGCTTTGGACTTCACCCTCTTATCCAAGTATGCACCAGAGTTAGTGGCACACTAGAGGGCTCGAGTGAGCCGATTTGTGCATGGAGTGGCGGACTACTTGGATAAGGACTGTAGGATCTCCATGCTACATCGAGATATAAATTTTCCCCATATAGTGTTGCATGCCCAGCAGATGGACTTAGAGTATCAGTGGTAGAGAGAGGCCAACAGGGCCAAGACAGACAATTATGGGATTTCTCAGCCTAGATCCGGGGGTTGACAGCGCCAACAGTCTCATCACACGTCTTTTGCTCCATCACCATTGTCAGCTAGTAAACCCTCTAGATCATGAGGGGATCAGAGGAGCAGGGCTTCAGATTCGAGAGGCCAGGGTAGCATGCAAATAGAGCACATTTTCCCAGTTTTTGCAAGGTGCGGTAAGAATCACCCAAGGAGGTGCTTAGTTGGCTTAGACGCTTGTTTTGGGTGTGGCAAACCCGTACACAGACTCAGGGATTGCCCTTCGGCCAGATCAGGGGGTGTCGAAGCCCGTATGCCAGCCGCTACTTCAGCTGCTCTAGCAGCACGTCCCTCTAAGAAAGGTGCCTTGACTAGCTCAGCCGGCAGTCAGCGCCAGAACAGGTTCTATGCCTTTACGACCCTTCGGGAACAGGAGACTTCACCGGATGTGGTTACTGGTATGTTACGAGTGTTTCACCTTGATGCTTATGCTTTGCTATATCCAAGGGCTACCCTTTCTTTTGTGGCACATTATATTATTAGTATCTTTAGAGTTAGTCCCGAGACTTTGTCAGAACCATTTTCAGTTTCTACTCCTGTTGGTGATTCGGTTGTAGCTTGGCGGGTGTATAAAAGATGTTCGATCACTATATTGCATAAAGTCACCTCCGCAGACCTTGTAGAGTTAGCCATGACTGAATTTGATATTATTCTTGGTATAGATTGGTTGTATGCGTGTGATGCTTTTGTTAGCTATAGGACTCGTGCAGTGGAGTTCCTCTTTTCGGGTGTGTCAGTCTTGGAGTGGAAGGGTAGTTCGGTCGTGCCTGTAGGTTGTTTTATTTCCTATATTAAGGCCAGGAAGATGATCTCCAAGGGGTGTATGTTTCATCTAGTTAGGGTTAAGGATGTTGAGTTAGAGACCCTGACTATTCAGTCAATTTCAAAAGTGCATGAGTGCCCATAAGTTTTCCCTGATGATTTATTTGATGTTCCTCCCGAGAGGAAAATTGATTTTGGTATTGACCTTCTTCCCGACACACAGCCTATATCTATTCCTCCTTACAGAATGGCTCCAGTCGAGCTAAAGGAGTTGAAGGATCAGTTGAAGGACCTATTAGCTATGGGTTTCATTAAATCGAGCAAGTCTCCATGGGGTGCACCAGTTCTCTTTGTCTGAAAGAAAGATGGTTCTCTTTGCATGTGTATTGATTATCAGCAATTGAACAAAGTCACCATCAAGAACAAGTATCCTTTACTCAGGATTAATGATTCATTTGATCAGCTTCAAGGTGCCAAGTGTTTCTCAAAAATAGATTGCAGATCCGGGTATCATTAACTTAGAGTTCGAGAGTGTGACATCCCAAAGACATCCTTTAGGACGTGGTATGGCCATTATGAGTTTGTAGTTATATCTTTTGGACTAACGAATGCTCCTGCAGCTTTTAATGACTTGATGAACAGGGTTTTCAAGCCATACTTGGATATGTTCGTGATTGTGTTCATTGATGACATCTTGATATAATCTCAGAGCGGGGAGAAACATGCTGCTCATTTGAGGGTAGTGCTTCAGACTCTCAAGGATCGCCAATTATATGTCAAATTCAGCAAGTGTGAGTTTTGGTTGAACACTGTAGCATTTTCGGGCCATGTGGTATCAAGTGAGGGCATAAAGGTGGATTCTCAGAAAATAGAGGCGGTGAAGAATTGGCCTAGAACGATGAATCCTTCAGATATTCGGAGCTTCTTGGTCTAACTGGCTATTATTGAAGATTTGTCGAGGGTTTCTCATCTATTGCAGCAACTTTGACCAAATTGACCTAGAAGTAGGTGAAATTCAATGATCGGAGGCTTGTGAGAAAAGCTTCCAAGAGTTGAAGACTCGACTTACTTTAGCATCGGTGTTAACTCTACCGGAGGGTACTGATGGGTTCGTGGTGTATTTTGATGCTTCAAGGATCAGACTTGGGTTTGTATTGATGCAGCATGGGAAGGTTATAGCATATGCCTCTAGATAGCTAAAAGTCCACAAGAATAATTACCCGACCCATGATCTTGAATTGGCCGCAGTGGTATTCGCCTTGAAGATATGGCGACATTACTTGTATGGCATCCACGTGGATGTGTTTACGGACCATAAGAGCTTACAATATGTATTCACGCAGAAGGATCTCAATCTTCAGAAAAGGAGGTGGTTGGAACTACTCAAGTACTATGATATGAGCATCCTTTACTATTCGGGTAAGGCCTTTGTGGTAGTAGACGCACTTAGTAGACTCTCCATGGAGAATGTGTCTCGTGTGGATGAAGGGAAGAAGGAGCTGGTGAAAGATGTGCATCGACTCGCGAGGTTGGATTTAGGTTGGTTGACTCGATCGATGGTGGTGTTGTTGTTCAGAATCAATTAGAATCGTCTTTGGTGACTGATGTAAAAGCTAGGCAAGATGAGGACCCAATTTCGGTAAAGTTGAAGGAAGCCGTTCAAAGTTAGAAGTCTTCTCCAAAGGGGGAGATGGTGTGCTTCGATATTAGGGTCGCCTATGTGTTTCGTATGTTGATTATTTGAGGATCTGGATGTTGCATGAGGCTCATGGATCCAGGTATTCTATCCATCCAGGTTCCACCAAGATGTACCGTGACTTACGAGAAATTTATTAGTGGAATGACATGAAGAAGAATATCGTAGAATTTGTAGCAAAGTGTCTTAACTGTCAACAAGTAAAGGTTGAGCATAAGAGACCGGGAGGTGTACTTTAGGATATCAGTATTCCTACTTGGAAGTGGGAAGAAATCAATATGGACTTCATCACAAGTTTACCTTGTACTCGTCGACAATATGACTCCATTTGGGTTGTGGTAGACAGGTTGAACAAGGCTGCACATTTTCTACTAGTTAAGACCACGAATTCAGTGGAGGATTATGCCAAATTACATATCCGGGAGCTAGTTCAATTACATGGAGTTCCCTTATCCATCATTTCAGATAGAGGTACTCAATTTACCTCTCAGTTTTGTAGGTCATTTCAAAAAGGGCTTGGTACACAGGTTAAGCTCAGCACAGCGTTTCACCCGTAGACAGATGGTCAAGCAGAGCAGACAATCCAGACCCTCGAGGACATGTTGAGAGCATGTGTGATTGACTTCTGAGGTAGCTGGGATGAGCATTTTCCACTTATCGAGTTTTCATACAATAACATCTATCATTCCAGTATCCAGATGGAATTGTTCTAGGCTTTCTATGGGCGGAGGTATAGGTCGCCCATTGGATGGTTTGAAGTTGGCGAAGCGGTGATGATAGGACCAGATTCGGGTCACGAGGCTATGGAGAAGGTTCAGTTTATAAGGGACAGGTTGAAAACTGCCCAGAGTCGCCAAAAGTCCTATACCAACGTGAGGAGGAGAGAATTAGAATTTGAGGTCGATGATTGGGTATTTCTGAAGGTGTCTCCCATGAAGGGAGTGATGAGGTTCGGAAAGAAAGGAAAACTTAGTCACCTCTATGTCGGCCCGTACCGGATCATGAGACATGTGAGCAAGGTGGCCTATGAATTGGAGTTTCCCTCTGAATTACCTTCTGCGCATCCTGTATTCCACGTGTCGCTCTTGAAGAAGTGTTTGGCTGATCCAGCTCTAGTTGTCCCAGTGGACAGTTTTGGTGTAAAAGACAGCCTCAGTTATGAAGAGGTAGCGGTAGAAATTCTAGATCGTTAGGTTCGAAGGCTAAGGAACAAGGAAGTAGCTTTTGTTAAAGTGTTATGGAGGAATCAACATGTTAAAGGAGCTACGCGGGAAGCCGAAGCGGATATGATGGCTAGATACCCACATTTATTCTCTACCGGCTCAGTTTCAACTTGAGGTATCAGTTTTAACCTAGAGCTCAATTTAGTTTTCATGTTCAGTTCATGTGCTCAAGTTTCTTTTATGTATATGGATGTATGTATGATTCGTGAATTCAGTTCAGCTATGTAGTTCGAATCGGAGATAGTTATTCCACCAGTTTTCGGCTTAAATGATCAGTATTCGAATATGATAATTGCATTTCTCTGCTTTTCTATATGTTTTTTTCAACATTCAAGGATGAATGTTCCCAAGGGGGAGATATTATTATACCCCACAAGCCCAAGGATCAGACCCGAGAGTTGAAACGGAGAAAAAGTTGAAATTTGGCACCAGGCATAGAACAAGTCGTGAGGAGACCCATGAGAGGAGCCTACGAGTCGTGATGTGACTCACGGGGAGGCCCAAGGAATGAATTTGAAATTTTGGAAATGAGATCCCCACGGGCATGACCACGACTTGTGGTCAGGCCCCATAAGTCGTTAGGTCAATTATGGGGTGGGTGAGAAGGAAAAGAGAAGGAAGAAGGGCAATGTACTAAACGGAAGGACCCCACAAGTTGTGGTCAGTCCCCACGATTCATAGGGAGGGTTGCGGCCAAGAAGGGATTGTTTTTGTTGAGGCCAAGGCAGTGTACATCAAGGATGGTGACCACTAGTCATGGTCACTAGGTCACAAGTCGTTAAGTCGTCCGTCATGAGCCCAGCAGATTGAGAAGTAGTGTACTTCACGAGCTAAGACATGAGTCGTGACCCTTAACGACGAATTGTTAGGTCCCTCGCTGGGACCACCTGACAGTTATATTCTGCGAATTTAGTAAGGGCTATTTCATAATTGCTAAGGTTCTAAGGCCTAAATTACGTTGTTTTGAGTTATGAATAGTGACTTTTAAGGGGTTAAGTTCATTTTAGGCCTTATTCCTTCATGCATGCAAGGTAGAAGACTGGAGAGGTGACTAAGCCTAGAATTCATCAATTTCTCTTCAATTTTCTATTGGGCATTCAAAGAAGTTTAAGAATTCAGCTATCCACAGGTATGTCGGGTTATGAATGGGTGATCCCTTTCACACCCATGCCCAATACCTCTCTAAATCATGAATTTCTATGACTAATCTATGGGGTTTTAACCCAATGTATGAATTTTCCTAATTCTTTACATGGGTATGATTTAATTATGTTTCTACTAATGAATTATGAAGCATGGGAAAATTTTATCATGTTTTCAATTAAAAATCATGTTTCTAGCTTTATGAATTAAAATTCCCATTGATGAAAAGTTCATAGATGAGATTTGTGATGAATGTATGATGATGATGAGATATTATAATGAAAAGTATGTTTTTAAGCTATGTATGCTTATAGTCATGTTTTTGATAAGAATTGAGTATTTCAAAGTATGATAAAGCTTTGGGCAATGCCCACATGTCTAAGAATGATTGATGATTTCCCGATTCAAGCTTACCACATGGTATTGGAGTGAATACTCCCACTTAAATTTCAGCTTGTGGTATGTTTTGGAGTTAAAGCTTTTGATATGCGTCTCTTACCACATGGTTTTGGACCGAAGACTCCCAATTATCTTTCTGCTTGTGGTATGGTTTGAGTTAAAGCTTCTCTTATGCATGATTTCCGCTTTGAGATGTATTTGATTTATGAGATTCGTCGATAGACGATGTTGAGCTTCGTTGAAAAATGATGTAGAGCATATGCATATTTTCGGAGTAGTGTCTAGCACCGAGCAGGCTAAAGGTCGATCACCCTATGCCTCAGAACTACGCACCAATGTAGGTTTATACATTATGACTTTGGGACCTCCCTAGTGAGCTATCCCTGGCCCTATTGGTCCATGAGCTTGATATCGATATCATGGTATCGTCCCTAGCCCTGTGAAGTCTTTGAAGACTTTACCCACTTGAGTGTGATAGTTGGGACCACGTAAGCTCTATCGTGGTATGTCGGTTAAAAGATGAGTCTCCCATTGTTCCTCATGATTTCAGTTATGCATGTACATTACTCATGAGATTTACATATGTAAGCATGTTCTAAACTAGGTTTGGCTCATTGTTCAACTTTACTTATAAATATCAGATTTTAGCTTTGAGTCAATCTATTATGTTATGATATGTTATGATGATATGTTATGTTATGATGAGATCATGATTTCAAAAAGAATGCATGCAAGCTCTAGTATCAGATTCTTAATGTTTATGTTTTACATTATACATGTCATTAACTAATTTTACTTACTTTAGCGATTCTACTTACCCTGCATACTCGGTACATTCTACGTACTGACCACATACTCTATCTTGTATTGTTTCATGATACAGGATTCGGTTCTCAGGTTCAGCCCCATTCGTAGTTAGCTTATCAGAGTTAGCCTTTGTGTGATTGGTGAGTCCTTATCTCCCGAGGACTAGACTAGTCTGATTTTCTTCATGTATTTCCAATTTCAGCTTGTTGAGTTAGTTGGGGTCCTGTCGCATCAACTCTTCATGTTTAGGGACTTTTCAGACATATGATGTAATCAGCTTCGGATCATGTATTTTGATGACATGTTTATGTTTAGACTTCCGCTATGATTATATTGTTGATTCTTCAGTTTCTTTGATTGAGTTAGATGTATGCTTATGCCATGCGTCGACTTGGGTCTATTGGGGCTCCTTGTCCCGTGTTGAGATCCGGGCCCCCATTCGGGTCGTGACAGAACAATGAAGGCTTAATCTACTATTATAAATAACCTCTCTTAACATGCGTTTAGACATGCTACCGAAGTCCTATTCTAGTACAATTGAAAGTCGATTATTGAGTCCAACATTGTCCAAGTCCCATTCTAGTACACTTGATAGTTATTGCACAATTTATACTTTACGAATTTGTAAATAGCTTAGTTGAATATTTGTTGGAGATTCATCAAGTTCTTGTGACTCAATATAGCTTTGGAGATTTTGTTAAACAACTTTATATTAAAGTAAGTATTTCATTATGAATTCTTCTACATCTTTTGTTTTTCTTCTCATAAACATGAATAGCTAAATCTCTTAAGCTAGGGTTATGGGAACCATGATGGATTAACGAAAGTAGGCAAAATAAAATAGTTATTCTTGAATGGTGAATTGGGTGAATTGTTATTTTCTTTATCTTAATACTTAATTGCCCATCTCTTCAACTTGCCCAACCAAGGAGGTTGAAGTTAGGAAAAGAGAATAACAATGGCAATTTGAGGCTACCAACCCTCATCTAAATTAACTTGAGCTCTAACTGAGGATAGTTAAGATAAGACTTAAGGCGAGGGCAAAAAATTTTCACAACTCAAACATAGGCCCAAATCTAGACATGGAATCTAAAACCATAAATGGTCCCAAGTCGACCCATGGCATGAAAATGAAAACTAAAGATCAACATAAACAAAACGAAAAACTAAATTCTAAAATAGCGGAAGTCTGAATAATAAACATCTAACCATCAGAAATACCAAAACACTAAATCTGAAGCTGAATATACAACTTTATGTCTGAAAAAGCCTCTAAATTGACGAGCTAATGGAAAAACACCCCAACTAGCTCACTAGAAGTATGAAACTGCAAATAACAATAACTCAACTAACTGAAAGTCCTCGAAGGATGAGGGCTCACCAATAATGCTATCTAAGCTAAACTCTGAAAATTGGCTCGTGGCGAGACTAAGTCTGAACGTATGAACCTGTATCATGAAATGATACAGCATAGAGTATGCGGTTAGTACTTGAAATGCACTGAGTATGCAAGGTAAGTAAAACATGCTAAGTAAAACTGAAATCATGCATATCTTAAATCATAACATCATAAGATTTTGAGAGTAAAGGTTGTATGCTGATATCTGAAAACATGAATAGACATAACTGAAATAAGTACATATGGCTTGCCATATCTGAAATCATAGGTAAAAGCTCATAAACTGATCCGTGGATCAAACCTGTTGAAAACATGATATAATATCTTATAATATACGCATTACTGAAATCATGAGGAACAATGGGAGACTTGTCTTAACCGAAAACCACCATGTATGAGCTCATGATGATCCCACGTCTTTCAGGGCCATCCTAATCCTTGCCAAGGCGAAGGATTAAGTAAGGTGTCATATCGCGGTGTGCCCTTGGGCCGAGGAAATGCTCTCTTGAGAGGCTGAAAAGTATACCTATGTTAGCGCGTAGTTTATGAGATTAGAGAACCTTGGAAGCCCCGGCCTACTCGGTGATAGACACTACTCCCAAAATATATATAATGTTCATATAATCATATATTAAAACATAACTTAAATCTTAGCATATGAGAAGTCTTGACTCCAAAACTTGAGATAACTGAACTTATTAGCCTTGGATAAATCATGAAATCATGCTTAACTTGAGTGGGATTGCCCAAATCTTAATATCATATTTGCATGAAATAGACATCATAAGTAAAATCATTAGTATATTCATGGAAAATTTGTAAACATTCATACATGCTAGATATTTCATCATACTTGAAAACATAAATTATACACTCAACTTTTCATGAAACTTGCATAATTGGGAATCATGTTCTTAAAAATTAAAATAATGAAATATAATCAAAACAGGTATAAAACCTTCCCATGAATCTTAAGACATCATTTGGAACATGAAAGGAGCTGACCCATGAATTAAACATAGAGAATTCCATAAATTTGGGTTAAAACCCCATAAAATCATACACTTGAATTCATGAACTTGAGAAAGTATGTGGTCATGAGAGTGAAGGGAAACTCTCATTTATGACCCTACATACCTGGGTAAGCTGATTCTACACCCTTCCTTGAAAGCCCAAGAGATTTGAGGAAGAACTGGGGGAAATCTTAGACTTGATCTTCAAAGAAACTCTCTAAACTTGCATGCATGGGAGAGAATGATTTAGAATAGGCTAAACCTTCTTAAAACCTTCCTAACAGAGCTTAAAACGACATAATTTAGGGCTTATGAACTTAGAAATTATGAAAACACCCTTACTAATTTTGCAGGAAAAAATTACTCTGCCAGTCCTCATGAGGGACTTCACGAGTCGTTAGGTGTGTCACGACTCATGTCCCTCACTCGTGAAGTCTACTGGAAAATTCAACCTCCAACTCTTCATCTTGACCACGACTAACTTCACGGGCCGTGAGGTGACACCACGACTTATGGCTCCACTGGTGAAGACTCCCTATCCACGACTCATAGGGTAAGCCACTGGACGAGTCGTTGCCCACTGGATAACTTGTCGTCCCACTCGTTGTCAAGTCCCCAGAGAAAATTCCAACCTCAAATATTTTTCCTGCCTAACGAGCCACATCACGACTCGTAAAGTGACTTCACGGGTCATTGGACGAGTCGTCCTGTGGCCTAGTGCAACATTTTCCTATTTTATCCACTTAAATCCTCGGGTATGATCTTAGGGACTTTCAGGATGTTACAAATATGCACACTTAAAGTCTGAGAGGATTTAGGTGAAATTCATCTATATAGGTCGAGAGATGTTAGATGAACATAATAGTTAGTCTTACACGAAATTCATCAAGATAGATCACTAATAAAAGCCTACTAAGTTATGAAATCATGGGGAACACAATTCTAGTTTTGTCTTGATAATTTGATATACAACTCAATCTTTGTTAGCATTATTTTCTTCATTTGCAACCCCCCGTCCGAAATACTGATTACAAGTTAGTTTAATCATGATTAACATATTGTTTCTTCCCTATTCCCTGTGGGATCGACCCCAACCTAGTTGGGTCACTATATTTGACAGCGACCGCTTTATACTTCAATTGCGACTTTAATTTGGCTGTGATTCGGCCATCCACACGTAGTCCCAACTCGATAGCCTACTTTTACAACTTTCTGTGACTTTATTTCAATGCCCAAACCCCTACAAAAATATAAAGAGAATTACAAAAGTAATATAAAAATAAATAAATAAATAAAAGAAAGCAATAAAATTGGGTTATCTCCCAACAAGCGCCTAATTTAATATCATGATACGACGTATCTTGCAACTCAAGATACCCTCCTGCGTTTTCTCCTTTTTTTGGAGATAAGGCCAAGTTCTCAACACCTGAAAGAATCAAAAACAAAAAAAAAAAGAACTACAGTAAGAATTTAAAAACTATTTAACTATTTCTAAATCGTATTCCCTAGCAACGGCGCCAAAATTTGATACGGCCAAATTACACCTCTCAATGAAGTATACACAGTCTTGTTCAAATATGGAACCCAACAAAATTAGAGTTGAATCCCATAGGAAATGGGCAAGAAATAATTATTAATAGTGAGTATTCAACCAGTAGACAATATTTCTAAGAGGGTTTTTTTAACGAAGAGAAGTAATTTAAGCTCTAAAATTTGTTGATTGTATTTATTATCTGAGAATACAATAGGACTGTGGTTCTCCATAATTTCATAATGTAGTATGTTTATTTAATAGTGATCTATCCTGGTGAATTTCATGCAAAACTGACAATTAAGTTCATCTAACGTCTCGACCTACATAGATGAATATCACTCTAAATCCGCTCAGACTTTAAGTGTTTATATTGTGCCTTCGTCATTAGTCTTGTACTGACTATCCTCGATTGGAGCTCAAGTCAATTAAATGAGGGTTGATAGCCTCAAATTTTCATTGTTATTATCTTTTCCTAACTTAAACCTCTTTGGTCAAGTAATTGCATGATACATATGAGTTTTAATGTTTGCAACTGTTAAAAGTAAATTAAAATGAAGAGAACAACGATACAATATATTCACCATTCAAGAACCACTATTTTATTTTACCTATGTTAGTTAATCCATCATGGTTCTCACAACCCTAGCTATATATTTTAGCTACTTATGCTTATGAAAATATTTGAAAACTCAATGATAATAATTCAAAAGCTACAAAAAAATAAATAATACGAAGAAAAAAAATTAAATCGAAATTCTCTAGCATGAAATAATCTGAGTCCAAAATGAATTGAAAAACAATTTCAGTCAGCAAACTTTTGCCTCACGACGCAGACCAAAGCACAAGAAAGCCTCCGTGGCGCGGGTTCAATTGAAATGTTCACTTGTTGCTGCTGCGCATTAATTGCTGGTTGTTGCTGCTGTGTCAGGTAAGTATTTCCTTCTTTTGCTTTACTTTTCCTTAATAAATATTATTATTATAATAATTTTCTTCCTATTAAGATGTCTGCTTAATTTTCTTATATGATTTTTTATTTTTAATCTGTTGTTGCTTCAAATTTCTTCATTTTCATCATGCTTTATTCGTACGCAATAAAATATTAGCACAACATAATATAATTAATACTTAAAAGATAATTAAAAGTACTAAACTATGAGGAAAATAATAGCTAAATATATGTATTTTTATCCAAACATCACAAAGGTACACCCAAAGGGTTCACAACCAATAGAGTTACTGTATTCGATGATCTCATTGTGGCCCTTCATAAAATAGGGAATGGACATCGTCGGACCACTACCATCGACATTGGCAAAACAAGAAAATGATTATTGCTCCTTTCTTTTCAAAACCTCCTATAGACTAAACTGGGATCTATCCAATTAAAATTTCTTTTGATTGAAGAAGATGCCTACAAGGCAATATGAGAAAAAGAGGTGATAGATTTCATATGGGATTATATCATATATCATTTTGAAATACAAAAGTAAATTATATATGATAACAACCCCCAATTCGTTGTCACCAAGGTCACTAAATTCCTTGAAGGTTTGAATATCAAAAGAATCATGTCCTCTCCATATCACCCGAAAGCCAATGGTCAAGTTGAATCAACCAACAGTAAAAAAGTTAAAGGGAAATTGGGTTGATGAAATGCCTGGAATACTTTGGGAATACCACACTATTCCTAAGTCTAGTACTAGAGAGACCCCTTTTTCACTCGTATAATCAAGCATAAGGTTTGAGCATATTAAGGAGTCTAGGAATGACGAAGCCATATCTATGCAATTGGAATTACTTGAAGGGCGGGAGATAGCATCAGTTCGAATAACAACGCAAAAGTAGAGAATGAAAAGATATTATAACCAAAGGATCAAACTCCGTCATGTTAAAGACAGAGGCTTGGTCCTACGGAGGGTCACTCTCAACCCTCAATATGCGAATGTCGGAAAGATGAATCCAAATTGGAAAGGTCCATACATAGTCATTGGTGTGGCCAAAAAAATAGCATACTGGTTAGCCAGCTTGGATGGGGTCGTGTTGCAAAGCAATTGGAATGTAAATCACTTAAAGCGTTATAATAGATAAGGAAAGATGGTTGTGATATGAACGATTTCAAGAAAATACAAGTTGCACTCTATTCCTTAGCATAGTTTTTTCCTAATTGGAATTTACTAGCTACTTTTTTAATGAGGTGGCAACAAGCGTATTATAAACTCGGGAGCATCTGAGTTGTTACTTTCAACAAAAACATGCAAAGAACATAGTCATAAAAAGAAATAAGTTGAACTTCAAAATCCCAAAGAGTGCCAAGATACTGGTGACTACAAGAGCAAAAACTCTGGAATCCTACAGCGTACCTAGACACCGAAGACTCATAGAATCTGGAACTCCGGAACCCCAAAGCGTATCAAAAAAATCAGGGAATAATAGGAGTTATAACTCTATATTTCCAAGATGAAAAGCAACCAAGAATCATCAAGAGTGAAACCGCCCTTGATCATCTTGAACTAAGGACAAAGGACATTATTTCTATGTCTCAAAAGGAGCAAAAATGTCAATTAAATAGCTCAAAGTTGCTGTATGGACACATTTCTTGGAATATTAATTTTACATTATGTAAAAACTTCTAGTTGACTCAAAAAGGCAATATGAGTATAGTAATCTCCTTTAATTATGGATATTAAAGTCTATGAGTTCATGAAAAGCTCTTTGATATATTTTTCCTAATTTATCTAAGTCCTACTTTAAAGCTGATTTCATTCATTATGTGCTTAAGAATTTGTATGAAACATCTTATTTTTAAGCAATGTTTGGACAAGGGCCCCGATTCATGAAGCCACATAGAGATCAAGTAACTCAGAAATCGGTCGAGCTAAGATCTCGAATATAAAGCAAGTACAAAATTTGAATTACTTGTATTGGTTGGCCTCGGCCAGTAAAGTTAGACAATCACAAAGCTCGTATGAGTTGCACCAAAAATAAATGGCTGAAACAAGTTTAAATAGGCAATCACTCATAATAAAACATTCGAAGAAAAAAATAGATTCGACTGAAAACCATACCAAGAGATGTGTTTGAAAATTTAAAGGCGCAGAAGCTAAATAGAGACTCCGAACATATACAAAGTATTAGAAACTAAAAATTACACTTTCAATAACTTGGGCACGGAAATACCCAGAATGTACAAAAGTTAAAAATTTATCAAAAAAAAACTAAGTGTCTCTAGTTGCCTCAGACACTTGTGGAAGTTCCTGAACTTTAGAGGATATGAAGGAAGACTCCACTCCATCAAGAACAATAAAATCCAAAGGGCGAGATAGGTCCTTGATGGAGTCACCGGTGAGGTCTCAAGGTGGGCCTTCTCTTCTTTGCCCTCCCTAAGATCTACAGGAGGTCTTTATCAAAAGAAGAGGCCAGATCCTCTAGTCCTAGTTCAAGAAGACCACTCCCTATAAGCTCCAACAGAGAGCGGGCATCAAAAATTTACTCATCAATATCAATGGATCCGACTTTAACCTCTTCTAGAGTCTTTTGATGTATGATCCATGTTTAATGAATAACCAAAGGTTATGTCAATCTGATAGAAGTACTTTTAATCTTCTTATCCTCAAGTTGATGCATCAATCTCTAATTCTTATCCATCTTCTTATCCTTGAGTTGATGCATCAATCTCTAATTCTTATCCATGATAATTGACATCTTTTTAGTGCTGACGAGGTTGATGGATTGTTCTTGCTGCACTCTCTTCAAGTGAAACTCAATCCGATCCTCTAATCTGGCTATCGTGGCATCTCAGGTCAAGATTCTATTTGTGAAATAGCCTTGATAGCTTTCAGATATATAGACTTCTCCCTCCTAAGGTCTGCAACCTCCAAGCTCAGACTGTTAACCTTATTGTTGAGAATAGCTCTCTCTTATTCCACTTGGGTCGAATTGATCTTCATCGCTTCAGCCTCGAAAATTTTCAGCTCAAGAGCTTCCATCTCAGTAGATTGGGCTTTTTATTCAGCTATTTTCTGCCTTATTTTTTCATGTTCAATGACCAGTTGCATATTCTCCTTGAACAAACCGCTGTAGCACCTAGGAGCCCAACACATTGCCCTAAGTTTAACAAAAGTAAAACTTGCAGCAAACAAAATGATATATATGCATATAAAAGACATTTTAAAAAAAGATATACTTTGGCACAAACTTGACCGTTTCATTCATGAGGTAGGCCAAGGAGACCTTGTCCATCTTCTCCTGGTCCTTGACAGTGACCGAGGCATGAAGGTAATTGGCGATGGCAACTTGTGAGTATAGCATATTCGTGTCCTCATAGACATTGATGGAGATTGATTTTTTTCTTCTCTAGATTGTTCGCCAAAACTGAAAAGACATTGGTCATTCAAGATTTAGAAGTCACTGGTTTGGAGGGACAACTAGATTTGTACCTTGAAATTTTTGCCTGAGTCGTGCACAGAAGATAGAAATTTTCAAAAAGCTCATTAAATAAGGCTTAACTTTAGACTTTGCGATAATTTCGTTGGTAGTAGCAGGGTCATAAGACATTGAAAAGAGGAGTCCATCATTTCTACCAAGTCAGCCTCCACAAAAAGGCGATCATTTCCTTACCAGCTTTTTCTTCATCCCAGTCTGTTAATAATCGGATGATCCTTTCTGCTCCAAAAGCAAAAGTTGTTAACTCTTACCCTTATCAATAGGAAAAGTAGGGGTGGTTTTGGTCTCTTCGGAAAAGAAGCACCAATGCTGGAACCTCCCCCTGAGCAGTCGTACTTGGCTCAACTCCCCTCTTGAGAACTTGGCACACAAGAGCTTGCGCCTCTACAGGAGAAACCTAGACCCATATAGACCGAGCCTCGAAAGAATATTTTAGGAGACCTGTGAACACAAAAGGACTATTAGTAGAAGATAGGAAATCTTAATAAAGATAAAGTGAGAGATAATCACCATGGTTCATTGCTTTCCATCATTTGGAACTAAAGATGGATTTCCACGTCCTCCCCAGAGAATTCAATATGTTCAGAACATATTGAATCCATTTCTTAATTGGGATCTCCACAGAGAGTGTCTGATCAAGAGCTGCATAATAGACTTGTAATGATAGTCAGAAAGAATTAGAAGAAGAAGGTAAGAAAAATCACTCTTCAAAGGAGAACACTTACGAGTACAATTTCATGATTTCGAAATTTGAATACCCAAAATGATGTCTTCTATATCATCCACTAAGAATATCTCCTCCAAACTCAGTCATAGTCATCATCGAGATTGGAGACCATGGCATTCTTTCCATGGTGAGTCAAGTTCGAAATGCCCCCGCGAAAGTGACAAGGAGAGTCGAGAAGAATGGGATGGTTAAGAGTAAAGGGTTGGTAGGCCTCGTTTGCCAAATACCAAAGGCACGCTAGGCTCTCCATAATGAGGGACCAGCTTGAGCCAAATAAATCTGATAAGCCTACCAAATTTGGAGCGTGACCATGTCTATAGCCGGACGATCGAACCCTAGTGTAAAGGGATAAGTATAAATATAAGAATAGTTTGATTTATGAAAGTTCAATCTTTCAAAGGATTTAGGAAAGAAAACATGAACTTTCCCTTTGGGCCACCTGCTATAAGCCCTTATTATCGGGAGGTGACCTCAATTATACAAGAAACTTAGTACTATCCAGCATTTCCGGATCACTGATTCGGCTGGAAGAAGCCACATAGGCTTTGAAATTATTTTGGAAGTTTCAAGACTTAGGACCTATCACGTCTATGGAAGGTTCGAACGGAGGAATTTCAGGTTTCTTGCCTTTATTCGGCCCCCTATCGGACAGCGAAGGCAAACCGAACTGGTTAAGGTTTCTTAAAGAAGACATGGTTTGATAATATAAGGATTTGAAGATATAATAAAGGAGGGATGAAATTTTAAAGATTAAAAAGTATGAAGATTTGAAGATGCTCTCTTGAAGATTGATCAGCGCAAAGAAAGAAAGAAGTGAAGATCAACAAGGTATTCATAGGAGTAAAAGTAATCATAATCTTGATTTTGTTCGTAGCAGTAGATTGATAGCACGTAGTAGGTTACACTTAATGTGATGGGGAAGGTGTCCTTTCGGATGTCAGACATTTCAGATGTTTTCACGTCTAAAGAAGCTTTTGTCCCATCCCTCCTCCAAAAAGAAAAGAGGCACCAATGACTACTTTGTTTCCCAAATTGCTTCCTATATTAGAATTCAACGGGACTATTTTTATGGGTGAAATATTATTTTAGCTATACCGATGACTACTCTTCTTCCTATATTAGAATTCAAGGGGACTATCTGTATGGGTGAAATATTATTTCAGCTACATAGCGAAAAGCAAACAGTGCCACGTGTCGTCGAGAAGGATGAGGGCGCAATGAATCAACTAATGGAAAGTGTATGAGGTCTCGGTGGACAATTCTAAAACCATCCTTTAGGCACCAGAAAGAGGTGACAGAAAATAATCATAGAGGAATTGCAAGAAAACGACGATGGCTCCGAGTCCAGTATCTGCAGCTCGGACCCGAAGGTAAGATGAAAAGCAACAACATGTAGGTAAGATCATACAAGAATCTACCAATAACGACTAATTGATAGCTAATATTCGTAATGACCTGGTACGAATGTTATAATTACCACTATATACTACAGGGTCCAGTTGGAGCCATTTGACTTATCATAGTACTGTAACAAAAAATTATAAATAGGTGTTCCCTACACTTGTAAAAACTTACTTGATGATTAGTTGAATAACTCTACCACCTTTTGCTCTTATAATTTCTCTATTAGTCTATGTGCTACCGGTAGCTTGTTGATAATATAAACTTCGGATAATCAAGATCCTGATGACTACGAACATTTAATCAGAATTCAATCGAATAATCTCTACTTTGTGTTATATCTAGTTTGTTGTACATGTATTTCACCTATTAATTATCTTAACTGTTTTTTTCATCTTATTAACTTCAACTTTGAGATTTAATTCATATTGCGGGTTCTTGACCTCAATATAAATTTAATTATGCTAGTTTTATTGATAAACAAATTTAAGCATTATTCTTATTATAAAAATATCCATAACAAATTTATTTTTAAAGAAGCACATTTGAAACACTTAAAATATATCCACCTTCAGAGTAAATGTTAAGATCAATAATGTAGTAACTTATTAATTACTGTTCGAGACTCAATCAGAAATAGCTGAAATTTTTATTTAGCTTGTTGAGATCACATAGATGACTGGTGACAATAGCTGAAATTTTTATTTAGCTAAATAAAGTTTTTGTTTTGTTTTTTTTTTCTGTTTTTTTTTTTTAAGTAATAAACTTTCATCTGTTATCTTGATGGGTTGAAAACTTTAATATTTGTTGTGCTTGAATCAAACTAAAATGTTTTAGATGATGCATTTCATTAAAACCAGACAAATCAGAGCTACTATTTAGACAAGAATTCTACACAAATAATAAATATTGAGGGAGAAATAGAATTTCCTTGTCTTAAATTTCTTTCAGATTTTAAAAAAAGCATGTACAAATATAAAGTATCAATTATTAGAAATATGTGTGGATGTCATATATATTCAGAATCTCATCCTTCTCATCAATGTATATAAATTAAATAAGATGATGACATTCAATTATATGTTTTGATCATATCCAATTTAAAAATAATATTACCATTCTAAGTTGGGTTTGTCCAATATCTTGGACCATGAGGATATTTTCAACAATAGACATACCTTTTAACGAAATCACTTAAAGGAAGGATTTTTACTCAATCTGGAAGTTAAGAACTTTGTTAACTACATTACAGAGACATGAATCTCATATCAGAAAATATTTTGGCGGAATTCATTTTTGGAATCGTAACAATACAAGTGTATGTTAACCACTTGAAAATAGCCCAATCGTCCTAATCTTTGCTAATATTAACTTCTATTATGGAGATCTAATTGACCTTTATCCAAACATGCTCTCTCTTAATTGCATAAATTAATATTGGAAAATAAGAAAAAGGTATAAGCTACAAAGAAGAAAATTGCAGGAGAATAAAAATATAATTGAAATGCATGAGTATCTTATATAATTTTAAGGGAAGTGGGTGGCACTATTTCTCTCTCTGCAATTTAAAATTTTTGAAAAATTAAATGAATTTTGACTAACATTTAAGATTATATTTGTTTATTATTTTGATATGAAAAAAATTATAATTTATTCTACATTTCATTTACTTTATGAATATTAAAATTTTAATTTATAAAAATCAAATTACTCTAATTAATATTTGAAAATCGATCCCATTAGTTTTTAATAAGGAAAAAGTTTCAAAGTTCTTTATTGACTGGTACCCTTATTTCACAAATTGAGAGTGCGGAATTCAAATAATAGTGATGTGTGTGTGTGTTAGCAAATTTGACTGTATTAAATTTGCTATCCCATTATGATATAGAATTTAAACTCAAAAAGCAAAAACTCGCCATTATTTTTATTAAGAAAGAAAAGGTTAAATAAGTAACGTTGCTAACACAGGCTGTTTTTTCCCACCCACCAAAACCCCACCATTTATATCAACTCAATTGTAACGGTCACTTTGGCTCTTTTATTCAAAGTAATAAACCCCTGTTTGTCCTTACCAATTTTCTTGACCGTTTCAATCCAAACGCTCCTCCTCTGTCATCATGAGGGTTCTTCGCTAATACCCTATACTTCTTTCTCCGCCATTATTGGCTGGAACAGAAACACAAATCCCCCTTTCTGAACCCAAGATTTTCGAATCGTTTCTGCTTAGATGGGTTGTTTTCTTGGGTGCTTTGGGGGTGATAAGGACAAGAAACGCCGCAAAAACAGGAAAAAGGTCATCCCTCGAGACCAAGTAAGTGTTTCAGAATAACCCTTTTTTTCCTTATTAGTTGTAGTTTTCAGTTTTATTTATGAAATTCTTGGAAAGGGAATTGTTGTACTTGTTGCCGAATGGGTTCAGTTTCACAATGTTATTACCGGACTCCATTTACTGAATTTGGTCTCTCTCGTATTTGAGCAATGTTCCAGCTTTAATCATCATTGTAAGTTGCTTTAACTGGGGTTAGGGTTAATTTAGTTGATGATGATGGGAATTTGTAGATTAGTGTACCATTTGTTCCTGGAAGTTCTTTTTCTTCTCTTTTTGGGACAAATTAGTAGAGCTTTTTTTCTTTTGGGGATACAAATAAACAATGTATAATTCAATATTTTGCAGCAGAAACATGTTTGTCAGGATCCTCAGAGAAGCATCATCTCTATGGAACAAAGCATCACAGAGGAGGAACCCTCTGGGAACTTGCTTACTGAAGCACAGTGAGTTACTGATCTTCCTAGTCTCTTCAATTTTTCTTTTCTCTTTTCTAATTTATCTAACCAATTTAAATGATATGGATTGTGTTGTGACGCAGAGATGGGCCTGAGGAGCAACTGAGCTTGAGTGCTAGAAAAAAAGTTACCTTTGATTCAAAGGTCACTACATATGAACCTGTTTCAATCTATGAAAGTACAGATTCTTTACCTGAAACCAAGAAATCTGGTGGAAATGAAGGAGAGGCGGGGGGATGCCTCCTTGCTAAATCAAGCCAGTCCTACTCTTCCTCTGAAGAGGGTTCTGTCATATCTAGTGTTGGATCATACCCTACAAACCACAGGTATCAGAACTGCAGAGACAGTAATGATGAAGCTGAGGAGTTTGGTGACAGTTACTTGGACGAAGAATGTGATCTGGATGATGATGATGATGAAGACATAGTGGATTCCGGTTGTGAAGGTGGAGAAGTGTGGTCTGAATCAGTGGCAGCTGCTTCATTTGGATCTAAAGGTGACAAGTCCTTTCAACAAGAGAAAGAAAAGGAAGTGGATAGTCCTACTTTGATGTTCGGTGTGCCTCAGAGGGAAACGAGAAAGGGTGAAACATTAGGATATGTGAGAGATAGGAGTGCTTATATCCATCCCGTGTTGAACCCTGTAGAAAACCTCAGTCAGTGGATAAGTGTTAAATCAAAAGCAGCAGAACCCTTGAAGCTGCTGCAACAGAAGGAGAATTTTACTGCAGAACTAGAAGGGCCCCGTGCTTCATTCAGTTTAGAACCGTCATTTAAGCAATCATCATCTAGTTTCAAGCCAAAGCCTAAGGATCAAGAAATTGGGGTTGATGCTAGTCTCTCAAATTGGTTGGTTACACCTGACACCTCCAAGAAGGCTGGCACCAGTGTGCTTGAGACTGTTACATCAGAAAAGAGCATGTCACAAGGTTCTAACTCTGTGATGAGCTTTGAAGACAGGCCAATTTTAGGTGCCTTGACAGTTGAGGAGCTGAAACAGCATTCAGCAACTTCCTCCCCGAGGAAATCACCCTGTCGGAGCCCTGGTGAGATGCCTATTATAGGAACTGTTGGTACCTACTGGAATCCCTTAGGATCTGCAAAAGACTCTGAGTCAGCTTCTTCTTTTAAAGGCATACCAAACTCGACCAGCAAGTACAGCGAGGTAGAGTTGATATGATTTTTTTTTTCTCATTAATGCAGCAACTTGCTTACACACAATCACCTAGTTAGTAAAGGGTTCTCATGATAACGCAGGATAAGAGAGTTAACTGGCACTCTACTCCATTTGAGGCAAGATTGGACAGAGCCTTGAAACAAGGTGCCGCAGAAGCCTCTATTGCTTGATTTTGATTATTGTATATCTAAACTGGCACAGCTGTTTGTGAAGCGAGTGAAGCTCTTTTTGTTACTATGTGCTTACATTTCTATACAGTTCATGGATTTGTTGTGTGTGTGAATTATGGGAAAACTGTTTGGTGTAATTTTTTGTAACTATGATAAGTGGTGATGCAGTGAATTTATTTATTGCTTGTTTTTCCCCTTCAAATTTTCATTTTTTGTTGCGTCCTTAATATACTGATGAATGAAGTAACCTGAATTGTGGTCTCATTGGTGAATATCACCAAACTGTATTATGTGACATAACACGGAGTCCAGCCCAGTTACTGCAGATGCAACTGCATTGCTTACTTTTACTACGTTGAAAGAGGTTTCTCAAAAACCGCATATTCACCGGTTATGTGGCAAGATGCCACTAATTTGGTTACACTTGCAGGCCTACAGGTACTAGTAGAAATCGGGCTTGCATTATGGGAAGGGACCATATTTTTTCGGATAGAACAATCATACTTTGTTAGACTTATCAACAAAGAATATCTGAAGCTTGATTTTGGAGTCCGTTTGGGCATAATATTGAACTTTAACATTGGCATATATACTTTTTTGACCATGAGTGTTTTCAGATATTGTACCCTTACTATTTGAACTTCAAGTGAAATACTGAAATACTAGTTTGAAGATATATTTCAAATTAACTTCTGGTTCCAACTCATAAATTTTCTTTTTTTTTTTTTTCGTGCCCACGTGAATTTCATGTCCAAAAATAACTTGAACTTTCACAAACCTTTTTCAAGTTCAACTGTTAGTACTCTTTTTCCAGCTTCACTCGAATTGTTGCCCAGATGAATGCGATGCACGAATATTTTATGAATTGGAAAGGGAACTGTGCCTATGAAGGGATCATCTCTGCGTGTTTTATGTTGAACTGATTTAAGCATTCTTAGCTAAACTGTGAAAAGGGACAAAACAAAAGAATAGGAAAGCGTTGTTAGTTAGAACACAAATGTACATTTTGTAGTCCATCTGAATGCTACGTTAAAGAATTAAGCAATTACGATTATTGATTTTGGGTAACTGATGGTCTGATAAAAGTCATCTACTACATAAAATGGATTTTTGTTTACCAAGAATTATTCAATCTCTCTACATTTTACCCTCTCTCACGTTTCAATAATTTGCTCTCCTCTTCCATTATATGGCATCAACTATTCAATAGGAATACGAGACGATTCTGTTTATCTCCCTGTATTTGAAATAATAAAACAGAAAATAGATGAAGTAGAAAAAAAATTTCGAGCTCATAATTTATTTGTATATCCTTAGGATATTTATTCTCTTCACTATTACGCAAGGTTTACAGATTAATTTCTCCAGGATAGAACGAAAATCTATTTTGTAAAAGTCATACTTTAATTTACGGAACTTCAACGAACTCAAATGGTGGAGCAAATCACACACTGTAAACTTACATTTTTCTTTTAAAAAAAGATGCAGAATGCAATGAAGAGAGGGAAGAATTTTTCGAATATTTTTCAATGAGTTGAACTAAGCGAAGCCTAGAAATTTATAGCCAGATATTTTAGGATGAATAGGTGCGAAAATACTTATTCAGAAAAGGTAGACACAAACGGCCATTGAGAATTTTATGCGAAACTTAATTTAAATTACATATGAAAAAAATTGGAAAAAAATTACGAAAATGGTAAATAATTTTTTTGGATCAATCAATCAGATCATTTGATCAAATCCAAACGGAGCTGAGCAACGACGACAGCGCAAAGGGAGACTCTCTTCTCAACTTTTTATGAGCCAGAAGATATGCTTTTATGTATAAGCACAAGAGTTCTCTTCCTATCCAATGAGGGAGAAATGCACTTTGTTCAAGTTTCATATCCCATTATTTTTCAATTCATACCATTTAACTAAAAACCCAATAATCCCCCACATGAATGGAGAATGGTTATATGATGCATTAATGATTAATTGTATCTGGATAAATAGATTTTCTTTTGAACTTTCGTAGTGAAAATATGTCGGATATAAACTATCAGCAGGTAGATTTGATCTTTAAACCATCGAGCTCTGGTGTATAGCTAGATAATCATATGTCATACAATCAACTCTTTAACTATCTTCGGTTCTCATTGTTTTGATCACTTTAGCCATGAACAATGCCTAGTTTTATAAGTGCATAGAGAACTAGTCATACAGAATCCTCCTTGAAGCGACTTACACTTTAAACTTACACAAGTGATTCCTAAATGTGTAATCGTGTAGATACATTATTTGATAATGCATATCAAACTTACAAACTATTGAAAAGTAGTAATGCTTTATCCTGGTATTGAACATTGTCTTCATCATGAGAATAAACCAATATTTTTATTTTGAGAATGTTGAACTATCAATCATAACTTTATTTTTCTTCTTGAATCTAGATCTTAGGATCTCCAATCTTCTAGGTAGAGTTACCTCTATGTTGACTTGTCCTCAGTCATAGTACCATTCACTTTAATAATTTCTCAACCACCTCTCTAGTTAGGCCTTTTGTAAGTGGATCCGACACATTATCCTTCGGCCTTACATAGTCAATTGTTATAATTTCACTAAAGAGCAGTTGTCTAACGGTATTATGTCTTTGTCGAATGTGACGAGATTTTTCGTTAGACATAATGCACTCACCCTTTCGTATTGTTGCTTAACTATCACAATGTATGCATATAGGTGCCAAAGATTTGGGACAAAATGGAATATCTTCTATGAAGTTTTAGAGTCATTCACTCTCTTATCGACTTTTTCTAAAGCTATATACTCAGACTCCATTTTCGAGTGAGCGATGCATGACTGTTTGAATGACTTTCAAGACATTGTTCATCCACTAATGATAAGAATATATTCACTTATAGATTTAGTTTCAACTGATTCGGTGATCCAATTCGTATCACAATACCTCGGGATATGAATTCTAGTACAAAATTCAGTCTTAGGTATATTTCATATGTCCCAAAACTCGTTTCATTACCATCTAATGATTTTGGTTGGGATTACTTATGTATCTACTTAGTTTACTTATCACGCAAGCTATATCTGATCATGTACAATTCATGATGTACATCAAACTCTCCAATAGTAAAATATACTCTGATTGAGACTTGCTTTGCCTTTATTCTTTACAAGAGCATGATTTAAATTAATTGGAGTTCTTGCTACTTTAAAGTCTAAATATTTGAACTTTTCAAGTACTATGTTAATATAATGAGATTGTGATAATGCTAGACTTTGAGGAGTCTTGTGAATTTTAGTTTCTAGAATTAAATTGATAACTCCTAAGTTTTTCATATCAAATTTTCTAGCCAGCATATGGTACACAACATTTATGTCGACAATGTCTTTACTCATTATTAACATATCATCTATATATAGACAAATAATGACTATACGATTTGAAGTGTTCTTAATGTAAACACATTTATCATACTCATTTGATAATATTATTTGATCAAATGTTGCATGCCATTGTTTGGTGCTTGTTTTGACTCATACAATGACTTAACAAGTCAGCGCACCTTCTTTTTTTCGAAACCACACACCCTTTAGGTAGTTCTATATAAATTTCTCCCTACAATTCTCCATTTCATAAGGTTATTCTACATTCATTTGATGAACTTGGATACTTTACATGGCGGCCACAACAATTAGCACTTGAATGGATGTAATCCTCGTTATTGCCAAGTAAATGCCAAAATAATCAAAGCCTTCTTATTGTCTAAATCTTATGACAACAATTCTTTCCTTATGACAACAAGTATTTCATTTTACTTTTGAAAATCCATTTGAAACCTAAAGGTTTGTCCCTGCAGGAAGGTCAATCAATTCCCAAGTATGATTGTTTAATATGAATTTTATTTCAATATTGTGCTTCTGATGATGACACTGCTTCCTTAAAAATTTGAGGCTCTTTTTCTACTAAAAATGTCAAAAAGTCCGGATCAAAGGAAATATATATCTTTTGAGGTTTGCTACATCTTCGATTCTCCTTGTTAAGAGTACTTTTCTTTGTTTTTTCTCAAGGTCGTTTAGATCTTTTGCTAGATGACTCATATTTTTTATACAGATAAATACTTTAAAAATATCAATATTATCTTATTCAACTATAGTATTATCATAAATGTCGAAATTTTCTAATTTGTAAACCAAAAATGATATGATTTTGTGTCACACCCCAAACACAGGGAGGCATGACTGGCACCTGGTGCCACCCCTGATATGAGCATACCCAACGCCCAAAATATAAAAAAAGGCCAAAACCGATGAGGTTCAACAACACAACAACTATAAAATCAGAATAAGACGATAGACTGTAGTGGAAGCTGGCTCACCCGACCAACCAAAAAAAGTAAATACCATATGCCGTCAAGGCCACGGAAAGGAAAACAACTATACAACATGACCCACCTGGACTATAACAACATACTAAAACCACAGTATTGTCTATGAGCCTCTATGAATACATTAGCAATCAAATGATTGGGACAGGGCCCCAAACTACCCTTAACTCAAACATCTGGCGACTCCGAAAGACCTGGAGCGCACCAACTCAGCTGAAATTCCACTCAGCACCCAAGAACTTGATCTAACAACCAACCATCACCTGCAGGCATGAATGCAGTGCCCCGACTAGGGCATCAGTACAATAGTGTACCGAGCATGAAAGATAGGAACAACTAAAAAACATAGATTAGAGATCAACAGATATACTAGATATTGCAGAAGGAGACTCAACATAAGTAAACACATAAAATATACCTAGCCCCAATAAGCCTGGCAAGTACAAACAAACATACAAACAAAACCTACATAGCCCCCATGAGCCCGACAAGTATAAAAGTAAACAATAACACATTGGCACCTAGCCAATATAGCTCACCTGTCATCGCCTCTACACCTCTCTATGGCCTCCAGCTAACACCAGCCAACTCTAGCATCCACTGCTATCAGATAACATATAACACGAGCAACAATTACAATATAATGCCAAGCATATCAAAAGTAAACACCAGTTAGTGAAAATCATCAATCAAGAACTGTCGGACTCTCTCTCGGTTGCGCAGAGTTAGCGGAGCTCAATCCATCTAGGAGAACCAAATCGCGCTCCCAGAAAGGCTTAGACATGTCGGACCACTCTCGAATCACGTATCAACTCGACACTACGGAGGACATCATTCTCAACCCCATAGGTCATTTCACTCCTTGGGCTCAAGCCCTCAGCTGGAAACACTCTCCTACGTTGGGTTTCGACAAGCCACAAGGTACCTCGGGCTCGACCCCTAGACGGAACAACTCTCGTGTATTGGGTATCCGCAAGCCACAAGGCCTCAATAATAGCACACACAAAATCAAAAAAAATAATAATACATGCTCAAATAGCCCAAAATCGGCTCTCAAACCCCATAAATCAACTATTACAACACAATACTATTCTTTCACGTCTAGTCGTCTACCGACGAGCCACTAATCAAGCTAAGGACCACCATCCTAACCAGTCTATCCTCAAGATTTTCAAACAGCCCACATGCCACTCTACTTACCACTAACATCAAGGGACACAGCCAAATCAGCCCAAGTCACGTGCCCTCGACGCAATCGACACAATCGCCGATTCAAATATAACAAATGATTATCACAACCATTGACTTTAACCACTCCAATCCCTCATTCACTTGACAATATAATCAGCTAATCTTATTCACTCAAACATTCCACAACTTGCTACAAGAACCACATGCCTCACATACAACCTCTTGACACGAGCCTAATAGTTTGCCATGTCTAGTTGAAAATATGGAGACACCACCTGTACGAGGCTTACGTGGATGTTTTTACTGATCACAAGAGCCTTCAGTATGTGTTCAGTCAGAAAGATCTAAATCTTCGTCAGAGAAGGTGGTTAGAGATACTGAAAGGCTATAACATGAGCGTCCTGTACCACTCGGCTAAAGCCAATGTGGTGGCTGATGCACTGAGCAGAGTGTCTATGGGGAGCATGGCTCATGTCGAGGAAGGCAAAAAGGAGCTGGCAAAGGATATCCACATATTAGCTCGGTTGGGAGTACAGTTGTTGATACTACTGAGGATGGAGTAGTTGTGCAGAGTGGATCAGATTCCTCATTGATAGTTGAAGTTAAGTCAAGGCATGATGAAGATCCTATATTGCTTAAATTGAAGGAGGCGGTTCGCAGAAAAAAAGTGGAGGATTTCTCCTAAGGAGAAGATGGTATACTCCGTTACCGGGGTAGATTGTGCGTACCAGATGTGGGTGAATTGAGACAACAGATACTAGCTGGAGCACACAGTTCAAAATATTTCATCCACCCTGGTGCTACTAAGATATACCACAATTTATGAGATATTTACTGGTGGAACGACATGAATAGAGACATCGCTGAATTTGTAGCTAAGTGCCTGAACTACCAGCAAGTCAAAGTAGAGCACCAGAGACCGAAAGGTATGACTCAAGATATCAGCATACCCACATGGAAGTGGAAAGAAGTAAATATGGATTGTATTACGGGTCTACCTTGGACTCATCGGCAACATGATTCAATCTGGGTGATAGTAGACCGAATGAGTAAGTCAGCACACTTCCTCCCAGTTAAAACTACAGATTCAGCTGAGGACTATACTAGGCTTTATATCCTAGAGTTATTCATACTTCATGGGCTGCCCTTATCCATTATCTCAAATAGAGGTACCCAGTTCACCTCTCACTTCTAGAAGTCCTTTTAGAAGGGACTTGGTGCCCAAGTCAAGCTCAGCACAACTTTTCACCCGTAGACAGATGGACAAGATAAGCGGACTATTCAGACCTTAGAAGATATGTTGAGATCATGTGATCGATTTCAAGGGCAGTTGGGACGATCACTTGCCTCTCATCGAGTTTGCATACAACAAAAGCTACCACTCCAGTATCCAGATAGCCCCGTTTGAGGCATTATATGGTAGGAGGTGCAGATCTCCTATCGGGTGGTTTGAGGATGGTGAAGCTACTCTAATCGGGCTAGAATCGGTTCATAAAGCTATGCAGAAAGTACAACTCATCCGAGAAAGATTGAAAACAACCCAGAGCCATCAAAAATCTTATACTGATGTGAGGAAAAGAGAATTAGATTTCATAGTGGATGACTGGGTTTATCTTAAAATTTCACCCATGAAATAGGTAATGAGATTTAGGAAGAAAGAAAATCTCAGTTCGAGATATGTGGGACACTAAAGAATTTTGAAACAAATTGGCAAGGTAGCTTATGAACTGGAATTACCTTCAGAGTTGGCATCTGTACACCCAGTACTCCATGTGTCACTATTGAAGAAGTGCATCGATGATCCAACTTCAGTTGTGCCGTTGGACAGTGTGGGAGTGGAAGATAGTCTCTCGTACGAAGAGGTCCCAGATCAGATCCTTGACCGTCAGGTTCGTAAGTTGAGGAACAAGGAGGTAGCTTCAGTCAAGGTCTTGTGGAGAAATCAACATGTAGAAGGAGCTACATGGGAAGCCGAAGAAGATATGATGTCTAGATACCCACACTTGCTCCCTTCCAGTTTAGTTCCGGCATCAGGTACTAAATTCCTCCCCAGTACTCTATTCGGTTCCGTACTCATCATCTTTATTTAGATTTTCTATGTGCATTCTAGTTGCATCAGCTCTGTTAGTATGATTAAGTCAGTTCCGAGTCAGTTACTCCTTTAGAAACCAGCTCATAGTCTCAGTATAGAAATCTCACCTCTTTTCCTAGTTTTACTGCAGTTTTAGTCTTCATTCGAGGATGAATGATCCCAAGGGGGAGATATTGTTACACCCCAAAACCTTTCTAGGCCAGACTTAGACATTTCAAGAAAATTCAGCAGAAAAACCAGAAAATTTTTCTTAGAACGACTGAGACAACAAGTCATGGTCAGCTCCAACGACTCGTTGTGTCAGTCGTGGTGAGCAGGTCTTGGTCTCTTGGGAACCAACGAGACAAGGAATGACCCGTTGTGAGAAACAACGAGTCGTCCTGTCAGTCATGGTTTCCCTAGCTCATAAACCCTTCCTAGGACCCCACGACTCAACCAATGAGTCGTTGTCAGAAATAACTACCGGTTGTGAGAGTCGTCGGGTGAGATCCCTGAAATTTCCTTCTAGTAAAGATGAGAGGAAACAATGACTCCTTGTCTCCCACAACAAGTCATTGTTAGCACCCATTGTGTCAACATAGACTTTTTCAGAAAACCACTCCAGTGAACCTAACGATTGGACACGACAACCCGTTGGTTCAACCAACGAGTTGTTGTGTCACCCGTTGCTTAGCCTTCCAGTTTCCCTTGTCCAATTGCCACGGGAGGAACCAATGACCCGTTGGTTCATCCAACGAGTCGTGGTGACCCCCGTTGCTAGATCATGTACCTTCTCATCCTAGGCAGTGGAACCAACGAGAGGTCCCAACGAGTCATGGTCTCAATCAACGACTCGTTGAGTGACCCATTGGAACTCTGTTGGTCAGATTTCAGATTTAAATCCCAGGGTTACTTTTGTAATTTCTTGCCTACTTAGTCCCTAAACTACATTTTTTGGCGTTTACATACGGGTTTTAGAGGAGGAAACCGACGGTTTCTCTCATTTTTTCTCATCTCTTTATCAGTTCTACGTAAAGTTTCCCTCAGAAAGGTTCAGGGCAGAAGTTAGGAAGATCGATCCTTCTCAAATTTTTCAAGGAATTCTCTCAAGAAATTTCCATCACCAGGTATGTGGGAATTCAACAAGGGAATAGTTCTTTCCTTGTGTCCCCAAAATTTTTCTTTACCTTCTCTATCAGTTCTAGCCTTGAGACTTTCGAATGTGATGAAATTATATGTTAGACCTCATTTAAATCATGTGGAATATCATTTAGGATAATTATTGATGTTTTTCCACCAGTTTGTGACTATGTTGTTGCTCATTCCTGTAAAGTGAATTTTAGCCCTAGCTCTTTAATGCAGAAAAACTAGAGTCTTCCATAAGTGATTAAATATCAAAATCTTTTTGATTCTATCAGTGTTGGGGATTCCCATATTGTTAGTTTGTATTGAAACTTAGTCTGTTTTATGTTAATTTAGTTTCGGTCAAAATGTTAGAATACTCAGTGTTAGTCAGAAATGTCAACTGATCAGTTCGACTATAGAAATTCTCAAGGAGTCAGTAGTGCCTCCCAGCTACTAGAATTAGACTCAGTATCAGTTCTTAGTGGTTCTTTAGGCGGTCATGACACTTTTAGATAAGAAACTCTAACCAGTCTTAGGACCCCAGTTTTAGATTACAGTTTGTTCTTTAAACGGTTATGACGCTTCCAGATAAGCAGCTCTGACCAGTCTTAGAATCCAGTTACAGAATTCGGTCTGGTAAGACTCTTAGGGTGCTTCAATATAAGCATTCCTGACTAGTATTGGTCCCCAATTTCGAGCTATCATCTTAGTAGTCAGGTTAGGACTATCCAGTGGGAGTAGCACTTAGCACCAGCGGACCGGGGTTCCAGCGCACCCAGGTTCCCAGAACTACGTTCCACCGTAGGTTATATTTTATTGGCCTCATGGCCCTAGACCTGTGATCACTCACTTCATGCCTTTATACCCTGGCAAGGTATATTAGGTCCTATGGATTGGGTGTATACATCGGACTCCACGTCTAGCTCACGTGGTTATATGTCGGTTATAGACTCTCCCACTAGTCAGCTCAGTTCAGTCTCAGATTAGTTAGTTTCGGTCAGTTCAGTGCAGTATTTCAGATTAGTATCTCAAATTTAGGGCATGTCCTTGGCCATCAGATAGGGTCATCTAGACCATCCCAGTTATTACAGTTATTCAGTTCAGCAATTTCATTTGGTCATTGCATGTCTTTTTAGTTCAACATTTTTATTCCTTGCATATGGTTTCTCTCACTTACTCAGTACATTCAAAGTACTGACGCATACCTTTTATGCTGTATCATTTTATGATACAACTCCAGGATCTCAGTCACAACCTCGTTAGCAGATCACGCTCAGAAGATTCCAGCTGCACTATTGGTGAGTCCTTATACTTTGACGATGAAGATCATTTCATTCAGTTCTGTTTTCTTTTATTTAGACTTGGAGTTAGCTGGGGGCTTGTCCTAGCAACTCATCAGTTGTAGTGGCTTTCAGACACAAACTTGGTTTTCATACTTGTAGTTTTGTTCAGATGTTTAAACGTTATGATTCAGCTTTAATTTTCATTAATGTTGTATGTCATTATTCTAAAAGTTTCCGCTATATATGTTTACTCAGAATGCTAGTGTATGATATACCAGATTTTTACTTGGGATTACTTATGACTCCAAGTACCGTGTCCCATCCAGGATGTAGACTCGGGGCATGACACAACCAATAGGGGATCTACACCTCCCCCCGTAAAAAGCCTCAAACGAGCCATCTGGATACTAGAGTGGTAACTGTTGTTGTAAGTAAAATCGATAAGAGGTAAATGATCATCCCAAATGCCTTTGAAGTCAATCACACAAGCTCTCAAAATATCCTTAAGAGTCTGAATAGTCCGCTCGGCCTGGTCATCTATCTGCAGGTGAAAAGCTGTACTAAGCTTGACCTGAGTACCGAGTCCCTTCTGAAATGATCTCCAAAACTGCAAGGTAAACTAAGTACCTCTATCCGAAATGATGAAAAAGGGAACTCCATGCGACCAAACTAACTCTCGAATATATAATCTAGCATAGTCCTTAGTTGAGTCGGTAGTTTTGACTGGTAGGAAATGAGTTGCCTTGGTCAACCTATCTACCACCACCTATATAGAGTTATACTGTTGGCGAGTACGAGACAACCCTATGATGAAGTCCATATTGATCTCTTCCCACTTCCAAGTGGGGATACTGATGTCTTGTAGCATACCTCCCGGTCTTTGATGCTCAAGTTTCACCTATTGACAATTCGGACACTTAACCACAAACTCTACTATGTCCCTCTTCATGCCACTCCACCAATAGACTTCCTGTAGGTCATAGTACATCTTGGTGGCACCTAGATGTATAGAATATGGGGAACCAATAGCCTTATTAAACATCTGTTCTCTCAAATCATCAACATCCGAAACACATAAACGACCCTGATATCAAAGCACACCATCTCCCTCCTGGGAAAAAACCTCCACCTTGTGATTCTAGAAAGCTTCATTTAGCTTCACTAGAACATGATCCTCATCTTACCTAGCCTTGACCTCAGTCAGCAATGAAGATTCTGACCCATTTTGAACAATCACACTACTATCTATTGAGTCAACAAGGCGAACCCCTAAATAAGCAAGCCTATGGACATACTTTACTAACTCCTTCCTTCCATCTTTCACATGAGAAACACTCTCCATGGATAATCTACTAAGGGCATCCACCACTATATTGGCCTTTCCCAGATGATAAAGGACACTAATGTCATAGTCCTTGAGTATCTCTAACCATCTTCTTTGTTGCAAATATAAATCCTTCTGAGTGAACACATACTGTAGGCTCTTGTGGTCTATAAACACGTCCACCTGGATCCCATAAAAATAGTGTCTCCAAATCTTCAATGCAAACACCACCGTTGCCAATTCAAGATCATGCGTTGGGTAATTCTTCTTATGAGTCTTAAGCTGTGTAGAGGCATACATAATGATCTTACCATGCTGCATCAACACATACCCAGACCAACCCTAAAGGCATGACAATACACAATGAACCGATCCGTACCCTCAGGTAGGATCAATACTGGGGATGAAGTGAGTTGAGTTTTTAACTCCTGAAAACTCTACTCACAGGTATCTGACCACTGAAACCTGACTTTGTTTTGGGTCAACTTAATCAACGGGGCTGCAATGGATGAAAATCCTTCAACAAACCTCATGTAATAGCCAACTAAACCTAAGAAACTCCTGATATCTGAAGGATTAATTGGTCTACGCCAATTCTTTACAACTTTTATCTTTTGAGAGTCCACCTGCACACCCTCACTTGACACCATATGGCCCAAAAATGCTCCCGAATCCAACAAAACCTCACACTTGCTGAATTTAGCAAACAACTGGCGATCCTTGAGAGTCTGTAGCACAATCCTCAAATGAGCGGTGTGCTCCTCCTCACTCTGAGAGTATATGAGAATGTCGTCTATGAAGACAATCACAAAAATGTCCAAATATGGCTTGAATACCCTGTTCATTAAATTCATAAAAGCTTCAAGTGCATTCTTTAGTCCAAATGACATTACTACAAATTCATAATGACCATACCGAGTCCGGAATGCCGTTTTCAGGATGTCACTCTCCCAAATACATCCAAATCCATCACTTTAATCCCTAAAAGAATCTAATCATGTGCATTAGCTCTTTTTGACAAATATATATCTTAAAACACATACAAACACACAAAATTTGTTCTCAAAAAATAGTAAAGTATGGGCAAGATATGACTAAGAAGTGCATAAATTGCCCTTCATCACCACCCCACACTTAAACTATTGTTCTTCCTCGAACAATATACTACTTTCCTTTTCAATTCAACCACAAAATTCATCCTATGAATAGGTCTACTTGCACTTAGGATCATGAGACAAATCAATAAATCTCCAATAATTCACTCACATGCATATAGGATCAACATTAAAATGTCAAAGTTCGAAATCACTTAGATTTTAAAAACTAACTTATCAAGACATATTTTGGGCCAACATGAATCATATGTAATTTAGCAATTAAGATATACCAAAGTCTTACCATTGTGCTCCTCACAATTTGGAGAGATACCCTTTCTCACATAAGATATAAATCAGTATAAACTTGGGCATAAATAAAATAATTTTCGCTCACTCTCCCAAAGGACTCAACATGCATGCAAAATATAACTCATAGTGCTTGCCCTTAGTATAGTAATGCACTTATATAGAATTTTGAATCAAGGATCAATTAAGACATAACATGGTTATAATGGAGGCTAAAGGATGGGTAGGGAATATTTAGCCAAGATAGTGACTAATCTCCCTAAGCACTTTAATACTTCACAAAACTTTGGTTTTAGCACATTCTTCAATTTCTCATTTTTCTCCTTATAACTCCTTTTATTTTTTCAATTTTCGCTTAGGTGACTTGTGGGATTTTTTAACAATTAAGCTCAATTTTTTTCTATCATTTTTTTTCAATGCTCTTTCTTATTTTTGTTTTTCCAGCAATATCACCTCCCTTGTTTAAGAAATTTCACCCTTTTCTTTTCTTCTATTTTTCGCATTTTTTAGCTTTTCCCTTCACTTATCCACTTATGCTCCTCTCATGCAATTTTTTTTTAATTAAAGTGCTCTAGGAGTCATATGGATAAAATAAAAGTCAATAAAATTCAAAGGAATTTAAGCTTGTAATATGGCTATCAAAAGAATAGACTAAGGCTTAAAAATGTATAACTAGGATAATCACATCAAGGTAGGTAAAATAGGATAAAATAAGGCTACCAAAGAAATGCCTATATCACTTCTTAAATCCATCATTCTTATTTTGTTTTGCACACACACCAAGCAAGTTCTAAACATCAATTTACAAGTATGGAGTATATAAAAAATTCCTCACATATTGGCACAAAATGGTTTAACAATGGAAATCAAGATCACATAAAACATATATATCTATATTGCATGCATAACATAATTAAGCCTATTTTTTTCTAGTAAAAGAGTCAAGTTCCAAAAGACTAAGTGTTTCTACCTTTTATCATGTATTTTTGACTGAATATTATAATGTCTCAATGATACCTAAGTCAAGTACCTAGAATTCGCATGGTCCAAGTTCTTGTTCTTCCTAATGACTAATTTACCCTTAAGATGATCTCCATCCATCCATCATCAGGAAAAATCATGACTCAATGACTAAAAAAATAAAAATCTAGACCCTCTAGTTGGTTCTAAGGGACTAATCACCAGAAAAGTACCGAAAACAAAAACCGGTGAAATCCAAAACAAAATAAAACTAAAAAAAACTACTACAAATCAACAAGTAAGATAAGTCATAAATCCCAAAAAACTAGGCCTATCATGTGCAAATTTTAGCAATTAAGGCATGCATGGTAATATGAAGTTCACTTCTCCCACCCCACACTTAATCGGTAGCACTATCCCTAGTGCTAAAACAATAAAGCATAAAGTAAAAGAGTGAAAGAACAACTCCCTGGGCTTCTAATCCTCGTCGTCTATGGGAGCAAGAGCAGCTTTCTCCATCTCAAAGTCCTCCTCCTCAACATCACTAGACTCTATGTCAGAGTCTGCTCTTGCCATCTCATCCTCTGTGGCCATGTCATCATCAAGGGGCTCCTCAAATCCAGGCCCAACTCTACAAAGGGCTCATGAATGTTCGCTCAGAGGATAATCCATGTTGAGCTGTTGCAGCCGATCCTCAGTCACTCAATTCATTCTTAGCTGTAACATTTACATGCCATACAAGTGACTCAATATCTTGTTATTCGTGCATTGCACTCATTGAAAGAAAGGACTAGACCATTTACACCCGCGGGTTCCTTAGTCTTAGTCAGATCAATTCCCTTAGGATCATAAATAGGTATATAGTCAGCTTCTTCTTCCTTAATCTCATGTCCACACAAAAATCGGGTCAAAGATCCCCAAATCCAAAGCTTTGGCTCCTTTTCACCCTTTCTCTCCTCAATGTATTCTTAATGATTACACCCACATTTATTGGCATCTCAGTCATTAATGCATAGACAAGAAAAACTCTCTCCCTAGTAACATGGGTCACATGTCCCGGCACTAAACAAGCACAAACAATTTTCAATCAAACACGTGGCTCTCTACTCAGATGAGCATATGGGGATGAAATATGATACCCAAATTATTGGTGGCGGGTCCACCTTACAATTGATTTAGGGCCACTAATAGTATGTCTAGTGTCTCTATAAGAGGGTTTCTTCATAACGTTCATAAATGGTTATGGATCAACATTAGGCGTACCAAGCAATCTATTTCAAAGTAATAGGTGAAAAATTGATAATTTGACCTCTAATTTTGAATTGTTTTGGCCTCTCTTTTGGTTCCCAATTGGCAAGGAATTCCCTTACCATATTTAAATTACAATCACCTGGAGCATTAAATACAAAATCAAGACCAAGAGTGTATAATCTATCTACCATGTAAGGAAATACATATGCTAAAATTCTACCATCAACATACATGTCATGTGAGTACTTTGATTCTTTATGCTCTTTAAACCATTTTTTATCTTCTTGCTCCATGACCCAACGAAGCCCATAACTCCTCAATAGTTGTTGTGGAAGACTCACATTACCATGATCCTCCACATTTGCTCTCCTTGTTCTTTTTGACCAATGGATTGAAGAAGTCACTCCTTTCCCCTTGCTTTGTTTTGGTGTCATTTATGGAGGTTTCACAAGAAGAATGTTATATTTTGTGATTTTGGTGAAAAAGTTTGGAGAAATTTCTTGGTAGTTTTGGGGTGTTCGGCATGGATAGCTAAACGAATGGGGGAAAATTAGGTTTTTTTCTATTTAAAAGACCCTCATGGGTCGGGTTGATCCACTGACCCGTGCAATTTTTGTCCGGGGACACTTCTCTGCAACGCGACGCTCACTGCGCCTCATTCCCTACGTGTTGTGGCTCTCACTTCCTCGACTGGCATACACGTCGCAGCTCTCACTTCCTCGACTGGCATACACGTCGCAGCTCTCACTTCCTCGACTAGCCTACACGTCGCATCTCTCACTGCCTCGACTAGCCTGAGCGTTGCGCCAGGCCTTGGGGCGCCTGTGCCTGCGCCTCGCGCTAGGCCTTGTGCTGCTTGTCCTGTGTGTCGCGCTGTCCTATGCATTGATCAACTATTTTGCACCCCCTTTATGGATTCATGTTCAACATTCATTACAAATTATGACTCAACACCTACACACTTGAACAAACACATTAAAAAAATTCAAAAATCATCTTCGGTTGCCTCCTAAGTAGCGCCTGATTTAACGTCGCAACATGACATAGGTATCTTGATTACTCTGACTTCATCAAGATACCTGTTGAGAAAGTGGTCACATTTTAGCCGCTTGTTTCACCACACTAACCTGTGGCACATTAGAAAAAGAAAATAGAAAAAAATGTAAAAGAGAAAATAAAGATTAAAAGTTAAACACAAGTAATTAATCTAATCCTAAGACGTACTCCCCAGCGACGGCGCTACTTTTTGATAATATACAAACTCATACTCCTTATAAACTATGAAGCAGACATTATCAATGAAGACCTAACAAAGGTTGGGGTTGATCCCACAGGGAATAAGGTTAGGGTATAGAATAATGTTAGTATTTAAGCTTTTAAATCAATTACTTCCTAAAAGGGGGGGGGATATAAAAGTAATAGGTAGCAATGTTGAGAAGTTGAATGCTGATTTTGGGTTAATGCAATTAACTAGGGTAAGTGTTCCCCATGAATTCATAACTACTTCGAGTTTTACACTTGTGATCTATTCCAATTCTTTACTTGTAGAACTGATAACATATGTTCATCCAAACGACTAGTCCGTCCCTATTAGATGACTATACTCAATTATCGAATTAGGTCTCATGAGTGATTTCATTTTAACCATTATCAATTTATTCCAAAATTAATTATCATGTGACCACAGCTCAAGTTATACAATAATCATAGAGATCAAGGATTTGTTGTACTTCTCTTTTTCTTATCTCTATCTCTCTAGGCTCAAGCAAGTAAAGAATTCAGGCAAGTCCTAATGTTGTGCACCTTTAAGAAATGTTTAAAGATGAAGAGAAGACAATACAAGCGTTTAGTATTGGTTTAGAATCATTTTGTGCAAACCCTAGCTTGTTAATTCACCATGGTTCCCACAACCCTAGTTGTGGAGGTTTTAGCCTCTCATAATTATAAGTAAATTAATAGCATTCATAGACAAACACATAATTTAATACTTACAAAAATGATTGGAAGAAAAACTTGCTTGATGATTGCAAGAACCAAGGAAGAACAATTCAAGAAAAAAATATCTCAATGTATTTCGTGAACTAAAACTTCTCCTCCTCTAAGTTGTCTTCTCATTTTTCTAAGTTTGCTAAAAGTTCCCTCCTATTACATAGAAATAAAGAGTATTTATAATAGTAGATTTTAGCCTTCGTTGTTCCTTTATGGATTTGATTTGGGATTTGTAGCTCTTTTTCCTAGTTGAAGTAGGATTCACTTGTTGTCTGCTGGAGAGGCTTGGCACGCGGTGCATGGCATCAAGCAGGAATGAGCACTGCGTCGTGCCCTTGGTTGCACTGCATTGGCTGCGCATCGCGCCTCTGGCCGTACAAGATGGGTTGCCATGCTGCTAGTCGCGCAGGTGTTGCCAGTGCGGTGCTAAGTGTCAAGGCTCACTTTGTTCAATCCAACCTTTTTTATCTTCTTTCAAAAAGCCTCAAATACATCCAAATCCAACACTTTAAACCCTAAAAGCATCTAATCATGTGCGTTAGCTCTTTTTGACAAATATATATCATAAAACATATGGAAACACACATAATTCATTCTCAAAACATAGTAAAGTATGGGAAAGATATGGCTAAGAAGTGCGTAAATACGCCCTCCATCAAGGGACTCCTAGTAGATCATCTGGAAAAACCTCCGAATACTCACATACAAAAGGGACAGACAGAAGAGTTGGGGTCTCGAACATAGCATCCTTAACCCAAACTAGATGGTACAGGAAACCCTTAGAAATCATCTTTCTAGCCTTAAGATAAGAAACAAAGTGACATACAGGGGCAGCTGCACTACCCTTCTATTCTAGGATTGGCACACCCTAAAATCGAAATTCTACCACACAGGTTCTACAATTCACTGAGGCATAACACGTATGAAATCAATCCATACCAAAGATAACATCGAAATCAGTCATGTCTAAATCAGATGAGGTGACTTTCTTAAGGATTTTCGATAGGGAAATTTCTATATACTCATCGAGCTATAATTGAGTCACCGACTAGAGTAGAGACTGAGAAGGGCTCTGATAGGATTTCGGGATTGACTCCAAAACTAATGGCAACATAAGGAGTCACAACAAAAAATAGCCCTTGGATCTAACAATGCATATACATCAAGATGAAATACTCGCTACATACTAGTGACAACATTTGGAGAGACCTCCTACACCTGACGAGATGAGAGGGCATAAAATATGTTTTGACATTGGCCACCACCTGCACTAGTAGATGCACCCTACTGAGCTGAACGTGTTGGTGGAGTTGCTAAACTGGTGGCTAGGTCACGACCTCTACTATGGTTCTGTCTGGCTGTGGGAAGTCTCTCAGCATGTATCGGGGCTTCCCGCACCCGAACCTGCTATGCACTCCCCAATGTGCCTCCTACCAAACCTGCCATAAACTGTAATGCTGGACTCTACTGACATGCACCCCTAACCTCGGGAGCCTGATTTCCTTCTCCTCTGTTCACGCCTAGATCTAGATTACACACTAGCTGATGATGGCGCTGGGGCTGATGATGTCTGGTGGAATTGCTGATGATGTCCGCCACTGGACCTCTGTTGGGAAAATCCTTAGCTACCTGTCCTGGTGATAACACTCAAATACACTCATTTTTTAGAGAAAATGTAAGAGATTGTTGTATTAAAATAAATATTTTCAACGGATGTCAGAGTCGAATACCGTAGAAAATTGAGATGATACTTCAAAAGTTATAAACTAACTCAAACTAGAATGCATCGTTGTTCAACATTTGAAAAGTAAATTAGGGGAAAAAGGGAAAACACTATTGAATTCTAATTTAAGATTAAGTGGGGGGGGTCCAATTATTGCATTCTCAAGTGAATTAGCTAGGAGTGTGCTATGCATGGTTTAACAACTAGCATGGGCTACTTTATTGTCTTAAATTTAAATTCAACTTAGATAGCTATGGATAAATGATATTCTCTTGTTTCTGAACCATAAGAATATTTATGCCTTGGGTTTTCTCAAATCCCAAGGCCAAATTCAACTATCAACTACAAAAGCTTGAGGAAGGATTAAGCTATCTCTAGCCTTGACCTTTAATGGAGTGAAGATGTGGATTTTGACTATCTCTAGCTCAATCCCACACACCAACACTTCAATTCCCCACTATCATCTTCTGACCCAATTCTCACCTTTCTCTATCAAGTAAAAGAAAGAAAAGTAAAGCAAAATTCATGTTTGCAACCATCATTTTTTACAATTAAAACTTTAGAGAATACAATAGATCTAAGTTACAATGAGAATTTAAGATCAAATCATGAATACTCATTCATACATTCAAACTCATTATGCATACCCCTAACTAGCAAATTAGATCTACATATTTAGAGAGAGAGAATATACCCAAATAACTTTTCTCAATCATTCACAATATGGGTTCATCCATTTGCTTCACAAGGTTTTCAACAATGGTGAAATTCCCCCACAAAGGGGATTCCTTAAAAAGAAGAACTTTCTATTCTATATTTCTATGTTGAGGGAAATCTCCAAAAAATTCTGTGAAAAAGATGAATTCTAGATGAATGAGTGGTGTACAATCCAGGTTATAGAAATTTGTACTTTTGTGTGCACAACCTTCCAAAATTTCCCTTGGACACTTGTAGGCATTTAGGGACTCTTTCCTGATGCTCTTACCCTTCTAAAGATGGCCTCACTTGCGAAGCATCGGCCGTTCGCCGAATGCAAAATAGTGCACTAGCAGTGGAATCGGCGGTTTGGCCGGTGACTAAGGTCAATTGCGAAACATCGATGAGTAGCCGGTCTGGAGCAGTGGCTCCGGCATTTTGCTTGCATTTCACCCTTCCGTATCTGCGTTTAGCCGGTTAAATACATGTCTTTAGCACCTCTTTTTGAGTTCAAATCTTCCATTATCATTATTTCTTTTCCTTGAATTTCAACTCCTCAACATTTTATCTCAAACTTCATGTGTTTTGCTCGATTTCATGCTTTCTCTACTCATGTAAAGTACCTGCAAAGAATCAAAGAGAAAGAGCATAAAATCCACATAAACAACTCGAAAACTAAGCAAAAACTCACGCTTAGAAGCCTCATGAGTTGCTAAATTTTCAACTCATCAAACCCGCAAACTTGAACTATTGCTTGTCTTCAAGTAATGCAACTCTTTAGGGTTGAGCAAATGTACATCATGCTATATATGAGTATACACCAGGGATCAAGCAAGAATTTTTTTCACAAGAGGACATTGCTAAAGCTTAGAGCATTATGGGAGTTGCACACAAAACCATCAAGCCTTAATACAACCCAAACATTATACACCAACTCAAGAAAAAGAAAAGACTCAAACCATAGTGCACAAGCTTCAATAGGTGACCACAACATTGAGCATATCATGCATGCATTCCTTTCATTCAAACAAGGGGCATAGCTCATCAAAAAAGTTCAAGGAGCATCTCAAGTCATTGACAATTATCATACAAAGCTTTCCTTAAAGTTCGCTACACACTTGTCTCATTCATACACCTCTTTTGAAAAAAATTTCAAGCATGTACCCCAAGGGAATAATACCACTCACAAGAAGAGAGAATCCCAAACATGTTTAAGCATTTCACACATAGGGATTATAAGATAAGTCAAATGCACTCACTCTCACAAAGAAATTCAAGTGCATACACATTGACCCATAGGCTTTCCCTTCATGTATCTCGACACTAATGTAGAGTTGCTACACTCAAAATGAATTAGGATTTGCGGGTCATTATGAAGGCTAGGGGTAAAGGTAGGATAAATGTTTAGCTCTAGTGACTAGAACCTCTCTAATGCCTTTTTTCATACACTTGCAGCATCCCATCCTCTTATTGAGATAACTCCACCTTATTTCTCCTTGTTCATCATCTTCATCTTTTGTGTAACAAGAGCTGCCCTTATAACACCTATGAATTTTACATTTAACCTTATCTACACAAGAGATAGCACCTTTTAACTATTCTTTCTCTTTTGATGATTCGAGTTCTTTCAACCCATCATTTCATTCATCTCATCATAATTTTGGTGCTATCTCACAATGAAGCTATCATGTTTCCCCTTACTCTTGAAAACCCCCAAACTTAGGCTTTTTCCTCATTTTGTATTCATTTCCTATCTCTCCCTATTTCTCAAGCTTAAATCCCCATTTTTCATTCTTTCATCACTAGGAATTAGGGAGGATGAGTGCCAAAGAGGAGGATTAAAAAAATGGTCATTAGGCTTGTAATGTGGTTTTCAAGAAAAAGGTTCAAATGGATCAACAATGGCTAACAATGGAAGATGTTCAAGTAGGTCATTTTGGGCGAAGTGACTTTCAAAAGAGAGCCTAAAATCATGTTCTTGGTGCAGCCCCATCTAACATTTCTCCTTGAATCACATTTAGGGCAAGTTCTAGATAATCATGCATACCCAAGAATTAAGCTAAAATCCTTGCCACACAAGGCATCACAACCCAAGCAGTTCACATACTTTCACATTAAGAATATGACTTTTGACAAGTTGGTTACAAATCAAAAAGTCAAGCAAGGAAATATAACTCATGACAAGAGAGTGCTCATTTTCACATTTGAGTGCATCCTTTTCAAAACTCATGCATAATGCCAGGCAAGAAATATTGGTGGTACCTCTTTAAACAAGTGCACAAAGGACTCAATGATACTCTAGACTTAGAAATTTTTCCTTAAGAAAGTCGCTTATCAATCTATCATTGGGAATGCCAACTCGGTTCGACAACAAAAGAAAAGAAAAAGAAATCGCTCATTGAGAAAGAACCGTAGTATAAAGAAAATCTTTGGAGTTTATTCAAAGAATACTATATATAAAGGTGATACTACTAGCAAGTAATGACAATTTTCCCTTAAGAATGCTGCTACCCAATCTGTCGTAGGGCCATATCACACATCACTCACAAGGGGAGTACTCAGATTCAATCCCCCAACAAAACATTGATAACAAAACACATAAAATAAAAGAAAAACAAACATTATCTTTGAGGCATAAAATTGCACACCATAAGGGAGGTATGGGTGCAAGAACTCGCTGATATGATGGAGGCTTTCGCCTTAGAGTTTTCGCCTTCCATGTATTCGGGTTATAACCTGCACTCGATCTGTGCTTTGCATCTTTCGACCTACGTTTTGCATGTCTAAAGCCGATTTATAAATTTTTCTCCTTCCACTTGTCATCACATTCCACACCATATTCGACCTTGCAACACTCAAAAACAACACCATGTGAAGTAAAAAGAAATAAAACAAACATGATGCAAAACAAGTTTGAATTAATAAATAACTAATGTCTTATCACAACTCAATTCTCCAACAATAGCACCACCTTAGTAACGCTCAAATACACTCCTTGTTTAGAGAAAAGGTAAGCGATTGTTGTATCAAAACAAATATTTTTGATGGATGTCGGAGTCGAATCCCATAGAGAATTGAGCTGATAATTCAAAAGTTATAAACTAACTCAAACTAGAATGCATCGTTGTTCAATATTTGAAAAGTAAATTGGGGGAAAAAGGGAAAACACTATTGAATTCTAGTTTAAAACTAAGTGAGGGGAATTCCAATTATTGCATTCTCAAGTGAATTAGATAGGGGTGTGCTATGCATGATTTAACAACTAGCATGGGCTATTTCATTGTCTTAAATTCAAATTCAACTTAGATAGCTATGGATAAATCACATTCTCTTGTTTCTCAACCATAAGAATGTTTATGCCTTGGGGTTTTCTCAAATCCCAAGGCCAAATTCAACTATCGACCACAAAATCTTGAGGAAGGATTAAGCTAGACTTGACCTTTAATGGAGTGAAGATGTGAATTTTGACTATCTCTAGCTCAATCCCATACATCAACACTCGGATTCCCCACTATCATCTTCTCACCCAATTCTCACCTTTCTTCTCAAGCAAAAGCAAGAAAACTAAAGAAAAATTCATGTTTATAACCATCATTTTTTACAATTAAAACTTTAGAGAAGACAATAGATCTAAGTTATAATGAGAATTTAAGATGAATACCCATTCATACATTCAAACCCACCATGCATACCCCTAACAAGCAAATTAGATCTACATATTTAGAGAGAGAGAGAGAGAGCAATTATCCAAATAACTTTTCTCAATCATTCACAATATGGGTTCATCGATTTTCTTCACAAGGTTTGCAACAATGGTGGAATTCCCCCACAAAGGGGATTACTCAAAAAGAAGAACTTTCTATTCTATATTTCTATGTTGAGAGAAATCTCCAAAAATTTTATGAAAAAGATTAATTCTAGACGAATGAATGAGTGATGTACAATGAAGGTGATAGAAATATATGCTTTTGTGTGCACAACCTTCCAAAAGTGCCCTTGGATGCTTCTAGGCGCTTAGGGACTCTTTTCGAGTGCTTTTACCCTTCTAAAGACGGCCTCACTTGTGAAGCACCGACATTTTATGGGTGCCAATCCGTGGAGCACCAGCTGTTCACTGAATGAAAAACAGTGCACTGGCAGAGGAACCGGCAGTTTGGCTAGTGCCGGTGGACAACTACGAAATGCCGGTGAGTAGCCAATCTAGAGAAGTGGCTCCGACATTTTTCTTGCGTTTCGCCCTTCTGGATCCCCATTTAGCCGGTTAAATACATGACTTTAGCACCTCTTTTTGAGTTCAAATCTTCCATTTTCACTGTTTCTTTTCCTTGAATGTCAATTCCTCAACATTTCATCTCAAACTTCATGTGTTTTGCTTGATTTCATGCTTTCTCTATTCATGTGAAGTACCTACAAAGAATCAAAGAGAAAGAGCATAAAATCCACATTAACGTCTCGAAAACTAAACAAAAACTCATGCTTAGGTGCCTAATGAGTTGGTAAATTTCTAACTCATTACCTGGCCCTCTTATCCTCTCTCTCCCTTTCCTTCATTTGATATGCCTCTATCTAGGGTGTATATAACCAATCAAGAGATGTCTAGATCATTATTCAACATTGCGGTCCTACAGTCCTTGACTAGCGAATCTGACACTCCATACACAAATCTATTCATATAGGCTCTCTGATCCGCAACCATCTCCAACACATACTGAGTACTCTTGCACAGTCATATTGTTTTGCCTCAAGTTGAAGAACTCCATCGCCTTTTCCTTCCTCAACTCCCTAGGGAAGAATCTATTTAAGAAGGCAGTCATGAACTCATCCCAGCTCACGGGAATAGAGCTCAGTACTCTACTGTCCCTCCACTGAAGGTACCAAATATATGCAACCCCCTTCAGCTAATAGGAGTCTAAGTCTACACTCTCTTCTATCATCACCCCCATAATCTGGGTGATCTTCGGTATCTCTTTAAGAAACTCATGTGGGTCCTCATCCACTCTTGACCCAAGCAACTCAGGTGGGTTCATCTTGAGGAAGCCTCGAACTCGAGTTGTTGTTGTATTCCCATTCTGAGGGACATGGGCCGCCGCCTGCTGGTTGACCTGAGCAGTCAAAAGCATGTGCCAACATCTGAAAAGTCATTCTAAACTTGGCATAAGAGACCTGCTCAGGAAAAGGACCTACTGGTGCTGGCAGGGCTTGCTAGTGCCCATCTTCATGGCCATTTCTATTTCTGTTTCTTCTATCATTTACTCGGCGTGGAGGCATGATTTTGCAATGCATATAGCACGTGTTAGAAAGATAGATAGATACTTCATCTCACGATATAGATCATGAAAGAAGACAAGCTTCCTAAAATGTTTTGCAGCCTGTCCCCCATAAGTATGGCGTGCTTCACATCCATGGAAAAGACTCTACTCAACGCGACTTTCAGACACCCTAGGACACTCTAAACCTTTGCTTTGATACCAAGTTTGTCATGACCCGAGCATAGGTCCGGACTGAGACACAGAACCTAGAACAACGAATGGTTCCAAGTCGACCCATGGTATGAGCATAACAGTTGAATAGCATACATCGAATAGAAACTAATAAACTAAATATGAATAAGAAAAAGTTTGAATACATATCAACCATACGGAGTCAACACCGACAAAGTTGAAGTTCTGCATATTGTCAGGAAAAGCCTCTAACATAACTGAAGAGCTGATGAGACAACATCCCCAACTAGATCACTTAAGTCCAAAAACTGAAAGTAACACAACTCAACAATTTGAAGGTCCTCGAAGGATGAGGACTCACCAACAAGAGAACTGGACTAAGCTATGGAGACTGGCTAATGGCCAAGCTGAGTCTGAGCATCTGAAACTATATCATGAAATAATACAATATAGAATATGTGGTCTATACTTGGAATGTACTAAGTATGTAAGATAAGTAAAAACAGACTAAGTAAGTATAACTGTCACGCCCATCTTGGGAGGCATGACTGGCACCTGGTGCCCTACTAGGACCTAAAATACTGAGCTGACTGAGCCTAAGCACCTCTGGTGCAGGGCTGACTCTAACTCTAGAATCAAGAAAACAACGGGCTATATAGCGGCTGCAAATACAACCCCCGGCTGACAAGGCCTATAGCCACCTGTGAAAATAAACAGCTAACTAGAGACGAACAAACATAGGGAGTCCTATGCGGACCGACAAGGCCACCATGGTATCTAGTTATAACTGGAAAGTAAAATCAGATGCTAAACTGAGCTATGACCGACAAAGCCACCAATCAACAGCTAAACAGGGCCCCACACGGCCAACACACAAAACACATATGGGCCCCACACCGCCGATATCGTCTAACCACAGGGAAGTAATGAAATCTGCAACCCTCAAGGAGTAATAAGATGGTCGGGAAAGGGACCTAACCTACCCATACTGTACAAACAAAAGAAGTAAACCTCTATCACACAAGCTCCGAATGAAGGGAGCTGACAGCCCTGTACGGCTGACCGGGACTACGAGGGACCTGCTCCTCGTCTATCTGTACTTGCAGGCAAGTAATACAGCGCCCCAGAAGAGGGCGTCAGTACCACAGGTACTGAGTATGTAAAACAGTAACTTTAAATAACTGAAAGTAAGAAATAGAACTGACAATGACAGAAATAAAGAAAACGGACTGAAGATGCTTGAAGTAGTGAAATCAGGGCTAAACATAACTATAATAAGGAGGGTAGGGGTCATACCTGACAAATGAGGTGTCTTACTGTCTAACTATCAGTAATTAAAGCAAACATAAGCCTTACCTGGCCCCCATAAGCCGAAAGGTACAATCAGCACAAAACAACCCACTTGGGCCCCCATTAGCCCTAGTGAGTACACCTCACTCTATATGCCCCTATCCAAGTCATACTGAGTCAACTACCAGCTATAAGCGTCCTGCCGATCCCCTGGGTCTGCAACTGGGCCCGCTTGGCCCTTGATTATTGCTGTGTCTAAGTCTGGAGGACTCCTGATATCTACACCCCGGGCGTAAACGCTCGTCGGGAGTGTGTATAAGGCCAACCATGGCATATAAGGATCTAGATCCCCATATTTGTCCCTTACGGACGGCATGCCGCTCCGTAGAGAGACATATCCTCACCCCTGGCGGGTGACGACACAGCTATTAACCCTGGGGTGGTCATGGAAGCTATACAGGTGTAATCCATTCCAAAACAATACAAATTACAAGCCTCGACTGACAACAACAACTAGACATGATAACGTACTCCTAACATTCTTTACTGGGATTCATACTGGACTACTATGCTGAAGAAACTAACTTGCCAAAAGAAAATGCTTTAACATACCTCGTTCGTTGTTTACCGATTAACTGGCGAGTTTCGGCTCGTGTTCAACTGCGCTTCTCAACTGTAATCATATTAACGAAAGAATAGGGCTACTTTATTACCATATTCGAATAAAACCATAACTTATATATATATTGACTATACTTCAACTTATCGAAAGACGATCAAGAACTCATAATTTCTCGGGAATCTAGAAGGAAGAAATACTTACTTTGGGCACGTGATCATATTGACACTAGTTTGGAACAATTCCATCAACTTAAGCTCGATGGGACGATGATTTGCCGGGCGTATTTTACGAAAATAACTCCGTAGCGATGCTCCCTACAGCTTTATACTTCAATAGCCGGAGTTAATTTGGATTTAGACGGTGTTTAGTGGCGTAATCGGATGATTTTTACTTGGTTTCTTCGTACTCCCTCGGGTCTGGATGTGTATATTTTGAAAATAATCTAACTTCTAAGTGTAAGGCCTTTATATACTTGAGGCAGCAGACAAGGCAATGTGGCACTCTGCCCATCGCGCTGATTCTGCTCCGTGCCATGTTGGCTAACACGGAGGAGCTTCTCTGTGCCACTTTTCCCCTCTGGGAAGCTTGGTTTGGCCTCCTCCCGCGAAATCCCGACTTGGCACCCATTCGGCCTTTCCCCGAGCCCTTTCCTCATACGTATGGTACTCTAAAACTTCAACCAACATACAAATAGGCCGACTAAACGTTAAAAACTTACGGGGTGTAACATCTCCCCCCTTAAGAACATTCGTCCTCGAATGTTAACTTCTACTTGTAAGAAACTTAACCTTGCAATCACTTATTCTGGAAAAATTTCAGCAGAGTCTCCCCCATAATATGGACTATCCAAAAACCCTGAAACACAGAAAAGTCCAATACAGGTACTCCACACAATACTATGGCATTCATTTCACAACACACTGAAGTCAACTACTCCATATATACATGTATATAATGCAACTTATGAAACAACAACAACATACCTCTAGCTGCACAATATGACTAAGTCCGAAATAACTGAGGATATCTGGTTTTCATATCATCTTCTGCCTCCCAGGTCATCTCCTGTCGATTCTTATTTCGCCATAACACTTTAACGGAAGCAACATCTTTAGTTCTTAGTCTGCGGACCTGCTGATCTAATATGGCTACTGGAGCTTCTTCATAAGCTAACACCTCAGTGATTTGGACGTCTTTGACTGTGACAATCTGGGAGGGATCTCCTATGCACTTCCTCAGCATTGATACATGAAAAACTGGGTGAACGAATTCTAATTTTGGAGGTAAATCCAATTCATAAGCCACCTGGCCTATCCTTCGGCGAATCTGATAAGGCCCAATAAACCTCAGGCTGAGCTTGCCTTTCTTACCAAATCTCGTCACACCCTTTATCGATGAAACCTTCAGGAATACCCAGTCACCCACATTAAATTCTAGGTTTCTTCGCCGCACATCAGCATAAGATTTCTGGCGGCTCTGAGTAGTCAACAGACGTTCCTTGATAAGCTTTACTTTCTCTTCTGACTAATGAATAATATCTGGCCCAATCAATGCCGATTCTCCTACCTCAAACCAACTAGCTGGAGATCTACACTTCCGCCCATATAACGCATCATAAGGTGCCATCTGAATTGCTGAATGATAACTGTTATTATAGGAAAATTAAATAAGCGGTAGATGTTCATCCCAGCTGCCTACAAAATCTAGCACACATGCCCATAACATATCCTCGAGCGTCTAGATTGTACATTCTGCCTGCCTGTTTGTCTGAGGATGGAAGGTTGTGCTCAGGTTAACCTGCATCCCCAAGCCCCTCTGAAAAGATTGCCCAAACTTAGCTGTAAACTGCGTCCCTCTTTCAGAGATAATTGACAGTGGAACACCATGCAATCGGACTATTTTTCTAATATACAGCTCAGCATAATCTTCGGCTGAAAAGGTAGCCCTTAATGGCAGAAAATGAGCTGAGTTTGTCAACCTGTCGACAATTACCCAGATAGAATCATATTTACCTCTAGTACGAGGTAACCCTACTAAGAAATCCATATTAACTGCCTCCCATTTCCATAAAGGCACGACTATATCCTATGTCAGTCCGCCTGGTTTCTGATGTTCAGCTTTCACCTGTTGTCAATTGGGACATTGAGCTACGAATTCTGCTATCCCTTTTTTCATTCCCGGCCACCCGTAAATCTCTTTTACGTCATGGTACATTTTTGTCGAACCTGGATGGAGAGAGTAACGGGCATATTGTACCTCGCCCATAATAATCTGGCAAAGCCTGCCACGTCTGGAACGCAAAGGTGATCCCTATATCTCAAAACTCCGTCCTCGATTACCTAGAAATATATCACTTCCCCTCGCTGGACCCTATATCTGAGCTGAACCAGGCTAGAATCTTCATAATGCCGTTCTTTCACTTCCACAACCAATGATGACACTGCAATATTCTGGATTACCGCTCCATTGTCTCCTGATTCTACTATACGAATGGACAAACTGGCTAGCTGATGCAACTCTCGGGCCAATTCCTACTGCTTAGGCTATAAATATGCCAGGCTTCCCATGGATTTGCGGCTAAGGGAATCCGCTACAACATTGGCCCTTCCTGGGTGATATAAAATATTCATATCATAATCCTTTAACAGCTCCAACTAGCGACACTGTCGCAGATTCAACTCTTTCTGGGTAAAGATATACTGCAGGCTTTTGTGATCAGTGAAAATATCTACGTGGACACCATACAGGTAGTGTCTCCATATTTTAAAGGCATGAGTCACCTCGGCTAACTCCAGGTCATGGGTAGGGTAGTTCTTCTCATGCTTCCTCAGCTTCCTTGAAGCATAGGCAATCACCTTACCATGTTGCATCAAAACAAATCCTACCCAACACCCAAAGCATCATAATAGACTGCATAGCCCTTTGTTCCTTTTGGCAACGCTAGCACCGGCGCTGATGTCAATCTGTTTTTCAGTTCCTAAAAGCTCTGGTCACATGCCTCAGTCTAATGGAATTTTGCTGCCTTCTGCGTCAATTTTGTTAAGGGTGCTACTAAAGTTGAAAATCCTTCCACGAACCTTCTGTAATACCCGGCTAGCCCCAGGAAACTACGTACCTTGGTCGGAGTGGTAGGTCTAGGCCATGTTTTCACTGCCTCTATCTTCTGCGTATCTACCTGTATACCAGCATCTGACACAATATGGCCCAAGAAGGCTACTAAATTCAGCCAAAATTCACATTTAGAAAATTTTGCATAGAGTTGGCGATCTCTGAGAATTTGGAGCACTGTCCGTAGATGATCCAGGTGATCTACCTCTGAGCGGGAATACATCAGAATATCATCGATAAATACAATCACGAACAAGTCCAGGTATGGTCTGAAAACGTTGTTCATCAGGTCCATGAACACTGCTGGGGCGTTTGTCAATCCGAAGGACATGACTAGAAATTCAAAGTGGCCATATTTGGTCCTGAAGGCAGTCTTTGGAATATCTCTTTCACGAACCCGGACCTGATGATATCCTGATCTTAAGTCAATCATTGAAAAATACCTCACTCCCTGTAGCTGATCAAAAAAATCATCTATTCTGGGAAGTGGGTACTTATTTTTATTAGTGACTTTATTCAGCTGTCGATAATCTACACACATACGGAGGGAGCCGTCCTTCTTCCTTGTTCGAGCCAAACTACACGCAAGTGCACGTGGTCATACAAGTAGTAAAGTGGCTTTATTCAAAGCCAAGTATCGATCCCACAGGGACAGAACTACGGTAGTAATTAACCTAAGTGTTAGTGAACGATATCTCTATGAATGTCGACAACCAAACAAATAATGTTTTATGAGTCGATATTAATAGTTAATAAGAACCTAAGTAAAGATTGTAATTTAAAGTCTGAACAATAGCAATGAACAAGCTGAGGTTAAGGCAAGCATACAGGGATGTAATTTCTTAATTCAAATCAGCTAATCTTCTCTTCGGTTGCTAGTCAGGAATTAATCTCCTATGGATTGGATTTTTCGACTCCAATCCAATTAAAGAATCATGAGACCTTATTCTACATTTATGTGATACAAGAACCTCATGCTCTAGCCATACATAACAGATTCCATAAATGACTAATAGGACTTTCAGATATATTTCTATTCTGAACGTAAATCTTTTCTCAATGTTCTCAATTAAGAAAAGGTCATATCCTACTAATTCACATCTATCCAATTTCTTCCCTTTTCAGAATCAAAATTTGATTTCTAAGATTTACATTAACATTGCCAAACATTAATGCAGTAAAAACAAGAATTGATAGAATAACCATTATAGAAAAGATGAAAACTGAAATGATTAATAATTACATTCCTCTACAATTATCCTTAACCTCAGCAAGAGGTGAATTAGCCACTCATTTGTCGATTAAACATCTTCAAACAAGTAGAATTCATACAAGCAATTGAAATTAAAGAGAAAAAGGAAGAGAATTAACCCTAGAATTTCGTCCTCTCAACTGCCTGCTAACCACGTTCTTGCTCCAAAATGTCAGAATGTTTAAAATAAAACCTAAGTGTGCTATTTATACTAGTGAAAATTTTTCCCGGAATAACAAGCAACGTGGCACGAAGTGTATTGCGGTGCACTGCCTCCGTGCCACGGTGTTATCTCGCACCTTCACTGGAACTTGAGGTTCCAGGTAATCATACTCAACATGACACGGAGTGCATCGCGGAGCACTGCCTCCGTGCCACGGAGATAACGCATACCTCCACTGGAATTTGACACAATTTATTCCTCCCAGGAACAATGCCTCCGCAATGGTAGCGTGACACGGAGCCATCGCGGAGCCCCTATTTTTGCCAACTTCCCTTGTCAACTTCCACTTCTTGCTTCCGAGTCCATTCCCGCACTTCACCAACTTGTTGATTAGCTTCCAAAAATTCCTTCTAACTGCAAAACAACACTAATCATGTTGGTTAGTATAAATTCACATTTACCTAAGAATCACATGAGAATGTACACATAACAATAGATAAACAAGTAGAAATGAAGTAATTGAGTATCACTTGGGCATGAAATTCTACCCAAGATCACTTACCCCACACTTAAAACCTTGTTCGTCCTCGAACAATACTCTCACATCTCATGCAATTGAAACCCACGCATAGCTAATTTGGCTCGACCATTCAAGCTACGGTTATACAGATTATTTAAGATAGCAAATCATCAAGAAAACATGCATGGTTTCATCAATAAAATGAAGTACACCACATTAAGACCTAATAACCTCAAGAATCGATTCTCGATCTTGGCAAACTCATGCAACTCAACTGATCAAGACATCTGACACGAAATTTTATCTCTTGTAAGCATGTGCCCTCGCAACATAAGAGAATTACCCCATTTGCACTCATAAGATTTCCAAAGCACTACATGTAGGGGTATATGAATACGATTTCGCTCGCTCTCCCAAAGAATTCACATGCATCATGTCGTGAACCATAAGCTTCCCTCTAGTATTTTACTCCACTAATATAAGGATGCTTGATGTAAGATCACTAGGAATTAACAGGCTGTAATGTAAGCTAAGGAACTAGTAAATACTGGGCTAACCAATAATAGCAACTAGCTTCCCTAAGCGCTTTTCAATACCTCCACCTTCATTACGGACATTGCTTCTTCCTGCATCCTCTCTTTCTTGAATTTTCTTCTTTGTTTTTGTTCCCATTTCTTTAAGCACACTCGACTTACTAGCAAAGAGTATTTATGCATTTTTATTTTTTTTCTCGTTCATTGATTTTCTTACTCTCTACTATTAATTACTCAATTTCAACAAGTGCACGTTTGACCTTTTCTTTAGCTTTCATAACTTCCGCTTTCCTTCCGTTTCACACTTCTCACTCCTTTACACTTTGGGAACATTGTTTTTCTTAAGCGCTTAAGAGTTTTGGATCAAATTCACAGCTAATGAAAAAAAGGATTAAGCTCGGTTTGTATCTCTCAAAGAATAGGCTAAAGGCTCAATGGGGCTAACTAGGATGTAACATTCAAGGTAGGTATGATAAAGGAGAAACTTTCAGTTCATTCAAAGAAATGCCTACATCCTTTCCTACAATCCACATCCTTCATTTCGTTTAGTATACACACCAGGCAACTCCTAGACACTTCACAATACATGGAATAGTCGAAACCTCACCTCACACTCACTGCACATGCTCAACTTAAGACATATTCACAGACTCTTCAATCAGTTAATTACAAGAATTCACTATTAAGCCTCGATCACACCAAATCAAATTCTATGGCCTAGGTATCTCAACATTGTTTAACACATTTGCATGCTTTCATATGAATCACACTTGCATCTTACAATCATGTGTAACACGTAACAAGAATTCCGACCCATTAATTAGCGACACGATTGGAAACAAACAAAAGAAAGAAGAAAAGAATGAAAAAAAACTACTCCTATCGACTACATTTCCCTTAAGACGGTCGTCATCCATCCATTATAGGGAACAATCGCTATCTACGACGTCGGTTCAATGGGACTATTCTCGGAAAAAGCACCAAAAACAAAAACCGAGAAACCCAACATAAAAAATTTTAACAAAAAAATTTCGATAGAAAAAGATAAAAATATAAAAAATATTTACACATCACACACCACAGCAGCTAAAGATTCATTACAACACCAACATCAATTACAGAACACGAAACACAGAGTCACAGGATCACAATTAGCACAATCACAATAAACATAAACAAAACAGCTAGCACCTAACTACTCCCACCCCACACTTAATCAGAACACTGTCCCCAGTGTTCACATAATTGCAAAATATCAACAAAGGTTGGGTGGTGAAACTCCCAGATCAATCAAAATATTCAATTTCCTCATCAAGTACCAGCGCTTCGTCTCCAAGATCAGAATCACCCGCCGTCCTCATCCGACTCAACATCTGAGTCCTCCCGGCATGTCTCCTCGTCTGTGGGGACGTCATCATCCACGGGCTCCACAAATGCGGGCACCACTCGGCATAAAGCTCGGGCATTCTCGTTGAATGGATAATCCAACTCGAGCTACCACAACTCATCCTCTGTAGCGGGCCGTTCACCGATGCGCAGCTGCAACATCTGCATCCTATACATGCGGGCCATGTATTGATCATCCCGAGCATGTCTCTCGGCTAGTGTGAGTACCAGCCCGTAAGTAGTGTCAGGTGCCTTGGTGTTGGTAACATCCAAGGCACGCCTGTCAATCTGAGGGATGTAATCTAGGGCCTCCTCCTCAATACCGTGGCCCCTCAAGAAAGTGGTAAGCAGATCGCCAAACCCATATCTATGCAATCGGGCTCTCTTCATGGCGGAGATGATCACCGCCCCAACATTGATTTCTAGCCCCTTCATCAGTGCATACACCAGACAAACTCTATCCCGGGTGACATCAGTCATGTGCACCGCCGGGATCAGGCAGGAACAAACAATTTTCAACCAAATCCGGGCCTCCCTGTTCATATGAGAATAGGGCAATGTCTGATCATAGCCCCTTTCCTTGTGCCTACCCCACCTGGCTGTCGATCGGGCTCCACATAAGGTGCATTTGATATCCGCGTAAGGTGGAGTGATGTTCAGCTGACGGAGGACATGAGCATCTGTGTCCCGCGCCCCCAGGATTGCATTCAAATGGTGGGGTTCAAAAGTGACCACCTACCCTCTGATTTTTATGGTGTGGCTGCGCAAGGTTGGGTTCCAGTTGGCATAGAATTCCCGGATAATATGGAGATTGCACTCTCTGGGTTCTTCAAAAATGAAGTTTAGCCCAGCAGTGTCAATCCTGTGTAGAATCCGCGAGAATTCCTGTGCTAGTGGTTCCCGTGCTATCTGCTCCTCCGGGAAGTACTTGGTTTCCTTGTGCTTGGCATACCATTTCTTCCCCTCATCCGTCACCCATCTGGTTCTATAATGTCGGCGTTGCCCTCGAGGAACCGCTGGTGCTGCTGGTACTACTGCCCCTAATCTCACTCTCTTTCTGCTGGCGCCAGATGTGGATGCGCCCTTGCCTTTGTCCTATCTTCCTGACATTGTTCCTGCGCATTCAAACATACAGTTCCAATGTTAGTCAAGCCATAGCTGGCTACGACTAGGGTTGGTCTTAATTTGATCACCCCATACTTAGTCTTTTAGCCGCAGTCAACACAATTCGACAAGACATTCATGTTTTTGCAATTCTTAACTCTCAACATGCTCAGTGCATTCATACAAGTCGATGGAATAATTACTTTGTACTACTCAGACTTCATACAATGAATTATAAAAATTCTTCCATCAATTCAATTATATCATCATGAGCACGTTGCAATTTTAGCACAACAACCTATGTTAATTCTCCATTTACATTCTCCCGAAAATCCATCTTCTACCATAGCATAATCAACTTCAAACACAATATATTTCACTTCAAACAACATGCACAACCCAAATTATCCACATTTTAATGCATTTTGTCTTCTTTCTATTCAATCTTCAACCCTAGTTATCAATATCGTAAGAATTTCAACAATCATGCGATCATTAAGTTAATCTACTAACAATGATCCTATGAACATCATTCAATCATAACTCCATTGATTTCAAGCTTATTTCTCACTTAGGACAAGGTTTCATCACAAAACATGTTCAAGAATCAAAAATTTGAGCAATAATAAGAAAAAATTCAAGAACATACCTTTACTTTGATGAAGTTGAAGAAAACTAGAAGAAATTTGATCACTAGGTCCGTGTCACATTGGGGGAGAAGGGATTTTGGGGTGTGGGTCGCGGAGGAAATGAAAGAATGGGGAAAAATGAAGGGATTTGGGTTAAAAAGGAGGTTTTTTGCGCGGGTTTACCCAGTGACCCGATGCGAAATACACCTCAACGTGTCACGGAGGGTAACGCGGAGGTCCTCCTCCGTGACACGGAGCCATCGCGTAGGTGTTCTAGAATTTTAAAAAATTCCAGAATACCCTCAACGTGTCACAGAGGGTAACGCGGAGGCCCTCCTCCGTGACACGGAGCCATCGCGTAGGCTCACTGGAATGTCCCAAATTTATTTTCTTACCTTGATTTTTTTTCTTTGCGCTTTTTTTGTATTTTTCCCCTCCGTTCCACCTGAAAATTATTCAACCACAAGAAATTCGTTAGAAATCATAGGTTGCCACTCAACTATTTTATATATATATTTATATATATATATATATATTTTCTTTGTTTATCTCTTTTTTTTCTTTTTTTTTTCAAATAATCCTACTCTTCTATTACAACATATTCACGGGTTGCCTCCCGTGCAGTGCCTGGTTTACCGTCGCGGCTCGACGGTATTCATCCTTAATCATCCTCTAGAGTAATAAACGTCTTCTCTCGAATAACGTCTTCTCCCCAATAATGCTTACATCTTTGTCCGTTCACCAAAAATGTGGCACTTCTATCTTCTTGCCACAATTCCACTGCACCGTGTGGGTCATTCTCACCACTTCAAACGGCCCTGACCACTCGGACTACAACTTTTCTGGAAAAAGCTTCAACCTTTAATTAAACAACAACACTTTCTGCCCCAGCTCAAAGATCCGATGCACCATATGCCTGTCGTGCCACCTTTCAGTTTTCTCCTTGTAGCATTTGGCACTTTCATAGGCATGCCATCGAAACTCATCTAGTTCGCTGAGTTGCATCAACCACTTCTTCCCTGCTAGCTCCGTATCCATGTTTAGCTTTCTCACAGCCCAAAAAGCTCGATGCTCCAGCTCCACAGGTAGATGACATGCCTTTCCATAGACCAATCTATACGGAGAAGTCCCAATGGGTGTCTTGTATTCAGTTCTGTAAGCCCACAACACATCGTCAAGTTTGCTTGCCCAATCAATTCGTTGTGCATTCACTGTCTTCTATAGAATTTGCTTTATCTCTCTGTTTGACACCTCCACTTGCCCACTAGTTTGGGGATGATACGTTGTCGCTACCTTGTGTCGAACCCCATACTTAGCTAGCAAGTTCCTGAAACTTGCATTCACAAAATGAGCCCCTCCGTCACTAATAATAGCTCGGGGTGTCCCGAACCTGGTGAAAATTTGCTTTTTCACAAATTTCGTCACCACCTTGTTGTCGTTCCTGGGACAAGCTACTGCCTCGACCCACTTAGACACATAGTCAACCGCTACCAAGATGTAACGATTACCAAATGACGGTGTAAACGGGCCCATGAAGTCTATTCCCTATACATCATAAACCTCAACTTCTAATATCTGCTGCAATGGAATCTCCTGTCTTCTACCAATTGTGCCTATTCTTTGACATCTATCACACATTTTTACATATGCTATAGAATCTCTGAACAGTGTAGGCCAAAAGAAACCTGACTGTAGCACCTCATGAGCTGTCCGCTCTCCTCCGTGGTGCCCTCCATACAACAATGAGTGACAACTCCTCAATACTTCTGCAATCTGGCTCTCTAGGATGCATCGTCTCATCACTTGATTCGGTCCCTGCCTAAACAGATATGGCTCATCCCATATGTAATATCTGCAATCATGTCTCATATTCTTCCTTTGCTGAGCCGTAGCCTCCGGTGGGTAGACTCCACTTACCAGCAAGTTCACAATATCTGCATACCAAGGGATTTCAGCTTCCCTTATTTCCAAGAGTTGCTCATCTGGGAACTCTTCTTTGATGCTATCACCTTCCTTTACATGCAACCGGCTTTCCAATCGCGATAGGTGATCTACCACTTGATTCTTGCTCCCCTTTCTGTCCCGAATCTCTAGGTCAAACTCTTGTAACAACAATATCCATCTGATTAGTCTGGGCTTTGCATCCTCTTGCCAAAAAAATACCGGATTGCTGCATGATCAGTATAATCACTACTTTTGAACCCACCAGGTAAGACCTGAATTTATCAAATGCGAACACCGATGCTAGCATCTCCTTTTCCGTGACTGTATAATTGACTTGGGCTGTGTCAAGTGTTTTTCTTGCATAATAAATGGAATGAAAAATTTTATTCCTCCGCTGCCCCAATATAGCTCCTACAGCCACGTCACTTGCATCACACATCAATTCAAAAGGTTATTCCCAATCCGGAGAAATGAGAATAAGCGCTTCTACCAGCTTTTGTTTTAGCTCCTCGAATGCTCTTACATAATCCTTGTCAAACTCGAACTTCACCTCTTTTTCTAACAACCGGCATATAGGTCTAGAAATTTTTGAGAAGTTCTTGATGAATAGTCTGTAAAACCCCGCATGTCCGAGAAAACTGTGAACACCCTTCATTGACACTGGTGGTGGTAACTTTTCGATCACTTCAATCTTTGCCCGATTGACTTCCAACCCTTTGCATGACACCTTATGGCCAAGGATGATACCCTCCTTGACTAAAAAATGACATTTCTCCCAGTTGAGCACAAGGTTTGAGTCTTCACATCGAGCTAGCACCCTGTCAAGATTCTGCAGACATGTAGCAAACGAATTACCAAAAACAGAAAAGTCATCCATAAATACCTCGACAAAATCTTCCACCATATCGTGAAAGATCGCCATCATGCATCTCTGGAATGTGGCTGGTGCATTGCATAGACCAAATGGCATTCTCGTGAAAGCATATGTCCCATAAGGACATGTAAAAGTGGTCTTCTCCTGATCCTCCGGTGCTATGGCTATTTGATTATAGCCGGAATATCCATCAAGGAAACAATAATACTCTTGACCTACCAACCTGTCCAAAATTTGATCAATAAATGGAATAGGATAATGATCTTTCCTCGTGGCCTCATTGAGCTTCCTGTAATCCATGCAAATTCGCCAGCCTGTGACTGTGCATGTGGGAATCAGCTCATTCTTTTCGTTGGTGACCACAGTCATCCCTCCTTTCTTCGGAACACACTGAACTGGGCTAACCCATTCACTATCTGAAATGGGATATACCACACCTGCATCAAGCCACTTGATCACTTCCTTTATGACTACATCCTTCATCACCGGATTCAACCTCCTCTGATGTTGCACAGTTGGCTTGGATCCTTCTTCCATAAAAATCTTGTGTGTGCAAAAAGCTGGACTAATTCCTCTGATGTCCGACATCTGCCAACCCATTGCTTTCTTCCGCCTCTTGAGGACCACCAATGCATCTTTTACTTGTGCCTCCATCGGTTCTGCGAAAATGATAACTGGCAAGGTGTCATCTTCCCCCAGAAATACATACTTCAGATATGGAGGCAATGTCTTCAACTCCAATTTCGGTGCCTCCTCAATTGATGGCTTTGGCAATGGTTCCAAGGACCTCATCAACGGCTCAAAGTCTTGCTTCCTGGGAAACCATTTTGGCTCATTCAACATCTGCACCATCTCATATGTAGCACTGTCTCTACAATGATCGGAGCCCATCAAGGCTCTCTCCAATGGGACCTGTGAGTCAACAATCTGAAGAGTGGATTCCTGATTTAGCACATTGATTGTTGATAGCTCCTCATAAATGGCCGGTAGCTTCATGGCCTTGTACACATTAAAAACCTCTACTTTGTCATATGCTCGCATGGTTAGCTACCCAGCAGCCACATCAATCAAAGCTCGCCCGATTGCCAAGAAAGGACATCCCAAAATAAATGGGACTTCCGCATCCAGATCAAAATCTAAGATAATAAAATCCACCAGGAAAATGAGGGAGCCCACTTGCACTAGCACATCCTCCACAATACCATCTGGTCTGGCCAATGAACGGTCAGCTAGCTGCAAGATCACAGTAGTTGGTCTAGGGCTGCCCAGCCCCAACTTCTTGAACACCGATGTCGGCATCAAGTTTATGCTTGCTCCCAAATCACATAATCCGCGAGCTCGAATAGATTGCCCAATTGTAATTTGAATGGTAAAGCTTCCAGGATCCTTGAGCTTTGTTGCCAATCTGTTCTGTATTCGGGAGGTGCACTCCTCAGTAAGCGCCACCGTAGCATACTCCGTCAATCTGCTTTTGTTTCCTACAATGTCCTTGATGTACTTGGCATATTTCGGCACTCCTTACAAATCATCAACTAAAGGTAAGTTAATATGTACCTGTTTCAGCACTTTCATGAATTTCTTAAAGAAAGCTTCTTCCTTGTGCTTTTTTAATCTCTGAGGAAACAGGGGTGGTGGTCTTTCTGTCTCAGCTGCCTTTTCCTTCCCCCTCACATCATCATGTTCCCCATCTTTTTCCGCTGCTCCAGATTGCTGAGGTGGCCTTTCTGGTTCCACCTCCTTAAGTTGAAGTCCACTCCTTGTTGTAACTGCATTGACCTGCTTGGGATTTGGGTCAGTATCACTTGGTAGTCCTCCCCTGGGCTTGGTGTTTTGTGCTCCAACTAACTGTCCAAACTGATACTCCAAAGCCTTTGTAGCTAACTACTGATTTTTCATGTCAGCCGTTAATTTCACATAATCAGCCTGCATCTGTGCTTGGTTAGCTATATTTTCTTGAACATATCCTCAATGTTGTTGGGTGGTGGAGGAGGTGCATTGTTTCCTCTATATTGAGACTGAAAATTTTGATGCCCCCCTTGATTTCTCTGCACACCCTAATTCGAACTCTGTCCTTGATGACTATTACTCCCCTAAGAAAAATTTGGATGATTCCTCCAATTTGGGTTGTAACTGTTGCCATACTGTTGATTATTGTTCCTCTGGACGTTCCCAACAAAATTTACCGAGTCTGGACTGGCACCACAACACTCAGCTGAGTGTTCACTACTCCCACATACTTCACACCATACCTGATGAACTGCATTGACTGGGGCTTGTGCCTAACTCAAGCTCATTCTGCTGAAGTGGGTGTTGAGTTGATTTTGCAACGCAGCTATCTGTGGAGCAATAGCTGTAAAACCATCCACCTCAAATACTCCTGCAGCTTTCCTTGTTCCTCCTTGTGTTGAATCCCATTCCATTCTGGATTTCCCTGTGAAATACGGTTTAACAAAGTATAGAGCTCCTCATAAGTTTTCTCCAATGCCTGCCCACCGACTGCTGAATCTAACAGAATCTTAGTATGTGGTTCCAAACCCTCAATGAATGTAAGCACCAACACATCATTAGACTGGTGATGATGAGGACAATCCCTTAACATTGACTTGAACCTCTCCCAAGCCTGATACAAATTCTCACCCTCTCTTTGTTTGAAACTTATAATCTGACTTCTAAGTCTGGCTGTCTTCCCAGATGGAAAGAATCGTATCAAAAACTTCTTTGCGAGATCATCTCAAGTAGTGATAGAGGTTTAGGTGGTTCATCTTTAAACTACCTCTTTGCTTCCCCCAACAGTGAGAACGGGAATAATGTAAGCCTCACATAGTCAGATGATACTCCAGCGGGGATGTAGGTGTCACTTATCTCCAAAAAGTTTTGGAGATGTTGTTGTGGATCTTCATGAGGGAGACCTGTAAACTGCCCGCTAGTGTGCAACAACTGCACCATATTCTGCTTAAGCTCGAACCTCCCTCCTGGCTCTGGTCTGCGAATACTGGATGTTACATTATTTGCATGTGGGATTGCCACTTCGTGGACCGGTCTTGCTGCCATCTCTTCGGGCACTAAAACTGCCCTCACTATCGGTGGATTCTGTTGCTGTCCAGAATTGCCTGTCTTAGCAACTACAGCTTCTTCTCTAGAGCTTCCATTCTTTGGCGATGAAATTGTCTCTCTGGCTCTATAAATGAATCCACCAACTCCTTGTCTCTTGCCAGCGTTCAGAAAAATTCAGTACCTGCAAGAGAAAGGCTAAGACCAAGTTGTCAACACTTATATTGAACTTGTAAACTAACACTAAGAAAATAAATTTACCAATTGCCAGTCCCCGGCAACGGCGCCAAGAACTTGTTCGAGCCAAACTACACGCAAGTGCACGTGGTCGTACAAGTAGTAAAGTGGCTTTATTTCAAGCCAAGTATCGATCCCACAGGGGCTAAACTACGGTAGTAATTAACCTAAGTGTTAGTGAACGATATCTCTATGAATGTCGACAACCAAACAAATAATATTTTATGAGTCGATATTAATAGTTAATAAGAACCTAAGTAAAGATTGTAATTTAAAGTCTGAACAATAGCAATGAACAAGCTGAGGTGAAGGCAAGCATGCAGGGATGTAATTTCTTAATTCAAATCAGCTAATCTTCTCTTCGGTTGCTAGTCAGGAATTAATCGCCTATGGATTGGATCTTTCGACTCCAATCCAATTAAAGAATCATGAGACCTTATTCTACATTTCTGTGATATAAGAACCTCATGCTCTAGCCATACATAACAGATTCCATAAATGACTAATAGGACTTTCAGATATATTTCTATTCTGAATGTAAATCTTTTCTCAATGTTCTTAACTAAGATAAGATCATATCCTACCAATTAACATCTGTCCAATTTCTTCCCTTTTCAGAATCAAAATTGGATTTCTAAGATTAATATTAACATTGGCCAAATATTAATGCAGTAAAAACAAGAATTGATAGAACAACCATTATAGAAAAGATCAAAACTGAAATGATTAATAATTACATTCCTCTACAATTATCCTTAACCTCAGCAAGAGGTGAATTAGCCACTCATTTGTCGATTAAACATCTTCAAACAAGTAGAATTAATACAAGCAATTGAAATTAAAGAGAAAAAGGAAGAGAATTAACCCTAGAATTTCGTCCTCTCAACTGCCTGCTAACCACGTTCTTTCTCCAAAATGTCAGAATGTTTAAAATAAAACCTAAGTGTGCTATTTATACTTGTGGGAATTTTTCCCGAAATAACAAGCAACGTGGGACGGAGTGTATCGCGGAGCACTGCCTCCGTGCCACGGTGCTATCGTGCACCTTTACTGGAACTTGAGGTTCCAGGTAATCACACTTAACGTGACACAGAGTACATCGCGGAGCACTGCCTCCGTGCCACGGAGATAACGCGCACCTCCACTGGAATTTGACACAATTTATTCCTCCCAGGCAGAATGCCTCCGCGATGGTAGCGTGACACGGAGCCATCGTGGAGTCCCTATTTTTACCAACTTCCCTTGTCAACTTCCACTTCTTGCTTCCGAGTCTAGTCCCGCACTTCACCAACTTGTTCATTAGTTTCCAAAAATTCCTTCTAACTGCAAAACAACACTAATCATGTTGGTTAGTATAAATTCACATTTACCTAAGAATCACATGAGAATGTACACATAACAATAGATAAACAAGTAGAAATGAAGTATTTGAGTATCACTTGGGCATGAAATTCTGCCCAAGATCATTCCTCATGAACAGAACTGGCGTACCCCATGGTGAGGTACTCGGCCTGATAAAGCCCTTTTCTAGCAAATCCTTCAATTGTTCCTTTAGTTCTCTGAGTTCAGCAGGAGCCATACGATATGGAGGAATAGATATAGGCTGAGTTCCTGGTAATAGATCAATTACAAAATCAATATCCCTTTCTAGGGGAATACCAGGAAGCTCATCTGGAAATACGTCGGGAAATTCATTAACCACTGGAATAGACTGAAGGGTCGGAGGCTCTTCCCGAACATCCTGAACTCTGACAATATGATAAATGCACCCTTTTTCTATCAATTTTCTCTCCCGAAGATAGGAAATAAACCTACCTTTTGGCGTGGCTGTACTACCTTTCCACTCTTATACTGCCTCCCTTGGAAAGTTGAATCGGACAATCTTGGTCCAACATTTGACATTGGCATAACATGGAGCTAGCCAATCCATACCCATAATAGCATCAAAATCAACCATTTCTAGTTCTATCAAGTCTATCGTAGTCTGACGATTGGCGACCTCTACTTTACACCCCCTATAGACCCTTCTGGCTATAATAGAGTCACCAACGGATGTAGACATTGAGAAAGGTTGCCGAAGCAATTCCGACATAATACTAAACTTTCGAGCCACTAACAGTGTAACATAGGACAAGGTGGATCCTGGATCTATCAACACATAAGCAGGATGAGAGCAAATGTTCAGCATACCTGTCACAACATCTAGTGACGACTCTGACTCCTGTCGCCCCGGTAGTGCATAAGTACGGTCTGGGCCGGCACCTAAATTGGAGGCCCCTGATCTGCTTCGGCCTTTGCCGGCTGAAACTAAGGGCCTATGCCCTGCCGAGGATGCTGGAGCTCGTGATCCTGCCGAGGACCTATCCTGTCAATCCCGATCACCCTGACCCTTAGCTTGACAATTCCTCATCTGGTGACCCTCCTGTCCACAAATGTAGCATGCGGTGGAACAATACCTGCATGCTCTAGAGTGGCGTCGACTGCAAATAGGGCAAAGTGGTATTGTAAACCCACTCTGCTCCACTCCCCTCTGTTGCTGTGAACTTACTGCTCGCGAACCTTTGCCGGGCTCTGGCTGCCCTCGGCGACTAGACCTGCTCCTCTACCGCTGTGGTGGAGGCGGGGGTCTAGGCGGCCTATCTGATAACCGTGGCCCAGGACTGCTCCTGTAATTCACTCGGTCTGTCCCTATGGCCCTGCTCCTGACTTGTCCTCCTAATCTCCCGTTGCCGCTATCTGATACCCTCAATATTCTGAGGGAAAGCCTGCACATGGGCAATATCCATATCCTCTCGTAGTGTGGCAGTGATGCAGGTCTCAAAATATTTTGGGTTTAGCCCTATAATAAAGCGGTGTACCCTGGATGGCATTGTGTACACAAAGGTTGGCGCATATCGAGCCAAGGAATCAAACCGCATGGCATATTCCCGAACACTCATCAACCCTTGCTCCAAGTGTAGGAATTGATCAACCCGGGCCTGTAGAATCTCCCACGGTAGGTAATGATCCAAGAAAGCCTCTGAGAAGTTGGGCCAGGTCGGAGGGGAAACATCTCTCCCTCGGGACCTCTCCCAGCTCTCATACCACAGTACAGCGATGTCCCATAGCCGGAATACCGCCAACTCAACTGACTCTATGGGTGTAGCATGCATCACCCTAAAAATACTCTGCATCTGGTCTAAGAAGTCCTGAGGGTCCTCGGTCCGATCTGTTCCTGTGAATTGCGGTGGACTTAGTGCTAGGAACTCTCGGACCCTCGAGCTACCAGGCCCTCCTAAAGATTCTGCAACTGTAGGTGGCACTGGCTGGCGCTGAGCAGCCATCATCTGTGCTAGCATAACCACCGCGCTCCTGACCTCCTGGTCGGATGGTACGGGTATAGAAACTGCCAGAGGCGGTGCAGTCACACCGGCCATACAAAGCGGCTCCTGGCGTGGTGGAGACTGCTGGGGAGGTCTAGATGATACCCCCGTATTGTCCTCAGATCGGGTCGATTCTGACCGAGGCTGAGGCACCCTGCTGGTGCCCTCTCCTCCTGCTATATCTAACCTTCTGCCTATCATAGGGTGTCACTGGTCCGACATTTCTCTGTAAACAAAAAAGTATAATGAGCTTAGGGACTCAACCCTATACTGTACTGCTCTATAGAATAACTAAATAAGAAGAAAGAGTAACCATCCTATCATGCCTCTCAGCCTCTTGCTTATAGTATGTGGTGCACAACACATCCTTAGACAAGACTCTACTTAGTACAGCTTGCAGACTCCCTGGGATACGACCAGCTCTGATACCAAGTTTGTTATGCCCCACCTTAGGAGGCATGACTGGCACCTGGTGGTCCTACTAGGACCTGAACTGCTGAGCTGACTAAGCCTAAGAACCTCTGGTGCAGGACTGACTCTAACTCTAGAATCAAGAAAACAATGGGCTATATAGTGGCTATAAATACAACCCCCGGCCGACAAGGCCTATAGCCACCTGCGAAAATAAACAGCTAACTAGAGACAAACAAACATAGGGAGTCCTATGTGGACCGATAAGGCCACCATGATATCTAGTTATAACTGGAAAGTAAAATCAGATGCTAAACTGACCTATGACCGACAAGACCACCAATCAACAGCTAAACAGGGCCCCACACGGCCAACACACATAGTCTAAAATACATATGGGCCCCACATAGCCGATATCATCTAACCACAGGGAAGTAATGCAATCTGCAAGCCTCTAGGAGTAATAAGATGGTCGGGACAGGGCCCCGACCTACCCATACTGTACAAACAAAAGAAGTAAACCTCTATCACACAAGCTTCAGCAGAAGGGAGCTGACGGCCTTATACGGCTGACCGGGACTACGAGGGACCTGCTCCTTGTCTCTGTACCTGCAGGAAGTAATGCAACGCCCCAGAAGAGGGCGTCAGTACCACAGGTACTGATTATGTAAAGCAGTAACTTTAAATAACTGAAAGTAAGAAATAGAACTGACAATGACAGAAATAAAGAAAACGGACTGAAGATGACTGAAGTAGTGAAATCAGTGCTAAACATAACTGTAATAAGGAGGGTAGGGGTCATACCTGACAAATGAGGCGTCTTACTATCTAACTATCAGTAACTAAAGCAAACATAAGTCTTACCTCGCCCCATAAGCTAGAAGGTACAATCAGCACAGAACAACCCACCTGGGCCCCCATTAGCCCTAGTGATTACACCTCAATCTATATACCCCTATCTAGGTCATACTAAGTCAACTACCAGCTATAAGCATCTAGCTGATCCCCTGGGTCTGCAATTGGGCCTGCTCGGCCCCTAACTGTAGTTGTGTCTGATTCCGGAGGACTCCTGATATCTACACACCGGCGTAAATGCTCGTCGAGGGTGTGTATAAAGCCAACCACGGCATATGAGGATCTATATCCCCATGTTCATCCCTTGCGGACGGCATGCCACTCCGTAGAGCGACGTATCCTCACCCCTGGCAGGCGGCGACACAGCTATTAACCCTGGGGTGGTCACGGAAGCTATATAGGTGTAATCCATCCCAAAACAATACAAATTACAAGCCTCGACTGACAACAACAACTAGACATGATAACGCACTCCTGACATTCTTTACTGGGATTCATACTGGACTACTATGCTGAAGAAACTAACTTGCCGAAAGAAAATGCCTTAACATATCTCGTCGTTGTTTACCGATTAACTGGTGAGTTTCGGCTCGTGTTCAACTGCCCATCTCAACTGTAATCATATTAACGAAATAATAGGTCTATTTTTTACCATATTCGAAGAAAATCATAACCTATATATATATATATATATATACTGACTATACTTCAACTTATTGAAAGACGACTAAGAACTCATAATTTCTCGGGAATCTAGAATGGAGCAATACTTACTTTAGGCACGTGATTGTTTGACACTAGTTTGGAACAATTCCATCAACTTAAGCTCGGCAGGATGATGATTTGCTGAGCATATTTTATGGAAATAACTCCATAACGATGCTCCCTACAGCTTTATACTTCAATACCCAAAGTTAATTTGGATTTGGACGGCGTTTAGCGGCGTAATCGGTGATTTTTACTTGGTTTCTTCATACTCCCTCGGGTCTGGCCGTGTATATTTTGAAAATAATCTAACTTCTAAGTGTGAGGCCTTTATATACTTGAGGCAGTACGTGGCACTCTGCCCATCACGCTGATTTTGCTCCATGCCACGTTGGCTAACGCGGAGGAGCTAATCCATGCCACTTTGCCCCTCTGGGCAGCTTGGTTCGTCCTCCTCCCCCAAAATCCTGACTTGGCACCCATTCGGCCTTTCTCCGGGCCCTTTCATTGTACGTATGGCACTCTAAAACTCTCAACCAACATACGAATAGGCCGACTAAACGTTAAAAACTTACGGGATGTAACAATAACTGAAATCATGCACATAACATAAATCACAAGATCATGAGAGTAAGGATTGTATGTTGATATCTGAAAACTTGAATAGCCATAAACTGAATCAAATCACCTAAAGCTAAAAATAGAATCATATGGTTTGCTATAACTGAAATCATAAGTAAAAGCTTATAAACTGATCATTGGGTTAAACCTACTGAAAACATAATATCATAAGTCATAAACATACATAACTGAAATCATGAGGAATAATGGGAGACTCATCACAACTGACACCATCATGATAGAGCTTATGTGATACATTATCTGAAAGTAGGGAGTATCACTCCAAACCATATGGTAAGCTGATATTATAAAACTGAATTGAATCATGAAAACATATTTAACATGTGCGGGCTTGCCCAAATCTCAAAATCATGCATACTTGAAATAGATTCCATAAGTAAAATCATGATTCATACATAGGTAATTTTGTAAACATTCAATCATGCTAGATATCTCATCATACTTGAAATTATAAATCATAACTTGACTTTTCATGAACTTGCATAATTGGGAATAATTTTCTAATATTTGAAATCATAAATTTGTTTTCAAAATCTACTTAAAATCTGCCGATGACTGTTCCAATATACTTTAAAACATAAAAGGGATTGACCCATAAATAATTGATAGAGAATTCTATAAAGTTGACTTAAAACCTTTTTTTTAGATCATAACTTGGTTGAGACTTGATTTATGAAATTAAGGAGAATTTGAGCATGAGAGTAAAAGGAACCCTCATTCATAGCCTTACATACGTGGATAAATTGAATCTACACTTGTCTTTGAAAGCCTAAGAGATTTGGAGAAGAACGTGAAGAATTCTAGGCTTGATCTTCAAGGAGAATTTTCTAGTTTTGCATGCATGGGGGGGGATGATTTAGAATAGGTTAAATCCCCTTGAAACCCTCCTAACTAAGCTCAAAATGACGTAGTTTAGGGCTTATAGAAATTATGAAAATACCCTTACTGATTCATAGAAAAACTGATACTGCTAGCCACCACGAGGGACATTACTAGTCGTTAGGTCCTCTGACGACTCGTTGTCTCCCCTCATCACCACCACTGGAAATTTCAACTCTCCCAACCTTCTCATCCCCATGACCAACTTAACGAGTCATTAGGAATACCGATGACTCATTCCCTTGACATGTTACTAACACTGCAATCTCACCCTTTATCTACCTAACGGGTCATACCATGATTCGTAGGATTCACGATGACTCGTCATCCCATCCATTTCCATTTCCCAAGAATGACATCTCCTCAAAACTGGGCACCACCTGACAGGTCACTGAACGACCTGTTTGGTCACAACACGAATCACTTGACGACTCGTTCTATGACCTAGTGCAGATTTTTCTGCTTTATTTGTATCAACCCTTGGGTCTGATCTTAGGGACTTTTGGGGTATTACACGTTTTCATTCTAAGGAACATAGGCCAATGCCTACAGGTTGACCTGAGCGGTTGTGGCTTGTGCTAACATCTGAAATGCCGCCCTAAACTCGCCATGAGTGACCTGCTCGGACTAAGGATCTGCTGGTGCTGGTGGGGATTTCTGATGCCCATCACCATTGTCATTGCCATGACCATTTTCATTGCCATTTATTCTACCATTAACTCAGCGTGGAGGAATATTTCTGCAAACGCATATAGAATGATTTAAAGGAATAGAGGGGTATTTTATCACATGACATGGATCATGAAAGAAGAAAAATTTTCTAAAACGTCTTGTAGCCTCTTCGCCATAAGTGTGGTGTGTTTCAAACCCATGGAAAAGACTACTTAATCCAGCTTTCAGACACCCAAGGACACACTTAAACCTTTGCTCTGATACTAAGTTTGTCACGACCTGAGCTGGGACCCTGAATCGAGACATGAAACTTATAACCACGAATTGATCCAAGCTAATCCATGGTACATCATAGCATGATTTTAAATCATAATCAAGCGGAAAACAACCTGAACATGAATAAGCAGAAGATTGAATATCATAAAGCATATATAAAACGATAACATCACAACGCTGAATCCCAAAGTTGAACATACTAGTCTATGTTTGAAAAGCCTCTACTATCTAATAAGATGCTAGGACAAGCCCCCAGCTAACTCCAATTCTGAAACTAAACTAACATAACTAGTCTAAATTGATAGATGTCCTTGGATGATGAGGACTCAACCAAAGTAGGGGCTGAACTAAACTGATATGCGAGCAAGCTATCAGCGAGACTGAGCTGGATCACCCGGACCTGTATCATGAGATGATATAGCATAGAGTATGCGGTCAGTACTTGCAATATAATGAGTATGTAAGGTAAGTAAAAGATGGTAAGTAAAACGTTAGTTGAAATCATGCATATAAATTAAAAGATCATATGAGTAAGGAATGCATGTTAAAAGCCATGTATCTAAGATATACATAACCATAAGCTGGTTATCATAACTGAACATAGTGACGCAAGATTTAGAAATAAAAATCATATGATTTTTCATATCTTAAATCGTAAGTAAAAGCTCGTAAATTGATCATTGGGTCAAATATATTTTAAGACATAATATCATGAGTTATAAACATAAGCAACCAAAATCATAGGAACAATGACAGACTCATCATAACCGACAACCACCATGTATAAGCACATGATGATCCCACGTCTTGCCCACGTGGAGGAGAGCCACCCTAAGCCTTGTTAGGATAAAGGACGAATAAGGTGTGATATCACGTTATGCCCTTGGGTGGGGGCACTCTCTTGAGAGGTCCCATATATATATATACACACACACACACACACACCCCTAAGTTGACGCGTAGTTTATGAGACCGGAGAACCTCGGAACCCCAAGCCTACTCGGTACTAGACAATACTCCCAAACCATGCATAGTGGTCATATAATCTTATTCTGAAAATATAGCTTGAATCTAAACATTGAGAGTCGACTCCATATCATATCATAAGCTGCATTAGGAGTCTTGACTCCAAATTATATCATGTACTGATCTTATTAGCCTTGGCTAAATCATAGTAAACATACATAACTTACATGAGCTTTTCCATATCATAAAATCATGTATACTTGAAATAGACTTCATAAGTAAAAATTCTAAAATCATAAGTTAAAGAGTTCATAAATATTCATGCATACTAGATAACTCATTATACTTGAAATCATGGATCATACGCTTGAATTTTCATAAAACTTGCATAATAGGGCATAATTTCTAATAACTTGAAATCATGAATTTATAATCAAATTGAGTGTAAGATCTGCCTATTAGACTTAAAACATGCATTAGAACATGAGGGGATTAGACCCATAAACATAGCATAGGTAGTTTCATAGAATTTGGTTAAAACCCTAGGAATCAATACACTTAATTAGAAACTTGAATTCACGAATTAGAAAAGAAGTTTGGGCATGAAGGAGGAAGGAATCCCCCATTCATAGTCCTATATACCTGGAAAATCTGATTTCCAAACTAGTCTTGAAAGCCCAATAGAATTGAGAAAGTAATTGAAGAGAAATTCTAGTTTGATCTTGGAAGAGAAATTCAATACAATGCATGCATGGAGCCTAATGACTTAAAATAAGTTAAACCCTATTAAAACACTCATTCTAGGGCTTAAAATGAGGTCACTAAAGAGTTAGGAGCTTGGAAAATATAATACTCCGAAATTTCTAAGATCAGACCCGAGGGTGAAAGTGGAGAAAATAAGAAATGTTGCACCAGGTCACAGGAAAACTCATCTAGTGATCTGGGAGGTTACTCTACGAGTCGTGGAGTGACTCGAGAGGTGGAGGCTGGTAGGTTGGCAGTCGTGGTCAGGGGATGACCACTGGTAGATACCACAAGCTGTAAAGTCACTTCACGACCCGAGAGGTTGGTCATGGTCAGAAGGATGAATTTGAGGTTGATTTTGTTCAGTAGAATTCACGAATGGACACCAGGAGTCATCCCCTACCTCACAACTCATGATGTCCCTCATGATGATTGGCAGAATATATTTTTTAGCATTTTTAGTAAGGGTGTTATCATAATTTCTAAGCTCCTAAGTTCTAAACTATATCGTTTTAAGCTTTGTTAGGAGGGTTTTAAGAGTACTTAGCGTATCCTAAGTCATTCTCTCCCATGCATGCAAGATTAGAGGGTTTTATTGAGGATCAACTTGAGAATTTCCCTAGTTCTTCCCCAAATCTCTTGGGCTTTCAAGGAAGAGTGTAGAATCAGATTACCCTAGTATGTAGGGTTATGAAAGGGAGTTTCTCTTCACTCTCATGCCCAAATCCTATCTCAAGTTTATGAATTCAAGTGTATGATTCTATGGGGTTTTAATTCAAAGTATAAATTCCCTATGATTAATTCATGGGTTGATTCCCTTCATGTTTTAAATGATATATTATGATTCATGGGCATGTTTTATACTAATTTTGAATTACAATTCATGATTTCTAGTTTTGACAATATTATGCCCAATTATGCAAGTTTCATGAAATATGATCTACGTTTTTAAGCATGATGAGATGTTTAGCATGAAAGAATGTTTATGAATTACCCATGTATGAATCCATAATTTTTGACTAGCAAGTCTATTTAAAGCATGTTAAAGTTTGGGCATGCCCACATGATCTAAGTATGTTTTCATGATTTACTTCAAGTTTATGATGTTAGCTTACCACATGGTTTTAGAGTCTAGACTCCCACTTTCAGCTTGTGGTATGTTTTGAGTTAAGGCTCCTCATATTTAGATTTCAGACTAAGTATGTAATTTCATGATCAACTTTGTTGAAAAACGATGGTTCGGATTCATTAAAAAATAATGGAGAGCAGATGCATGTAATTGGAAGTAGTGTCTAGCACCGAGTAGGCTAGGGTTTAAGTAAACCCCGGGCCTCAGAACTACATGCGAACGTAGGTTTATTCAAATTCATTGGTACCTCCCTTGTGAGCTTTCCCCACCCCCAAGGGGCCTTCAGCTTGATATCGATATCATGGTAGAGCCCTTACCTGTCATGCCCCACCTTGGGAGGCATGACTGGAACCTGGTGCCCTACTAGGGTCTAAACTGGCCTGACTGAGCTTACGCACCTCAGGTGCATGACTAACACTAAATCTCAAATCAAGAAAACAATGGGCTATACATAGGCTGCAAACACAGCCCCGGCCGACAAGGCCTTATAGCCACCTATAAAAGAAAACAGCTACCCAGAAACAGATAATAATAGGGAATCCTATGCGGGCCGATGAGACCACCTTGATTTCTAGTTATGACTGTAAAGTAAATCCAACATAAACTAAGCTATGGCCGACAAGGCCTCTAACTAATAGCTAAAAAAGGCCCCACACGGCCAACACGCAAGATAAAACACAGGGAATTAGAAACAATTTGCAAGCCTCTAGAAGTGATATATTGGTTGGGACAGGGCCCCGACCTACCTGTAAACTGTACACACAAAAAGAGAGTCAACCTTTTAACTATGAGCTCCGGAGGAAAGGAGCCGACTGCACTGCTAATCTGGCTGAAAACTAAGAAGGTCCTAATCTACGTCTATCCGTACCTTTAGGCAAGTAATGCAGCGCCCCAAGAAGGGAGTTAGTACAATATATACTAAATATGTAAGGCAATAACTGTAAATAACTAAATGAACTGAAATGAAACTGAAAGTAACTGAAAGGAAGGGGTAGAAATACCACCTGAATAGCTGAACTTCTTACTCTCTAATCTATTTATAACTAATGCAAATAAGAACCTTACCTGGCCCCCATAAGCTGGAATACAACCAGCACAAAATAATCCATCTGGGGCCCCTATAAGCCCTAGTGAGTACACTTCAATCTATATACGCCTAACAAGGTCATACTGAGTCATCTAGCAACTATAACTGACCTACCAGTCCCCTAGGTCTGCAACTGAGTCCACTCGGCCCTTGGACTATAGCCGTGTCTGAGTCCGGTGGACTCCTAATATCTGATATCTGCACCCTGGGCACCAGGCTCGACAGGGGGTGTAATGTAGTGCCGATCAGCATAAAAGTAGTCCAGCCATGGAATGGACTGTATGAGGAACTTGGACCCCATCTTCGTCCTTTGCGGACGGCAAACCGCTCCTTGGAGCAATGTCATCTCACCCTGGCAGGCGTCGACACAGCTAATAACCCTGGGGTTGGTCAGGGAAGTCTATACAGGCGTAATCAATCCCCAAACTAGACATGGAATACTTATCTCAGCTAATAACAACAGCTAGCCATAATAGATATTCTTCTGATCTTCTTACTGGGATTCAGAATAAGTTATAATACTAAAAGGACTAACTCGCCGAAGACATTTGCCTTAATATACCTGGATCACTGATTTTGGATTAGCTGGCGAGTTTCTATCCGTATTAACCAGCTTTTTCTAACTGTAATCGTGTTACTGGGAGAATGAAGCTAGTTTCAGTACTAAATTCGGAAAAAATGATAACTTTCTATACAAATATTAACTATACTTTAACTTAACGGAACACGGTCGAAAACGTATAATTTCTCGAAAGTTCAAAAGGGAGAAATGCTTACTCGAAGCCTGTGATCATATAGAAATTAGTTTGGAGAAATTCCAACAACTTTGGCTCGGCGGGATTACGATTCGCCGGGTGAATTCTGCAAAAATAACTCCATAGTAATACTCCGTATGGGCTTAAACTTCAATACCCAAAGTTAATTTGAATTCGGGCAGCATTTCGTAGCATAAACGCATGAAAATTTATTGATTCCCTTGTGTCTCCTCCTCTCTAGCCATGTGAACTATGAAAAATGAAAGGAAATGAAACAAGGGAGCTTTATATACTTGTTTGGGCGGTGGCAGGGGGCTACAGAACCAGCCACGCGATGCGGTCCCATTAGCTCCAGGATGTTGGCGCGCCGCGCTGGCCGGTGCCCTGTCGGTTGGCGCGTCGCGCTGGCCCTTCACGGCCTCGCCTCACCCGACCCTGCTTCCGAGGCTTCCCTACACGCTTCGTACTCTCTTTATTTATCACAAATTCATGCGTACGCTTACTAATTGTTAACTTTTACAGGGTGTAACATCTTCCCCCTTTAGGAACATGTGTCCTCAAATCTCAACTATAATTCATAGGAGTTTAACTCCCTTAACTATTATTCTGGAAAAATTTCGGCAGAGTCTCTCCTATAATATGGACTGTCTAAAAACCCTGAAATGCAAAAAAGTCCAACACATGTACTTAACATAACACTATAACAACTATTTCACAACAAGGCTGGAGTTAACTGAGCAATATATATAACACATATCATGAAACAGCAACTGAATCAATAACTTACCTTAACTTCATGGTCTAGACTAAGCCTAGAATAAATGAGAATATCTGGATCTCATATCATCCTCAGCTTCCCAAGTCATCTCTTCTCTATTCCTGTTTCTCCATAATACCTTAACAGAAGCGACATCTTTAGTTCTCAACCTATGAACCTGCCGATCTAATATGGCTATTGGAACCTCTTCGTAGGCTAATTCCTCAGTAATCTAGACGTCCTCAACTGGCACAATTTGGGACGGAACCCTTATGCACTTCCGTAACATCGACAGATGAAAGACCGGTGAACAAATTCTAACTCTGAAGGAAAATCTAACTCATACGCCACTTGGCCTATTGTCCGGAGGATTCGATACGGTCCTATAAATCTCAGGCTAAGATTGCCTTTCTTACCAAGCCTCATCATGCCCTTCATTGTCAACACTTTAAAAAATACCCAGTCACATACATCGAACTCCAGATCTCTACGCCACATATCAGCGTAAGATTTCTGGCGATTGTGCGCTTCCAGCAGATGTTCTTTGATAAGCTTTACTTTCTCCTCTGACTGATGGATTATATTTGGTCCAATTAACTCTGATTCTCCTACCTCAAACCAACCAACTGGGGACCTATATTTCTGCCTATATAAGGCCTCATAAGATGCCATTTGGATTGTTGAATGATAACTGTTATTGTAAGCGAATTCAATAAGGGGTAAAAGCTCATCCCAACCGCCTCCAGAATCTAACACACACGCTTGTAACATATCCTCAAGCGTCTGGATGGTACGTTCTACCTACCCGTCTGTTTGAGGATAGAAGGCTGTACTTAGGTTAACCTATGTCCCCAGGCCCTTTTGAAAGGATTGTAAGAATTTAGTTGTAAACTGCGCTCCTCTGCCAGAAATGATTAATACTGGAACACCATGCAATCAAACTATCTCTCTGATATACAGTTCAGCATAGTCCTCGACTGAGAAAGTAGCTCTGACTGGCAGAAAATGAGTTGACTTCATCAATCATTCAACAATCACCCAGATGGAATCAAATCTGTGTCTGGTATGGGGTAATCCGGTCACAAAATCCATATTTATTGTTTCCTATTTCCACATAGGCACTGCTATCTCCTATGTCAATCCGTCGGGCTTTTGATGTTTTGCCTTCACCTGCTGGCAATTAGGACATTGTGCTATAAATTCTACTACCTCCTTCATTCCCAGCCACCAGTAAATTTCTTTTATATCATGATACATCTTTGTTGAACTTAGGTGAAAAGAATAACGGGAATAATGTACCTCTGCCATGATCTACTGTCGAAGTCCTACCACATTTGGAACACAGAGGCGACCCCTATATCTCAAGACCCCATCTGCGGTTACTTCAAAAACTGACACTTCCCCTTGTTGAGCTTTATCTCTAAGCTGGACCAGGTTAGGGTCTTCATATTGCCGTTCCTTCACCTCTACAACCAAGGATGATTCCACAGTATTTTGGATCACTGCTCCACTATCTCCTGAGTCTACTATTCGGACGACCAAACTGGCTAATTGATGCAATTCTTGGGCCAGTTCCCACTATTGGGGCTTCAAGTATGCCAAACTTTCCATGGATTTGCGACTGAGAGCATCTTCCACAATGTTAGCCTTCACTGGGTGATATAAAATGTTCACGTGCACCCCATACAGATAATGTCTCCAGATCTTTAAGGCATGAACTACTGCCGCTAACTCCAGGTCGTGAGTGGGATAGTTCTTTTCATGCTTCCTCAGCTGCCTAGAAACATAAGCAATCACCTTACCACGTTGCATCAGAACACATCCTAACCCGATGCTTGAAGCATCACAGTACACTTCATAACCCTCTGACCCTTCCAGCAAAGCTAATACTGGTGCCGATGTTAATCTGTTCTTCAACCCCTGCAAACTCTGTTCACACACTTTAGTCTAGTGGAATTTAGCTTCTTTCTGAGTTAACTTGGTCAAAGGCATTGATAAGGTAGAAAACCCTTTACAAACCTCCTGTAATACCCGGGGCTAACCCTAGGAAACTGCGTACCTCAGTCAGAGTTGTAGGTCTAGGCCAAGTCTTTACTACTTCAATCTTCTGTGAATCTACCTGAATACCAGCCTCTGACACAACATGACCCAAAAAGGCCACTGAATTCAGCCAAAACTCACATTTAGAAAATTTCGCGTACAACTGACGAGCCTTGACGATCTGGAGCACTATCGGTAGATCATCCCGATGTTCTACTTTCGAACGGGAATATACCAAAATATCATTAATAAACACTATCACAAACAAGTCTAGATACGACCTGAAGATACTGTTCATCAAATCCATGAACACTACTGGAGCATTTGTTAATCCGAAAGACATGACTAGGAATTCAAAATGGCCATACCTGGTCCTAAAAGCGGTTTTTGGAATGTCTCTCTCTCGAACCTGAACCTGATGATACCCAGATCTTAAGTCAATTTTAGAGAAATACTTCACCCCCTGTAATTGTTCAAACAAGTCATCTATTCTAGGGAGTGGGTATTTATTCTTGATTGTGACTTTATTCAGCTATTGGTAGTCTATACACATGCAGAGGGAGCCAACCTTCTTACAAACAGAACTGGCCCACCCCACAATGAAGTACTCAGCCTGATAAAGCCCTTATCTAATAGGTCTTTCAGCTGATCCTTCAATTCTCTAAGCTCAGCAGGAGTCATTCGGTATGGAGGAATAGATATAGGCTGAGTACCTGGTAATAAGTCGATCGCAAAATCGATCTCCTGTTCTGGGGGTATATTAGGAAGTTCATCAGGAAATACATCTGATAATTCATTGAATACTGGAATGGACTGGAGAGCCAGAGATTCTTCTTGAACATCCTGAACTCTGACATTATGATATATATACCCCTTCGCTATCAACTTTCTCGCCCGAAGATAGGAAATAAACTTACCTTTTGGCATGGCTACATTACCTTTCCACTCCCGTACTACCTCCCCTGGAAAGTGGAATCGGACAGTCTTGGTCCAACATTCAATATTGGCAAAACATGGTGCTAGACAATCCATACCCATGATGGCATCAAAGTCAATCATTTCTAATTCTACCAAATCTGTCGAAGTCTGGCGACCAACAACCTCTACTATGCACCCTTGGTAGACTCTCTTAGCTATGATGGAATCACCGAGGGGTGTGGACACTAAAAAAGGTCTCTGAAGCAATTTTGGCATAATACCAAACTTACGGGCCACTAATGATGTAACATAAGACAAAGTGGAACCTGGGTCTAACAAAATAAGAGTAGATGTCCAGCATACCTATCACCACATCTGGAGACGACTCCGACTCTTGTCACCCTGGTAAACCATAAGTGTAATCTGGACCGGTGCCTGAGCTAGATGCCGTTGGTCTGCCTCGACCTCTGCCGGCTAGAGTTGAGGGCCTACGCCCTGCTGGAGATCCTGGGGCACGTGACCCTACTGAAGATCTGTCCTGTCGGTCCCGATCACTCTGACCCCTGGCTGGACAGTCTTTCATCAAGTAACCCTCCTGCCTGCAGATGTAACACATAGGAGAACCATACCTACATGCCCCAAGGATGACGGCGACTACAAATAGGGCAAAATGGTACGGTAAATCTACTCTGCTCTGACCCCCTCTACTATTGTGAGCCTGATGGTCATGACCTCTCGTTGTGTCTTATCTGTCCCCGATGGCCAGATCTACCACCCTGCTACTATTGTGGAAGTGGGGGTTTGGGTGGTCTGCCTGATAGTCGTGGCCTGGGTCCGCCCTTAAATTCTTCCGGCACATCACTCAGCCTAGCCCTGTGACGCTGCTCCTTATTTGCCCTCTCTATCTCTTGCTGTCGCTGCCTGATCCCCTCGATATTTTGAGAAAATGCCTAAACATGGGAAATATCCATATCCTCTCACAGAGTAGCTGTGATACAAGTCTCCACATATTCTGGATTCATCCCCATGATACATCACTGCACCTTGGCTAGTATGGTGTCTACAAAAGTCGGGGCATATCAGGCCAGGGAATCAAACCTCATAGCATACTCTCGAACACTCATCGAGCCCTGTTCTAGATGCAAAAACTGATCTACCTGGGCCTGTCAGATCTCCCGCGGTAACTAATGGTCTAAGAAGGCCTATGAAAAGCTGGACCAAGTCGGAGGGGGAACATCTCTACCTCGGGACCTTTCCCAACTCTTGTACCATAATATTTCTTGTCCCATAGTCGAAATACCGCTAACTCAACTAATTTTGCAAGTGCCGCATGCATTACTCTAAAGATCCACTGCTACTGATCCAAAAAGCCCTGAGGGTCCTCGTCCCGGTCCGTCCCCGTAAACTGCGGGGGACTCAGAGCAAGGAACTCTCGAATCCTCGAACTACCTAGTCCTCCCGAAGACTCCGCAACTACGGGTGCCACTGGCTGACGTTGTGCGGCCATCATTTGAGTTATCATAAAAACAGCACTCCTGACCTCTTAATCTGATGGCATCGATATAGGGACTGCTGGAGGCGGTGCTGACACATCTGCCACTCCTGACGGCTCCTAGCATCATGGATAGTGCTGCGGAGATCGAGATGTAGTCTCCCTGTCGCCCTCAGATTAGGACGACTCTGATTGAGGCACCCTGCTGGTGCCTTCTCCTGCTGCAACATCTAATTTCGTACCAGTTGTGGTCTGTCGTGCGTCAGTCATTTCTCTATAGAAAATCAGATTACGATAAGCTTAGGGACTCATCCCTATACAGCACAACTCTATAGCACAACTGGAAAAGAAGGAAGAGTAACCATCCTAACATGCCTCGCAGCCTCTTGTCTATAGCATGTGGTGCACAACATATCCATAGACAAGACTCTACTTAGCACAGCTTGCAGACTCCCTGGGATACGACCTTCTCTGATACCAAGTTTGTCATGCCTCACCTTGGGAGGAATGATTGACACCTGGTGCCCTACTAGGGTCTGAACTGGCCTGACTGAGCTTACGCACCTCTGGTGCATGACTAACACTAAATCTCAAATCAAGTAAACAACAAGCTATATCTCGGCTATAAACACAGCCCCCACCCCACAAGGACTTATAGCCACCTGTAAAAGAAACAGCTACCCAGAAATAGATAATAATAGGGAATCCTATGCGGGCCGATAATACCACCATGATGTCTACTTATGACTGTAAATTAAATCCAGTATAAACAAAGCTATGGCCGACAAGGACTCTAACTAACAGCTAAAAAAGGCCCCACATGGTCAACATGCAAGACAAAACACATATTGGCCCCATACAGCCAACAACAACTAACCACAGGGAATTAGAAACAATCTAAAAGTCTCTAGGAGTAATATATTGGTCGAGAAAGGGCCTTGACCTACCCGTAAACTGTACACACAAAAAGAGAGTCAACCTTCTAACTATGAGCTCCGGAGGAAAAGAGTCGACTGCACTGCTAATCTGGATGAAAACTAGGAAGGTCCTGATCCGCGTCTATCCACACCTGCAGGCAAGTAATGCAGCGCCCCAAGAAGGGTGTCAGTACAATATGTACTGAATATGTAACACAGTAACTGTAAATAACTAAATGAACCGAAATGAAACTGAAAGTAACTGAAAGGAAGGGATAGAAATACCACTTGAATAGCTGAACTTCTTACTGTCTAATATATTTATAACTAATGCTAATAAGAACCTTACCTGGCCCCCATAAGCCGGAGGTACAACCAGCACAAAATAACCCATTCGGGCCCCCATAAGCCGTGGTGAGTACACTTCAATCTATATACCCATAACAAGGTCATACTAAGACATCTAGAAACTATAGCTGACCTAGCAGTCCCCTGGGTCTACAACTGAGCCTTCTTGGCCCCTGGACTGTAGTCGTGTCTAAGTTCGGTGGACTCCTGACATCTGATATCTGAACCCCGGGCACCAGGCTCGACAGGGGGTGTAATGTAGTGCTGATCGGCATAAAAGTAGTCCAGCCATGGAATGGACTATATGAGTACCTTGGACCCCATCTTCGTCCCTTGCGGACGGCATACCGCTCCTTGAAGCGACGTCATCTCGCCCCTGGTGGGAATCAACACAGCTAGTAACCCCGGGGTTGGTCAGGGAAGGCTATACAGGCGTAATCAATCCCCAAACTAGACATGGAATAATTATCTCAGCTAATAACAATAGCTAGCCATAATAGATATGCTTCTGATCTTCTTACTGGGATTTAGACTGAGATATAATACTAAAGGAACTAACTTGCCGAAGACATTTGCCTTAACATACCTAGATCGCCGATTTAGGATTAGCTGGCGAGTTTCAATCTGTATTCAATAGCTTTTACTACTGTAATTGTATTACTGGGAGAATGACGCTAGTTTCAGTACTAAATTTGTCAAAAATGATAACTTTCTATATAAATATTAACTATACTTCAACTTAACGGAACACGGTCGAAAACGTATAATTTCTCGAAAGATCAGAAGGGAGAAATGCTTACTCGAAGCCTGTGATCATATAGAAATTAGTTTGGAGCAATTCTGATAACTTTGGCTCAGCGGGATTACAATTCGCCGGCAAATTTCGCAAAAATAACTCTGTAGTAATACTCCCTATGGGCTTAAACTTCAATACCCAAAGTTAATTTGAATTCAGACGGCATTTCATAGTGTAAACGAACGAAAATTTATTGATTCCCTCGTGTCTCCTCCTCTCTGGTCATGTGAACTATGAAAAATGAAAGGAAATGAAACAATGGTGTTTTATATACTTGTTTAGGTGGTGGGGGACGGGGGCTCCTCGCACCACCCAGGGCGCCAGAACCAACCTCGTGACACGGCCCCCATAGCTCCAGGATGCTGGCGCACCGCGCTGGCCGGTGCCCTGCTGGTTGGCGCGTCGTGCTAGCCCTTTGTGGCCTTGCCTCGTCCGATCCTTCTTCCTAGGCTTCCCTACACGCTTCGTACTCTTTTTATTTATCACAAATCCACGTGTATGCTTACTAATCGTTAACTTCTACAGGGTGTAATATTACCCCTGGCAATGTTATGGACGGATCTGCCCACTTGAGTGTAATAGTTGGGATTACTAAGCTCTATCGTGATTATGTTGGTTATATGATGAGTCTCCCATTGTTCCTCATGATTTCAGTTATGCATGTTCATCAGCTATGATATTATGTTTTTTAACACGTTTAACCCAATGTTCAATTTATCAGTTTTATTTATGATCATCATTTTAAGCTTTAGGTCATTCGTTTGAGTTATGAAGTGCAGTTATGTTTATTCATGTTTTCAAGATATCAGCATGAAAGTCCTTACTCTCAGAAATTGATATGATTGATGTTATTCATGTTTTCAGTTTTACATAGCCTTTTTTCACTACCTTGCATACTCAGTACATTCCAAGTATTGACCACATACTCTATATTGTATCATGTCATGATACAGGCTCAGATGTACAGGCTCATTCCTGCCATTAGCCAGTCTCCCGAGCTTATCCAGTTCACCTGTTGGTGAGTCATCAACCTTCGAGGACCTTCAATTAGTTGTGTTATTGCTATTTTAGTTTTAGAGGTGAGCTAGTTGGGGTCTTGTCCCATCAACTTGACACTATGTTAGAGGCTTATCAGATGTAGTTGTATATTTAGCTTCGGATTCACTGTTATGTTATTTCCGTTGTTCAAATGTTTTAATATTCAGACTTCTACTATTTCAGAATTTAATTTTCCGCTTGGATTATGTTGAGCTAGTTATTATGTTCATGCCATGGGTCAACTTGAAGCCATTTGTGGGTCTAGGTTCCGTGTCTAGATCCAGGCCTATGTTAGGATCGTGACAAACTTGTTATTAGAGCAAAAGGTTCAGTCCTAGGGTGTCTGAAAGTCGCGTTAAGTAGAATCTTTTTCATGGGTTTGAAGCACGCCACACTTATGAAGAAGAGGCTACGAAACGTCTTAGGAAATTTCCTTTCTTTCATGAGGTCGTGCGATGAAGTATCTCTTTATCCTTCTAACTCGTTCTACACACGTTTCCAGAATTATGCCTCCCTACCGAGTTAACGAAAGAAGGACGGAAATGGAAATGGCCACAAGGATGGCAACGGAGATGGGCACCATGAAGCCCCAACAGCCCCAGCGGATCATGTGCCTGAGAGGTTGGCCATGCTAAGTTTAGGGCAGCTATCCAGATGTTGGCACAGGCGTTGACCACTCAGGTTAATCAGCAACCAGTGGCTCACGTTCCCCAGAATGGGAATGTGGAGGTGGCTAGGGTCAGGGATTTCCTCAGGATGAATCCCCTTGAGTTTTTTGAGTCAAGACTGGACGAGGACCCACATGAGTTCGTCGAGGAGATTCAAAAAATCACCCAGATTATGGGGTGGACGGGGGAAGATTGTGCATACTTAGCCTCATATTAGTTGAAGGGGTTTCTCATATTTGGTATAGACAGTGGAAGGATGGTCGGGGAGTCATAGAGGATCCTATTGGTTGGGATGAGTTTCTCACCACATTCTTGGACCGATTCTTTCCCCGAGATATGAGGGAGATCAAGGCAGTAGAGTTCGTGAATCTGAGATAGAACAATATGAAAGTTCAAGAGTATTCTCTAGTTCAAGTATGCACCGGAGATGGTGGCCGATCAGAGGGCTCGGGTGAGAAGATTTGTGAATTGGGTAGCAGACTACTTGGTCAAGGATTGTATGACCACAATGCTACTCAAGACAATGAATTCTCCTGATTGGTTTGGTATGCACAGCAGATAGGGATAGTGCAGATAAGGGGGATGGAGAGAGAGACCAAGAGGTCCAGGATAGATAATTTTGGGTTCTCCCAGCAGAGGTCGGGTGGTGGACATTGTCAGCAGTCCCACCAAAGATCATCAGCCCCAGCACTATCAGCAGCAAGTGTGCCATCCAGGTCTAGGCATGATCAGAGGGGACGACCGTTAGGCTCTCGAGGTCAGGGGAGTAATTCAGTGGAGCCCAGCATTCCAGGTTGTGACAGGTGTGGTAGGACGCATGCTGGTTAGTGCTTAGCGAGAATAGGTGCATATTTTAGATGTGGGAAGCCCGATCATATGCTCAGGGATTTTCCAGCTGCTAGACAGAGCCATGATAGAGATCGAGACCCAGCCACCAGTTTAGCATCTCCACCAGCACGCTCAACTCAGCAGGGTGCATCCTCTAGTGCAGGTGTGGTCAACGTCAGAACAAGTTTTATACCCTCTCATCTCGTTAGGAGCAGGAGGTCTCCCCAGATATGGTTACTGGTATGTTATAAGTATTCCATCTTGATCTATATGCATTATTATATCTAGGGGCTACCTTATCTTATGTGACGCCTTATGTTTCTAGTAGCTTCAGAGTTTGTACCAAAATCCTATCAGAACCCTTCTCAGTCTCTACTCCGTCGGTGACTCAGTCATAGCTCGATGGGTATACAGAAATTTTTCTATCACAGTTCTTCAGAAAGTCACGTCAGTAGATTTAGTAGAGTTAAACATGATAGATTTTGATGTTATCTTTAGCATGGATTGGTTACATACATGTTATGCCTCAGTGAATTGTAGAACCTATGGGATGGAGTTTTGATTTCTGAGTGAGACAGTCCTAGAGTTGAAAGGCAGTTCAGTTATGCCTGTAGGTTGCTTTATTTCCTACCTTAAGGACAGAAAGATAATTTCTAAGGGTTGTGTCTACCATCTAGTTTGGGTTAAGGATTCTATGTCCAAGACCCTGACTCTCCAGTCAGTTCCTGTAGTGTGTGAGTATCCAGAGGTGTTCCCAGATGATCTACCCGGAGTCCCTTCCGAGCGGGAGATTGACTTTGGTATTGATCTTCTTTCCGATACGTAGCCTATATTTATTCCTTCTTATATTTTGGCTCCAGCTGAGCTAAAGGAGTTGGAACATTGGAAGGTTCTTTTTGACAGGGTTTCATCAGACCTAGCAAGTCCACATGGGGTGCACTAGATCTCTTTGTTCGGAAGAAGGATGGTTCTCTTCGTATGTGCATTGACTACCGGCAATTGAACAAGGTCACAATCAAGAACAAGTATTTTATCCCTAGAATTGATGATTTTTTTGACCAACTCCAGGGTGGTAAGTGCTTCTCGAAGTAGATCTCAGGTCCGGTTATCACCAGCTCAGAATTAGAGAGAGTGACATCCTGAAGATAGCCTTTAGGACTCGGTATGGTCACTATGAGTTTGTAGTTATGTCTTTTGGACTAATGAATGCTCCTGCAGCTTTTATGGATTTGATGAATAGGGTGTTCAAGCCATATTTGGATATGTTCGTGATTGTGTTCATAGATGACATTCTCATATACTCTCGGAGCGAGGAGCATGACGCTAATTTGAGGACTATGCGACAGATCCTTAAGGATCGCCAGTTGTATGCTAAATTCAGCAAATGTGAATTTTGGCTGAACTCAATAGCATTTTTTGTTCATGTGGTGTCAAGTGAGGGGTGTGCAAGTGGACTCGCAAAAGATTGAAGCAGTACAGAATTGGCCTAGACCAGTTAATCCTTCAGATATCAGGAGTTTCTTAGGTTTAGCTAGTTACTACATAAGGTTTGTTGAGGTATTTTCATCCATTGCAGCACTGTTGACCCAGAAAAAAGTCAAATTTCAATGGTCGGATTCCTATGAGAAGAGTTTTCAAGAGTTAAAGGCTCGACTCATTTCAGCCCCAGTATTGACCCTACCCTAGGGTACAGATGGATTTGTGGTGTATTGTGATGCCTCTAGGGTTGGTCTTGGTTGTGTATTGATGTAGCATGGCAAGGTCATTGCTTATGCCTCTAGACAGCTCAATACTCATGAGAAGAATTACCCGACGCACGACCTAGAATTGGCAGCAGTGGTGTTCGCATTGAAGGTTTGGAGGCACTATTTGTGTGGAGTACATGTGGATGTGTTCACAGACCACAAGAATATTCAGTATGTGTTTACGTAGAAGGACCTCAATTTGCGACAAAGGAGATAGTTCAAAATCTTCTTTGGTGACTGAGGTCAAGGCTAGGCAAGATGAGGATCCTATTTTGGTAAAGATGAAAGAAGCGGTTTAGAATCAGAAGATAGAGGTCTTCTCCCAAGGGTGAGATGGTGTACTTCGATATCAGGGTGGTTTGTGTGTTCCAGATGTCAATGAATTAAGGGAGCAGATGTTGCACGAGGCTCATGGTTCCGGATATTCCATACATCTAGGTGCCACCAAGATGTATCGTAACCTACGGAAGTCTATTGGTGGAATGGTAGGAAGAAGGACATAGCGTAGTTTGTGCCGAAGTGTCCAAACTGCCAACAAGTGAAAATGGAGTATCAAAGACCAAGAGGTCTGCTACAAGATATGAGTATCCCCACTTGGAAGTGGGAAGAGATCAATATGGACTTCATCCCTGGGTTGCCTCATACCCGTCAATAGTATGACTCTATTTGGGTGGTGGTAGACAGGTTGACTAAAGCAACTCATGTTTTATCAGTCAAAACTATCAATTCAACTGAGGACTATGCTAAGTTGTATATTCGGGAGTTAGTTCAATTGCATGGTGTTCCCTTGTCCATCATATTAGACAGAGATACTCAGTTCACTTCGCAGTTTTGGAACTCATTTCAGAAGGGAATTGGTACTCAAGTCAAGCTTAGTACATCTTTTCAACCTCAGACGGATGGTCAGGCCAAGCGAACTATTCAGAATCTTGAGGATATGTTAAGAGCATATGTGATTGACTTCAAAAATTTGGATGATAATTTACCTCTTATCGAGTTTGCTTACAACAACAGTTACCACTCCAGTATTTAGATGGCTCCATTTAGGCACTTTATGGGCGGAGGTGTAGGTCGCCTATTGGTTGGTTTAAAGTGGGTGAATCTATATTGATAGGGTCATATTCAGTTCTTGAGGCTATGTAGAAGATTTCAGTACCTGGCAGAACTTCAGACACTATAGACAATATGAGTCGTGGCAAGAAGGTACGACTCGTAATACAACACTCGTGAAGAATTGCAGAACACGTCAGAGTTCTCAAGGCCAAACCATGGAAGAAATGTACGACTTATAGGATGAACGTACGAGTCATACCATCATGCCAACACTTAGCCAAATATGCAGCATCCAAGAACTTATGAAAAGCAGGTACGACCCATACAATCTTGCTATGGGTCGTAGATCTAGTCGTGGCACAGTCGGCACCAGATATGGAAAACTCCCTATTAGCTTAGGAAAAGGTTTCTAATGTCTGTATAAATATCCTTTACATTTTATTTTAGTTAGAGAAGGACAGAATTGAGTTAGTAGGCATGTGAATAGTTATTTTTGTGAATATTTATCAAGTTTTGATGAGCAATTCTGGGGATCAAATTCTTGATTTCCTACATTGTTCTTGAAGTTGTTCTTTGATAAGCAAATCTGATTTCCTTCCAATTATTGCTGTAAGTATTTAATTATGTGTTTGTCTATGAATGCGAATTATAATCTTACAACAATGAGAGGCTAAAACCTCCACAACTAAGGGTTGTGGGAACCATGGCAGATTAACAAATTAGGGTTGCACAAAAGTGATTCAAAATCAATGCAAAAGCTTGTATTGTACTTCATGTTTAAACATTTCTTAACGGTGTACAACATTAAGATTTGTCCGAATTCTTTACTTGCTTGAACCTAAAGAGATAGAGATTAGGAAAAGAGAATTACAACAAAGCCTTGGTCTTTATGATCATTGTATTAACTTAAGCTGTGGTCACAAGATAGTTAAATTTGGAACATATTGATAACAATTAGTTTGAAATCACTCAGGAGACCTGACCCGGTGATTGAGTATAGTTATCCAATAGGGACGAACCAGTCATTTGGATGAACCCTAGTTATCATATCCACAAGTAAGCATTGAGATTAATCACGTGTGTATATCCGAAGTAGTTATGAACCCATGGGGAACACTTACCCTACTTGTTTTCAAATCTTGATTTAAATCACAATTATAATCATTTCTTTAACATTGTTTTCTTTAAACCCCCCAATTTGGAGATTACTCACCAATAAGTTCACTTACCAGCATTAGTCTAGATCTTTCATATTCCCTGTGGGTTCAACCCCAACCTCTTAGTGGGGTTCTTTATTGACAACGATTGCTTCATACTTTGTCAGGAAGTGTGAGTTTGAGAATTATCAAAACGTGTCACCGTTGCTGGGGAATACGGCTAAGATTAGATTAATTGCTTGTATTTGACTTTTAGTTGTTATTTCCCCGTTTACATTTTTGTTGTTTTTCTTTAGTGATTCAGTTAGGCCGACATCAAGGGAATGGCCCCTATGCAAACACCCAGATGGAACACAAGAAGCTGCTAGTGCCTGTGGAAGAGATAATAACTATTGACACCTTAGCAGTTGTCTTGATGAATTATGAGGGAGATGGGGTACCAGATTATGTGAAGACAGTGAACTCCCTCGATGGAATGGGGTCATATAACTTCAGAACAAAGAAGTTAGACCTTAATTTGAAGAACCATTCAACGCCGCTAGCAAAGCAATCAGTAAAGGTACCACCAATCCTTGAACTGAAGGCACTGCCTCCCCATCTCAAATATGCTTTCTTGGGTGAAGACAACACTTTCCCAGTGATAATTACAGCAGATTTAATGGACTGTCAAGTAGAAGCTTTGGTCACAGTATTAAAAAGGCATAAAAAGGCAATTGGCTGGACCATGCTGACATCATTGGGATCCCTCCAGGAATATGTACTCACAAGATACAGCCCGAGCCAAACTGCATACCAAGTATAGAACATCAGCAACGCCTGAATCCACCAATGCAAGAAGCAGTAAAAAAGGAGATCATCAAGTGGCTAGACGCTGGTGTAGTCTACCCCATCACAGATAGCAAGTGGGTGAGTCTGGTATAGTGTGTACCAAAGAAAGGCGGGATCACAGTGGTACCCAACGAGAAGAATGAGTTGATACTGACAGGATCAATCAGAGAATGGCGTGTATGCATGTATTACAGGAAACTCAACCACTGGACCCAGAAAGACCACTTTCCAATGCCATTTATGGATTAGATGCTTGACAGATTGGCAGGTAGAGGTTGGTACTTCTTTCTTGATGGCTACTCAGGCTATAATCAGATCACTATCACCCCGGAAGATCAAGAAAAGACCACCTTCACCCGTCCGTATAGAACATTTGCTTTTAGAAGAATGCCATTTGAATTGTGTAATGCACCTGCCATATTTCACCGCTGCATGATGTCGATATTCTCAGATATGGTGGAGGACACCATCGAAATATTCATGGATGCCTTCTCAGTTGTGGGTGACTCATCCGAATCTTGCCTCAAACACTTGGGCAAAGTGTTGAACAGATGTGAAGAAACTAATTTGGTCCTAAATTGGGAAAATGTCATTTTATAGTCAAGGAAGGAATAGTGCTGGGTCACAAAATCTCGGGAAAGGGGATTGAGGTGGAAAAGGAAAAAATTGAAGTTATAGTAGGTTTTCCACCCCCTATTTCCGTAAAAGGGATCAGAATCTTTTTAGGGCATGCAGGATTCTATAGGCAATTTATCAAGGATTTTAAAAATTTCACATCCACTGTGAAAATTGCTTGAGAAGGAGGTAAAGTTCGTGTTTGATGAGGCATGTCTAAGGGATTTTGAGTGCTTGAAAGAAAAACTCACCACTGCTCCTATTATCATAGCACCAAATTGGTCTCTTCCATTTGAAGTAATGTGTGATGCTAGCAGGGTTGCTCTTGGTCCTGTCTTGGGCCAATGAAGAGAAAAGATCTTCCATCCTATCTACTATGCTAGTAAAACACTCAACACAACCCAAAAGAACTACACGGTCACAGAACAGAAGCTACTAGTCGTGGCCTTCGCATTCAAGAAGTTTCGAGCATACTTTCTTGGAACTAAGGTGATCGTCCTACAAACCATGCCACTTTGAGGTATCTAATGTCTAAAAAGGATGCTAAATCCAGATTGATTAGGTGGGTGCTGTTGCTTTAAGAATTTGAGTTTGAGGTCAAAGATCGAAAAGGGACTAAAAATCAGGTAGCTAATCACTTATCCAGGCTAGAGTCTAAAGCTAGGGCAAGAGAGGAGATTGATATTGATGATGCATTCCAAGATGAGTAGGTATTAGCTGCATCTTAGGACTTGATTCCCTGGTTAGACTAAGCAAATTATTTGGTTAGCGATGTGATCCCAGCAAACCTGACTCCCCAGCAGAAGAAGAAGTTCTTATTCGATGCCCGAAGATACTACTGGGATGAATCATACTTATTTCGCATTTGTGCAGATGGGATCATTCGTAGGTGTGTGCTAGAGGTAGAAATGTTGAGCATTCTGAAGGCCTGTCATTCATCCCTAGTTGGGGGTCATCATAGTGGTGTTAGAATTGCACATAAAATCTTGCAATGCGGGTGTTACTCGCCCTCTATTCACCAACATGCCTATGATTACGCCAAGGCATGTGATTAGTGTCAAAGGCAGGGCGGCATTACCCATAAGCATGAGTTGTCTTTTGACCCCTATTTTGGAATTTGAGTTATTTGATGTATGGGGTATAGATTTCATGGGCCCATTTGTTAGTTCATATGGGATGAAATACATCTTGGTGGTAGTGGGTTATGTCTCTAAATAGGTGGAGGCTATTGCACTACCTAATAATGAAGGCAAAAGTGTTACAGCATTTCTGCGAAAGCACATCTTCACTAGATTTGGCACTCCCAAAGCAATCATCAGTGATGGTGGATCACACTTTTGTAACCGCCTCTTTAGAACCCTGTTGGAGAAATATGGCGTCAATCATAAGGTGGAAATACCTTACCATCCTCATTCAAGTGGACAAGTGGAAGTTTCAAACAGAGAGATAAAGACCATTCTTGCCAAAACAGTGAATACCAATTGGACAGATTGGTCTAGGAAGCTTGATGATGCGATGTGGGCTTATCGAACAGCTTATAAGACCCCCATTGGTTCATTTTCATATGAACTGGTCTATGGCAAATCATGTCATTTACCGGTCGAATTAGAGCATAAGGAACTATGGGCTCTGAAAAATCTAATTTTGAACTGGAATGACGAAGATAAACTGAGACTTGACCAGCTCAATGAGTTGGAAAAATTCCAACTTAGAGCCTGTGAGAGTGCGGCCATTTATAAAGAAAGAATGAAGATTTATCATGACAAGAAGATTGCAAAAAGGGAGTTTAACACAGGCGATTTGGTCCTACTGTTCAACTCAAGGCTCCGTTTGCACCCGCGAAAGTTGAAATCTAGATGGATGGTACCTTATAGAGTGGTGCATGTGTCCCCGTACGGTGCAGTGAAACATGAGAACAAAGATGGAAAAAGGTTCAAAGTGAACGGGCAAAGAATAAAGCTATATCTGGGAGATGTGGAGGAATTAAGAGGAATCGAGGCGGTGTACCTTGATGATGCCTGAAGAATCGCAAAAGTTATGTTATGCCATAACGTTAAATCAGGCGTTGCATGGGAGGCAAACCATGGGTGGTGAAGTCTGAGTAGCCGCAGGTATGTTCCCTTCCCTCTATGATTACATTTTATGCTTTGGGGACGAAGCATGCTTTTTAAAAGGGGGAGGGGTGTACTTGTATTTTTGGGAATTTTTTAAGCGTTTGAGGGTTTTTCTTGTCAGATTATTTTCCTTGGGCATGTTATCTAGTAGAACCGGCATGTATAAGATTTTAGTTTTTGTGATTTTTGTTTAACTAGAAAGTATCTTAGGAGTACTTAGCCAATAAAGTGCACTAGATTTGATATTTTTGAAAAAAATGACCCTGTTAAATTTTTTTTTTTGATGAGTTAGCTATGTACTTGTGATTACATGCATGATTTTTGTGGATCTTTTTATGTCATTTAGCATATTAGCATGTGTAGTTCTTTTTAAGCTATGAATAAAGTGGACAGGTGGAGTGAATATAAATCATGTACTATGAGTGAGTGAGGTCTAATACCTAGTTCAATACTGAGTAGAGGATCTAGAATTTGCCCGATTGGTCTTTGCATAGGTTTTAGGATGGTTGGTTAGGAAAGGATCATAGGTTATTATTGTTGAGCCCATTTTTAGCCTAAATAACCCTACCAAAATCATATGATTTCCTCCAAATTTTTGAGCCTTAAATAGATCATTTTTTTCTTTGATCAACCAATTAACTGTACCCATTTTTATAAGGAACATGTTTTGGCCCTGGTACCTCCTTGGACATTGTGAACCTCAACATAGGCAAAATTCCTAAGTTGAAGGTGGCTGGAGTAGGGGTGCATAAAGATTGGAAAAGGTAAAAAAATGAGGTGTGGTATGACAAAAGAAAAAGAAAAAAAATAAAGAAAAATTGAAAAAGAAAATTCAAAAGGTGAATGATGCATGATAAGCTTGAAGAAACACACCACACTCATACAAGTTCATAAAAAAGGTGAAAAGGGAGGAAAAAGTAAATGAAGCAAAAAGGGTGAAAAAAAAAGGTGAACAAAATTGAGCCACATGTATGTTGTGCCGAGGGTTTTAGTGACTTAAAAGATTCCATATCTACCTTACCCATCCTAAAAGCCTATATTACAAGCCAAATCAAGTCCTATAGTGATCCTAACCTAACCATCTGATATACCAAAATAGAGAAAATAAGGGCAAGCCTATGGATTCCGATATGCAGTATTTGAAACTTCTTTGTGAGAGTGAGAGTCTTGCTTGTTCAGTCCCGTGTCATATATTTTACTATATCTGTGAGTGGGGGACTTCTTTGTTGTGAGGGTACATGGTTTGTGTTTAACTTTACCAGTGGTTTTTGTAAAAAACATTGGTGATGATTTGACTACCTGTTAATAACTAGCTGACATGACTTGATGCCTATTTATCATGTTTTGTGGTTGCTTATAGTGCATGTGCTAATTCGTTCATGGGAAAAGGGTCAAAAGCTTTTGGAGTCATAGTGCAAATTTTGTTTGATATTGGCTATAGTATCCTAGGTTTATTTTCTAGTTAAGAGTCGTGTTTAGTTTTTTATTTTCTTTGCCCAAGGACATGCAAAAGTTTTAAGTTGAGGGTGTTGATGTGTTGTGAGTTTACAACACTTTCGACGCTTAAAACTGAGAAAATGGCATGGACTTAGGTATGTTTATATGAATATAAGGCACTTTTACTTTGATTTTAGTGAAAATATGTGTTGGAGCAAAGATGTGAAAATAAGCCTTAAAATGCAGAAAATCAGTCAAAGTACCAATCTAAGTACAAGCCATACCTTGATTGTACGATCCATACTAAGAACCGTGATGAAAGTCAGAAGGCTAAAATGGAAAGAAGGCAACATACGACTCTCAGTACGAGTCGTACTAAGACGGTATGAGCCGTAACTGGAGTCGTGGAAATATTCAGAAGAAATTGCACAAAGGCAGACTCCTGGTACAGATGGACTCACGAACCGTGGCATCAATGTACAAATCATACTAGGAGCCATGGTGAACTTTAGAAGATTTTTAGTGCCTGGCAGAACTTCAGACACTATAGACAGTACGAGTCACAACAAAAAGGTATGAGAGTTGTCAAAGTTCTCAAGGCCAAATCACGAAAGCAATGTATGACTCGTAGGATGAAGGTATAAGTCACACCAGCATGCCAACACTTGGCCAAATCTGCAGCATCCACGAACTTACGGAAAGCAGGTACGACCCGTAAAATCCTGCTACGGGTCGTAGGTCTATTCGTGGCACAGTCGGCACCAGATATGGAAAACTCCCTATTAGCTTAGGAAAAGGTTTCTAATGGCTGTATAAACATCCTTTACATTTTATTTTAGTTAGATAAGGACAGATTGAGTTAGTAGGCATGCGAATAGTAATTTTACAAATTTTTATCATGTTTTGATGAGAAATTCTAGGGATCACATTCTTGGTTTCCTACATTGTTCTTGAAGTTGTTCTTTGACAATCAAATCTGATTTCCTTCTAATTATTTCTATAATTATTTAATTATGTGTTTGTCTATGAACTCGAGTTATAAACTTACAACCATGAGAGGCTAAAACCTCCACAACTAGGGGTTGTGGGAACCATAGTGGATTAACAAATTAGGGTTGCACAAAAGTGATTCAAAGCCAATGCAAAAAGCTTGTATGGTATTCTCTTCATGTTTAAATATTTCTTAACGGTGTACAAAGTTAATACTTGCCCGAATTCTTTACTTTCTTGAACCTAGAGAGGTAGAGATTAGGAAAAGAGAATTACAATAAAGCTTTGGTCTTTATGATCATTGTATTAACTTGAGCTGTGGTAGAAGGATAGTTAAATTTGGAACATATTGCTAATAGTTAGTTTGAAATCGCTCATGAGACCTCACCCGGTGATTGAGTATAGTTATCCAATAGGAACGAACTAGTCGTTTGGATGAACCCTAGTTATCAGTTTTACAAGTAAGCATTGGGATTGATCACCTGTGTATACCCGAAGTAGTTATGAACCCATGGGGAACACTTACCCTAGTTGTTTTCAAATCTTGATTTAAATCACAATTATAATCTTTGCTTTAACATTGTTTTCTTTAAACCCCTCAGTTTTGCAATAACTCACCAGCAAGTTCACTTACCCGTATTAATCTAGATCTTCCATATTCCCTGTGGGTTCGACCCCAACCTCTTAGTTGGGTTCTTTATTGACAACGACCGCTTCATACTTTGTCAGGAAGTTTGAGTTTGAGCGTTATCAGGTATCAGTTTCCTCCTTAGTACTCTATTCAGCTTCATTTCTAGTTCATGTCTCTCAGTTTCCTATATATCAGTGCTTGTATGTGTGATTCACGAATTCAGTTCAGTCACATATTTCAGTCTGGAATCAGTCACTCCGTCAGTTCTTAGTTTCATATATTGGAGATGGTAGTTTCTTTTCCCAATTATTCAGTATATTTACGCATATTCGAGGATGAATGTTTCCAAGGGAGAGATATTGTAATACCCCGAAAATTCCTAAGATCAGACCCGAGGGTGAAAGTGGAGAAAATAAGAAATGTTGCACCAGGTCACAGGAAAACTCGTCTGATGACCCATGTGGTTACTCCATGAGTCGTGGAGTGACTCGTGAGGTGGAGGCTAGCAGGTTGGCAGTCGTGGTCAGTGTGACAACTGGTGGATGCCACGAGCCGTGAAGTCACTTCACGACCCGTGAGGTTGGTTGTGGTTAGAAGTAAGAATTTGAGGTTGATTTTTCCAGTAGACTTCACGAATGGACACCACGAGTTGTCCCCTACCTCATGACTCATGATATCCCTCGTGAGGACTAGCAGAGTAAATTTTTCAACGTTTTTAGTAAGGGTATTGTCATAATTCCTAAGCTCCTAAGTCTTAAACTACGTTGTTTTAAGCTCTTTTAGGAGGATTTTAAGAGTGCTTAGCCTATCCTAAGTCATTCTCTCCCATGCATGCAAGATTAGAGGGTTCTATTGAAGATCAAGCTTGAGAATTCTCCAAGTTCTTCTCCAAATCTCTTGGGCTTTCAAGGAAGGGTGTAGAATCAGATTACCCAGGTATGTAGGGTTATGAATGGGAGTTTCTCTTCACTCTCATGCCCAAATCCTATCTCAAGTTTATGAATTCAATTGTATGATTCTATGGGGTTTTAATCCAAAGTATGAGTTCTCTATGATTAATTCACGGGTCGATTCCCTTCATATTTTAAATGATATTTTACGATTCATGGGCATGTTTTATACATTGAATTACAATTCATGTTTTCGAGTTTTGACAATATTATGCCTAATTAGGCAAGTTTCATGAAATATGATCTGTGTTTTCAAGCATGATGAGATGTTTAGCATGAAAGAATATTTATGAATTACTCATGTATGAATCCATAATTTTTGACTAGAAAGTCTATTTCAAGCATGTTAAAGTTTGGGCAAGCCCACATGATCTAAGTATGTTTTCATGATTTAGTTCAAGCTTATGATGTTAGCTTACCACATGGTTTTAGAGTCTAGACTCCCACTTTCAGCTTGTGGTATGTTCTGAGCCAAGACTCCTCATATTTAGATTTCAGACTAAGCATGTAATTTCATGATCAGCTTTGTTGAAAAATGATGGTTCAGCTTCATTGGAAAATGATGGAGAGCATTTGCATGTATTTGGGAGTAGTGTCTAGCACCGACTAGGCTAGGGTTCAAATAAACCCCGGGCCTCAGAACTACATGCCAACATAGGTTTATTTAGAATCATTGGGACCTCCCTTGTGAGCTTTCCCTACCCCCAAAGGCTCTTCGGCCTGACATCGATATCATGGTAGCGCCCTTACCCCTAGCAATGCTTTGGATGGCTCTACCCACTTAAGTGTAATAGTTGGGATCACTAAGCTCTATCGTGATTATGTCGGTTATATGACGAGTCTCTCATTGTTCCTCATGATTTCAGTTATGCATGTTCATCAGCTATAATATTATGTTTTTTAATAGGTTTAACCCAATATTCAATTTATCAGTTTTACTTATGATCATCAATTTCAGCTTTGGGTCATTCGTTTCAGTTATGAAGTGCAGTTATATTTATTCATGTTTTCAAGATATCAGCATGAAAGTCCTTACTCTTAGAATATTATATTGATATGATTTATGTTATGCATGTTTTCAGTTTTACTTACTTAGCCTGTTTTAACTACCTTGCATACTCAGTACATTCCAAGTATTGACCGCATACTCTATGTTGTATCATTTCATGATACAAACTCAGACGTTCGGGCTCAGTCCCACCGTTAGCTAGTCTCCCGAGCTTATCCAGTTCACCTGTTGGTGAGTCCTCATCCTTCGAGGACTTTCAGGTAGTTGTGTTGTTGCTATTTCAGATTCGGACTTTAGTGAGCTAGTTGGGGTCTTGTCCCATCAGCTCAATAGTATGTTAGAGGCTTATCAGACATAGTTTTATATTTAGCTTTGAATTCAGTGTTATGTTATTTCCATTATTCAAATGTTTTTATATTCAGACTTCCGCTATTTCAGAATTTGAATTTCTGCTTGAATTATGTTGAGTTAGTTATCATGTTCATGTCATGGGTCGACTTGGAGCCATCTATGATTTTATGTTCCGTGTCTAGATCCGGGTCTATGTTTAGGTCGTGATAGAAAATTACGGAAACACCCTTAAAGGACCAACTGGAAAATGGCACTGCCAGAGCTAACGAGTGACCTAACGACTCGTTAGGTCACTTAAAGGCTCTTCATGACCTTCCATCGTCACTGGAAAAATTTCCAACTTTCTGATCCTAACTTGACGTCTCCACCTAACAACTCATCGTCACAACTAACGGGTCACTTAATGACTCATCCTGACCCTCTGAATCTCAAGGTTTCCAAGCATTCCTCCCAACCAACGGGACACCTAGCGAGTTGTTAGGAGACACCACAACTCGTTTCTTTACTCGTGGGTATCCTAGATTTCAACACTTTCCCCTATTGTTGTTCATTTAACGGGTCACTTAACAACCCATGGGGAGTCTTGACGAGTCATCACCTCATACATTGCACTTTCAGGAAGTAACATTTTACCAACTCTTGCATAGAAAATGGATTACTCAACGACCCATTGGGTCACATGATGAGTTACTCGATGACTCATTCTGTGACCTGGTGCAAATATTTTTTTGTTTTCTCTGATTCAACCCTTGAGTCTGATCTTAGAGATTTTTGGGGTATTACGTCCAATCAATTTCCTTGTGGTAGGATCCTGCATAGCATGCATAATTAATTAAATATGACATTGGAATCTAAATAATCAATTAATTGCGATATCAAAATTAAATTGCTTTCAAGTATGGAACATAAAGAAAATCCTTCATCCATATAGAATCATTCGATCTAATGGAATCCTCTTTTGTAATAATCAAGTTGCTTCTGTTCTAGAGTCCAATGGGATATGTTGGTATATCTCATTGATTACACAATTTTTTGTATTACCTGTTACATGGTTGGTAGCTCCGGAGTTAATGATCTGGGGGAAATTTTCAGGATTACGATCTTTTGTCATTTGTTATTGATATTTGAGGCTTCGACATTCCTATCACAATATGTCAATCCTCGGGGCTCAGTTCGAGGGGTCTTGTCCAACCTACGTTCATTGAAACTGTTTTTGATGCACTTTTATCTTTGGTAATTAGGACATTCACCCAGTAATTGCCTCTTATTCATCCAATTCCCGGACCACTTCTCAAGTATTGTGGTTGACCTCTACCTCAGCCACCTGTCTTCCCTTCGTACTTTGGATTAGTCACCCACCCATTCGCGTAACCGATGAGCTGATAGAATATTCAAACATCATGTCTGAATTTCTTACAGTGTGAATACACCACATTCTTATTTTTCCCTTCACCTTGCTCTCGATACAGGTATCTCGTACCCAAAGTCTATGATTTCACCTTGGTCATCTGTTCTACATGCTACTCCTTTCACCATTCTTTTTGTACCAACTTTAGATAGACTTTGCTTAAGCATAATAGCGAGTCATGTGCCAACAGGTTATACTTCACCGTTCCACAAATCGTCTCATCTAATTTCATAAGAAAAAAAAGCACCTTTTCTTCTTCTCTTTTTATCTCCAATATTACTTCGAGATTGCATGTTCACTTTCCGCATGTGCACGTTGGAGTCTGCTTATAGTTCATTAATTCTTTTCCACAACTTAGTCAGTTTCCCATAGTAATCAACTATAGTCATGCCTTGTTGTTTGCATTCTACTAGTTTTGCCTTCAGTTATTGCATTTGAGGGTCGTTGACAACCGCAGAACAATCTAGAATATTTTTCTACAACTCCTTAGCCTCCTGTTTATGAGATATAGTTGAACCACGTGTAGGTTCAGTGGTGCTGAGAATCGACGAGACAAATAATATGAGTTTATAATCCAACAGTGATTCCATTTTTTTATTATTCCATCAACAAAATCAAATTTCTTTCTTGCTCTCAGAGTCATCCTCGTGGACCTAACCCATTTTTCATAGTTTTCATTCTTCAATAGGACTTGTATTATCACAATTTTTTAGGTTGTTGTTTGATGTAAGATAGTACAGAAAGATAGTTCTTCTCTTATTCTTGTCTTCTTCAACAATAGTCCCTTTCCTATCTCTGGCCATTCTTGCTTCTTCTAGGATTTCTTTGTATCCTTGTTGTTGTGGCTCCGATACCATGCTAAATTAAGAAGAAATGAAACATAATAAGGAACACAAGAGTATCGTAGAATTTCTCTGCCTTCTCACCACCAATACAATGTATTTATATATAAGAGAATAGCTAATCCTAACCTACTAGGTCCACAATACTAACTCTAACCCATTAGGCCTACGATTATCACAATATACAAATTACCATATTTATATTTAATAACATTTGGATGATTTAAATGAATTGAATTGACGATATTTTACTATGTGAAATTTAATTGGATATGTTATTATTATTGAAATTGACATTTTGTGAACGATATATATAAAAAAAGAAAGTTGGACATAAATTAGTCATATTTTCTTATTTCTCCCTGTAATTTTATTAAAAATTAACCATAGTTGAGTGACCTTTTAATTTTGGATATAATTTTATTAGAACTTCTTTATTCTTTATTCGGTTGGTCAACTTGACTTCTCCTCATCACTGGTACTTCGATTTCATATGGCACCATCTTGCTTCAACTACGTGTTAGATTTAAACTTACCTCAAACATCAAGCAGAATAGGGAACCTTGAAAATGTGCAGTATATTTTCTATCAAACAACTTATTTTCAGGCCCAACTGCTAAATATTGATTTCATGATTTAATTCATATAGAGTGACCTTGACCTCGCTATAAATTTATTGTATCAATTTTTTGGCAAACACTTGATATCATACCCGAAAGGTGGTTATCAAAAAGAGCTAGATCTACAGTATTTTTGGTTCTCCATTATCTGATGGAACTTCTCCCTCTATAAAATTTGATAACAAGTTTAGAAAAATTTAAAAAAAAAAATATTTACATTTTTCAAAAAAGATGGTCGATTTGCTTTTGTCGAAAAAGACATATTTTTGAAGGATCAAAATTAATCGATTCGTCAGCTTTTTAAAAAAAGTTTTAGATTCGAAAAATTATTATATCTCTAAATTGAACCAAAAAATTTATTATTTCATAAACTAATAAAGTTGATCAATTTTATATTAAAAGTAAATAAAAATTGATATGCAAAAATTGAATTAAAAAATCTGAGAAAAGATAAAAATAAAACTCATTTTTATTTTTAGGTGAATGGCATAGGTATAAAACATAAGTTTTCTTTAATTTTATTTATTTGTGGGGATCAGGTTTATATGAAATAAAAAATAATTTATTTTTTCATGTTAAATTATTTTATGATAAATTTAATTAAATAATTTTAAAAAAAAAATATCTTAAATTATGTGATTCTATTAATATAAAAGAAAGTTTTAAGGATTTTGTTACTTAAATTTTAAGACTAACTTTTTAAGATATTGAATGCATCAGCAATGAATATTAAAGTGATCGTGACACATTTCTATAGCTTGAAAGACTATTAATCTTTCTTCTTTTTTTTTTGACATTTTTTCTGTGTTTTCCTTAATTATGTGTCATGTCAAATAACTCAAAAGTCACTCTTTTAATTTTTTTAACTATGTTAAATATACTACATTAAAAGAATATAAAAAGGTGAATCGACTCAAATTTTTTATATATCTATCTTTTGCTTTTTCAGTCAATATGGATTAGACAAAATATAAAAATAGTAAATTTTTATGCTTTTTAAAATAAATCAGTATTATACTCTTAGCATAGATATTGAAGTAGCACTTTGAAAGACTGAGAAGCTTGACGAATTGAGAGTTGTTGAAGCAATCAAACGTGGACAAGGAGTAAAATTGAATATGCATATATTTCTTTCTAATTATTTTTGTGGCCCATACAACTACATTTGCAAAGTTTTAGAGGAGAAATAGTAATTGTTACCTAGCTATTATATGCATTCGAATTTATAACGTTAATTTAAATATGAATATCAACTTAGTTTCTTCTTTTTTCATGTCATAACTTTTTCTCAATTCTTCATTATGATCACGTTTATCCTTTACAGAAAACTCTTTTTATGAAAAGTTTTTTTCTGTATTCTCTTTTTAAAATTTATTAGTGTTTTGTCCACAATTATTAATCTTATGTATAATTTTGGTGCATAATTTTTATTTTGTAAGAAATGAAAACGGATGACATATTATCTTATTTATGTGATGTATTTGTCAAATCAAGCTTGATGAATATGCTATCATTAGGGATGTTCACGATTTGGTGAAAACCAAACCAATTAAAAAAAATCGACATTTGATTTGGATTGGTTTGGTTTGGTTTTAAATTTTAAAAACTGATAATATTTGATTTGGTTTTGATTTTACTTAAAAAAACCGAAGAAATAACCAAACGAAACTGATAAATTTTATATATAAATTTTATAATTATTTGAATATATTTTATTAGTTTTTCATAAATAATTATAAATATTTTATACCTTTTAATCATTAATTTGATTTTAGTATATTTTATTTCACATGCACTACAACACTTTTAAATTCTATTACTTAAAAAATATGTCCAAACTCAATACTCTAAGTTTAATTATTTATATGTGGTGTCACATAGTGCTAATTTTTTTTTAATTTTTTTGGCTAAGACATCCATCTGCTCTTCAATCATTTGCCTCTTTAATTTTTGAAAGATTGACTATTTTATTTAAAGTTGTATATTATTTCTATGTAGATACTAGACATGTGACGTGGAAGAACCTCTATAGTTATGCAACTTAAGCATGCTAAAATTTTGGAATAGTGTTGAAAAATAATAGAAGATTCAGATACATTCATCTCATGATAGTAAAGAGAAATTTATTGATTCCTAATGTTCACTTGAAATAATTATCTCATGTCTCTATTGTTTTACTATTATTAATTTACCATTAACTATTTATAAATTGAAAAATCGAATCAAATCGAACCAAACCGACAAGAACCAAGTTGATGGTTATTTATTTTATTTAGTTTGGTTTGATTTTAGAAATTTAAAAACCGACTAAATTGGTTTGGTTTTAATTTTAATAAAAAACCGACCGGAACTGAACCATGAATATCCCTAGCTATCATTACCAAAACATTAAAAAAATTATTTTTTGCAAGCTTGTGCATAGTTATAATGTGAATTCAAATGTAATAATTTTTTTCTTTTAGGGTAAGTATATCTTATTTTACATTTTAGGAACAATTATATTAATTTCATATTGAATTTTGATTATATTTTTCCATTGTTTATAAATAAATGAAAAACAACGAATATGGTTATCTACTTGCTTTCAAAATAAATGGCAGTCTTATAAATTATACGTATTTATCTTATCTCAAAATGATTGATATGATTTGTTGCTTTTTCTTTGTCAAGTTCCTAAAATTTTGAAAACACAAGTTCCTAAAGATATTTACTGTAAAATTCTTAAGAAAATAATTGAAGAGGATCAAAACTAAATATAACTTTGCAATTTTTTTTTTAATAAAAGATGCGTAGAATTTTAAGAAAATGAAATAGATTAGGAATATTTTTCACTTAACCATTTATTAGATAAAAGATGATTTTTAAAAAAAAAAATGACTGCATCAATAATGTTATTTTTATTAGTTAAGGAAGAATTATTTTTTATTTATTTATTTATTTATTTATTGTGTTCCATTGAACACTAAAAACGTCAAATCAATCTAAGGGTCTCTCACTAAATCTAGCGACCGAGAGACTCATATTCGGATTTAAAAAAAAATTATATTGTTAATCTCACCGCGCAAAGCGCAGTTTTTTAAATTAACTAAATACTTAATTTTATTGCCATGGATCTAGAAACACTTTATTAGACGCTGTCATTCAAACCCTTCAAATACCCCAACGAGAGTCTTGAGAATAAATACTAAGATTCAAGAATTGAAAAGAATTACATTTCATGAAAAGCATTCTAAGATGAAATAATATTTATATTGATATAAATAAATAACAATTATTAGAGAACACCATTAAATTGAAGATTGCATACTTGATAGGTCTAAAAAAACATAACAATTGAATATTTTAGAAAAAATTATCGATCAATGAAATTTCAATTAAGAGATTTATATTTAAAATTTGTCTGTTTAATATATATAAATATAAGTGTGTGTTAATAACAAATATATATTTTCATCTATTCACTGTTATCTTTATGAATACGCAAAACGCAAAAAATGTGCACTAGTTATATAAGAAAGTACTAGTATTAGTTAGGTACCCAAGCCTAAAAGAAGGAAGCATTTCTCTCTGTTTTAACCCCATCCACTCAAGGAGCAATAGCGTACACAAGTTTTTGTAAAGTGATATCCACTTATTATTACAACTCCACATGTTTAAAAGTTTGGACATTAACTAGTGTTTCTTTTTCTTCAATTTATGTGGTAAATATTTTATTTGGTTAGATTTTTTAAAAAATAATATATTTTTATATTTAATAATAATTTAATTTTAAAATATTTATTTAATTTTTAATGCGATAATCTATAATTATACAAACATTTATGACTTGTTTTACATCATAAATTTTAAAAGTCTTTTCATATTTCTTACACTGTATACCAAATCAAAATACATCATATAAATTGAGACGGAGAAAATAGTGATTTTATTATTTTTCTGTCTTGTTTCAAATTTGTTAGCCCATATTATTGTTAGCCCATATTATTGTTAGCCCATATAATTGTTAGCAGATGGGCCTTAGGGTTTTAGGTAGTCTTATGCTTATATATAGGCACCATCTTCCCCATTCTAGATTGTTGTCTTCTATTCTCTTATGTAACTTTGTAGTTAGTCTTTTGATTCTTTCTTTTCTTGTTCTTCAATAAAGCCCTTGTTATATATCAACATGGTATTAGAGCCAAATAAATCGATCCTTCCCTAGTTGTAGCAACTTCCCTAGTTTTTTTTTTCGAATTGATGTTCGCCTGGGTTTGCTGCTTTCACTAGATCCGTTTAGATCTATTGTTATTATTGTTGTTGGTTTGGTTTGATTTGGACGGCGTTGTTGGTTTGGTTTGATTTGGACTAGGGTATTTTGTTCTTATCGTTGTTTTGGGGTAGCTTATCTTGTTGTATTCCCTTTGATTTTGTCAATATGGCTGGAAAGGATGATTCTCTCCAATCCATTAACACTCAATTAGATGGCAAAAATTATGCGTATTGGAGTTATGTCATTAAGAATTTTCTTCGTAGCAAGAATATGTGGGGCTATGTTACTGGGGTTAAATCCAAACCTAAGGATGAGAAGGCTGAGGATTTTGTATTGTCGTTGGATTTATGGGAAACTGCTAACTCCAAGGTTATCACTTGGATTAACAACTCCGTAACTCAGTCAATTGGTATGCAATTGGCTAAATATGACACAGCAAAAGAAATCTGGGATCACTTGGAGAGACTATACACTCAGTCTAATTTTGTGAAGCAGTACCAATTAGAATACGATATTCGTGCTCTTCAACAGAATGCTATGAGCATTCAAGATTTCTATACTGCTATGTCTTATTTGTGGGATCAATTGGCCCTTACTGAATCTGCAGAATTGAAAGGTTTTGCGCCGTATATTGCTAGGAGGGAAGAACAACGTTTGGTTCAATTTTTGATGGCATTGCGTTCTGATTTTGAAGGACTACGTGGAACAATCCTTTATCGATCTCCCCTCCCCACAGTTGATTCAGTTGTCCATGATCTGATTGCAGAAGAGACTCGTATCAAGTCTCAATTGGATAAAAGGGTCGAAAACACCTACTACTCCTGCTGTGTTTGCTGCTTCACCGGATCAGTCTAGACCACACCGTTCTCAGACTTTCAATCAATCGCGACGATCTCCTAAAGTTGCGTTTGTGATGAGTGTGCATTTTTCAAGCAGAAAAATCATTGGAAGGCTCAGTGTCCGTTGTTACTCAATAAGGCTAAGTCTGGTCAGCAACAGAAGAATGGACAACCACACTCCTTTGGTACTCCTCCACTTCCTCCATAGTTCGCTGTTGCTGCACCATCAGTAGATGCTGAGTCTGTTAGCACCGTGCCTCCTTCGGCGTTGGATCCTCGGGTGTTCGAACAGTTCAGACAGTTTTTGGCCTCCAATCCTACTGCCATGTCAGCATCCAGCTCAGGCGCAGCTTCCTCTAGTACATCAGGTATTCCCTCATCCTTGTGGATTCTGGATTCTGGTGTGACCCAACATATGTCACATTGTCTGTCATCGTTTGGTTCCTTGTCACCCATTTCACCACTCTCTATTATGTCTGCAAGTGCTACGTCTATGCGAGTCGAGGGTGTCGGTTCTGTTACTACTTCTCACATTGTTCTTTCTGATGTCTATTATATTCCTAAACTTGCTTTTAATCTTGCTTCTGTCAGTCAGTTGTGTAGGACTGGTCATTGGGTATTCTTTTCTGATTCTGTTTGTGTTGTACAAGACCAACACACTCAGAAGGTGATTGGGATTGGCCGTAGGTTGGGGGAACTCTATGTCCTGGAGAGTCTCAAAGTGTCTGCTGTTGCCGCCTCTAGCATTGATTTGTCTTCTTTTCGTTTGAGTCCTTTGTCTTCACAGTTTTATCTTTGGCATTCCCGCTTGGGACATGTATCAGTGTCACGTTTACGTTTTTTAGCCTCTACTGGTGCTTTGGGTCATTTAAACACTTCTGATATTTCAGATTGTAGTGGTTGTAAACTAGCAAAATTTTTTGCCTTACCTTTTAATAAAAGTATATCTTATTCAGTTGCTCCTTTTGACATTATTCATTCTGATGTATGGGGACCATCACCAGTATCCACTAAGGGTGGTTCGAACTATTATGTTTCGTTCATAGATGACTATACTCGGTATACCTGGGTTTATCTTATGAAGTGCAGGTCTGACTTCTTTGGCATTTACAACAACTTTAGAGCCCTTGTTAAAACGCAACATTCGGCTGTGATAAAGTGTCTCAGGTGTGACTTAGGGGGTGAATATACCTCCAGTGATTTCACTCAGTTACTTGCCTCTGATGGTACCATACACCAGTCATCTTGTACAGATACTCCTGAGCAGAACGGTGTTGCCGAAAAGAAACACCGTCATATTGTTGAGACAGCACGCTCCTTACTATTATCTGCAGAGGTTCCTAATAATTTTTTGGCGAGAAGCAGTCCTAACTGCTGTATATGTGATCAATCGTATTCCTACTGCATTGACTTCAGGGATGTCTCCATTTCAGAAATTATATGGTCACATGCCAGATTACTCTGCATTACGAGTTTTTGGATGTACTTGTTTTGTTCTTCGTCCTCATGTTGAACGAAACAAGATGGAGCCAAAATCAGCTATATGTGTGTTTTTGGGGTATGGTGTTGGACAGAAAGGTTATCGTTTCTATGATCCTGTCAGTCAGAAATTATATGTTTCACGGCATGTCACCTTTTTGGAGCATATTCCTTTCTATTCAATTCCAGCTAAATCCCATGATGTTACTAAGTCAGATCTTCGACGTATTGATCCATTTGGCATTGACACAGAGGCTCCAGTTTCGGATTCAGCTGTGCCACCCGATGTGCCGCCTGACAGTGCTTCAGCCCCGCCTGTGTCTGAGTCTGATCCTGAGACTGGAGATCCACTACCTCTGAGGAGGTCTACTCGTCAGAGTAAGTCCACCAAACTACCTGATTTTGCTTATTCTGCCTACTCACCCCCATTTGCTTCCTTTATTACAAACATACATCAATTGTCTGAACCTGAGTCCTATAGAGAGACTGTGTCTGATCCTCTTTGGCAGAATGCTATGGTGGAGGAACTCACTGCTCTTTATCAGACACACACATGAGATTTGGTTATCCTACTACCTGGTAAACATACGATTGGCTGTCGATGGGTGTATAAGATAAAAATAAAGCCTGATGGGTCTGTTGAGCGATACAAGGCTAGACTTGTGGCAAAAGGGTACTCACAAAAATATGGTATGGACTATGAGGAGACCTTTGCCTCGGTGACAAAGATGACGACTGTTCGCACTATGATTGCCGTTGCATCCGTTCGACAGTAGAAGATATTTCAAATGAATGTCAAGAATGCATTTCTGAATGGTGATCTCCATGAGGAAGTGTATATGACTCCTCCACCGGGTATTGATCACCAGCCGGGTGAAGTTTGTCGGCTTCGAAAAGCTCTATATGGTCTAAAGCAAGCCCCTCGTGCTTGGTTTGAGAAATTCTCCACCATGATTACTTGCCTTGGCTTTGTCCCAAGTAACCATGATTCGGCGTTGTTTGTTAGAAGTACGAGTGCAGGGCAAATCCTTTTGTCCTTATATGTAGATGATGGTTATAACTGGTGATGATCATGATGGTATTGAGTCATTGAAGCATGATTTGGCTCATCGGTTTGCCATGAAGGACTTGGGCCTGCTACGTAATTTTTTAGGTATTGAGGTGGCTCAGTCTAAGAAAGGATATCTTCTCTCTCAGACTAAGTATATATCTGACTTGTTTAAATGGGCGCGCCTTTCTGACAACAGGACTGCAGATACTCCACTTGAAACCAATGCACGGTACTCTCCTAGTGATGGTGTTTTGTTAACAGATCCGAGTCTTTATCGGACTGTTGTAGGTAGCTTGGTGTATCTTACCGTTACTCGCTCGGATATAGCTCATGCAGTTCACGTTGTTAGCCAATTTGTTACTGCTCCTACTTCAGTTCACTGGGGAGCTGTACTTCGTATTTTGAGATATCTTCGTGGCACCCAGTTTCAGAACCTCTTGTTTCCCTCGACGTCATCTCTCGAGTTGCGAGCCTATAGTGATGCTGATTGGGATGACGATCGCAATGATCGCAAATCCACCACTGGTTTTTGTGTGTTCCTTGGAGATTCTTTGATATCATGGAAGAGCAAGAAACAAGATGTTGTCTCTAGATCTTCCACGGAGGCTGAGTATCGTGCTATGGCAGTGACTGCATGTGAGATTGTTTGGTTACGCTGGCTTCTTGCAGATATGGGGGTTCACATTTCTCTGCCTACTCCTCTACATTGTGATAACAAGAGTGCGATGCAAATTGCAAAGAACTCTGTTTTCCATGAGTGGACGAAGCACATTGAGATTGATTGTCACTTCGCTCATCATCATCTCCAGCTCGAGATCATATCGCTTCCTTTCGTTCCATCGGCCTTGCAGATTGCTGACTTTTTTACGAAGGCTCAGTCGGCGTCTCGGTTTCGTTTCTTGTGTGAAAAACTCTCAATGCTTATTACTGTCGCATTATGAGTTTGAGGGGGAATGTTAACCCATATTATTGTTAGCCCATATTATTGTTAGCCCATATAATTGTTAGCAGATGGGCCTTAGGGTTTTAGGTAGTCTTATGCCTATATATAGGCACCCCCTTCCCCATTCTAGATTGTTGCCTTCTATTCTCTTATGTAACTTTGTAGTTAGCCTTTTGATTCTTTCTTTTCTTGTTCTTCAATAAAGCCCTTGTTATATATCAACAAAATTGATGTTCATTTTGCATTATTTTCTAGCGATGTCATCATCAGTCTATTATATGTAGGGTGATAAAACTAAGTTTGGCCTTATCAAATAAGCTAGGCTGAATCAATAAATAAATTATGAGAGAATACATAAAAACTTTTTTGAACTAAGATCTTAATTTTAAGAAGATACTTAAACTTTGCAGGGGTCCTATTAACCCCTTAAATAATTTTGAATTTATATTATTACCTTCTTTTTTGACCTATCCCAATTCTAAAACGGTGTAAACCACACCCCAATACTTGCTTGACACATGTTATTTAACTAGAAATTGTAAAAAAAAAATTCTTATCTTTTACTTACCATAAATAATTTTTCTACCCCTACCCTCCACCACCGCCCCCACCCAGTGCCTCTGCTTCTTCCCCAGCTCCCCCCCCCTCCCCCTCTCCCCCCACACTTCTTCTTCCCCAGCTAACCCTCCACCCCGTACTTCTTCTTCTTCCACAGCTAACCCCAATCCTTTGCACTTCTTTTTCTTCCCCTATTAACCCACCCCCACCCCACACTTCTTCTTCTTCCCCAGCTAACTCCACCCGCCAGTTTTTTTAATTTTTTCTTCTTCTTTTTCATTAGTGATTTTTTCTTTTTCTGAGCAATTTCAAAATTTAGAAATATCGTTAATTAGTTTCTTCTTTTTACATAACTTCAACCCAATTAAAAATGAAAGTTTAAAAAAAATCAACAAATTTTTCATGATTTATAAAGTGTTGGGTTGAAGATCAAAATAACCCAAAAAAAAATTAAAGTCTACCTCCATTGATCTTAAAATCTAATAATTTTGTAAAACTATTCGAATGTAAGAAAATATTTTAAATATGATTTTGGATTAGAAGGAAAAAAAATTAAAATGACAGTAGTAAAAGAAAGTGAGTAGAGTTGTGGCAAATATAGCGGAAGAAAGAGAAGAACAAAGGAATTAAATAACAAGAAAAATTCCAAAATATATTTTATAAAGAAATATTTATACAAATAAAAAATTTAATTATTTTTTGGGGTCTCTCACGCTCTTTAAGAGAGTGTATGCACTCTCTATGCCAGAAGGTATTAATATCCGTTCAAAATTATTTAAAAGGTAATAAGATCCTGCAAAATTTAAGTGTCTTCTTAAAATTAACGTCCTGATTCGAAGAGATTTTTATGTATTCTCTCATGAATTATTGACCAAACCTTGCCCAAATTTTATCTGCATTAAGATGTATTGAATAGACTAAACCACAGATTATAATCCTACGCGTCCAAGTTGGATCAGCATTTTTACAAACTTGATTCATGATTCATTGTAAGTGACTAGCTTTCAGTTAGTGATATTAGCAGCCACATCTCTTGAGACAGATGCATGGAAGCAAAACCAATCCTCCCCTTCAATTGTGGAAGAGACTATAGTGTTTGTTTACCCCGAAATCGATATAATTGATTTTGTAGGGGGTCAAAAACACGCACTACAATTTTAATTCTATTTTAAATCTGATTTATTAGCGGTTTGATTGTGATAGACCATGAAAATATATAAAGTATAACAAACACAAGCTAAATAAAGTACAGAGAACAAATCTATGTGTATCCAGAGGGACCGTGAATAAGCCTGATATCTCTGCCTCCGACTTGAGATCAGCTGTTTCTATAACTATTGTATTCAAGACAGTATAAAAAGAAACTGCTTGGAGCACAAGAAAATAGTATATTGTAATGTATTTGCTTGATAGAAAACAGAGACCAAATTCTCTTACAAGTGAGGAGGATCGACTATTTATAGGTTACAAAGTTAAGACCTTGGCCTATAAAGAAATGCCATTGGAGCTCTAAAGTACTTCTCCCTATGTTCTTGTGCCACGCACCAGTCCGTTGAAAGGTGCCAGCTAATATCCCTGCATGACTCAAACCCATACAAACTCTTCTGCGCACTTGAGCTGCCTGAAACTCTTGTCCCCTGCTTGTCTTATGTGCCACGTCATTGAGGAAGACGATTTCCTTTCCCTTATACCAGAAGAGATGGAGTCCCTGCTATCGCTATCTCGGAAAAATCCGTCCCCGAGATCCTTAGTTCTCGTGATCTCGAAAAATCATTTTGGACTCATCGATGGTGCCACGTGTCTCCAATTCCATTTTCCCCCACACAATTTTTCCAATTAGGCTGCTAATTTGTGATGGATTAATTTGGACATAATCTAAATTAACTCATCATAAACACTCCAGTCCAAATTCATTAAAAGTTGGACGGATTAGATGAGTTTGAACTGGTTTTATCACCCCCTAAATTATATGCATACATATTATTTACAAGATATATGATTTTCATATATATATATATATATAATGCGAAGCAATTATGTGAAATGACATTCTTGTAAAATGGTAGGATGAAGATTTGAGGAAAGCATCAGCCTGCCAGATAAGCATATAAGCTACTGATTCAAGAACATTTTGACACTCACTGTCCAACATGTCTCCACTACATGGAGAAGGCGATCATGAGTATGCATATTTCACTTTAATATGTTTAGACAAAATGCATATGCATTTTTGAATTAATTAACATGTGTGAAAATGTACAGTGAATTATTATTGACAATAATGAAATATGAAATATGTCACAATTTTGTCAATTTTGTTTAGGGATTATACCATCCACAAAATTCTAATTGATGTTAAGTATTTGATGCCCCCACAAGTAGATCATATCTGTTTTTGAATATATATATTGCCATTTTTTTTAATCATTGGAGTTGCGCATGATTTTGTGTCCCCCCTTTTCCTAGTACCTAGCTAGTCCACTTATATATTGGATATGATGTTAGTGCATTTTCTCTTCCCCTTGATAAGACATCACCATTGTCCCACTTTCACAAACAAAATCATACTATTAGAGAAGAAAAAAAGAAAAAAGCGAGGGACAAACCAATTTATAGCAACCTATGAGATTGAGAGATATCCCTTGCTAAATAACTTTTCCGAATTTGAATCTATTCATCAAATCATATTAATTTATCACGAATGGATGACGAATTAAAATAAAAATACATATCACTCGCATATCATGCACGCATTATTGGTGCCAGCTTCTAGTTCGAGTAAGTAATTTTTGTTGTTCAGTGGTGTAGGTAATTCTGACACTAATTAATTGTTTGACCATGATTTTAAATTGTTAATCCGAAATTTGATTGATTTGAAGTTGAAATTTTGTTTGAACATATAATTTGGATCTTAAAACTTATACTTTTTTTTTTCACATTTTTTTTAAAATTTTACAAAATAGGCAAACCATAGGTCATAAATAAGATATCGGAATATTCAAAGGCGCCGTATTAATAAATTACATATCTCGATGTTTCTTTTACTAATAAATACTTTTGATTACATGCTATTACAAACTTTTAAATACATATAATACTATAAAGATCACTGATCCGATAAATCAACAATAGTAGCAACTAACTATGCTTTAGTATAAATCTCCCACATGCTACGAACAATCTCTTCACATTGACATGATTTGGAATTGAAATAGTGTTTTAAAAGGCATTTTTGGGATGAGTCTCGGGCCAAGATGTGGTAAAAATGCACTGGGAGATCTGTGGGGGCGAAAGTACCATGAGGCATAAGTCCCATAAGTTTGGGTGTATGCTAAGGCATTGGGTGAGTTTTTATTTTGGGGTGTAAGCTCAGAAAATCTCTCCTTATTAAAATTAAAATTGCAAAATAAGTCCTTAAATTAATATCAAAAATATAAAATTCAACTTGTTATTAAAATTTAAGAGGTTAAGAAACCTAAAAATCTAAATATTTTTTATTTTTAGCCCTAACTTTATTCTTTCTCTTCGTCTTTTACGGCCGGTAAAGGAAAAAAAATATCCGATGTGCAAATTACAAAACAAAAACGCATCATGCTTCATCACTTGATCTAATTTGATGCTTCTGATTGCTGGTTCCTTCTTCATGTTTTATTTTCAAGTTAATTATAAATTTTTACTCAACTTCTAAAAAGTCTAATTATTATTATTTTTAGCTGAGCAATTCTGATTATCATTTTAATCAATTATTGATTTTGATTAAGTTTTAAGATGAAGCAGTTCTATGTATATTTTAACTTATTCTCTATTTTTTTTAAAATTTCTATAATTTATATATATAATAATTATATTAATTAATAATATTTTTTAAAGTTAAAGATTCATAAGACTTACGCCAATGTCTCGAGGTATACGCCTTGCCTTGTGTCCGTAGCTTTTAAAGCACTAATTGAAATCCCACATTTGAATAGGATTTAAAATTTGAAATTAAAATTTTATTTAAATATTATAAATAGATAATGAATTTAAAAGTTTCAAATTACATAATCAAACGCCTTGCTATAAAAGAGATTGATGCCAGCTCGATGTTTGAACTTTCCATATTCAGAAGCCTTACCTAAACCGAACATCAGTTTCAAAAACTAAACTCAAAATCATACTCAATTTTAATGCAATACAAAGTGGCAGCAAAGTCAAAGCATTCAGCTGAGGAAAAATGATCCAACCAAAAAACAGTGTCCCACTTTTGAAATATGTGCCAGTGCCACTGCCACCATCTCAATTCTCATGCCTTCATCAGATCTAATTAAATCAGGTCAAATTTCGTTCTCATTAAGTTAAAAATTGAATTCCCTTTTTTTTTTTTTTTTTTTTTTTTTGCATCTTAGAATACGCAATGAATAAATAAAGCTGAGTTGGACAGAACAATTGGTTGTACCCCTCTGTTTGTGTTTATATCACTTTAGCATTTGGACACGACGATGCAAGTGACTTGGATTTGACATTTTGCCAAAAGTTATAGGAGGCTGAGTTTTGCTTGAATTCTTTCTCTCACAAAGTAGTCCTAAAGTATGAATTCAGGCCTACTAATTACTGCATTCATATAAATTTAGTATTTTAGATGCAAAATATAGATTTATATAGAAAAAATTATTAAAATTACAATTAATAGTAAATATGAATTTATAATTTTAAAAATATATTAAGTTTTAATGCTAAAAAATTTAAAGTTCTTAAATCTTGAATCCATCTTTTTGGCACCCGTTGTCATCTCAATCCAGATACCTCTCGTAACAACTAAATTTCGTTCCTAAAAGATTATAATCAAAACAAGAAAAATAGTGATAATTAATAATATTTGATTTCAATAATTGGGGGGTGGGGGGTTACAATCTTTATAAAATCTTAAATTAGAAAAATGTAATCCTCTGATTCTTCTCCTCACGATCATCAACTCAAGGGCTTTTGCTTGTTCCTGAATTGATTAAATACTTGTTGGAATTTCACGAGGAATGCAGAGGTAAACTTGATCATAAACGTAGAGGTATAGAAACTTATAGCTCACCACTTGGAGACGCAAACTCCGTTGTATGCAGACATCACTAAAAAGTATAGTCTCTCTATGTATTTCTTCTGCTTCTTTTTCTTTTGATGTATTTTCGCCTAATGAAGTCGCCTATTTATAATTGTAGGGGACAAAGCATGTATTTTATAGGTTGAACTATGTCATTTGAACACTTGACAATATTTGATTGGTTCTTATATTGACTTGGCATACCACGTCATTTATGCATATGGCATGATTTTGTTGATCCTTGATGTGACTTGGCGTGTAGATCATTTGAATATGACATTGTCTTTGGGCTAATGGAGCGCGCTCATAATGTGAAGTCCAACATGATAAACTAGCCTAATTGAATTGATATTTCAATTAAATTCATTCATGTTGGACTCAAGCAATTAATCCGATTATGTTAGCCATAGTACTTGTTTGGATTAATATATCTCAAAATTTAGAAGGAAAAATTACATAATATAGCAATCATATGATAATATTTATTATACATAGCTATAATTTCAAATAATTATAATTATTAGCTATACTTTCAATTTTTGTGCCATTTTTTTTAATTTAACCTTGTATTTGACCATTAACCATGTATTTTTACCACTCAACAGTAAAAGTGCCGTATTTTGCGGCATATATCAATCCCATTCTTCCCAAAATTCTTTCTCTCTCAAAATACTCAAATCAGCGGAAACCATCTAAATCTTCAATCTATACTATTCAAATGGTTTAATACCAAATCAAATTTTTACTTAATCATGTAACTGTAACTTGCAATTGTAGTTTCTGAGACTTTCTCATATACTTATATCTTGTATTCCTTTGTATTTGTGCAGATCATTTTTCTTCTAGAATCTAATTTTTCTTAGGGTTTTCTAGTAGAGAGATTTTCAGAACTTCTTCTATGGCAGACTGATGTAGGACATATTTATATATTTATTTGTCATATTTTATCCATACTTAACTATATTTTGAAAATAAATTATGTGTATTTTTTTTCTTTTATATGATATTTGTGAAAAGAGATAATAACATGATTAGATATTTGCAGAGATTAAAATGATTGATTTTGACTTATTTGAGGCTTAAGAGAAAGAGTTGCCAAGAAAAATTCAAAAGGAGCAAGTGCCACAATATAATAGAAGATGACATCATGCAGGTACATTTGTGCAAGGACCTGCACTTCGCGCAAGCAGATCTATGCACTAAGAGGCGTGACGCGGCGCCAGTATGACGTGATGAAGGCTACGACGCGGAGCTATGCTTGCCGACCCGAAACCTGCAAGTCCAATCTTAGTTCAAATAAAAACAAATGCAGATCAATTCTACTACTATATATATTCCTTCTTAGGACGCTTTAGGTGTCGAATATTATAGAATATTGTTAGAAAGTTGAATTCACTACTTATCTTTGATCATAATTGTTGTAATGGTGGAAAACATTATTCCATACTAGTGTTGGAGGAAACATCAAGTTCTTGAAATTCTATTTAGTTTTCGAGATTTGACAAATAATTTCTTATCACTGTAATTACTTCACTATGACTTCTTATAAATCTTATATTATTATTTCTTCAAACATGAGCGGATAAACCTCTTGAGCTAGGGCTGTGGGAACCATGATGGATTAACGGAAGTTGGCGAAATAAAATAGTGATTCTTGAATGGTAAATTTAGTGATTGTTATTCTCTTTATTTTAATGAGTTTTAGTGGTTACAAACGTTGAAACGTGCCTATATCATCAACTTGCTTGACCAAAGAGTTTGAAGTTAGGAAAAGAGAATAACAATGAAAATTTGAGGGTACCAGCCCTCATCTAATTAATTTGAGCTCTAACTAGGGATAGTTAATCTAAGGCTTATGGCGAGGGTAGAATATACACACCTAAAGTCTGAGAGGATTTAGGTGAAATTCATCTATGTAGGTTGAGTGATGTTAGATGAACTTAATCATTAGTCTTGCATAAAATTCTCCAGGATAAATCATAAATAAAATAAGCCTACTACATTATAAAATCATGGGAGAACACAATTTTAGCTTTGTCTTATCAATTTGATAATAACTTAGTCACTGTTTAAAATTACTTTTTCTTTTATTTGCAACCCCCCTTTCAAAATATTGATTGCTGATTGATTTACTCATTATTAAAATATTATTTCTTTTCTATTTCCTGTGGGATCGACCCCAATCTAGTTCGATTACTATATTTGACAGCGACCACATTATACTTCATTGCGAGGTATAGTTGCGCGTGATCACAAACTAGACTCCATCCAAAAGATTAACAAGAGGTATATCATCTAATGTTTTATTTTATGAAGATGCACCATATATTGATTTGGTAATCCCTCAAGCTGAAGTTGAAAATATAGGCACAGTGACTTAGGGAAGATCAAATAGGCTTGAACAAGATCAAGGTTTAAGGTCTACAAAGGAAAAAGATGTTATTGAATCTTCTAAAGGTTCAAAAAAGAAAAGAAATGTGGAAAAGAGAAGGAAAATCAGATATGTTTCTTCAGGTAGCAAAGACGAAAATGACAAAAATATCAAAATAACTGATTCTCATACAGAGGACAAAAATATTGTTGAAGAATCTATGGAAGAGGTATCATACCTTTCCTTATTACGATAAACAATATCTTTGTTTTTAAAAAATTAATTTTTAACACAATGTATTATGTACCTACTTTCTCATAGAGAAATTTACATAAATGACATATATTTGACCGAAAAAAGGCCACCTAGCTCTATTTTATAATTTAAATATATGTATCAATGTATTTGATTGTATCTATTATTTTTTTAATACAATTTATGATTTTTGAGTGTTTATTCTAGTGAAACTATGTTGTATTCTTGTGTATTTAATTTAACAATATATTCAAGCAAATGCATTTTTGAGTGTTTATTCTAGTGAAAGTATGTTGTATGTGTATATATATTAGTTGTTTTGTTTTATCTTATAACAATAAATATGATTTTATACTTTTCATGGTTTATGCAAAAAAGTATTTTACATTTTCTGTGTTAACATTTATATATATATATTATAAGTCATTCATCTCCCCCACTTATTTTTTTAAATTTTCAATTATAGAAAATGTTTTTTTTTGGGTTAAAGAGCTTCCTAGGCGTGTTGCACATATGTGTTTCTACATCAATAACAATATAATAAAGGAATTAAAGAAGTATCTCACCGAGAGATAATTGAAGCAATTTCCTGAGAATACATGTTTTGCAACAGACATAAGCATGCACTAGTGTTATGTGCAAGCACAACTTGTTAGGTGCTTTATAGTAATAGAGTTGGAGGCTAGTTCTCCTAATGTCCTCATGATTCACTTGGATGGTACCACACTACATTTCACACAGAGAATTTACTCTCATAATTGGATTGCATGTATTGCTAACAAGTTAGAGTTTGATTTTGACACAAAAGAACTAAACCGGTTAGTTGGACAATATTTTGGAGGTCAAAAAACTATTGGTAAAGTAGAATTAATACAAAAATTCACCAGTATGATAATGGCGCTTTGAGGATAGCAATTTTGTATTTCATAAATATATTTATTTTATCCGGTGAGAAGAATAGTGTATTGATACCAAGAATGCACTTTGACTTGGTTGAGAATGGTCAATACATGCATTATCCATGTGGCAAGGAAGCTTTTGATGACATGGTAAGAAGTGTCACCAAGAAGATGGATTCCATAAAAAATATTATCGGATTGTTGGTATGCATTTAGCTATGAAAGTGTGCTTATATGGGTGTCGTTAAGACGCTGTCCCGAAGATTACAGTCAAGGTTTCTAATCGAATTTCCTGATTGCTCAATTGAAAGATCACTGGCAAACATCCCCAATATGACTATTTCATGCAAGAAATATTTAGTGATGATAATAACTTTCAATATTTATAGCTCTAAGAAAATAACTGATATAATGTGATATATTTTTTTTAAAGAACGAGTTTGTTTCTCACACACATTTTCATATTTTGAATACAGTTAATATTGTTGCAATTCTATTTTTTATGATTATATGTGTATTTTTCAGTTGATCTACAGAAATATAATGTCATCCCGAAAAGCTTCCAATGATTCAATTACCTTCAAAATATGTTGAAACACATTCTTTATCCACTGTACCAAATGTATCGGGTGATTTAGATAATGATTTTATGGAAGATCCTCCTTCGATGACAAACGATAAAGGAAAAGAAAAAGTTGGTTCATTCATTATCACCAACCAAAAAGAAGCGGAAACAATAACCTGTTGTACATCTGAATTCAAAGAAGACATTAAAACGTCTTACTGAAAAACCATAAGCAAAGGAGACTCCCTCGATAAGAGTGTACATAGGCAGCCTATTTTACCTTCAAAAAAAAGCCATTGGTAAAACAAACGGTGCAAGAAAAACAATCCACCATCCCATCTGATTTACCAACCAACAACAAATTTTGATGAAAATTCAATTTTGAGGTAAGAAATTGATTCACTTAAGAAATATTTAAGTATTATTTAGTTTTTATTTTGTATTATTTTATATCATTTCCTTCTTTTTCACCTAAAATCATTATTATTCCATTTTGCAATTTTTAAGGTCAAGGATGAGTCCAATGATATCTGTAAATTGATAAATGAGAACTTCAGGATTGTTTTGAATGAAAGTTAATCATACTTTTGAAAAGGTAGTGTTTCTTCCAATAAAAATAATTACATGTTACTCCAAATATATTTGATATATAATATCTCACTCATTAATACTCATACACAGGTCTTGATAGTGAAGCTCCTCCTCATATACCTGATGCAGGTTCAAACTACCAAAGTTATGCCATCAGAAATTAATATGACAGCAACAAACTTCACAATACTAACTCCAATAAACACAAATAAGTTGCACCTTCAACTTTCCTGTAACAGGATAAGGTGAAGTGACACCATAGGATAATAGGGTGATTTTGAAGTGATATAAATATATTCTATTGTATTCGTCTTTATTTTTATTATATCAACTGTATCATACTTATTTGTTTGTACAATCATGTTGTAGACTATTCAACAAACATGTTCTATTAAATAACAATATTGTAATGACCTATCCAATCATTACAGAGTGGTTAGGGCCTTAGCACCCTGGTAGAACTCTCATAGTGAAATGAGCTAATAAAAACTCGAAGGGGGTGGTTGAAAAACTAAATTTTTCACGACCCAAGCTAGGACCCTGGACTGAGACACGGGACCTAAAAAACCACGAATGGCTCCAAATCGACCCATGACATGAACATAAAAACTAAGAGAATTTATTAAAATGAAAACTGATAACTTAAACATGAATAAGCGAAATTCTGAATAACATAACAATCATAAACAGAGTCAACACTCGACAAAGATGAGAGTCTACATAATGTCTGATAAGACTTTAAACTTTCTGATGAGTTGATGGGACAACACCCCCAACTAGCTCACTAAGGTCTGAAACTGATATAGCAAGACCAAAAACTAAAATCAATGTTCTTGGAAGATGAGGACTCACCAACGATGGGAGCTGAGCTGGACTATGGGGAACTAGACTAATGGCAGGGCTGAGTCTAATCGCTCGGACCTATATCATAAAATGATACAACATAGAGTATACAGTCAATACTTGGAATGTACTGAGTATGCAAAGTAAGTAAAACATACTGAGTAACTGTTAGCTGAAATCATGAATATGAATATAAATTAGTAGATCATAAGACTAAGGAGTACATGCTAAAATCGGAATCTGAGACATATATAGTCATAAGTTGACTATAATATCTGAATAGAATGACCCAAAGCTAAAAATAGAAATCATGTGACTTGTCATAGCATAAATCATAAGTAAATGCTCATAAATTGATCATTGGATCTAACATACTGTAAAACGTAATATCATAAGTCATGAACATGAATAGCTGAAATCATGAAGAACAATGGAAAAATCTTCATAACTGACACCATCAAGATAGAGCTTACGTGATGCCCCAACTATCACACTCAAGTGAGCAGAGTCGTCCAAAACCTTTCCAGGGCTGAGGACGCTACTATAATATCGATATTAAGCTGAAGGCCCCTTTGAGGACAGTGGAAAACTCATAAGGGAGGTCCCAATATAAATATATAAACCTATGTTGGCGCGTAGTTTTGAGACTCGGGATTACACGAACCTCTGGCCTACTCGGTGCTAGACACTACTCCCAAAAACATGCAAGGTTCTCTCATCATTTTTCAATAAAGTTGAAACCATAATTACATGAATAGTATGAAATCTGAATATTTAGGAGTCCTGGCTCCAAATATACCATAAGCTGAATGTGGAGTAATGACTCCAAACCATATGGTAAGCTGATTTTACAAAACTGAGCTAAATCATGAAAACATGCTTAACCTGTGGGGGCGTGCCCAAATCTTAAAATCATGTGTACTTGAAATAGACTTCATAAGACAAAATCATAAATTCATACGCGGATAATTTATAAACATTCATTCATGCTAGATATCTCATCAAACTTGAAATCATGAATCATAAACTTGACTTTTCATAAAACTTGCATAATAGGACATAATTTCTAAAACTTGAAATCATGAATCTATAATCATTTTGTATAAAAACTCTATCCTTTAATCTTAAAACATGCTTTGAAACATAAGAAAAATTGACCCATAGACATATCATAGTGAATATCATAAAATTGAGTTAAAACCCTATAAGATCATAGGCTTGAATTAGAACATGAATTAATGAACTTGAGGAGAAATCTGGGCATGAGAGTGAAAAAAACTCTCATTTATATCCCTACATACCTGCGTAAACTAATTCTCAACTTCTCCTTGAAATCCCAAGAGGATTGGGGAAGAATTGAGAGAATTTCTAGATTGATCTTCCAAGAGAATTCAAAGCTTTGTATGCAAGGGAAAACCTAATGACTTAACATAGGCTAAACCCTCTTAAAACACTCTTTTTAGGGTTTAAAACGATGTAGTTTAGGACTTAGGAGCTTAGAAATTATGAAAATATCCTTAATGATTTCGCAGGAAAAATGCTCACTGCCAGTCATACGACTCGCACCACGAGTCGTACAATCAACCTACGACTTATGGGCTCCTCCCGTAGCTAGCCAGTCTATTTCTTCCAACTCTCTGATTATTTCCCTGACTCCTAGCATGACTCGTGATTTCATACTACGAGTCATACAACCACTTGTAACCAACACTTGATAACCTCAAACGCATACTATGACTCTCCACATCATGAGTTGTACCACTAAACTATGACCCGTAGTGTGGACTTGTGGTCTGGGGAAAGAAGTCTCTGAATTGAACTACAGATCTTCCTACAACTTGTATCACCTAACCATGACTCTTACCTTTAGTTGTATAGAGAGAAGATTTCCAGACTTTTCTGCTGAACATATTTCAAATCTCGAATCTAGTCTTAGGAACTTTTGGAGTATTACATTATCTCTCCCTTGGGAATAGTCGTCCTTGAATGTGGATTAAGCATATCGAAAGGCTGGGAAAAGAACTACAATCCCAAATACTGAACATCTGAAGCTGAAAACTGACAGAGTGACTGACTCCTAATTGATACAAATTACTGAACTGAATTCATGAAATATAGATATATGCTAAAACATGAAAGGAACTGAGAGACATGAACTTGACATGAAACTAACTAGAGTACTAAGGAGAAAATTGATACCTCATGCTGAAGCTGAGCCGGAAGGAAAAAAGATGCGGGTATCTAGCCATCATATCTGCTTTGGCTTCCCTCATAGCTACCTCAACAAGCTAATTCCTCCATTAAACTCACTGAGGCTACTTCCTTGTTTCTCAAATTTCGAACCCGATGATCAAGGATCTCAATTGGAACCTTCTTATAAGTAAGGCTATCCTTCACATCTATGCTCTCCAGTGGGACAACTAATTTCAGGTCAGCAATGCACTTCTTCAATAGATATACATGGAAAACTAGATGTATCGAGGCTAACTCCGCTTGTAGCTCCAACTCATATGCTACTTTGCCAACTTGCCTCAAAATCCTATAAGGACAAATATATTGGGGACTAAAATTCCCTTTCTTTCTAAACTGCATCACTCCCTTCATGGGAGACACCTTCAAAAACACCCAATCATTAACTTTAAACTCAAGCTCTCTCCATCTAACATCCGCATAAGACTTCTGACGACTCTGAGCTATTTTTAGCCTTTCCCTAATAAGCTGAGCTTTCTCCATGGTCTCATGAACTGAATCTAGCCCTATTAATGTAGCCTCACCTACCTCGAACCAACCAATAGACGATCTATACCTCCGCCCATAGAGAGCCTAAAACGGAGCCATCTGAATGGTGGAGTGGTAATTGTTATTGTAAGCAAACTCAATGAGAGGCAAGTGGTCATCCCAACTACCCTTGAAATCAATCATGCACGCTCTCAACATATCCTCAAGTTTCTGAATGGTCCGCTCATCCTAACCATCTATTTGCGGGTGAAAAGTCGTGCTAAGCATAACCTGAGTACCAAGTCCCTTCTGGAACAATCTCCAAAACTGTAAGATAAACTGAGTATCTCTATCTGTGATGATGGAAAAGGGAACTCTGTGCAATCGAACTAACTCCTAAATGTACAATCTAGCATAGTCCTTAGCTAAATCGGTAGTTTTGACCGGTAGGAAATATGCTGCTTTCGTCAACCTATCTACAACCACTCATATAGAATCATACTGTCAACGTGTATGAGGCAACCCTGTGATGAAGTCCATATTGATCTCTTCCCACTTCTAAGTAGGGATACTAATATGTTGTAGCCTACCTCTAGGTATCCAATGCTCAACTTTCACTAGTTGATAATTTGGACACTTAGCCACGAACTCCACTATGTCCTTCATGCCATTCCACCAATAAACTTACTGTAGGTCACTTTATATCTTGGTGGCACCTGGGTGGATAGAATACCGAGAGCCATGAGCCTCACCCTACATTCTCTCTTTCAAGTCATTAACACCCAGAACACATAAATGACCCTGATATCGAAGTACACCATCTCCCCCTTGGGAAAAGACCTTCACCTTCTGATTCTGAACCGCTTTTTTGAACTTCACAAGGATAGGGTCTTAATCTTTCCTAGCCTTGACCTCGATCACCAATGAAGATTCAGACCTATTCTGAACAATGACGCCACCTGATGAAGGGTGTACTTACACACTTCATAGACATATTTTGCCCACACTTTACTATGTTTTGAGAATAAATTATGTGTGTTTTCATGTGTTTATGCTACATATTTGTGAAAATAGCTAACACATGTGATGAGATGTTTTTAGGGCTTAAAATGATGAATTTGAAGGTATTTGAGGCTTATTGATCAAATGTGAAGAAGTGGGGTTGGAGAAATCAAGGATTGAAGGTCGCACGAGGATGGCACAAGTCGTTCGAGGTAGCCGCACACTAGCGCAATACCAGCCGCGACACGGCAGCTGCCTGCGCGTATTGCCAGGCGCGAGGCGCCACTCTTTTGGCGTTATGCCCTGCGCGACGCCGGCCTTCAGCAACATGATGATAGGCACGAAGCATTCCTCACTCCCGCGCGATGGAAGGAGCGAGGCAGCTTCCTTCTAGATGCGTTGGCATGTGCCAAGCGGCACTAAACGCGGTAATGAGGAAAGGCGACACGGCAAGGCTTCCAAAATGGGAAAAAAGTGGATTTCCTACTTCAACTAGGAAAAGGAAGATCAAGTCCAAGTCAAATTCAACAAGGAACAAGGAAAACATAAATCTACTATAAATACCCCTTTCTTTTCATGTAATAAAAACATGCTTTTAGGATCAAGTTTGAGGATCAAGTTTTAAATCAAGCTTTACATCAAGTTTCAAGTCTTACATCTAGTTTTGAGAGTTGGTTTTATTTTGAGATATGATTGTAAAGTTGTTCTTCTGAATTTTGCATTAATCAGGTGAAGGTTCTTCCGATCATCATTGTAAGTATTATTTTAAGCTTTTGTCTATGAATGATATTAAATTTCTTATGAACATGATAGGCTAAAACTACCACAACTAGGGTTGTGGGAACCATGGTGAATTAACGAACTAGGGTTAGCACGAAGTGATTCTAAAACCAATACTAAACGTTTATATTGTATTCTTTTCATCTTTAATGATTCTTAACGATGCGCAATGTTAGGAAGTGCCTGAATTCTTTACTTGCTTTTGGTCGAAGAGGTAGAGATTAGGAAAAGAGAATTACAACCGAGCCTTGATCTTGTTGATCATTGTATTAAATGCAGCTGTGGTCACAGGATAGTTATATCTGGAACTTAGTGATAACGGTTAGTTTGCAAAACTCATGAGACTTGGTTGAGTAAATGAGGATAGTCATTCAATAGGGATTGGTCGATCGTTTGAATGAACCTAAGTTATCAGTTCTATAAGTAAAGTATTGGAATAAATTACTAGTGTAAAACCCGAAGTAGTTAAGGATCCATGGGGAACACTTACCCTAGTTAATTGCATAAATTTGTAAACAACCACCAACTTCTCAACATTGTTACTTATTTTTACAAATCTCCCCTCTTAGGTTATAATCGACTAAAAAGCTTAAGCACTAGCATTTTTCTACATCCTTCCATATTTCCTGTGGGATCGACCCCAACCTCTTAGTTGGGTTCTTTATTGACAATGTTCGCTTCATACTTCAGTTGGAAGTGTGGTTTGAGCATTATCAAAAAAGTGGCACCGTTGCCGAGGAACACGGTTTAGGATTAGATTAATTGCGTGTGTTTAACTTTTAGTCTTTATTTCTATTTTTTTGTTTTTCTTTATTTTTGAACGTGTCACAGGGCGGCGTGGTTAAACAAGCAGCAAAGATGTGACCACGGTCTCAACAGGTATCTTGATGAAGTCTGAGTAATCAAAATACCTGTGTCGTGCCGCGACGTTAAATAAGGCGCTACTTGGGAGGCATCCTAAAATAAAATTTTCATTTTTATGTGTTTGTTCAAGTGTGCAGGTGATAGCTCATAATTTTCAACAAAACAATTTGAGCATGAAATACATAGATGGGGGAAGCTGTTCTTACCCCCACAGACGACGAAGAGTAGAGGCCCAGGGAGTTCTTTTTTCACTCTATTACTTTACCTTATTTGTTTTAGCACCGGGGACAGTGCAACCAATTAAGTTTGGGGTGGGAGAAGTGAACTTCGTATTACCATGCATTCTTTAATTGATAAATTTTCACATGGTAGGTCTAGTTTTTTGGGATTTATGATCTATCTTTCATTCTTGTTTGTGTGTAGTAGGTTAGTTTTATTTTATTTTGGGTTTCTCCGATTTTTATTTTTAGTACTTTTCTGGTGGATAGTCCCTTAGAACCGATTAGAGAGTCTAGATTTTGTTTTTATTTTTTAATTTTAGTCATTGAGTCATGACTTTTTTCCGATGATGGATGGATGACGACCATCTTAAGGGTAAATTAGTCATTAGGAAGAGCAAGACTTTAATCCTATGAATGCTAGGTGCTTCACTTTAGATATCGTTGAGACTTTATTAAATTCACTCAAAAATGCATGAAAAAGGTAGAAATACTTAGTCTCTTGGAAATTGACTCATGCACTTGAAAAATTGGGCTTAATTATGTTATGCATACAATATGGATATATGAGTTTATGTGATCTTGATTGCCATTGTTAAACTATTTGTGCCAATGTGTGAGGAATTATTTTTAATATACTCCATACTTGTAAATTGATGTCTAGAACTTGCCCGGTGTGTATACCAAACGAAATAAGAATGATGGATTTAGGAAGTGATATAGGCATTTCTTTGATGGCCTTATCTTTATCCTATTTTACCTACCTTGATTGTAATTATCCTAGTTAGCCATGTTGATCCTTAGCCTATTCTTTTGATAGCCATATTATAAGCTTGAATTCCTTTTTGTTCTATTGAATTATATTTGATCCAAATGGCTCATAGAGAACTTTAATGAAAAATTTTTGTAGGAAAGGAGCATAATTGGAGAAGTGAAGGGAAAAGATAAAAAGTGTGGTGAATTGGAAAAAAAGAAAAAGGTGAAATTTTGCTAAACAAGGAGGGTGATTTTTAGGGGGAAAACAAAAAGAAGAAAGATCTTTGAAAAATTGAAGATTTACCGATTAACCGGACCCATTTGTTTACGATGAACGTATTTTGGCCCTGGTCCTTCCTTGGATATTATGAACCTCAACATAAGCAAAATGCTTACGTTGAGGGTGGCTAGAGTAGGGGTGCGTAAAGGGTGGGAACGGAATAAAGGAAAAGAAAAGAAAAAAAATGTGTGTGAATGAGCTCAATGTTAAAAGAAAAATTCTCACTAGTCACCTAAGTTGAAAAATTGAGAAATAAAAGGAGGTATAAGGAGAAAAGTTGGAAATTGAAGAATGTTCTTAAAAATCAAAGTGTTGTGAAGTATTAAAGTGCTTAGGGAGCTTAGTCACTATCTTGGCCAAATAGTTCCTACCCGTCCCTTAGCCTACATTACAACCAAATTTAAGTCCTAATTGATCCTTGATTCATAATTCTATATTAGTGGAGTATTACAAAGGGCAAGCCTATGGGTCGTCGTTTGCATGTATGTTGAGTTCTTTTGTGAGAGTGAGTGGAAATTATTTTATTTATGCCCAAGTTAATCTTATTCTATATCTTGTGTGAAAACAGGCATCTCTCCAAATTGTGAGGGGCACAATGGTAAGACTTTGGTAAATCTTGATTGCTAAATTACATATGATTCATGTTGGCCCAAAATATGTCTTGATGAGTTAGTTTTCAAAAGCTAAGTGATTTCGAACTTTGACATTCTAATGTTGATTCTATATGCATGCGAGTGAGTTATTTGAGCTTCATTGATATGTCTCATGATGCTAAGTGTAAGTAGACCTATTCGTAGGATGAATTTTGTGCTTAAATGTGAGAAGGGAAATAGTAGATTGTTCGAGGACGAACAATTGTTTAAGTTGCGGGTATTGATGAAGGGTGTACTTACACACTTTAGGGACATATTTTGCCCACACTTTACTATATTTTGAGAATAAATTATGTGTGTTTTCATGTGTTTATGTTACATATTTGTTAAAATGGCTAGCACAGGTGATGAGATGTTTTTAGGGCTTAAAATGATGAATTTGAAGGTATTTGAGGCTTATTGATCAAATGTGAAGAAGTGGGATTGGAGAATGAAAGGATTGAAGGTCGCACGAGGATGGCACAAGTCGTTCGAGGCATCCGCACACTAGCGCAATACCAGGCGCGACGCGACAACTGCATGCGCGCACTGCCAGGCGCGAGGCGCCACTCTTCTGGTGTTATGCCCTGCGCGACGCTGGCCTTCCCAAGCATGATGACAGGCGCGAAGCAGTCCTCACTCCTGCACGATGGAAGGCGCGAGACAGCTTCCTTCTAGACGCATTGGCATGTGCCAAGCAGTACTAAATGCAGCAATGAGGAAAGGCGACGCGACAAGGCTTCCAAAATGGGAAAAAAGTGGATTTCCTACTTCAACTAGGAAAAGGAACATCAAGTACAAGTCAAATTCAACAAGGAATAAGGAAAACATAAATCTACTATAAATACCCCTTTATTTTCATGTAATAAAAACATGCTTTTAGGATCAAGTTTGAGGATCAAGTTTTAAATCAAGCTTTACATCAAGTTTCAAGTCTTACAATCTAGTTTTGAGAGTTAGTTTTATTTTGAGATACGATTGTAAAGTTGTTCTTCTAAATTTTACATTAATCAAGTGAAGGTTCTTCCGATCATCGTTGTAAGTATTATTTTAAGCTTTTGGTTATGAATGATATTAAATTACTTATGAACATGATAGGCTAAAACTACCACAACTAGGGTTGTGGGAACCATGGTGAATTAACGAACTAGGGTTAGCATGAAGTGATTCTAAAACTAATACTAAACGCTTATATTGTATTCTCTTCATCTTTAATGATTCTTAATGGTGCACAATGTTAGGAAGTGCCTAAATTCTTTACTTTCTTTGGTCGAAGAGGTAGAGATTACGAAAAGAGAATTATAACAGAGCCTTGATCTTGATGATCATTGTATTAACTTGAGCTATGGTCACAGGATAGTTATAACTGGAATTTAGTGATAACGGTTAGTTTGCAAAACTCATGAGACTTGGTCGAGTAATTGAAGATAGTCATTTAATAGGGATTGGTCGATCGTTTGAATGAACCTAAGTTATTAGTTCTATAGGTAAATTATTGGAATAGATCACTAGTGTAAAACCCTAAGTAGTCAAAGATCCATGGGGAACACTTACCTTAGTTAATTGCATAAATTTGGAAACAACCACCAACTTCTCAACATTGTTACTTATTCTTACAAATCCCCCCTCTTAGGTTATAATTGACTAAAAAGCTTAAGCACTAGCGTTTTTCTACATCCTTTCATATTCCTTGTGGGATCGACCCCAACCTCTTAGTTGGGTTCTTCATTGACAACGTCGACTTCATACTTCAGTTGGAAGTGTGGTTTGAGCGTTATCACCACCATCTATTGAGTCAACAAGGAGAAACCCCATACGAGCAAGCCGATGCAGATACTTCACCAACTCCTTTCCATCCTCAATTTGAGACAAACTCTCTATGGACAGCCTGCTTAGAGCATCCAGCACTAATTCGCCTTGGCCGGATGATAAAGGACACTCATGTCGTAGTCCTTGAGAAGCTCTAGCCACCTCCTTTGTCGCAAATTCAGGTCCTTTTGGGTGAAACATACTGAAGGATCTTATGGTCCGTGAACACATCCACATGCACCCTATACAACTAGTGCCTCCAAATCTTTAATGCAAACACCATCACTGCCTACTCTAGGTCATGTGTTGGGTAATTCTTCTACCGAGTCTTAAGCTGTCTAGAGGCATACACAATGACCTTACCATGCTGCATCAATACACAACCAAGACCAACCTTAGAGGCATCACAATACACAATGAATCCATCTGTGCCCTCTAGTAGAGTCAATACTGGGGCTGAAGTGAGTCGAATCTTTAACTCTTGAAAAATCTTCTCACAGGCGTCCAACCACTAAAATTTGACCTCCTTCTGGGTTAACTTAGTCAATGGTGCTGCAATGGATAAGAATCCCTCAACAAACCTCCTATAATAGCCAGCTAAACCCAAGAAGCTCCTGTAATCCACCACTAATTGGTCTAGGCCAATTCTTCACCGCCTCTATCTTTTTAGAGTCCACCTGCACATCCTCTCTAGACACCACATGACCCAAAAATGCTACCGAGTTCAACCAAAACTCACGCTTGTTGAATTTAGCAAACAACTAGAGATCCTTGAGAGTTTGTAGCACAATCCTCAAATGAGCGGCATGCTCCTCCTCGCTTCAAGAGTATATGAGAATATCATCTATGAAGACAATCATGAACATATCCAAATACGGATTGAACACCCTATTCATCAAGTCCATAAAAACTGCAGGAGCATTTATCAGTCCAAAAGACATAACTACAAACTCATAGTGACCATACGAGTCCTGAAGGTTGTCTTTGGGATGTCACCCTCTCTGACTCTGAGCTGATGAAAACCAAATTTGAGGTCTATATTTGAGAAGCACTTATCATCCAGAAGTTGGTCAAATAAGTCACCAATCCTGGGGAGGGGATACTTGTTCTTGATTGTGACCTTGTTCAACTACCGATAATCAATGCACATTCTAAGGGAACCATCCTTCTTCTGAACAAAGAGAACTGAAGCACCCCATGGGGATTTACTAGGCTTGATGAAACCCTTATCTAGGAGATCTTTCAACTGCTCTTTCAACTCCTTTAGCTTAGCTGGAGCCATTCTATAAGAAGGAATGGATATAGGCTGCATATCAGGGAGAAGGTCGATACCAAAGTCAATCTCCCACTCGAGAGGGACTCCTAAGAAATCATCAAGAAACTCCTCCAGATACTCACACACTATAGGAACTGACTGAAGATTCGAGGTATTAGACGTCGCATCCTTAAACTCGTACTAGATGGTACACACAGCCTTTATAAATTATCTTCCTAGCCTTGAGGTAGGAGACAAAGCGACCTATAGGCATAATTGAGCTACCTTTCCACTCTAGGATTGGCTCACTTGGAAATCAGAACTCTACTGTACGGGTTCTACAATTTTCTAAGGCATAACATACATGCAAACAATCCATACCAAAGATAACATCAAAGTCGGTCATGTATAACTTTACTAGACCAGTTGAGGTGACTTTCTAAAGGACTATGATAGGGCAATATCTGTATACCTGTCGAGCTATAACTGAGTCCCTGACTAGATTAGAGACTGAAAAGGGTTCTGATAGGATTTCGAGACTAACTCCAAAACTAATAGCAACATAAAGAATCATAAAGATAAGGTAGCCCCTAGATCTAACAATGTATACACATTAAGATAAAATACTCGTAACATACCAGTGACTACATCTAGAGAGATTTCCTGCTCCTGACGAGATGACAGGGCATAAAATCTGTTCTGACACTGACCATCACCTGCACTAGTAGATGCACCTTACTGAGCTGAGCATGCTGGTGAAGCTGCTAAACTGGTGGTTGAGCCACGACCTCTACTATGGCCTTGTCTGGTTGAAAAGTAGTCTTTGAGTAGATGTTCAGGCTTCCCACACCCGTAACACGCACCTAAACCCGCTAGACGCTCTTTGGTGTTCCTCCTACCATACCTGCCACAAACTGGAATCCTAGGCTCTCCTGACCTGCTCCCTCGACCTCTAGAGCCCACCCCTTCGATCACACTTAGGTCTAGACAGAACACCAGCTGATGATGGCACTGGGGATGATGACCTCTGGTGGGACTACTGACGGTGCCCTCCACCAGACCTCTACCGGAGCTGTTCATAACTCCCTATTCTAGCCTTCTCGGCCTCTCTCTCCTTCTCCTTAATCTCATCCACCTCTATTTGCTGGGTGTATATGACCAATCATGAGAAGTCTAGATCACTATTCAATATAGCGGTTCTACACTCCTTGACCAACGAGTCTGATACTCCATTCACCAACCTGCTCATACGAGCCCTCTGATCCACAACCATCTCCGGCGCGTACTTGGACAACTGAGTAAACTCTAATCCATACTGTTGGATAGTCCTGTGGTGCTGCTTCAGGTTGATGAACTCCACCGCCTTCGCCTCCCTCAACTCTCTAGAGAAGAACCTATCCATAACAGTTATGAACTCATCCCAACTCAGGGGAACTGCTCTAACTGCTCTACCATCCTTCCACTGGAGGTACCATATATAAGCAACCCCCTTTAGCTGATAGAAGGCTAAATCCGCATTCTCCTCTCTAGTCACCTCTATTATCTGGGTGATCTTCTGCACCTCCTCAATAAAGTCATATGGGTCCTCATCCACTTTTGACCCTAGAAACTCAAGTGGATTCATCCTGAGAAAGTCCTGAACTCTAGCCGCTGCTGCGTTCACATTCTGAGGAACATGAGCCACCTTCCTGCTAATTGACCTGAGTGGTCATAGCCTGTGCCAACATTTGAAATGCCTCTCTAAACTTGGTATGAGTGACTTGCTCGGGCATAGAATCTGCTGGTGCTGGTAGGGCTTGCTGATGCCCATCTCCATTGCCATTGTCATGGCTATTTTCATTGCCATTCCTTCTTCCTCACTCAGCGTTGAGGCATATTTATGCAAACGCATATAACTCGAGTTAGAATACTTCATCGCACGACTTAGATCATGAAGAAGGGAAATTTCCTAAAACGTCTTGTAGCCTCTCCCCAATAAGTGTGGCACGCTTCACACCCATAGAAAAGACTCTACTCAAAGCGGCTTTCAGACACCCTAGGACATTCTAAACCTTTGCTCTGATACCAAGTTTATCACGACCTGAGGTGGCACCCCGGACTGAGAGATAGAACCTAGAACCACGAATGGCTCCAAGTCGACCCATGACATGAACATATCAACTAAAAAGCATTTATTAAAATAGAAATTGATAACTTAGACATGAATAAGAGGAAGTCTATATAACATAACAATCATAAACAGAGTCAACATTTGATAACATTGAGAGTCGACATAATGTCTAATAAGCCTCTAAACTGTCTAATGAGCTGATGGGACAACATCCCCAACTATCTCACTAAGGTCTAAAAATGATATAGCAAGATCAAACACTAAAATGAATATCCTCAGAAGATTAGGACTCACCAACTATAGGAAATGAGCTGGACTGTGGGGAGCTGGAATAACGACAGGGCTGAGTTTGATCAATCGGACCTGTAGTTGGAATGTACTGAGTATGCAAGGTAAGTAAAACATACTCAGTAACTCTTAGTTGAAATCTTGCATAAAAATATAAATCAGCAGATCATGAGAGTAAGGACTGCATGTTGAAATTTGAATTTGCAACATATATGGTCATAAGTTGAATATTATGTCCGAATAGAATGACCCAAAGATAAAAATAGAAATCATGTGACTTGTCATAACTGAAATCATAAGTGAAAGCTCATAAACTGATCATTGGGCCAAACATGCTATAAAACATAATATCATAAGTCATGAACATAAACAGCTGAGATCATGAGAAATAATGGGAGACCCTTCATAAATGACACCATCATGATAGAGCTTACTTGATGCCCCAACTATCACACTCAAGTAGGCATAGCCATCTAAAACCTTGCCAAGGCTAAGGATGCAGGCATGATATCAATATCAAGCTGAAGGCCCCTTTGGGGGTAGGGGAAAACTCACAAAGGAGGTCCCAATGTAAATATATAAATCTACTTTGGCGTGTAGTTTTGAGACACGGGGTTTACCTGAACCCCTGGCCTATTTGGTGCTAGACACTACTCCCAAAATCATGTAAGGTGCTCCCATCATTGTTTAGCGAAGCTGAAATCATAATTACATGCGTAGTATGAAATATGAAAATTTTGGAGTCCTGGCTTCAAACATACCATAAGATGAATGTGGGAGTATTGACTCCAAACCATATGGTAAGCTGATTTTATAAAACCTAGCTAAATAATGAAAACATGCTTAACCTGTGGGGGTGTGCCCAAATCTTAAAATCATGCATGCTTGAAATAGACTTCATAAGTCAAAATCATAGATTCATACATGGGTAATTTATAAACATTCATTCATGCTAGATATCTCATCAAACTTGAAATCATGAATCATAAGCTTGACAAAACTTGCATAATAGGGCATAATTTCTAAAACTTGAAATCATGAATCTATAATCAATTTATATAAAAAATCTGCCCATAAATCTTAAAGCATGCTTTGGAACATGAGGGGAATTGATCCATAGACATATCATAGAGAATTTCACAAAATTGGGTTAAAACCCTATAAGATCATATACTTGAATTAGAACTTGAATTCATGAACTTGAGGAGAAATTTAGGCATGAGAGTGAAAGGAAACTCTCATTTATATCCCTAATACCTGGGTAAACTAATTCTCAACTTGTCTTTGAAATCCCAAGAGAATTGGGGAAGAATTGAGAGAATTTCTAGATTGATCTCCAAGAGAATTCAAAGCTTTGCATGCAAGGGAAAGCCTAATGTCTTGACATAGACTAAACCCTCTTAAAACACTCCTTTAAGGGCTTGAAATTACTTAGTTTAGGACTTATGAGCTAAAGAATTATGAAAATACCCTTAATAATTTCATAGGAAAAATGCTCACTGCCAATCATATGACTTGTACCATGAGTCGTACAATTAACCTATGACTCATGGGTTCCTCCCTTAGCTAGCTATTCTATTTTCTCCAGCTCTCTGATTATTTCCATGACTCCTACCATGACTCATGATTCCATGCTACCAGTCATACAACCACTCATAGGACAAGCACTTGATAACCTCAAATGCATACTAGAACTCTCCACAGCTCCAGTCGTACCACTAAACTATGACCCATATTGTGGAATCATGATCTGGGGAAAGAAGCCTCTAAACTATACCACGGATCTTCCTACGAACCGTACCACCTGAACATGACTCGTACTGAGAGAAAATTTCCAGACTTTTCTACTGAACATACTTAAAATCCCGAATCTAGTCTAAGAAACTTTTGGAGTGTTACAATTTTTGGTTGTCTTTGCTTTATTTTCATGACTTTTATTTCGTTAGGGGGTGACCTAGGGAACTGGACCTCCATATTAAATTCATAGATTACGAGTAAATTCATAGTACTATATTACATTTGAGTGCAAAGTTGAAAGGTGCTGAAAAGTCTGGATGAAGGACTTGTGTTTTGGGATGGAAAAATGGTGCAGAATTCTGACCTATTGTTTAAGTTGGGGACCATTGCAACGGTCACTTTTCCACTGTAGTAGGATCGCTATAGTGGTCGGATGTCTGCCACAGCAGTCAGAGGGGAAATCGTCAGTTTGCCGCAATGAAACCCTGGTCGCTATAGTGAGTCCGCTGGCGCGGAAAAGTGATTGCTGCAGTGGGGGCGAGACAGAATGCTTGTTTAAGTAAGAATTTTGGGGTATCATCCCATTAATCTAAGGCATGAAAATTGAAGAGCTTAGGGGCAATTTTTCAAAGGCAAAAAGGTTTCTTCTTCCTAAGGTAAGATTTTTTGATTATTTTTTTCACCTTTCAGTTCCCTAACACCCTAAATTTAATGGGTGGTAGCTAAGAACCCTAGTGTTGAGAAAACTAAGGATAGTATATTGGATATAGTAGGGCATTGATTTCTAAGCCTAGAAGTGAGTAATCAACACTTCCACGAGTGATTGCGAGTGTTATAGTTCGCAATGATAGTAAATTGAGACCTAGAACATCATAATGTTGGGACTTTTAGCCTTAAAAATTGAGTTAAAAGGGTTTAAAGAAGTAGAAACTCCATGAAATAGGTTCAGATGATCAAGGTAGGATTGAGTTATAATGAGTTAACCTTTGAGTATCGATTGAACTGTAGTAACAATTAGAATCTGATGGGTTTCAAAATTTCAAGCCCTTGGTTGAAAAAGTGAGTGATCAAATGTTATTTATTTGGTTGTTTTAGAATTCGAACATTCTAAGGCATTGAGAAAGGGCAAGGCTCCAATAGAATAGCTTGACATTCAAATCCTTCAATTGAAGTAGGTTACGGTTTTATATGGAGTTAGAATTTGTATAATATCTTGTATGTATTATGAAATGATAAGCATGTTATTTGGTCTTCAAACTTTTGTTGTGATAGAGAATTGGATGGCTTTTAGGATTGCCGATAGGGTATTGGTCTGTAGATGCTCTTATTAAGATAGTTAGTGCAGTGGGTTGGCCATTGCATACTGATAATGTTACAGATGATGCAGATAAAATCTCATATGCTCGAATTCTCGTTGAGGTGGATGTCTCGTAACCTCTTGTGGAATCAGTGCAAATTAAGACCCCAAAAGGACCCTGGATGCAGGTTGTTGATTATGATTAGTGGCCCGAATTTTGTAATAATTGTCTTGTGTTTGGCCATAATACTGAGGAGTGCTGGTACAAAGTGAAGGGGATGATATGCCATGGTGAAAAAATGAAAGTGCTAGTGAAAAATGGGGTGGAACAACATAGGAAGACTATCAGAGAGGTTTGGATGGCCAAGAAATCTACCATCTTGAGGCAGCCTAGAGAAAGGCAGGCTAATGACTCCTTGGATAGAATGGTCAGAAGACCATGACTATAGGGCCAGGTATAGGAATGATGGAGGCCACTGGTTGTTTGGAGGAGTCTGCTACGAAGGATGATGGTGAAAAGATTAATAAGGAGGACAGTGCTGGCATCTCAATACCATTGGGCCTGCCATGGTCATCTCTACATAAAATATAAGGGGTCTAAATTAGATCCACAAGTAGAAGGATCTAAAACTCTTTCTTGCTAGAAATAAAGTACTGGTGTGTGGTTGTTTGGAAATAAGAGTAAAAGAGGCAAAGGCCAACAGAGTAATCCAGCAAATAGCACGGGGATGGAATGTATGTACAACTACACCAGGACTTATAATGGTAGGATTTGGTTCTTGTGGAAGGCACATGTGAAGATAACTGTTTTAGATGTTATGGAACAATTTATACATTATGTGGTAGAGGAACCTGGATCTCACGCTATCATTTATCTTACTATTGTATATGCTAGAAATGAAGTATGTGCTAAAGAGGTGTATGGAATGAAATTGCTCAAATTAGACTGAGTGCATAATGGCCATAGTTAGTAATTAGAGATTTTAATAGTGTGATGACCTCAGAGGATAGGATTGGCATACTGGTTACTGTAGCTGAGGTATAGGGGTTCTGTGGAATGATCGATAGTATGCAACTTACATCTCTTAGATCAAGAGGGTGGTATTTTACTTGGAGTAATAAACAGGCTGGTCAAAATAAAGTATATAGCAAAATAGACTAGGCATTAGGGGATTTCAACTGGATTCAAACTTATGGGCATGTGGAGGCTAAATTTCTCAACCCATTAGTGTCATATCATTCTCCTATACTAGTCAAGTGTGGACAACAGTTCTGCTTGCATCCAAGACCTTTAAGATTTTTTCCAAATGTGATGGAGCACGCAGAATTTCGAAGCATTATGGGCACAACTTGGGAAACAAAATATGAAAGGGATATTGATGAAACTTAAGTGTCAAAAGTTGAGATTAAAGTCTGTTAACACCTACATGGCATCTTACATATAGATATTGATGCTAGATAAGGAAAACATTGATATTGTCCAAGGATAATTACATGGCCCGATGTTCAAACAGGACACATTTGACCAGGAGAAAGAATTGCTATTAGAGATTGAGAAATGGAGCAAAGTGGAGGAGCATGCACTAAGACGCAAAGCACGAGTCAATTGGATTAAATATAGGGATGCTAACATAAGTCCTTCCATTCCCAGTGGAAGATGAGAATAAGACAAAATGCCATTACATCCATCTTTACTGAGGCTGGGATAAAGCTTACTAATCTAGAGCAAGTGTAAAAGAAGTTGATTTCTATTTTTTCTGGGCTAATGGGAGATTCAGCTACTATACTTCCTGCACTGGATTCTATGACTGTGATGAAAGGGAGATGCCTCAATGTTCAAGAATAGAGGTTGATCAAGTAGATCTCATAGGAGAAAATACTAGAAGTTATAAAAGACATGCCAAAATATAAAGCACTAGGTATTAATGGGTTTCCTATAGAGTTCTTTACTAAGAATTGGGAGACTGTAAAAGAAGAGGTGATGCTGACAGTCAAATAATTCAGAATGGTATTCTGCTGCCTAGCATCGATGTTACTGCTATCACCTTAGTGCCTAAAGTGACTTCACCTACTAAGGTGAAAAACTATAGGCCAATTTCTTGCTGCACTTCTTTGTACAAAATTATCTCTAAAGTCATTACTAGGAGACTGAAGTCCTTTATAGCTATTTTGTTTGGTCGTGCCAAGTCTTCTTTTGTAGAAGGTAGAAGCATTATTGATAATATAGTATTTATCCATGAGATATTCAAGAATTACACTAGAAAGGGAATCTCTCCCAGGTGTGTATTGAAAATTGATCTCAGGAAGGCTTATGACACATTAGAATGGAGCTTTTTAAAGCAGCTGCTGGTGGATTTGGTTCCCCTGCCAAATTTACATGTTGGATCATGTCCTGTGTATCCACTGTGTCCTATTCCCTTATACAAAATAGAGGACTCACAAGACTTTTCAAATCTAAAAAGGGCATTTTGAAAGAAGATCATATATCCCCTTACCTCTTTGTGTTGGCCATAGAGTACTTGGGCAGAGAATCGGGCAACCTCACTGAAGATGGTGATTTTAATTTCCACCCAAGATGCAGAAAGCTAAGGAGTGTACATATTTATTTTGCAGATGACTTGCTGATGTATTGCAGGGTAGACATGATCTCTATCAAGTTGCTAAATGCTGCTTTCACAAAATTCTCTAAGTCCTCTGTTCTTCAAGCAAACTTAGACAAAAGCTCCTTGTTTATAGCAGGTGTAACCGACCAGGTTAAGCAGGAGATCTTACAGGAGTTGTGATATATTGAAGGTTCTCTTCCATTCAGATACCTGGGAGTCCCCCTAGCTTATAAGAAGCTGAGTGTCCATCACTACCTTCCATTGATTAAGAAGATAGTTGCTAAAGTCACTTGTTGGTTTGCAAAGCTATTATCCTATACATGTAGAGTGCAATTGGTGAAGGTAGTCTTATTTGGAGTGCAGGCTTACTGGGCACAGGTCTTCCTCATTCCTAAGAAAGTGTTGAAAGCAATTGAGTAGATTTGCAAAACTTCTATTTGGAGAGGATCAGTCACCTCTTCAGAAAAATCACCGATTTCCTGGGATACTATATGTAAACCTTCACTCGTTGGTGGGCTAAATGTAATCAATCTCTATATTTGGAATAAAGCAACAATATTAAAACATCTATGGGATATAGGAAGAAAGAATGATTGTTTATGGATTCAACGAGTCCATAGTTATTATATAAATGGTAGAGAGTTGGAAACTGTCCTAGTACTTAAGAATGCAGCTTGGGTAATTAGGAAAATAGTGACAGCAAGAGACTTGGTACTCCAAGGACAAAGCGGAAGAGGACAACTATATGAAGCTTTGAAGGTGGCTTAGAAAGCTATAGAATTTGTAGTTAAGTAGATGTACAATTTCCTCTTGCCCTAGTATCCAAAAGTGGAATGGAAGAGTCCGGTCCTGCAACATGCTATCCATCCAAGGCACAAATTAATACTCTGGCTTGTCATTCACCAGAGACTTGCAACTGTGGATATACTGATGAAATTTGAAATTCAAGTTGCACCTGACTGTGTATTTTGTGGATGCCATTTGGAGATATTTTAGCATTTGTTCTTTGAGCGTAATACTACCAGAGGATTATGGCAAAGGATATGCATTTGGCTATGCTATCAAAGGACAGTGCAAAGCTGGGAAGATAAAGTAAAATAAATTTGTTTAGAAGCTAAGAAGAACTCAGTAATGGCTGAGGAAGTAAGCTCCTTGTTTTCTATGGCAGTTATTATAATATGGAGCGAAAGGACCCAACTCAGATTTCAGTAGAGAAGATCCAGTATTGAGTAACTGGTGAAAGAGGTGATACTAAATATACACATCAAAGGACAAACTAGAGCGACATGAAAGAATATTTTGTAGCAGTTAAGCAACTATTCTTGATATAATCTATATGAGTATTATGGTTGTAATAGTTTTGTATCATTTTTTTAATATTTGGTAGGAATTGTATAGGTAGATGAGAGTAGCAGTTTGTAATACCCCGAAGGATCCTAAGACCAAATAAGAGGATTGTAAATGGTACACCCCGTAAAATGTTAATAGTTAGTAGGCGTACGCGTGGATTTGTGATGAATAAGGAGAGCTTGACGCATGTGGGAAGAGCCTCGAAAGCAAGTTCGGAAGAGGTTAGGATGCGAGGGGCCAGTACAAAACTCCAGTCGATAGCGCGCTGGCCAGGCTGCACGCCAGGCCTGCTGGCGCCTTGAGAGGCGCAGCGCAGCAGTGTGTTGGCGTGACGGGCGGTGCGGGCGCCACCCTTGCAACCGCCCATGTGTATAAATATAAATCCTTGGCTCATTTCATTTCATTCTTAATTTATTCCCACGACTAAGGTAGAGAGAACATGCGACTTTTACTACATTTTCGTCCAATTACGCTACCAAACACCATCCAAATGTAAATTAACTTCAGGTAACGAGTTATGGGTTTACAGAAAGCATTACTACAGAGTTATTTCTCAAAAATTCGCTCGGCATACTGGGACTCCGCCGAGTAAAAATTATCGGGATTACTCCAAATTGGATTCCAAACGGCCACAGGCATTAGGTAAGAACTTCTCCCTTCTGAACTCTAGCAAAATTGTAGGTTTTCGGCTGAGTTATTTGAAGTTAAATTATAGTTGATACTATTATCGAAAGTTATCATTATTTGCCGAATTTAGTATTGAAATTTTCCCTATTCTCCCAGTAACAGGGCTGCAGTTAGATAGAATCGCCAGTTACAAGTTGCAACTCACTAGTTAAACGAAAGTTGGCACTCGAGGTATGTAAGGCTATCCTTTTCGGCAAGTTACCTTCGTTGTAAAGTTAGTATGACTTGTGTATCTATAGTACTTCAGAGTAAACTTATTGTTGTCAACTGTTATGAATTGAATTAAGATGATAGAGATGATATAGTAGCCCTCATTAGAGTTAACCATAGCTAGCCTGATTGTTGTATGTGATATTTAGGGTTTGATGTTATTTCCTATAAGGTTATGCTCGTAGGATCAATATGATATCCGGAGAGACCAGAGTGGGGCCATATCCAGTTTTTAGAGCTTATTTTATGACCCATAGTCGAGCCAAGGATCGGGGCCCAACTAAAGCTGTTACACTATAGCCCATAGTCGAGCCAAGGCTTGAGATCTAGGTACATCAGTCACATTATGACCCATAGTCGGGCCAAGGCCCGGGGTCCAGTTATCAGAGATTACATTATGACCCATAGTCGAGCCAAGGCTCGGGGTTCAGTTATTAGAGATTACATTATGATCCATAGTCGAGCCAAGGCTCAGGCTCCAGTTACACAGCCAGACAACTCACACAAAGACACAGCTACAGGAGCCTATCAGGCTTAGATACAGCTTTAGAGAGCAAGCATTCCTGAGTTATAGTATGTTTAAGAACCTATAGTAGCCAGATAGCAGAAGTGTGCCTAGTTTGTACTTTCCAGGGCTTATGGGGGCCCAAGTAGGTTATTCTGTGTTGTTCGTACCTTCTAGGATTATGGGGGCCCGGTTAGGTTCTTGTTTGTATTTATATACTTGTTAGTTAGACATTTCATACGGTAAGGTTACTCAGGTCAAATTCTTACCCTCCTTCTTGATTACTTTAGTTTTATCAGTTTTCAATCAATTATTATTTTACTGCCTTACATTTTCGGTACATATTATACTGACACCCATACTTGGGGCGCTGCATTACTTGCCTGCAGGTAAGGATAGACACGGTTGGGGACCATCTTAGTCATCAGTCGGAGTTAGCAGTGCGCTCAGCTTCATTCTTTTGAGGTTGATAGTTAGAGAAGGTTTATTCTTTTGTTGTACAATTTACGGGTAGTCAATGCCCTGTCTAGACCGTTATTCTACTCTTAGAGGCTTGCAGGCTACAGGTTTCCAGTGGTTAGCTTTTGTTGTTAGCTGTGTGAGGCTTATGTATGTTTTAATTCGTGTGATAGCCGTGTGGGGCCTTGTTTAGCTATTAGTTAGTAGCCTTGTTAGCTATAGCGTAGTTTTAGTTGCCTGATTTCATTTTAGTTATAACTAAATAACATGGTGGTCTTGTCATCCCCCATAGGATCCCTGTTATTGTGTTATTGCTGGTTAGCTGTCTTCTTTTACAGGTGGCCTTGTCGGCCAAAGGCTGTATTTCCAGCCGAGATATAGCTTGTCGGTTTATTGAATTAAGTTATAGGCATGCACCAGAAATGCACCAAGCCAACTAGGCTTGTCCAGATCCCAGTATGGCACTAGGTGCCAGTCATGCTTCCCAAGGTGGGGTGTGACAAACTTGGTATTAGAGCAGGTCATTTCCCAGGGAGTCTGCAAGCCGTGTCAAGTAGAGTCTTGTCTATGGATGTATTGTGCACCACATTCTATAGATAGGAGGCTACGAGACATAATAGTGTGGTTACTCTTCTTTCTTCTCCAGTCATTTTATAGAGCTGTGCTGTATAGTGTAACTCCCTAAGCTTATGTTATTCTACTTATTTACAGAGAAATGTCTGACGCACCATGGACTGCGACTGGTCGAGAATTGGATGTGGAAACAGGAGAGGGCACTAGTAGTGGCCCCCATTCAGAGTTAGCTCGATCTGAGGGCGACAGGGAGACGTCAACTCGATCTCCCCAACACTCACCACCGCACTCAGAGCCCGCTAGCACAACAAATATACCAGTACCACCCCCAGCCATTCCTATGCCATCAGATCAGGAGCTCAGGGGTGCATTATATATGTTGGTTCAGATGATGGCTGCCTAGCGGCAGCCTCAACCAGTAGTACCAGCTGTCGTTGAGCCAATTGATGGGCCCGGTAGTTCAAGGGTTCATGAGTACATGGCTTTGAGTCCCCCACAGTTTACAGGGGCAGATCGTAGGGAGGACCCCCAAAACTTCGTAGATCAGCTGTAGAGAATATTTTGGGTCATGCATGCTTCGTCCACAGAATCAGTTGAGTTAGCAGTATTTCGATTGCAGGATGTAGCAGTTTTGTGGTATGAGAGTTGGGAAAGATCTCGAGGCAGAGATATACCTCCACCTACGTGGCCTAGCTTCTCCAAGGCTTTCATAGACCATTATTTGCCCCGAGAGGTCCGACAGGCCAGAGTAGAATAATTTTTGCATCTGGAGAAGGGCATAATGAGTGTTAGGGAATATGCATTGAGGTTTGATTCCTTAGCCAGATATGCGCCCTCGTTTGTCGATACTATGCTAGCCAGGATGCACCGGTTTATTATGGGACTTGCGCCAGAATATGTGAAGTCTTCCATTACAGCCACACTGTGAGAGGATATGGATATCTCGCAAATTCAGGCCTTTGCTCACAATATAGAGGAGCTCAGACAGGGTTAGTACACCATGGAAAGACAGGAGCAACGTCGAAGGGCTAGACCCGCAAATTTTCAGGCAGATTTTCAGGGTGGACCCAGGCCCTGTTTATCAAGTAGGCCACCTAGGCCCCCATTCCAGCAGTGGTAGGGAAGCAAATCAGATCGTCGCGGGCAGTCAGGTCCCGATGAGAGTTCACGAGCGCCAGGCTCACAGCAGCAGAGAGGGCCAGACCATATAGGACCACCGGTGCCACATTGCAGCACCTGTCATAGGCTGTATTCGGGAAGGTGCAGGTATGGTTTCACCACCTATTATTCCTGTGGATCGGAGGGACGCATAATGAGGGATTTTCCGACTAGACGTCAGAGTGGTCAGGATCAGTAGAATAGATCCTCAGCAGGTTCATATTCCCCAGCACCTTATACAGGGCATAGGCCCTTAGCTCCAGCCGGTAGAGGTCGAGGTAAATTAGGGGTATCTAGTTCAGGCAGTGGTCAGGATCGCACCTATGCACTACTAGGGCAACAGGAGTCAGAATCATCGACAAATGTTGTGACAGGTACATTAGATGTTTGCTCTCACTTAGTTTATGCTTTGATAGACCCGGGCTCCACTTTATCGTATGTTACTCCATTAGTGGCCCGAAAGTTTGATATAGTGCCCGAATTGCTTCAGCGACCCTTTTTAGTGTCTACACCCATCGGTGAATCTATTATTGCAAAAAGAATTTACTGGAGTTGTACAGTAGAGATTGTTGGTCGCCAGACCTTAGAACATCTAATAGAACTAGAAATGATCGATTTTAATGTGATTATGGGTATGGATTGGTTGGCACCATGTTACGCCACTGTAGAGTGTTAGACCAGAACTATCCGATTTCACTTTCTAGGGGAAGTAGTATGAGAGTGGAGGGGTAATATAGCTACACCAAAAGGTAAGTTTATATCCTATCTTCGGGCGAAAAAGTTGATAGAAAAGGGATGTGTCTACCATATTGTTAGGGTTCGGGATATGCAAGTAGAATCCCCGACTCTCCAGTCTATTTCAGTGGTTAATGAGTTCTCAGATGTGTTCCCAGACGAACTTCCTGGTATTCCCCCAAAGTGGGAAATAGATTTCTCGATAGGCTTGCTTCCAGATACTCAGCCTATATGCATCCATCCATACCGAATAGCTCCTGCTGAATTAAGAAAATTGAAAGAGAATCTGAAAGATCTGTTAGACAAGGGCTTTACCAAGACAAGTACGTCACCATGGGGTGTGCCAGTTTTGTTTGTAAGAAAGAAAGATGGCTCCCTCTGTATGTGCATAGACTATCGACAATTGGACAAGGATACTATCAAAAATAAATACCCGCTTTCCAGGATAGATGACTTGTTTGATCTGCTGCAAGGGGAAAAATATTTTTCTAAGATTGACTTAAAGTTAGGGTATCATCAGGTGCAGGTTCGGGAGAAAGATATCCCAAAGACAACTTTCAGGACCAGGTATGGTCATTTTGAATTCCTAGTCATGTCCTTCGGGTTGAAAAATGCCCCAACAGTGTTCATGGATTTGATGAGCAGCATCTTTAGGCCGTATTTAAATCTGTTTGTGATAGTATTTATCGATGACATCCTAGTGTATTCCTATTCAGAAGCAGAACACAAGAGCCATTTGCAAAAGGTATTTCAGATTCTCAGGGATCGCCAGTTGTATGCGAAGTTCTCTAAATGTGAGTTCTGGTTAAATTTTGTAGCTTTCTTGGGCCACATTGTATTAGAGGCCAGTATTCAGGTTGATTCACAGAAAATAGAGGCAGTAAAGACATGGCCTAGACCCAAAACTCCAACAGGGTTCGTAGTTTCCTGGGATAAGTCGGGTATTACAGACGGTTTGTGGAAGGATTTTCTACCCCGTCAGTGCCTTTGACTAAATTGACCCAGAAAGTAGCTAAGTTTCAGTGGACCGAAGCTTGTGAGCAGAGTTTCAAGGAATTGAAGAACAGATTGACATCATCACCAGTGTTAGCTTTGCCGAAAAGTTCAAAAGGTTATGCTGTATATTGCGACGCTTCAGGCATTGGGTTAGGGTGCATTTTGATGCAACACGGGAAGGTAATTGCGTATGCTTCAAGGCAATTGAGAAAACATGATAAGAACTATCCCACCCATGATCTAGAGTTAGCTGCAGTGGTTCATGCCTTAAAAATATGGAGGAATTACTTGTATGGTGTATATGTGGACATTTTTACTGATCATAAAAGTCTCCAGTATATTTTCACGCAGAAGGAGCTGAATTTTCGGCAGCGCCGTTGGCTAAAATTTTTAAAAGATTATGATATGAACATTTTGTATAATCTAGGGAAAGCTAATATTGTAGAAGATGCCCTTAGTCACCGATCCATGGGCAGTTTAGCACATCTGAGTCCAGAATAGCAAGAAATGGCCCGAGAATTGCATCGGTTATCCAGTTTAGCAGTTTGGATAATAGATACAGAGGGTAAGGGGGATATAATTCAAAATACAACAATATCATCCATGGTTTTAGAGGTAAAAGACTAGAAGTACGAGGATTCTTATTTAGTAAATCTTAGAAATAATGTTCAGCAAGGTGAATTATCAACTTTTGAGATAACCGAAGATGGTGTTTTGAGATACAGAGGTCTCCTTTGCGTTCCAGATGTAGCAGGGCTCCGCCAGTAGATTATGGAAGCGATACATTACTCCCGTTACTCTCTTCATCTAGGTTCAACGAAGATGTACCACGACATAAAAGAGATATACTAGTGGTCTGGAATGAAGAAGGGTGTAGCCGAATTCATAGCACAGTGTCCCAATTGCCAACAAGTGAAAGTTGAACATCAAAAACCTGGCAGGCTAACTCAGGAGATGGCTATACCAACGTGGAAATAGGAGGCAGTTAATATGGACTTTGTGATAGGACTACCCCATACGAGATGCAAATTTGACTCTATTTGGGTGATTATTGATAGGTTGACAAAATCAGATCACCTTTTACCAGTCCGGACCACATTCTCAGCTAATGATTACAATGAGCTATTTATTAAAGAGATAGTCCAGTTGCACGGTGTCCCAGCATCTATCATTTAAGAATGAGGGGCACAGTTTACAACTAGATTTTGGCAATCATTTCAGAAAGGTTTGGGGACACAAGTTAATTTGAATACAACCTTCTACCCCTAGATAGATGGCTAGGCAGAGCGCACCATTCAGACACTCGAGGATATGTTACGAGTATGTGTGATAGATTTTGGAGGAAGCTGGGATGAACATTTACCCCTTATGAGATTCACATATAATAACAATTATCACTCTACAATTCATATGATGGCTTATGAGGCCTTGTATGGGCGGAAATGCAGATCCCCTATCGGGTGGTTTGAGGTAGGGGAGTCAAAGTTAGTTGGACCTGACATGATTCACCAGTTAGAAGAGAAAGTAAAACTCATCAGAGAGCGCTTGTTAATAATATAGAGTTGCCAGAAGTCCTACTCTGATGTGCGACATAGATACTTGGAATTTAATGTAAATGATTCGGTATTCCTTAAAGTATCGTCGATGAAGGGCGTGATGAGATTTGGAAAGAAAGGTAAGCTTAGCCTGAGGTTCACTGGGTCGTAACGAATAACCTAAAGGATAGGCCGAGTGGCATATGAATTAGAGTTTCCTTCAGAGTTAGAGTCTGTTCACCCAGTATTTCATGTGTCTATGTTGCGAAAATGTATAGGGGACCCATCCCGATTTGTTCCAGTTGAGGACGTTCAAGTTACTGAGGAGTTAGCCTATGAAGAAGTTTTAGTTGCAATATTAGATAGACAGGTTCATAGACTGAGAACCAAAGATATAGCCTCCATTAAAGTGCTGTGGAGGAACAGAAACAAAGAAGAAATGACTTGGGAAACTGAGGATGATATGAGATATAGATATCCTCACTTATTCCAGGATTGATTCAGATTATGCAGTTAAGGTGATATTGTTATTCAGTTGTTGTTTTACTACTTATGTTATCAGTACTGCTCTGTTAGCTACCTCTTAGTTGTGAAATAGCTGTTTATAGTGTCTTGTGAGGCGCCTATGTTGAACTTTTTTGCGTTTCAGGTTTTCGGGTAGTCCATATTATAGAGGAGACTCTGCCAAAATTTTTCTATGTGCTAGTTAAAAGAGTTAACTCCTTTAAGCCTGAAGATGACATTCGAGGATGAATGTCCCTAAGGGGAGGAGGATGTTACACCCCATAAAATGTTAACGGTTAATAGGCATATGCATGGATTTCTTATGAATAAGGAGAGCTTGATGCGTGTGGGAAGAGACTTTGAAGCAAGGTGGGGCGAGGCTAGGCTATAAGGGGCCAGCACGACGCGCCGGCCGGCAGTGCACTGGCTAGGGTTGGCACGATGGCGCGGTCCACCCCTACCACTGCCCATGTGTCAATATATAAATCCTTGGCTCATTTCATTTTATTCTTAATTTATTCCCATGGCTAAGGTAGAGAGAACATGTGACTTTTACTACATTTTCGTCAGATTACGCTACCAAACACCTTCCAAATATAAATTAACTTCGGGTAATGAGTTCTAGGCCTACGGGAAGCATTACTACGGAGTTATTTCTCAAAAATTCGCTTGGCATACCGGGACTCCGCCAAGTAAAAGTTGCCAGAATTACTCCAAATTGGATTCTAAACGGCCACAGGCATTAGGTAAGCACTTCTCCCTTCTAAACTCTAGGGAAATTATAGGTTTTCGATCGAGTTATTTGAATTTGAATTATAGTTGATATTATTATCGAAAGTTATCAGTATTTGCCAAATTTAGTATTGAAATTAGCCCTATTCTCCCAGTAACAAGGCTGCAGTTAGATAGAATCGCCGGTTATAAGTTGCAACTTGCTAGTTAAACGAAAGTCGGCACTCGAGGTATGTAAGGCTATCCTTTTTGGCAAGTTACATTTGTTGTAAAGTTAGCACGACTTGTGTATCTATAGTACTTCAGAGTAAACTTATTGTGGTCAGTTGTTATGAATTGAATTGAGATGATAACGATGATATAGTAACCCTCGTCAGAGTTAACCATAGCCAGCCTGATTGTTGTATGCGATATTTGGGGTTTGGATGTTATTGCCTATAGGGTTATGCTCGCAGGATTAGTATAATGTCCGAAGAGACTAGAGTAGGGCCGTATCCAATTTTCAGAGATTATGTTATGACCTATAGTCGAGCCAAGGCTCAGGGTCCAGCTACAACAATTATACTATAGCCCATAATCTAGCCAAGGCTTAAGGCCCAGTTACAACAACTACCGTATGATCCATAGTTGGGCTCGGGATCCAGTTACAGTAGTCACATTATGACCCATAGTCAGGCCAAGGCCCAGGGTCCAGTTATCAGAGATTACATTACAACCCATAGTCAAGCTAAGGCTCGGGGTTCAGTTATTAGAGATTACATTATGACCCATAGTGGAGCCAAGGCTCGGGGTCTAGTTACACAGCCAGACATCTCAGACACAGACAGGATCCTGTCAGGCTCAAATACAGCTTTAGAGAGAAAGCATTCCTGAGTTACAGTATGTTTATGAACCTATAGTAACTAGATACAAGAAGTGTGCCTTGTTTGTACTTGCCGGGGCTTATGGTGGCCCAGGTATATTATTTTGTGTTGTTCGTACCTTCCAGGCTTATGGAGGCCCGTTTAGGTTCTTGTTTGTATTTATATACTTGTTAGTTAGATATTTCAGACGGTAAGGTTACTCAGGTTAAATTCTTACCCTCCTTCTTAATTACTTCAGTTTTATCAGTTTTCATTCAATTATTTTTTTACTACCTTACATATTATACCGATTCCCATCCTTGGGGCGCTGCATTACTTGCCTGCATGTGCGGATAGACACGGTTGGGGACCATCTTAGTCATCAACCGGAGTTAGCAGTGTGTTCAGTTCCTTTCGTTCGGGGTTGATAGTTACAGGAGGTTTGTTCTTTTGTTGTACAGTTTACGGGTAGGTTGAGGCCCTTTATCGACTCTTATTCTACTCTTAGAGGCTTACAGGCTACAAGTTTCTAGTGGTTAGCTTTTTTTGTTGGCCGTGTGAGGCCTATTTATGTTTTAATTCATGTGATGGCCATGCAGGGCCTTTTTTAGATGTTAGTTAGCAGCCTTGTTGGCTATAGCGTAGTTTTAGTTGCCTGATTTCATTTAAGTTATAATTAGATAGCATGATGGTCTTGTTGGCCCACATAGGATCCCCGTTATTGTGTTGTTGCTGGTTAGCTATCTTCTTTTACCAGTGGCCTTGTCGGTCAGAGGTTGTATTTTACAGCCGAGATATAGCTCGTCGGTTTCTTGAATTAAGTTATAGGCGTGCACCAGAAGTGCACCAGGCCGACCAGGCTAGTTTAGATCCCAGTGTGGCACTAGGTGCCAGTCATGCCTCCCAAGGTGGGGCGTGACAAGAAATGGGTTCAATAGAAAACCTATATTTTTGCCTTAGTACGACTCAATCTATGAATTGTAGGTTGGTAGTATGGGTCATAGGAAGACCTATGTTAAGGTTAGAGATTTTTGTTCCCAGACAAGGAGTCCCCACTATGAGTCATAGTATGTAGATACGACCGGTGATCAGGAATCATATCAAGTCTTCAGAGCTATCAAGTGATTAATGGTACAACTCATAGAACTGTGTTACGAATCGTAGTATGATTCATGGAAATATTTTGAGGGTCGGAGGTTTTGGACTTGGTCAGTATGGGAGGATACCACGAGTCTTAAGAGGACTGTACGACTCGTGGTACGATTCATGACAATTGATAGATAAGTTTTTCCTATGAATTCATTAAGGGTATTTTCATGAATCTTAAGCTCATAAGCCCTAAACTACGTCATTTTAAGCCCTGAAAGGAGTGTACTAGGGGATTTTAACCTATTCTAATTTATTAAACTCCCATGCATGCAAGCTTTGAGGGTTCCATTGAAGATTAAGAATTGCAATCCTCCAATTCTCCTCCAAATCTCTTGGGCTTTAAAAATCTAGTTAAGAATCAGTTTACCCAGGTATGTAGGGCCATGAATGAGGGTTTTATTTCACTCTCATGCCCAAATTTCTACTCAAGCTCATGAATTCAAGTGTATGATCCTATGTGGTTTTATTTCAATTTCATGAAATTCTCTACGATTTATTTATCGGTAAATTCCCTTCATGTTTCAAATCATATTTTAAGATCTATGGGCAGATTTTATACCTATTTTTATTATTAATTTATGATTTCAAATTTTATAAAATTATGCCCAATTATGCATGCTTCATGAAAAGTCAAGTTTATGATTCTATTATGATGTTGATTCTCATAAGCCCTAATTTATGATTTATGATTATGATACAATTTCCTACAAGTTCTCTTCATGAATTTATGAATCTCAAGTCAGGTGATCTCCTCAAGCATGTATGTTTTTCATGATTTATGAGTTTATGATTTTGGCAGACTCACGAGCCCTTATTTCATGGCTAATCATGTATTTCAAGTATGAACAACTATGTTATTTTAAAATACCCATGAACTTCATATATGATTTCACGATTATGATACGAGCCTTTATGTGCATATTTTTTTGAGAGCCGTGTCTAGCACCACGTAGGCCCGGTGTTCAGGTAAATTCCATGGTCTCAGAACTACGCGCCAACGTAGGTTTATATTCATGAACTCTAGATGGGTCCCTATTATGGACTCTAGGTGAGTCCTTATTAGTGATATCACGCCATTACGTCCCTTTCTTGGCAAGCCTGGGATGGCTTCGCCCACTTGAGTGAGATAGTCGGGGCATCATGTAAGCTCTATAATAATGGTATCAGTTAAGAAGAGTCCTCCCATTGTTCCTTATGTTTTATGCATGATCATGATTATGATACTTTGGCTCAAATTATGTTTTACAAGGTTTGTCTTATGATTACGATTATGGATACCTTATGAATGATTTTGAAAACCTTGAGCCCTCAGGTTTAAGTTATGATTATCACTTCATATTTGAAATGCCCTACTCTTATGAACTTTTATGTATTTTATTATTTGATTTTTATTTACCTTGCATACTCAGTACATTTGAAGTACTGACCACATACTCCACGCTGTATCATTTCATGATATAGGTCCGAGAGATTAGCCGCAGCCGTGCCATTAGTCCTGCTTTTGTATAAGTATTTCTAGCCAGTGTTGGTGATTCCTCATCTTCTGAGGACACTCAATTTAGTTTGTTATTTTATTATTTAATTTGCAGAATTTTGTCGAGCTAGTTGGGGCTGTTGTCCTATCAACTCAGTATGTATGTTAGTGGCTTTTCAGACAATGTGTAGAAACTCAGCTTGTTAGTGTTGACTTGGTTCATGATTATCACGTGTGTAGACTTCCGCGTATTGATGTTTAATTTATCAGTTTTTGCTAATTTATATTCTTTAGCTGCTATGTTCATGCCATGGGTCGATTTGGAGCTGTTCGTGGTTCTAGATCCTGCGTCTCTGTCCAGGATCTCAGCTCAGGTAATGAAAAACTTGGTATTAGAGAAAAGGTTCAGTGTGTCCTAGGGTGTTAGAAAGACATGTTAAGTAGAGTCTTTTCCATGGGTGTGAATCGGTACACACTTATGGGGGAGAGGCTACAAGATGTTTTAGGAAATTTCCTTTCTTTCATGATCTATGTCATGCGATGAAGTATCTTTCTATACTTTTAACTCATGCTATCCGCGATTGCAGAATCATGCCTCCATGCCGTATGAATGGAAGAAGGAAAGGGAGCGGAAATGGCCATGAGGAGGGCAATGGGGATGAGCATCAGCAAGCCCCGCTAGCATTAGTAGGTCCTTTGAACAAGTAGGTCTCTCATGCTGAGTTTAGGGCAGCTTTTTAGTTGTTTGCTCAGCCCTTGACCACTCAGGTCAATCAGCAGGCAGTAGCTCATATTCCCCAGAATGGGAACACAAAAGTGGCTTGAGTTAGGGATTTCATCATGATGAATCCCCTTGAGTTTCTTAGGTTAACAATGGATGAAGACCCATATGAGTTTCTGGAAGAGATTTAGAAGATCACCCAGATTAAGGGGTGACGGGAGAAGAGAGTGCAGACGTAATCTCCTATCAGCTGAAAGGGCTTGCTTATATTTGGTACCGCCAGTAGAGGGATGATAGAGCAGTAGGCGCAGTTCCCGTGAGATGGAGGAGTTCATGACAACCTTCTTAGACAGATTCTTCCCTAGGGAGTTGAGAGAGGAAAAGGCGGCGGAGTTCATCAATTTGAGGCAAAATGATATGACTATCTAAGAGTATGCCTTGGAGTTCACTCGGCTGTCCAAATATGTGCTGGAGATGGTGGCAGATCAAAGAGATCGCATGAATAGGTTTATGTATGGGGTGTCAGATTCGCTGGTCCAGGAATGTAGGACTGCAATATTGAACAATGATCTTGATTTCTCCTGATTAGTGATCTACGCCCAACAGATTTGTTACACCCTGAATTTCTTTTTAGTGATTATTTGATGTTTGTATATCGTGTTAAGGGATGTATGGGCTGTATATTGATTGTAGGTGAGGAGGGAAACATGTATGCAAGGAAGAGCAAAGAGTATGTGAATTTCACAAGTAAGGGTCAGCTTTAAATGACTATATCTTCCGATCTACAATGCATTAGAAGTCTTACAACCTATCAAATTAAAGGTATTTGAGTCTAGTTTTCAGAACATCAAACCTCTCATCAATTGGAGTTTGGAGTAAAATTTATTTGCATTTTACTGAAGCCCCATTAAGCAGTGACGTAAGCACCGCCTCCACCACCCTATCCCTATTTATTTAAGTTGTTTTCTGCTCAAGTCATATCATTCCTGTCCAAATTCGAGATGCCTTCTTAAGGGAAACTTCTCTCTATATTTTACAGTCAAGAACCAAGATAAATCAAGGCAAATTATCAACTAAAAATTCAAGTCAAGTGAAGAAGATCATTGTAAAGTTTAAGAGAGGTATCAGTGAGACTTTTTGCTGTATTTGGAAGCATGTTTATAATGTTTTTTTCTTGTTTTTGGAGAAGTACTAACCTGAATATATACTCCCTTTTGTTAATGGTTGGATTCAAGAAAGGAGGTAAGGATTCTACCCGTTAAACTAACCAAAATTCTTAGCTAAAAGTTGCAAAATTGGAATCTAGACTAGGTTTTTTTTAATGTGTGTTTACCTGAAGTTTCTGACATGCTTTGGGCAATGAAGCTGCTGTGTTTGCAACCATGTTAAGCTTCCTGGATACTCCATCTTAGTAGGAGTAGAATACAAGAAAAGGGTAATCATTTCTAGCTATTAAACTTGCAATAATTTCCTTAGCTAAAGCTAGAAGTTGAAGTTGTGGCTCATTTTGGGTGTGTTTATGGGTGAAGTTTCTTTCCATTTTTGGAGGTTGATACAGCTGTATTTTTCTGGGAATATACTCCTTTTATGCCGGGAAGTGATCACAAAAAATCTTATAAGTTCACCCTTTCGTTTTCCCCCTTAAAGGTTGTGGAAACAAGTTAAAACAAAGTATTGAAATGTTGTTTTGTATTGTTGTTATGGCTGTTGTTAGGATGACGTTTTTGCTAGGAAATTGGCTCAAACCATACTTGTTACATGAGTATAACTTCAAGGAATTGAACAAGACTAAACATGATTGTTGGAGGAAAGAAGCAATTAAGGAAAACGCATCGGAACAAGGTATGTAAGACGCTATTTGTCTCCTGATTTTCAAGCATGAATTCATACCGAGGATGAATCCGGCATTACCCTATACTTAAGCTTATGTAGTAGCATATTATGGTTCTTCCCAGTTGTTAGAATTACTTGGTATTAAGTTATGTATTAGCTAAATATGGAACACATGAATGTAAAGTGAAGATTGCCTTCGATTATGGTCATAGTTGTAAATTGAGTCCGAAGTCCCCTCAACATGGGCACTGAGCTGGTACTTTAAATTATGTTATTTCTTTGTGGTGTCAAAGTTGTTTCACATCATGGTTGCTAAGGAAATTTGTAAACATGGCAAGACGATGGCGTACGAACAAACCTAATATTTGAAATCGGTTTTAACTCAATAAGGCTTAACGAGGGTGATGAAATGGAATTGCCTTACAATAGTTGCGTACCCTCTTATATACATTTTTTAAGGTACCTAGGGCCATTATAAGGTCCCCCTCTCCATCTCCCTTAAGTTAAGAGACTAATTAACTCATTTCTTAATTAACCGATACATCATAACTTGGAAAATAGAACTCGAATGTGTAAACTATTGATATTTCTATAGAACCATATTTATGGGAAGGTTATACATAGTATATTGATGTTATCAGGTTATACAAAAACCCTAATATATATATATATATACACTTATGCTTACGTTCAAGTTACACGCTAAGGCGACAAGGATTGCCTTTAGAAAGTCGCTATATGTTTATTAGAGCTCTTGAGTTATCTAAACCTCCTGAGAATTGTTTAAGGCTTTAAGTAGACAAGTTGCATGTTCTTTGAAAGTTGTATATGTGTAAGGAAGTTAACCCATGTGTAAAGGTTGAGGCGCTAGTAGCAAAGGAAAGATAAGAGTAAATGTTAGACCTTTTAAGGTAATATGTGAGTTAATATGTGAGTTATATGCTCTCTGCCCGTAGTTCATTTCAAGAGCCTTTGAACAACGTTAAAATATGAGCAAGATGAGGTTTAAGATATAAGGTTGGCAATTAGGTAAAAAGGTGAGTGTGTATAAGAATTGTTGTAATAGTGAACAAGAAAGTAAATAATTAAGTAGGGAATGACGAATCCTATTTGGAAAAGAAGTTAAGATGAATATGGAAAGTAGAGCTAAAGGTTGTTAACTTAGATGATAAGGGTTATGATTGTGAATGAGTTACGCAAATGGCTAGCAAGATTTACCTTGTTCTAAAGACGTCTAGCAAAAGAGTTATAAATAAAGTTGTTTATGTTCAGTTTGTGTTAAGTTGATGAAAGGTCAATAAAGTGTTATCTTCTTATGAAATGATTAAGATCGAATATTTTTGATATAGTAACTCAAGTTAAAGAGAAGTTCTTCATTGTAGTTTTTGAATAATTATCCTTGATATTTGTCCTAAGTATTGGATTACTTTTTTCAAGTTTTAAAGGATTTTTCCCAGAAGTTTCTAAACTATTTATAATGCCGCCAAACTTTCCTAAGCTCCTCATATATTGTAAAGTTTCACATGAGCCATTCCTATGTTGTCTAAAGAACGACTATAAGTCTTTATTTATCTTAAGGCATCCCCTAGACAGTTGCCTAGAATTTTCATGTTAAAGAGCTCCAAGTTTGATATATGCGAGCTATGTCTTCCTGTTCATAAGTTATGTTGAGATATGATATGATGTGCAACGAATGAGGTATGCTCACAATTCTTGATATGAAAGTATGAAAGTCAAACGAGTATAAGCACGAAATAAAATGTTTAGATTGTTAATAGAAAATGTTAAGTTAAGCTATTCCTCCCTGCTGCTCATGTTAGAGTTGCTAGGAGATGTTTAAAATCATGAATGTGTGTCTGCACAGTCTTTACGATATTCTAGTCCTAGAATATGGGAAGAAAGAGTTGGTGAAGGATGTGCATCGGCTTGCATGACTAGGAGTTCACCTTTTTGATTCGATGGACGGTGGTGTCGTCGTTCAAAATGGTTTAGAATCTTCTTTGGAAACTGAGGTTAAGGCTAGGCAAGATGAGGATCCTATTTTTGTAAAGTTGAAGGAAGCGGTTCAAATCAGAAGGTAGAGGTCTTCTCCCAAGAGGGAGATGGTGTACTTTGATATCAGGGTCGTTTATGTGTTCTGGATATCAATGACTTGAGAGAGCGGATGTTGCATGAGGCTCATGGTTCACAGTATTCTATCCACCCTGGTGCCACCAAAATGTACCGTGACCTAAGGGAAGTCTATCAGTGGAATGGCATGAAGAAGGACAGTGGAGTTTAGGGCTAAGTATCCGAATGGTCAACAAGTGAAGGTGGAGCATCAAAGACTAGGAAATGTGCTACAAGATATCAGTATCCCCACTTGGAAGTGGAAAGAGATCAACATTGATTTTATCACAGGGTTACCTCGCATATGTCGATAGTATGACTCTATTTGGGTGGTTGTAGACGGGTTGACTAAAGTGACCCATTTTCTATCGGTTTAGAATACCGAATCAACGAAGGATTATGATAAATTGTACATTTTGGAGTTAGTTCAGTTGCAGGAAGTCCCCTTGTCCATCATTTTAGACAGAGCTACTTAGTTCACCTCACAGTTTTGGAGATCTTTTTAGAAGGGACTCGACACACAGGTCAAGCTTAACACAGCTTTTCACCCACAAACGGATGGTCAAGATAAGCGGACCATTTAGAACCTCGATGATATGATGAGATCATGTGTGATTGACTTTAAAAGTAGTTGGGATGATCATTTACCTCTTATCAAGTTTTCCTACAACAATAGCTACTACTCCAGTATTCAAATGGCTCTATTTGAGGCTCCTTATGGGTGGAGATGTAGATCTCCTATTAGTTGGTTTGAGGTAGGTGAGGTTACATTGATAGGGCTAGATTCAGTTCATGAGAGAATGTTTAGCTTATAAGGGAAAGGCTGAAAATAGCTTAGAGTCGTCATAAGTCCATGCTAATGTGAGGAGGAGAGAATTGGAGTTTGAAGTTTATGACTGGGTGTTTTTGAAGGTGTCTCCTATGAAGGGAGTGATAAGGTTTAGAAAGAAAGGAGATCTTAGTCCCCAATATGTTAGTCCCTACAGGATTGTGAGATGTGTTGGGAAGGTGGCCTATGAGTTGGAGCTACCAGAGGAGTTCGGTACATTCAGTTTTCCATGTATCATTGTTAAAGAAGTGCCTTGCTGATCTGACCTTGGTTGTCCCAGTGGAGAGCATAGTTGTGAAGGATAAGCTTAGCTATGAGGAGGTACCAGTTGAGATCTTTGATCTTCAGGTTTAGAAGTTGAGGAACAAAGAAGTAGTTTCAGTGAAATTCTCGTGGAGGAATCATCTTGTTGAAGGAGCTACATAGGAAGCCGAAGTAGATATGATGGCTGGATACCCATATTTATTCCCTTCTGATACAGTTCTAGTGTGAGATATCAGTTTCCTCCTTAGTACTCTATTCAATTTTATGTTTAACTCATGTCTCTCAGTCCCTTTCATGTCAGTACATGTATGTGTGATTCATGAATTTAGTTCATTCATGCATATCGATCCGGAGTCAGTCACTCTGTCAGTTTTTAGCTTTAGATGCTTAGTATTTGAGATTTTAGTTTCCTTCCCTAGTTTTTCAGTATGTTCAGCCTACATTTGAGATGAATGTTCCTAAGGGGAGATATTGTAATACCCCGAAGGTTCCTAAGACTAGATGACAGGATTGGAAATGAGTTCAGCAGAAAACCTACATTTTTGCCTCAGTACGACACAACCTACGAATTGTAGGTTGGTAGCACGGGTCACAGGAAGATTCGTGGATTAGCTTAGAGATTTTTTCCCTAGACCACGAGTACCCACTATGAGTTGTAGTATGTGGGTATGACTCGTGATAAGGAGTCGTAGCAAGTCTTCGGAGCTAGTACGAGTGATTGCATGACTCGTCGAACTATGTTATGGATCGTAGTAAGATTCGTGGAAATATTCAGAGGGTTGGAGGTTTTGGAATTAGTCAGTATGGGAGGATACCACGAGTCTTAAGAGGACTGTATGACTCGTGGTACGATTCGTGACAGCTGACAGATCAATTTTTCCTGCGAATTCATTAAGGGTATTTTCTTGAATCTTAAGCTCATAAGCCCTACACGACATCGTTTTAAGCCCTGAAAGGAGTGTACTAGGGGAGTTTAACCTATTCTAATTCATTCAACATCCACGCATGCAAGCTTTGAGGGTTCCATTGAAGATCAAGCTTAGCAATCCTCCAATTCTCCTCACAATCACTTGGGCTTTTAAAATCAATTTAAGAATTAGTTTACCCAGGTATGTAGGGCCGTGAATGAGGGTTTCTTTTCACTCTCATGCCCAAATTTCTCCTCAATCTCATGAATTCAAGTGTATGATCCTATGGGGTTTAATTTCAATTTAATGAAATTCTCTACGATTTATTTATGGGTCAATTCCCTTCATGTTTCAAATCATATTTTAAGATCTATGGGTAGATTTTATACCTATTTTGATTATTAATTTATGATTTCAAATTTTATAAAATTATTTCCAATTATGCAAGCTTCATGAAAAGTCAAGTTTATGATCTATTATGATGTTGATTCTTATAAGCCCTAATTTATGATTTTAATTATGATATGATTTCCTATAAGTTCTATTCATGAATTTATGAATCTCAAGTATAGTGATCTCCTCAAGCATATATATTTTTCATGATTTATGAGTTTATGATTTTGGCCGACTACGGGCCCTTATTTCATGGCTAATCATGTATTTCAAGTATGAACAACTATGTTATTTCAAAATAGCCATGAACTTCATGTATGATTTTACGATTATGATATGAGCCTTCATGTGCATGTTTTTTTTGAGAGCTGAGTCTAGCATCGAGTAGGCCCGACGTTCAGGTAAACTCCATGATCTCAGAACTACATGCCAACGTAGGTTTATATTCATGACTTCTTAATGGGTCCCTATTATGAACTCTAGCTCAGTCCTTGTTAGTGATATCACACCATTTATGTCCCTTTCTTGGCAAGCCTGGGACAGCTTGCCACTTGAGCGAGATAGTCGGGGCATCATGTAAGCTCTATCATGATGGTATCTGTTAAGAAGAGTCCTCCCATTGTTCCTTATGTTTTATGCACGATCATGATTATGATACTTTGGCTCAAGTTATGTTTTACAATGTTTCTCTTATGATTCTGATTATGACTAGTTTATGAATGCTTTTGAAAACTTGAGCCCTCAGGTTTAAATTATGATTATTACTTCATGTTTGAAATGCCCTACTCTTATGAACTTTTATGTATTTTATTATTCTAGTTTTATTTACCTTGCATACTCAGTACATTCAAAGTATTTACAACATACTTAATGATACAGGTTCGAGAGATCAGACTCAGCCATGCCATTAGTCCTACATTAGTATCAGTCTTGCTAGACAGTATTGGTGAGTCCTTATCTTTCGAGGACACTCAGTTTGGTTTGTTATTTTGTTATTTCATTTACAAACTTTTGTCAAGCTAGTTGGGGATGTTGTCCCATTAGCTCATCAGTTATGTTAGAGGCTTTTTAGACAATATGTAGAAACTCAGCTTATCAATGTTGACTCAGTTCATGATTATTATGTGTGTAGACTTCCGCATATTCATGTTCAGTTTACAAGTTTTTGCTAATTTATATTCTTTAGCCGCTATGTTCATTCCATGGGTTGATTTGGAGCCATTCATGGTTCTAGATCCCGTATCTCGTTTTGAGGTCTCAGCTCAAATCGTGACAAACTTAGTCAAAACACTGTTCTGTTTGAATGTGTAGTTTTTTTGATATGGAATGAAAGATAAAACAATTTACATAAAAAATAGGATAGGATGGTTTAACCTTGCTATTGAATGAGCTCTAAAATTATATAAATCTGTGAATATTGTTCTTGAATTGAAAATGATATTGTGTTAATTAATGTGTACTTGTGATTTATCCTATGTGATGACTAATTTGATAGCGTATTAAATTATGTTGATGAAAATTGGATAATACATTCTTATCGTAAGATGAGAGGCTCGTGTTTGAGGGGAGTATCCGGATGAGAAATTATAAGTGGATTGAGTGATGATTGAGGAATGCACCATTTTTCTGAGATGAGTGGCTTTTGCCCAAGGTGAGCATATGGGCGAGCAGATATGGTCTGAGTGGCTCATGTCCGAGGGGATCATTCAGACGAGCAGATGAGTGGGAGTGGGTACTATGATGGTATAATACATGAATTTCTAGAGTCCCCTGCAGGTCATAACTAAAAGGGAAAATATAAGACCCTATGGCATGTGTGAACAGTTGGTGACAGATATGAGACCAATGAGTGATTGTTATAGGACTCAGGAACATATAGACTTGTGTGATTAACATGGATATGTTCCTATTGCATAATGGTGTTTGCTTTATTGTAAGCTTATGCTGTCTTGATGACAAAATTTTGAGGACTGTGACCATACTCTTGATGATTAATAGATTCTAGGCTTAAAACTATAAATATGACTGCTTGTTGTTAACGATTGTTGAACTCTTGAGATGGTTGAATTGTTTTATGCTTTTGGGGTGTTTTCGGTTGTTCACTGAATTATACTATATACTTTTTATTATTCAAGTTCGACCTATGATGCCTACTAGTACATAGTGTTTGTACTGATGCTACTCCTGCACTTATTTTTCTGAGCCCAGACCATGATCTAGGAAGTTCACCCCGACCACACCTCTAGCGCGACTGCTGATACTTGATCTGAGGGTGAGTTAAGTTATCTCCGGGAAGCTATAGATCGTCTTTGGATTGATGTCTATTTTCTCCAGACATTGACTACTTTTCTGGTATTATTTATTTGTTCTTAGACAATGTTAGCTAGAATCTGTGTATGATTACTTTTGGGAATGCAATAGAATATTTTTCGCAAATTTGATATTGTTCTTGTTTTAATTAAGTCTTTCACTAAATTGTTTATGAAAGTGGTATTTAATTTGAAATGAATAAATGAATGGATGGGTTAGTTGGAAAATGATGGTTCGCCCATCGAGGGGTTAGATGGGTGCCAATATGGCCATTTGAATCATGACATTGATGGTATCAGATCCTTAGGTTCGTTGATCTCATCGTACAAGGATGAGTCTAGTAGAGTCTTACGAAATGGTGTAGAGACATCTATACTGCTTTTCGAGGTTACAGGACTTCAGGAAAACTCAATTTGTTCTTTCTTTTGTGCTATTACTTGATTCAATTTGGTATTTGGTGATCAAAATTGGTATCTAACAACCTTCTTTCTTTCTCTCACAGATAGTGCAGACATGATTAGTAGGCATCATTGAGGAAGCACTCGAGCCAGCTATGGTGGTCACGACTTGCAGTAGAGGCGAGCTAGAGCGAGAGGTCGAGGCCGCGAGTGGAGAGAAGCTCCTTCAATAAGCAGGATTTCGATTGTTGTTCTTGCCAGGGAGAGGTTTGAGTCTCCCGTATATCCTGAGGATAAGAAGAGGATAGTAGAAGAGGTGGCAAGAGAGGTAGTGACACCGGTTCAAGAAGATATATCAGCTACTCTAACTTTCTTTGATGTGTTGTCTTAGATTTTGAATTTACTAGGCAAATTAATGGGCTACGGGGAAACACCTACAACTCTGGTGGGGTAGCATTTGGTGGTACAATATGCTGCCTCTATAACTCATGGATGGATGAGGTTCCTGTTAGGGAGGTGACAACAGTCGTTTGCAAAACAAGTACCTAATAAAGAGTCGAGGTCGTATCCCACAAGGATTGGAGGTTAGATTCACTAAGTGTTGTAAATAAGTTCGCACAAGCTTGAGTCATGTCTAAATGCAATGCAAATTTTTGAGGGATTGGTTTGAACTTGTATCAAATGAAAATGTAAAAATAAAACAAGGGAAAATGATTGTTGCTATAAAGATGAGACTAGGGGTGTGCATTTGATGGGGGCTTTGATTTGATAGGTATTAACTAAGAGCCTGAGATTCAATTAGTGCGTGGATAGCATTGGATTTGGGCTACACTTTAAGTTTCTCAACCAAAAGAGTGTGTCTACTTTGGGTTTTCTCAAACCCTAAAGCCAAAATCTACTTAACAACCAAATAATGCTTGACGAAGGGTTTAGACCATTTCTAGCTCTAATCCTTTAATGGAGCTTGAATTGGAAGTAGACTATCTCTAGCTCCAACCCATATATCAAAAACTCCAAACCCTCACTATTGAAGTCTTACACAACTTCACTTTTCTTTCTCAAGCAAAAGCAAAGATAGAGAGCTCAATTAATTATTGCAACCATTAATTATCCAACTATAACTTAAAAAATCAATAGATCTATGCAATCTAATCTAATATAAGATCAATTAGGCAATATCCACTTAGATAAAAATGCCCATCACTCACACACACCCCTAGAAGGGATATTAGCTACTCATAATTAACGGAAGAGAAATTATACCAATAGAGAATTTTTCAAAACCAATCATATTAAGCAATTAAGATTACTTATGTCTTAGAATCTGCAACAATAGTGTTTTCTCACAAAGAAGATGAAGAAGAAAGTATAAAATTGTATCTCTCTATTACTATCTCTCCTCTTCAATATTCTCTATAATGTAATGTCCTTCCCCCTTTCAAATGAGGTAAACAAATCTATATAAATTTCTTGCACAGATCCCCAAAATGCTCTTGGAAGATTCTCAAGTACATGCTTTCCTTCTTGGATGATCTTTCCTTTTGGAGGAGTCGTGACTCAGTTGTGCTGGCACCTATATTTCATAGGTGCGGATGTGCGCCTCGTAGATGCGTCAACAAGTCCAGACACTTTTTGTTCAACTCCTTTTGTGTGGTATCTCCAGATCGCATGTGCCGACTTAAGGCACGTAGGTCCTTTACTAGCAAGCTTCCAGTTCCTCTTGCGAGATGCAGGTACTGACTTGTGGCACGTATGTCACCTATTTTTCCTCCGGCAGATTCCTTCAAGTCCAATTCCTTCATCAGCTTTGTTTAAACTAAATGCCTTCACAAATGAGCATAAAGAGCATAAAACCATTCAAAATTGTGTTAAAATAAAGAAATAACTCATGCTTACGATCCAGATGAGTTGGTAAATTACAAACTTATCAGCCGATAATGGGGCCGATGTTGACCGGGGAAGACCACAATTTATTTTGGGGTTTCACAATATGAAGCCTACCACCTTTCATGGCATTAAGACTGAGGATGCTTATAACTTTATTATCAATTTTCACGAGAAGCTCCATAAGATGGGAGAAGTGGAGAAGTATGGGGTGGAATTTATCACCTTTCAGTTGATGGGGGATGTCAAGCTATGGTGGAGGGTATTCATGGAGTGTAGGCTAACGGGATCACCACTATTGATGTGGACTTAGTTCTAATCCACTTTTTTAGAAAAGTATATCCCTCGCACCTTATGAGATCAGAGGCGTGACGAGTTCACCAGCATTGAGTAGGGACCTCTTTACTTGCAGCCTATCAGGCCTATTTCCAATCCTTATCCTGGTATTCTTTACTATTACTACCCATAGAAAAGGAGAGAATTAGACGATTTGTGAAGGGTCTAAATGTTGGACTCCATTTGTCAGCCTTGTAAATGGTCTTGTTAGGTAGGACCTTCCAGGAGGTGGTAGAGTATGTCAAGAATATGGAGAGGGTGAAGTAGGATGGGCATGCGAAGAATGCTGAGAAGAAAGCACAGAAAGAGGGCATTTTCAGTGGTTCTTTCTCCAGGGGTCCGGTGCCTTAGGGGTACTCTGGGCTCCTCATTTAGTCAGCTATGAAGGTCTCAACTGGGGGTCTGCTAGGGGTCAGTCAACACACTTCAACTCATATGGTGAGTGCACCATCGACTCATTTAGATTTTGGGGTTTGTCCTATCTCTTTAGTCCCAGCTTAGAATTCCTGTCATGGACAAAGTTTGTCACGAGTATGGCGAATATGGTCACATTTGGAGGTAGTGTCCTTGGTTCAGACAGGATGGGTAGACTGTTCCACGATAGACTCCTTGATCCCAGCTAAAACAGGTAGGGGAGGCTGTGCTTTCACCAAGGAACGCCCTCAACTTGGGTGGGGTGGCCACTCAGCAGGTAGAGGTAGGGCCCAGCTTGGAACAGGTGATGGTCAGACCAGTGGAGGTAATATACATCCCAGTGGGTCACAAACAGGCGGCCAAGCCCATTTCTATTCTTTTTTAGGAAGCCCTGAGGTAGAGGCTTCATACGTAGTTATCACAGGTACCATCCTTGTTTGTGACCACATGCCTACTACTTTATTTGATCCTGGTTCTACCTTTTCATATGTGTCTATTTATTTTTTTGTGGGCTTGAGCTTGTATATGATGTACTTGATACTATGATTTATGTTTCTACTCCCATTGGTAATTTTGTGATTATAGATATAGTCTATTATGCCTGTTTGGTGGAATTCATGGGGTATAAAGCCTAGGTATATTTGGTGATCTTAGACATGGTGGATTTGATACTTGGGAATGAGTTGGTTATCTTCTTATCATGCTATTCTGGACCGTCATGCCAAGATAGTCACTATAGTGATGCTTAGGTTGTCTTGACATGGGTGGAAGGGCTATTGTAGCCCTACTTCCAAGAAAAATATATCGTTCATTCATGCTAGAAAACTAGTGGAAAAAGGGTGTTCGACATATTTAGCACATATCTGAGAGTTCAATACCAAGGTCCCAGTTATAGAGTCAGGTCCAATTGTAAGTGAGTTTCTAGAGGTATTTCTCGTGAATTTACCTGGCCTGCCATCAGACCGCGACATTGACTTTTGCATAGACTTAGAGCTAGGAACCCAACCTACTTCTATTCCGCCATTATCGGATGGCACCAACTGAGTTGAGGGAGCTGCAAGAACAACTACAAGAGTTTCTTCTTAAAGGGTTTACTCGTCTGAGTGTCTCCCTTTGGGGTGCTCCAGTGTTACTTGTTAAGAAGAAGGATGGGAGTATAGGAATGTGCATTGACTACTGTTAGTTGAACAAGGTCACCATTCGAAATAAATATCCCCTTACCCAGATTGATGACTTGTTCGATCAACTTCAGGGTGCTTTGGTTTCTCAAAAATTGATTTGAGGTCGGGCTATCACCATTTAAAGATTCATGTTGAAGATATTTCGAAAATAGCCTTTCGGACCAAGCATGGACATTATGAGTTTTTAGTCATGTCGTTTGGGCTTACTAATGCTTCACTGCATTTATGAGTCTAATGAATGGGATATTTAAGCCGTACATAGATTCATTTGTAATTGTCTTCATTGATGACATTCTGGTATACTCAAGGAGTAAAGAGGAATATATGAATCACCTGAGAATTGTCTTGGGTTTTTTGAAGAAAAATGGTTATATATAAAATTTTCTAAGTGTGAATTTTGGCTGACATCTATATCCTTTTTGGGACATGTGGTTGACATAGAGCGTATTTACACATTTATTAACCATATTTTATCCATACTTAGCTATGTTTTTGAGAACAAATTGTGTGTGTTTTCTTGTGTTGTATGTGATTTATGTGAAAAAGAGCTAACTCAAAAGATTTGATGCTTTAGGTATTAAAGTGATGAATTTGGGCTTAATTGTGGCTAAAAAGAGCAAGATGGAAAAACAGGTTTGACGAAATGAGTATGGTAGAAGTTGGCATCGCACAGGTATAATAGTCGCGTAGGCAAGGGCCATGCATGGAGCAGCGCCTTGAGCAACACAAGGCGCAGTGTAGTCCAGACGACCAGAAGTCAAATCCCAGTTCTACTAGGAACGGAAGCTGCAAAACCCTATTCTAATCCAAGAAGGAACAACGAAGGCTTAATCTACTATTATAAATACCCTATCTTACATGTTTTTAGGCATCAAACATTGTGCAAGTCCCTTTCTAATACAATTGATAGTGTTGCAAAATTCATACTTTACATATTTGTGTGATAGCTTAGTTGAATATTTGTTGGAGATTCATCGAGTTCTTGTGACCCAATATAGATTTGGAGATTTTGTTAAGAAATTTTATATTAAAGTAAGTATTTCATTATGAATTCTTCTGCATCTTTTATTTTTCTTCTCATAAACATGAGCGTCTAAGTCTCTCAAGCTAGGTTGTGAGAACCATGATGGATTAACAAAAGTAGAAAAAATAAAATAGGGATTCTTGAATGGTGAATTGGGTGGATTATTATCTTCTTCATCTTAATGCTTAATTGCCCGTATCTTCAACTTGCTCGACCAAGGAGGTTGAAGTTAGGAAAAGAGAATAACAATGGCAATATGAGGCTACCAACCCTCATGTAAATTAACTTAAGCTCTAACTGAGGATAGTTAAGTCAAGAGTTATGGCAAGGGAAAAATATACACACCTAAAGTCTGAAAGGATTTAGGTAAAATTCATCTATATAGGTCAAGAGACATTAGATGAACTTAATCGTCAGTCTTACATAAAATTCACCAGGATAGATCACTAATAAAAGCCTACTAAGTTATGAAATCATGGGGAATAAATCCTAGTTTTGTCTTGATAATTTGATAAACTACTAAATCAGTGTTAGCATTATTTTCTTCTTTTTATTTTTGCAACCTCACATCTGAAATATTGATTAGAAGTTAGTTTAATCATCATTAGAACATTATTTCCTCCTTATTCCCTGTGGGATTGACCCCAACCTTGTTGGGTTGCTATATTTGACAACGATCACTTTATACTTCAATTGCAAGGTGTGAAACAGATCAAATTTTGGCGCCTTTACTGGGAATATGGTGTTGAAATAGTTTATTAATATTTAAGCTTGACTTGTAGTCTTTATTTTGTGATTTATGTTTTTGTATTCTTTTTGTGTTGTTGCAGGTTAGCATGGATAATCCTGTGGCACAGATTAATCTCCTACCAGAGGAGATGATTGAGGTGCAAAGAGTTGAAGCTGCGTGCCTAGCAGAGGAAGCTCGACTAGCTGAAGCAACTAGGAGAGCTGAGGCTACAAATTTTGCTACTGCCTTGGAAGAGAGGAACTGAAACCCCCCTCGTCATCATGTACATAAGGCAGTTCATAATGTGCTCTTTAAGGGGGAGTTTGATCAAGATAAAGTTGGCGACATGGGAGCCATTTTTCAACCCCCATTGCCTGTGAATGCTAAATTTGATATGACTAGTACTATGATGCAGTTGCTGAGCATGAAGGGGTTGTTCAATGGTTTGTCTGACGAAGATCCAAACCAACATCTGATAAATTTCACCGATTTGCAATGCCTATAGACTACTTGGAGTTTTGCAAGAGGCTATTAGACTCCGATTATTTCCATTCTCACTAGCAGGGGAAGCTACTTTTTGGCTAAACGAGCTTCCAGACAAGTCTATCACTACTTGGGTAGAGCTGACTGCAGCTTTCTTGGAGAGATTTTTCCCACCCTCACAGATGATTCAGTTAAGAGATTAAATTTATAACTTTAGACAACCACCCTAGTAAGCTCTATATGAGGCATGGTTGAGCTTCAAGAAGAAACTGAAGTAGTTCCCTAATTACAACCTTCCTGAGGAGGTCCTTTTAGAGATATTTTATAGGTCGCTGAGTGGCTCAAACAAGGTTGTAGTAGATGGGATAGCTGATAGGTCCATGATGACCCATACCCTTTCTAAAGCTAGTGAGATACTAGATAAAATGACAAAGAATAACACGACATGGCACACTAGAGAATCCAAGGCAGCTGCAGTGAACTACTCTAGAGGGATGGCAGTCGAGCATTGAAAAAAGAAAGAAGAATGAGACCAAGACATGGCCCTTCTCAAGAGCCAAATGGAATTGATCACAAAGCACCTCAGCATACTAAATAAATAGAGGATGCATGTGGTGAATGTGCAATACAAGGGACCCAGGTATGAGGACATCTATCTTGAAGTGGAAGAGGAAGCAAAATTTTTGAACAATCAGCAGGATTTCCAAGCTAACACCTAAGGGTCTAACCAAGACTCTTGGCGTCAAGGCCAAGGAAATCAAGGTCAGAACTACTACGGGAACAATAACTATGATAGGTTTAGGGATAGGGACCGAGGTCAATGAAGGAATATAGGTGTTCCCAAAAACAATAGGAATGGAGTGTACGTTCCTCCAAGAGCAAGAGAGCTTGCTGTAAATGACTCTAAACCGCAAGGTTGGAAGATGATGATTCTTATGATAAAAAAGGTTGACTCCACTGAGATAGGAGTTAAAGAGATGAGAGGTGAACTTTTAAGCTTGAGTCAATTGGTATACTCACATTCAACCTCTATCAAGTAGTTAGAGCAGCAGGTCAGGAAAATCTTGGTTGTGTTAAATAAAAGGCAAAAGGGCACTTTGCCTAGTGGTACCATTCCCAACCCTCAGAATGAGGGTAATTGCATGTGACCAAGAGCCCAATAGGTATCTTGATGAAGTTTGAGTAATCAAGATACCTGTGTCGTGCTGCGACGTTAAATCAACCACTATTTGGAAGGCAAACCAAGATAATTTAAAATTTTGATTTTTAGAATTGATTAACTTTGTTCAAGTGTGCAGGAGTTGAGTGATAAACCACAATTTTTGAGCCAGAACGTTAGAAATGGGTTGCAAGAAAAATAGGCCCTGCAGCGTGTCTGGCACCACGACACATATGCATTACAGCGCATGGACCAAAGTGACACGCAGGCCAGCCTGGATAGGCAGTGCTGCAATGTGGAGCCATTCTAGCGCATGAAGTAGCGCGCCATGGAGCTTGTTCCCAAGCATGAAAATTTCGTGGGTCAAACGAGTTGACCTGACCAATAGAGTGCTTTTAAAAGAAAAACCTAATTTTTCTCCTTACTTTTCATGCTAGGCGTGCCGCACACCCTATATTCTCTCAAAAACATTTCTCCAAAAACTTCATCTTTCTAACAAATTTCTCCAAACTTTTCACCCAAATCATAAAAGACAATATTTTTCTTGAAAATTCACCAACAATGGCACCAAAAGCTAGCAAGGGAAAATGAGTGGCTTCTTCAAACCATGGTTCCAAAAGGTCAAGAGAAGCTAATGAAGAGTAAAATGAGGATGTAAGCTTACCACAACAACTATTGAGCCGTTTTGAGCTCTGTTGGGTCCGGAGCAAGAAGGTAAGAAATAGTTTAAGGAGCATAAAGAATCAAAATATTCACATGAATTGTTTATTGACAGAAAAAGATTGGCCGCCGAATTTTCTCACATTGTAGATAGATTGCATTATTTTGGTCTTGGATTTATGTTTAATGATCCAGGTGAATGTAATTTAAATATGGTGAGAGAATTTCTAGCAAATTGGGATCCGACGGAAAGATCAAATCAAGTGAAAATTAGAGGGAAAATTGTTAATTTTTCGCCCATAGTTTTTAATAAATTTCTTGGTTCACCTAGTATTGACCCACAACTCTTTAAAAATATGATCTTGAGACCTCCCTATAAATAAATTAGACATACTCTTAGTGGCCCAAATTTGATTGCACGATGGGCACACCACCAATAGCACGGGTATCACGTGTCGTTCCCTTATGCACATATGAGTCGAGAAGCTAGGATTTGGTTGAAAATTATTTGTGCTTATTTGATTCTCAAAGAACGTGACTCGTGTTATGATGGAGAGAGTGTGTCTTGTATATGCTTTGATGATTGGAATGCCAATTGATGCTGGAGCAATAATTAGGGATGTGTTGAGAAGGGTAAGGGTGATAAAGGGGCAAAGATTTAGTTTGGGGGTCTCTTGACCCGATTTTTGAGAGCGCATCAAATTGAGGAGGAGGTAGTGGATTATAGACCAAGGTATGACCTAAAGAGGATTGACATGATGAAGACTAAGGATCCTGAGGGCATACATGGTTCGGTCTTGTCCATTAATGAGCGCCATGCAAGAATTGATAATATGCTGAGTCACCTATACACCATGCAAATACTGCAGTTGAGAATGAATGGAGTGACTGAGGAGCAACTACATTATCTCAATATGGACTACCCCTTGAGTGAGCATTCAAGGGTTCTCTGTAGAGTTAGGCCTAGATTTGAGGATCCTCTATATGATGTTGATGCTACAGACGAGGAACAAGCTAGAGTCAATTCTAACTTAGAGTTTGATGATGATGAGGATGATTCTAAGATGGGGTAAGTGACTCTTTCCCCCATAGACGATGATGACTATAGGCCCAAGGAGTTCTTCTTTCACTCTTTTACTTATGCTTTATTGTATTAGAACTAAAGACAGTGCTACCGTTAAGATTGGAGTGAGAGAAATAACCTTCTTTATACCATGCATGCTTTCATTGCTAAATTTGTTCATGGCGGGCCTAGTTTTTTTTGTGATTCATGACTTATCCCGCTAAATTGTAGTTATTTTTTTTTATTTTGGTTGATGTTTTGTTTTGGGTTTCTCTGATTTTTGTTTTCGGTACTTTTTCGATGGATAGTCCCTTAGAATCAATTAGGTCTAGATTATTTAGTTAGTTATAGAGTCATGACTTGTCCCAATGATGGATGGATGACGGCAATCTTAAGGGAAAATTATTCATTAGGAGAAAAAGAACTGGAAACCTTACGAATGTTAGGTGCTTCACTTAGGTATCATTGAGGCTTTGTGAAATTCACTCAAAAATGCATGAAAAGGTAGAAATACTTAGTCCCATGAAACTTGACTCCTATGCATGAAAAATTAGTTTTAATTATGTTATGTATCCAATACGGATATATGTGTTTATATAATCTTGATTTCCATTATTAAACCATTTGTGGCAATGTGTGAGTAAGGTATTTTATTATAATACATGCTTGCAAATTAATGTTTAAAACTTTCCCAGTGTGTGTGCAAAACAAAATAAGGATGTTGAATCAAGAAAGTGATATAGACATTTTTTTGGTAGCCTATTTGTATATGATTTTTACCTACCTTAATGTGATTGTCCTAGTTAGCCATTTTTCATTCTTAGAATATTCATTTTATAGCCACATTACAAGCTTAATTCTTTTTTATTCTATTAATTTATTTTAATCCAAATGACTCCTAGGACACTTTGATGAAAATTTTTGTATAAAAGGAGCATAAGTGGAGAGAAGATGGGAAAAGTTAGAGTGGAAATTATAAAAAAAGAAAGGGTGAAAAAATTGCTAAACAAGGAGGGTGAAATTAGCGAGGGAATAAAAAGAAGAAAAAGTTTGGAAAAAAAAGAAAGAATGAATGAAAAGAGAAAAAAATTGGTAAATGAGCTTAATGTTGAAAATTCCCTACTAATCACCTAAGTTGTATACTGAAAATAATACGAGGTATAAGGAGAAAAATAGGAGACGGAGAATATGCTAAAAAGTCAAAGAATTGTGATGTATTAAAGTGTTTAGGGAGATTAGTCACTATCTCAGCCAAATAGTTCTTACCCATCCCTCACCCTACATTACATCCAATTTTAGTCCTAATTGATCTTAGATGCAATATTCTAAAATTTGTGAAGGGCTTCACTATTATTGCATCTCCATTGATCCGTTTGACTTAATGTTCTAGAATTTGTGAAGGGCTTCACTACTATTGCATCTCCATTGATCTTTTTGACTCAGAAAGATGTACTATTTCAATGGTCTGAAGAATGTGAGGAGAGCTTTCAAAATCTCAAGATCTTGTTGACTACAACTCATATCCTAGCGTTGCCAGTGGAGAGTAAAGATTTCATAGTTTATTGTGATGCCTTACAATTTGGTTGGGTGATGTTTTGATGTAGGACAAACAGGTCATTGTGTATGCTTCTGGATAGCTGAAGGTGCATAAGAAAAAGTACCCTGCACATGACTTGGAATTGGCAGCAGAGGTGTTTGCTTTAAAACTTTGGAGACACTATCTTTATGGTGTCCATTGTAAAGTATTCACTGACCATCACAGTTTGCAGCATGTATTCAGAGGGATATTCACCTGAGGCAGTGAAGATGGATAGAGTTTCTCAAGGAATATGATGTAACCATCTTATATCTGATCTTGGGAAAAATATATGCCCAAGTGATACTCAATTGCTTCATTTTCTCTTGTTTATCTATCGTTATTTGTACATTCTCATGTGATTTATAGTTAAAATGTGAATTTATACTGACCAACATGATTAGTGTTGTTTTGCAGGAAAAATGTAATTTTAGAAAGCTAAGTTGCATGTTGGTGAAAATCGGAAATGGACTCAGAAGCGAGCAATGGAAAAGGTCAAGGAAAAGCAGCAAATATAGGGGCTCCGCGATGGAGCCGTGTCACGCTGCCATCGCGGAGGCAGTCTGCCTCGGATGATTTATTTTGGCAAATTTCCAGTGAAGGTTCGCGATGGCGCTGTGGCACGTTGGCCAAGCCCCGCGTTACATGCCGTGGCACGTTGCTAATATTTGCCTGGAACATAAATTTCTAGTGAGGGTCCGCGTTTGCACCGTGTCACGGAGGCAGTGCTCCGCGATGCACTCCGTGACACGTTGCTTGTTATTTCGAGAAAAATTCTACTAGTATAAATAACACACTTAGGTTTAATTTTAATAATTCTGACTTGGTTGAGCAAGAATGTGGGTTACAGGCAGTTAAGGGGACGAAATTCTTAGGGTTCTTCTCTAACTCTTTCTCCTTTATTTCAATTGTTTGTATGATTTATACTCATTTGATGATGTTTAATCCACAAATGAGTGGCTCAATTCACTTCATGCTGAGGTTAAGAACATTTGTAGTGGAATGTAATTGTTGATCATTTTGGTTTTTCATCTTTTCTTCCATGGTTGTTCTATCAATTCTTGTTCTTACTGCATTAATGTCTGGCCAATGTTAATGTATATCTAAAAAATCCAGTTTTATCTTGAAAAGAAAAGAAATTGGAAAGTTATGAATTGGTAGGATATGATCTCTTCTTAGTTTGGGAAAATTGAGAATTGATTTAACTTCAGAATTGAAATATATCTAAAAGTCGTATTAGTCAATTAAGGAATCGGTTTCGTATGGCTAGAACATGAAATTCTTTTATCATAGAAATGTAGGTTGAAGGTTCATGATTCTTAAGTTGGGTAGAATACGAAAGTTTCTCTCCATAGGCAATAATTCTTGACTAGCAACCGAAGGAAAGATTAACCGAATTGTATCGATAAATTACTTCCCTGCATGTTCGTTTTGGCCTCAGCTTGCTCATTACTATAGTTCAGACTCACTTTATCATTTTGTCTTAGATTAGTATAAATTAGGAAACCAACTCTCAAAATCTTCTTTAAATTGTTGTCTGCATTTTTAGAGTTAGAGTTTATTAACACTTAATTCGATTATTACCTTGGTTCAGTCCCTGTGGGATCGATACTTGGCTTACTTTAGCCATTTTACTACTTGTTCGACCACGTGCACTTGCGTGTAGTTGCGAAACGCACCAAACAGGTTTTTGGCGTCATTGCCGGGGACTGGCAATTGGTAAAAATTGTTTTTTTAAGTGTTAGTTTACGATTTCTATATTAGTGCTGACAACTTGATCTTAGCCTGTCTTTTGTAGATATTGAAGTCTGTTGAACACTGGCAAGAGACAAGGAGATGGTGGATTCATACTTAGAGCCGGAAAGACAATTCCATCGTCAAAGGAGGGAAGCTCTTGCGAGAAAGCTACAGTTGCTCAGACAGACAATCCTGGAGCAACAACAGAATCCACCACTTGTAAGGGCAGTATTAGTGCCCAAGGAAATGACAGCTAGGTCGGTTCGCGAAGTGGCAATCCCACATGCTAACAATGTTACATCAAGCATTCGGAAACCCGAGCCAGGAGGGAGGTTTGAGCTGAAATAGAATATGGTGCAATTGCTGCACCCCAGCGGGCAATTCATAGGTCTCCTTCACGAGGATCCACAACAACATCTCCAAAACCTTTTGGAGATAAGTGACACTTACATCCCCGCTGGAGTATCATCTGATTACGTAAGGCTTACATTGTTCCTATTTTCACTATTGGGAGAAGCAAAGAGGTGGTTGAAAGCTGAGCCACCTAATTCCATCACCACTTGGGATGATCTTGTAAGAAAATTTTTGATACGGTTCTTTCCATCCGGGAAAACAGCAAGACTTAGAAGTCAGATTCTAAGTTTTAAACAAAGAGAGGGGGAGAACCTGTATCAAGCTTGGGAAAGATTCAAATCCATGTTACGGGATTGTCCTCACCATCACCAGTCCGATGATGTGCTGGTGCATACTTTCATAGAGGGTTTGGAAACCCACACAAAAATTTTGCTAAACTCAGCTGCTGGGGGACAAGAATTAGAAAATACTTATGAGGAGCTATATACTTTGTTAAACCGTATTTCGCAGGGAAATCCAGAGTGGAATGCGGACTCTTCTAGACGAGGAACAAGGAAAGCGGCAGGAGTCTTGGAAGTGGATGGTTTTACAGTATCGCTGCACAGATAGCTGTATTACAGAATCAACTCAACACCCACTTCAGCAATATGAGCTTGAATCAACCTCAAGCCCTAGTTAATGTAGTGCAGCAAATTTGGTGTGAAGTATGCGGTAGTAATGAACACTCAACTGAGTGTTGTGGTGCAAATCCAGATTCAGTGAACTTTGTTGTAATGTACAGAGAAATAATCACCAACTGTATGGCAACAACTACAACTCTAATTGGAGGAATCATCCGAATTTCTCCTGGGGTAGTAATAGCCATCAAGGGCAAAGTTCGAATCAATGTGCGCAGAGAAATCAATGAGGGCAGCAGAACTATCAGACTATCAGACTCAATACAGAAGGAACAATGCACCTCCTCCACCACCACCACCCAACATTGAGGAAATGTTTAAAACAATGATAGCTAACCAAGCTCAATTGCAGGCTGACTATGTGAAATTGGCGGCAGATGTAAAGAACAATCAGTTAGCTACAAAGGCGTTGGAGTACCAGTTTGGGCAACTAGCTGGAGCTCAAAACACCAGACCAAGAGGAGGACTACCGAGTGACACTGACTCGAATCCTAAGCAAGTAAATGCAGTGACCACAAGAAGTGGTTTACAACTCAAGGAGGTGGAACCAGAAAGACCACCTCAGCAGTCAGGGGCAGTGGAGAAAGAAAGGGAACACGATGATGAGAGGGGGAAGAAGAAGGAAGCTGAACCAGAAAGTCCACCACCCCCGTTCCCTCAAAGATTAAAGAAACACAAGGAGTAAGCTTGTTTCAAAAAGTTCATGGAGGTGCTTAAATAGGTACACATTAATTTACCTCTTGTTGATGTTTTGCAGGGAGTGCCGAAGTATGCAAGGTATATCTAGGACATCATGGCGAAAAAAAGTAGGCTGACAGAGTACGCTACGATGGCGCTTACGAAGGAGTGCACTTCCCAGATACAGAACAGGTTGCCAACAAAGATCAAGGACCCTGGGAGCTTTACAATTCAAATCACAATTGGGCAAAGTATCCGAGCTTGTGGACTATGCGATTTGGGAGCGAGCATTAACTTGATGCCGATATTGGTATTCAAGAAGTTGGGGCTGGGCAGTCCTAGACCAACTACAGTGATCTTGCAGTTAGCGGATCGTTCTTTGGTAAGAACAAATGGCATTGTGGAGGATGTGCTGGTGCAAGTGGGCTCCCTTATCTTCCCGGTAGATTTTGTTGTGCTGAATTTTGAGCCGGATGCGAAAGTCCCATTTATTTTGGGACACCCTTTCTTGGCAATCGGGAAAGCGTTGATTAATGTAGCTGCAGGGCAGCTAACTATGCGGGCACATGACAAGGTGGAGGTATTTGATGTGTACAAGGCCACGAAGCTTCCGGCCGTATATGAGGAGCTTTTAGCAATCAACGTGCTAAATCAAGCAGAAATTGTTCAGATTGTTGATTCTCGAGATCCAGTGGGAAAACCCGATGGGTGACGGACGAAGGGAAGAAATGGTATGCAAAACATAAGGAGACCAAATACTTCCCTGAGGAGCACATAGCAAGGGATCCACTTGCACAGGAATTCCCCAGAATAGTACACCGGATTGACACTGCCGGGCTGTACTTCATCTTCGAAGAGCCCAAGGAGTGCAATCTCCATATGATCTGGGAGTTCTACGCAAACTCGAACCCGACACTCTGCAGTCACACCGTCAAGATAAGGGGGTAGGTTGTCACCTTTGAGCCCCATCACCTTAATGCCATATTGGGGGCGCGGGACACAGACGCCCATGTACTACGGCAGCTGAACATAACTCCACCTTATGCGGATATCAGATGCACTCTGTGTGGAGCCCGTTTGACAGCGCGGTGGAGCAGGTACAAGGAGAGGGGCTACCATCAGACACTGCCTTACTCTCAAATGAAAAGGGAAGCCATGATTTGGCTTAAAATTGTGTGTTCCTGCCTGATCTCGGGGGTGCACATGACAGATGTCACCCGGGATCGTGTGTTCTTGGTTTATGCCCTGATGAAAGGGCTGGAGATTAATGTTGGGGCGGTGATCATCTCCGCCATGAAGAGAGCCCGTTTGCATCAAGGGCACAGGTATGGGTTTGGTGGTTTGCTCACCACATTTCTGAGAGGCCTGGATACCGAGGAAGAGGCCCTGGACTACATCCCGCTCATAGATAGGCGTGCCTTGGACGTCACCAAAACCAAGGCACCCGACACCACTCACGGGCCAGTTCTCACACTAGCCAAGCGCCATGCTTGGGATGATCAGTATATGGCCCGCATGTATGGGATGTAGATGCTGCAGTTGCACATAGGTGGGAGGCCAGCAACAGAAGATGAGCTATGGCAGCTTGAGCTAGATTACCCCTTTGGTGAAAATGCCTGGGCTCTATGCCGAGTGGGCCAGCTTTTGTGGAGCCTGTAGATGATGATGTCCTCACTGATTAGGAGACACGCCACGATGACTCAAATGTTGAGTCAGATGAGGACAGCGGGGGCGATTCAGATATGGGGGACGAGGCAACTGCACCTGATGAAGAAGTTGAATACTTTGATTGATCAGGGAGTTTTACCACCCACCTTTATGATATATTGAATTTTGTGAACACTGGGGACAGTGCTCGGTTTAAGTGTGGGGTGGGAGTAGTTAGGTGCCAGTTGTTTTGTTGTTGTTTATGTTCATGTCTTGTTGTGGTGCCTATTGTGAAAAAAAATTGTGACCCTGTGATTTTGTGCGTATGTTTTGTATTGTAATTCGGTGTTGTAATGAATGTTAAGCTGTTGTGTGCTGTGTTGAGTTGTTGTTAGCTGGTTGTGTAAATATTTTTGTGTTCTATCGAAATTATCGATATTTTTAAAATTTTTTTTGTTGAAATTTTTTATGATTGGGTTTCTCAACCTTTGTTTTCGGTGCTTTTACCGAGAATAGTCCCATTGAACCGAAGTCGTAAATAGTGACTGTTCCTTATGATGGATGAATGACGACCGTCTTAAGGGAAATGTAGTCGATAAGATTAGTTTTGTTCTTTTCTTTTATTTTCTTTCTTTTGTTTGTTTCCCAAACGTGTCGCTACTTCATGGTTCGAAATTCGTGTTGCGTGTTGTACATGATATTGAGATGCAAAGATGATTCGTATGAAAGCATGCAAATGTGAAACATGTTGAGACACCTAGGCCATAGAGTTCAATTCGGTGTGATTGAGGCTTAATATTGAATTCCTGTAATTAGCTGATTGAAGAGTCCGTGAATAAGTCTTGAGTTGAGCATGTGCAATAAGTGTGAGGTGAGGTTTCGATTCTTTCATGCTATTGTGAAGTGACTAGAACTTTCCTGGTGTGTGTGCGAAACGAAATGAAGGATGTGTAGTGTAGGAAAGGATGTAGGCATTTCTTTGATTTAACTGAAAGTTTTTCCATTATCATACCTACCTTGAATGTACATCCTAGTTAGCCCCATTGAGCCTTTAGCCTATTTTTTTTCTTTCGTTGAAGAGGTAGAAACCGAGCTTAATCCCTTCTTTTCATTAATCGTGAATTTGATCCAAAACTCTTAAGCGCTCAAGAAAAATAATTTTCCCACAGTGTCAAGGAGTGAAAAGTGTGAAAAGAAAGGAAAAGCGGAAGTGGTGAAAGTAAAGATAAGGTCAAAGGTGCACTTGCCGAATTTAAATAAAATGAAGATGTATAACTAATCTTTGTTATTAAGTCGAGTGTGCTTAAAGAAATGAGAACAAAAATAAAGAAAGACTTCAAGAATGGGAGGATGAAGGAAGAAACAATGCCCATAATGATGGTGGGATGTATTGAAAAGCGCTTAAGGAGGCTAGATGATATTATTGGTTAGCCCATTATTTACTAGTTCCTTAGCTTACATTACAACCCGTTAAGTCCTACGTGATCTTAAATCACGCTTCCTTATATTAGTGGAGTAATACACTAGAGGCAAGCCTATGGTTCATGACATGATGCATGTGAATTCTTTGGGAGAGAGAGAGAAATTGTGTTCATATACCCCTAAGTGTAATGCATTGAGATCATATTATTGAAAAGGGAGAAATTCTCTTGTGTTGTGAGGGCACACGCTTGACGAGAGATTGAATTTCGTGTGGGATGTCTTGATCAGTTGATTTGCATGAGTTTGCCGAGATCGAGAGTCGATTCTTGAGTGTAGGAGGTCTTAATGTGGTGAATGTCATTGTAGTGATTATACTATGCATGTTTTCTTGATGATTTGCTATAGTAAATAATCGGTATAACCGTAGCTTGAATTGTCGAGCCAAAGTAGCATGCATAGGTGTCAATTACATGAGCTGTGAGATTATTGTTCGAGGACGAACAAGGTTTTAAGTGTGGGGAAAGTGATCTTGGGCAGAATTATATGCCCAAGTGATACTCAATTGCTTCATTTCTTCTTGTTTATCTATCGTTATTTGTACATTCTCATGTGATTTGTAGTTAAAATGTGAATTTATACTAACCAACATGATTAGTGTTATTTTGCAGGAAAAATATAATTTTAGGAAGCTAAGTTGCATGTTGGTGAAAATCGGGAATGGACTCGGAAGTGAGCAGTGGAAAAGGTCAAGGAAAAGCAGCAAATATAGGGGATCCGTGATGGAGCCGTGTCACGCTGCCATCGCGGAGGCAGTCTGCCTCGGATGATTTATTTTGGCAAATTTCCAGTGAAGGTTCACGACGGCGCCATGGGCACATTGGCCAAGCCCCGCGTTACATGCCGTGGCACGTTGCTTATATTTACCTGGAACATAAATTTCCAGTGAGGGTCTGCGTTTGCACCGTGTCACGGAGGCAGTGCTACGCGATGCACTCCGTGACACGTTGCTTTTTATTCCGAGAAAAATTCCCACTAGTATAAATAGCACACTTAGGTTTAATTTTAATAATTCTGACTTGGTTGAGCAAGAACGTGGGTTACAGGCAGTTACGGGGACGAAATTCTTAGGGTTCTTCTCTAACTCTTTCTCCTTTATTTCAATTGTTTGTATGATTCATACTCATTTGATGATGTTTAATCCATAAATGAGTGGCTAAATTCACTTCTTGCTGAGGTTAAGAACATTAGTAGTGGAATGTAATTGTTGATCATTTTAGTTTTTCATCTTTTCTTCCATGGTTGTTCTATCAATTCTTGTTATTACTGCATTAATTTCTGGCCAATGTTAATGTATATCTAAAAAATCCAGTTTTATCTTGAAAAGAAAAGAATTGGAAAGTTGTGAATTGGGTAGGATATGATCTCTTCTTAGTTTGGAAAAATTGAGAATTGATTTACCTTCAGAATAGAAATATATCTGAAAGTCGTATTAGTCAATTAAAGGAATCGGTTTTGTATGGCTAGAACATGAAATTCTTTTATCACAGAAATGTAGGTTGAAGGTTCATGATTCTTAAGTTGGGTAGAATACGAAAGTTTCTCTCCATAGGCAATAATTCTTGACTAGCAACCGAAGGAAAGATTAACCGAATTGTATCGATAAATTACTTCCCTGCATGTTCGTTTTGGCCTCAGCTTGCTCATTACTATAGTTCTGACTCACTTTATCATTTTTTCTTAGATTAGTATAAATTAGGAAACCAACTCTCAAAATCTTCTTTAAATTGTTGTCTGCATTTTTAGAGTTAGAGTTCATTAACACTTAATTCAATTATTACCTTGGTTCAGTCCCTATGGGATCGATACTTGGCGTACTTTAGCCATTTTGCTACTTGTTCGACCACGTGCACTTGCGTGTAGTTGCGAAACGCACCGAACAATATCATCTAGGTAAAGCTTATGTGGTGGCGGATGCATAAAGCAGAAAGTTGGAGAGTATGGGTAGATTAGCTAGTTTAACAACTAGCTAGCGTCCATTGACAAATGAAGTTCAGACATTGGCTACCAATTTTGTGAGACTTGCAGTGTTAGAATTAGGTGGTATGTTAGCCAGTTCAGAGGCAAGGTCATTGTTTCTGGATCAAATTAAGACCCATTAGTTTGAAGATGCCAAACTGAGCATGATTCTATATAAGGTCTTGCGAGGAGAGGCCAAAGAGGCAGTGATCGATGACAAAGGTGTCTTGAGAATTAAGGGGCAAATATGTATTCCCGGGGTTGATGATTTGATTAAGACCGTACTATTAGAGGCTTATAGTTCGATGTATTTTGTACATCCTGGTGCTACCAAGATATATCGTGACTTGACACAGAACTACTGGTGGGGTAGAATAAAGCGTGATATCATGGAGCATGTGGGTCAGTGCTTAAATTATCAACAGGTAAAGTATGAACACCAGAGACTTGGGGGAGTACTTCAGAGGATGCTCATTCTAGAATGGAAGTGGGAGAGAATAAAGATGAACTTTTTGGTTAGTCTTTTAAACACCTTGGGCAAGTTTGACTCAATTTGGGTCATTATTGATAGACTGACTAAGTTTGCCCATTTTGTGCCAATTCAGATGTCATGCCCCACCTTAGGAGGCATGACTTGCACCTAGTGCCATACTGGGACCTGGGCTGACCTGGTGGACATATGTACCTCTGGTGCTTTCTAGTAATTCAAAATTAAGAAAACAACGAGCCATATCTCAGCTGTAAGCACAACCTCGGGCCGAAAAGGCCATAAAGAAACCTATGAAAGAAAATAGCTAACCCAACCAACAAGAAAATAAAGGGAGCCTATGCGGGCTGGCAAGACCACCATGCTGTCTAGTGATAACAGAAGGAAAACAGGAAGTCATATATATACTAGAGCAGGTAAGGCTTCTAACTAGAAGTTATGCTACGCCCCACACAGTCAACATACGAAACAAAACTGAATGTACATAGGACTCACACGGCCAATAACAAATAACCAACTAAAACTATAGTCTGCAAGCCTCTAAGAATGGAATAATGATTGGGATAGGGCCCTTACCTACCAAAACTGTACAACAAAAAGAGAAAACCTTTCTAGCTATTTAACTCTAGAGGAAAGGAGCTGACTGAGCTACTAAACCTGTCTACTAGCTAAGAAGGTCCCCAACCACATCTATCCACACCTGCAGGCAAGTATGCAGCGCCCCATGCATGGGCGTCAATACAATATGTACTGTAAGTCAGTAAATAATGACTGAATGAAAGCTAATAAAGAGTTGGAGGTAATCAGTAATAAGGGCTAGAAGTTAACCTGCAAAATTTGACAATATAGACTTTAGCTACCAAGTATTATACAAACCAAAACCTAACCTAGCCCCCATAAGCCTGGAAGGTACAAATAGCACTGAATAACCTACCTAGGCCCCCATAAGCCTGGGTAAGTGCAAGAAATCATACTTTCCCTAATTGTGTCACTATAGGTCCATAGGTAGGTGGTAACTATCATATACTTGTCTTTTGAAGCTGTAACTAGGCCTTCTGGGCTCCTGTGACTGTGTTTGAGCTGTCTGGGCTCCTATAACTGTATCCAAGCCATCTGGGCTCCTGTAACTGTATTTGAGATGTCTAGGCTCCTGTAATTGTATCTAAGACATCTGGGGTCCTGTAACTGTATTTGAGTCATCTAAACTCCTGGACTATATTTGAGCTGTCTGGGCTCCTGTAACTATATCTGAGCCATCTAGGCTCCAGTAACTGTATTTGATCCGTCTGGGCTCTGATCTTGGGCAAAATAGCATGTCCGAGTGACGTTTGAGAACTTAATTTAGTCTTGTTTAGATAAGTAATTGTATACATTTTCATGTGATTTTATATAAATGTGAATATATGTGCTAACCAACATGATTAGTCCTTGTTTTGTAGGTTTTAATGATTTTGAGGAACTAATTTATAAGTTGGTGAAGTAGCGGAATGGAGCCGGGAGTAGATGCGGCAGGCAAGCAGCACCAGCGCGCCAGCAACGTGCCACGCCGTGCCAGCTGCACGACAGAGCAAGGCCAACGCGCTGCCCAAGCAGCGTGACACGCTGCCAACGCGGTGGCACTTGGCAGTTTCGGCTTCCGGAGGTAATTTCCAGAGAGCTTTCGTGTTACCTCCATGTCACGGAGGCAGTGCTCCGCGATACACTCCGTGACACAGAGCCATTCCACGATAGGCTAAATTGTGCACGTTTCTCATTTATTATAAATAGGTCCCTTAGCTCGTAAAACCACTTTGTCACGATTTTATTCTGGAAAACTACCTATCAGTGAAGGGAGAAGTGGGAGAACTCATCTAGGGTTTGGAAAATTCCCTTCTCATCTACCAAATTCATGTAAGTATGTTAGTTTAGTAGTAGTTAGTTGTAGTTTTACGAACATGAATGGCAAGAACCCTTCCTCTAGGGTTGAAGCCATTAATTATGATTGTGATTTTATGAAATTGTTTTGGAAGTAAGTTGTTGATTGTTGTTTTCTTCTTGCATTCTAGATTGTTGGTTGTTTTTATGATTGATCACCATGAAAACATATACGTTAGCTTGGGCAATTGCTTGAGAAAGAATTACCTAGGTAAGGACATGAGAATGTAAGGAGCATGTTTGTATCTCACGATATAATTTCGTGTTAGGATAGAAATATACCTAACACCTTGTTTGGTTGATAAAACGGGGGTTATTAAGAGACCAACCTAGGATTATCACATCACCACTCGAAGAAGTAGTTGTGAGGGTAAGTTGAGTTAAATGGTTAGACGCACGAAAGTCCCTAATCATTTCCCCATAAACCACAACATAATTAATTGCCCGCGAACTAGAAATTTGCATCCTCACTCACAATGATGCAGTGAGGCTAGTTTGCCGTGTTTAGAGGCTCGAATGACCATGAATACGCAATTCTAATTATGTGAAACAACAATCGATCGTTTCATGCTTAACCCATTGCAATTTGTAGTATCGCATGATTATCTGGTTTTAACTCTATGTTGCTCCTAGAGTAAATTCAGGATATTTCGTTGACCAAAACAAACTTAATTAAATCTCCCTCGAAAACTTCTATAACCAACACTTGAGAAAGTTAAGATCACACTTGAAATGGATAGTTAGAAGAATGGGTCCAGTCCTTGTGGGTTCGACATTCCAGTTCTTAAAAAGATCCACTATATTACTTGCACGACCCGTACACTTGCGGACGCGCGAATCGGGCACGTCATGTTTTTGGCGCCGTTGCCGGGGACTCGACGAAGTTTTGATAATTTATCTATTTTTGTGTGATTTTTGAAATTTCCTTAAGTGTTGAGAAACTTGGTCTTAGTCTGTTTATTTGCAGGTGACAGGTTGTCCTGCAGAGCTTGCTAGAAGTAGAGAGCTTGTGGAACCGTTGTTGGAACTTGAATGTCAAATCCAACTGCGAAGGAGAGTAGCTCTAGAGCAAAAGCTGAAGAGACTTCAAGAAAAGGTACAACAACAACCACCCGCGGGACAAGCACAATTGTCATCAGAAGCAATGGCAGCAAGACCAGTCCGCGAAGTGGCAATCCCACTAGCGACGAATGTGACCTCTAGCATCCGTAAACCGGAGGCTGGAGGGCACTTTGAGCTTAAACAGAACACGGTGCAGCTGTTACATTCTAGTGGTCAATTCACTGGGATGGCACATGAGGACCCGCAGTAGCACCTACAGAGCTTTTTAGAGATTAGTGACACGTTTGTCCCCACCAGCGTGTCCGCAGATTATGTTCGGCTGACCCTCTTCCTATTTTCACTGTTGGGAGAGGTGAAAAAGTGGCTGAAGGCTGAGCCACCGAACTCCATAACTACATGGAATGACTTGGCTAAGAAGTTCCTTATCAGATTCTTCCCTTTAGGCAAAACTGCAAAGTTGAGAAGTGAAATACTCAGCTTCAAGCAGAGGCCTGATGAGAACTTATATATGGCTTGGGAAAGATTCAAGTCATTGTTGAGAGACTGCCCCCATCACCAGCAATCAAATGAAGTGCTGGCTCATACCTTTGTAGAAAGTCTAGACCCACACACAAAAATATTACTAGACTCTGCATCGGGTGGGCAAGCCTTGGAGAAGACATATGATGAGTTGTACACTTTGTTGAACAGAATTGCACAAGGAAATCCAGAGTGGCACAACGGGTCATCGAGGGGGGCAGGAAAGAGAGGGGGGTTGATAGAAGTAGATGGTTTGAATGCCTTAGCAGCATAGTTAGCTTCGTTCCAACATCAAATGATGACTCAGTTCAATAAACTGAGTATGAACCAACACCAGGTCTAGGTTAATGCAGTTCAGCAAGCTCCGAGTTGGTGTGAAATTTGTGGTAATAATGGGCACAATGCAGAATCTTGTGGAGTCAATCCGGAATCAGTCAATTTTGTTGGTAATGTGCAGCGCAACAATCAGAATTTTGGAACCAGTTACAACAGAAACTGGCAGGGCCACCCGAATTTTTGTTGGGGTGGAAACCAAAAGCAGAGTTATATGCACCCTCAACAACAGCAGTATCAGCAGAACAGGCAGAATGATGGGAAACTGAGTAGCAGCATTGAGGAAACATTGCATAAAATCATGGAGACCCAGACTCAGTTAGTGGAAAATCAGGCGAGGATGTCAACAGACTTAAAGAATCAGCAAATGGCCACCCGCAATCTTGAAAAACAAGTGGGTCAGATAGCAGCTGCTCAAAACATGAGATCACAAGAGGGACTACCAAGCGACACAGATCCTAACCCCCGGCAGATTAATGCCATCAGTCTGAGAAGCGGTAAGCAATTAGCTGATGTAGTGCCAAAAGAGCTGAGAAAGGGGGTGCAGCCGGAGTTGGTTAGACCAGGACCATCCATCAACATGGGAGATAATCAGAGTACTAGGAAACAAAATGCACAACTTTCATTGCAGCTAGCACAAAGACCACCACCACCATTCCCTCAGAAATTTAGAAAGAGCAAGGAGGAGGAATGCTTCAAAAAGTTCTTTGAGAGCTTCAAAGAACTTCACATAAATTTGAGTCTTATTGATGTCTTACAGGGAATGCCCAAGTATGCTAAATACTTGAAGGACGTGATGGCGAACAAAGTTAGATTGGTGGACGTCCAGACTGTAGCACTGACTGAGAAATGCAGTCATAGGGTACTGAGCAAAATGCCAAAGAAGCTCAAAGACCCAGGGAGTTTTACCCTCCCCATACAAATTGGTAAAGCTGAGGTGCTACGAGCTTTGTGTGACTTAGGGACAGCAGTTAATCTAATGCCCCTATCCTTATTCAACACCCTGGGGTTGGGAAAACCGAGGCCGACAAGGTTGATGCTGCAGCTGGCTGACAAGTCGCGAGTGACAGCTGATGGAATAATAGAGGACCTTCACATCAAAGTAGGTAAGTTCATTATACCTACTGATTTTATTGTCTTAGATTTTCAGGTTGATGACCAGGTACCCCTGATCTTGGGACGACCATTCTTGGCCACTGGAGGAGCGGTGATTGACTTGAAAGCAGGGACCCTGAAAATGAGGGTTGAGGATGATGAAGAAATCTTTCGCATTTACCAAGAAATGAACCTATCTGCACACTACAGAAACCTTTGTCAGGTTAGTGTGTTGGCAGAGGATGAGTGTGGGGTGGAGGATTCCACAGGTGCAGGGCCAAAGGCAATGACAAGTGTTCAACCCGAGTCTGATAAAGGGCTTCAAATTGAGAAGAAGTTGGAGGAAGAGAGGAATAGAGTAGAGGTTGTTTCCTCTAAACAGCAAAAGAAAAGGAGATGGTTCTCGAAAGAGAACCCAGGTATGAGGATGTCCTGAAAAGGATAGTCCACGTCGTGCCGCGACATAAAAGAAGGCGCTGCTTGGGAGGCAACCCAAGGGTACCTCAGGTACGATTTGTAATTTTGATTTTGTGTTGATTTTGTTATTTTCATTTTGTTTGTGTTTTTGGTGGAAAGTTAAGCACAGATGGAGGGAAGTCTGAGTACCGAGAAGGTGGAAGCTAAAGAGCACGGAATAGAAGAAGTGTGGGGTCAAACACCCACCTTTGAAAACTTGAAAGGAAAGCATGCTTTTAGCTTGGCATAGAGGCTCAGGGAGTATTTCTCATCCTTTAAATGTCAATTTGATGCTATGAGGACATAGCATGATTTAAGTGTGGGGTGAGAAAAATTTCAAAATTTTTGTGCTTAACAAGTTTGTGGTAAATGTAATGCTTGTGAGGAATTTGTGAGAAATTTGGAAAAATTTGAAAATTTTTTGTGAATTAAGCATGACTTCATCACCCGTTGGTTTTTCTTTTCGGTTCTTTTCCGACGGGGGGTCTTTGAACTGAAGAATAAAATATTTTTTTTCTTTGTCTGTATATAATGTTTTTAGTCATAGTTAGGGACTGTTTCTGATGATGGATGGATGACGACCGTCTTGAGGAAAAATTAGTCGATAGGTTTTGGGTTTTTGAAACCTTAAGTAGTTGGCGCTTGATGTTCTTGTTATGTGCTATATGTGTTTGTAGGATGCAAGTATGTTCAATGTGAAGCATGCAAGTGTATAACTTTGTTTGAGACTCTTAGGCTCTTGAATTTGACTCAATATGATGGAAGCTTAATCTGAATTCTTGTGATTAGCTGAGTTAAGAGTCTGCTGAATGTGTCTTGAATTGAGCATGTGCCATGAGTGTAAGGTTTTTGAGTATTCTGTGCTATTGTGGATTGTCTAGAACTTGCCTGGTGTGTTTATAAAACAAAATGAAGGATGTGAATTGTAGGAGATGATTTAGGCATTTCTTTGAATGAACCTAATTTCTATCCCTCATTTTACCTACCTTGAAAAATTAATCCTAGTTAGCCCCATTGAGCCTTGAGCCTATTCTTTGATAGCTACAACACAAGCTTAATCCTTTTTCTTTCATTAGCCTTGAATTTGAACCAAAACTCCTAAGCGTTTAGAGGAAAAATACGAAAGAGTAAAGGAGTGGGAAGAATGGAAAAAAAGGGAAAGTAGCAATTGTAAAAGTTGAGAAAGGTCGAGGGTGCACTTGTTTGAAAACAGTTGATTATTATATGGTGTAAGAAAACAAATTAATGAAAAATTATTTATAGAGATCCTTACTAATAAGCTAAAAGTGCCTAAAGAAAGGGGGAACAGAAGAGGAAAAAGAAAGCTGAAAGGAGAAAAAGGTGAAGTAAGAGAAGGGAAGTTTGTAAGGAGGGCGTGATGTATTAAAAGCGCTTGGGAAAGTTACTCACTATTATTGGCCAGAATAGTACCTACCTGTCCCCATAGCTTACATTACAACCCATTAAGTCCTACTTAATCTTACATTCATACATCCTTAAATTAGTGGAATAAAACACTAAGGGCAAGCTTATGGGTCATTACATGATGCATGTGAATTCTTTGTGAGAGTGAGCGTAATTCTATTCATGTACCCACACATGTTACGATTTAAAAATTGTTTTTGCGTGTGAAATTGGGTAATTCTCTTTCCGTGAGGGGCACATGTTGAATGAAGGATATAATTCATGTGGGATTTCTTAATCAGTTGATTTGCATGAGTTTGCTAAGATTGAGAGTCGATTCTAGAGGTTAAGAAGTCTTAATATAGTTGTACTTCATTTCGGTGATCAAGTCGTGCATGCTCTATTTTTAGCTTGTTTATCTTACATAATCATGATAGCCGTTGCTTGAATAATCTTGCTAAATGAGTTATGGGTGAGTCTCCATATGCATGAGAGGTAAAAGGTTGTTCGAGGACGAACAAGACTTTAAGTGTGGGGTTGTGATCTCGGGCAAAATAGCATGCCCGAGTGATGCTTGAGAACTTAATTTAGTCTTGTTTAGCTAATTAATTGTATACATTTTCATGTGATTTTATATAAATGTGAATATATGTGCTAACCAACATGATTAGTCCTTATTTTGTAGGTTTCAATGATTTTGAGGAACTAATTTATAAGTTGGTGAAGTAGCGGAATGGAGTCGGGAGCAGATGCGGCAGGCAGGCAGCACCAGCGCGCCAACAACGTGCCACGCCGTGCCAGATGCGCGACAGAGCAAGGCCAACGCTCTGCCCAAGCAGCGTGACACGCTGCCAACGCGGTGGCACTCGACAGTTTCGGCTTCCAGATGTAATTTCCAAAGAGCTTTCGCGTTACCTCCGCGTCACGGAGGCAGTGCTCCGCGATACACTCCGTGACACGAAGCCATTCCATGACAGGCTAAATTGTGCACGTTTCTCATTTATTATAAATAGGTCCCTTAGCTCCTAAAACCACCTTGTCACGATTTTATTCTGGAAAACTACCTAGGAGTGAAGGGAGAAGTGGGAGAACTAATCTAGGGTTTGGAAAATTCCCTTCTCATCTACCAAATTCATGTAAGTATGTTAGTTTAGTAGTAGTTAGTTGTAGTTTTACGAACATGAATGGCAAGAACCCTTCCTCTAGGGTTGAAGCCATGAATTATGATTGTGATTTTATGAAATTGTTTTGGAAGTAAGTTATTGATTGTTGTTTTCGTCTTGCATTCTATATTGTTGGTTGTTTTTATGATTGATCACCATGAAAACATATACGTTAGCTTGGGCAATTGCTTGAGAAAGAATTACCTAGGTAAGGACATAAGAATGTAAGGAGCATGTTTGTATCTCTCGATATAATTTCGTGTTAGCATAGAAATATACCTAACACCTTGCTTTGGTTGATAAAACGGGGGTTATTAAGAGACCAACCTAGGATTATCACATCACCACTCGAAGTAGCAGTTGTGAGGGTAAGTTGAGTTAAATGGTTAGACGCACGAAAGTCCCTAATCGTTTCCCCGTAAACCACAACATAATTAATTGCCCGCGAACTAGAAATTAGCATCCTCACTCACAATGATGCAGTGAGGCTAGTTTGCCGTGTTTAGAGGCTCGAAAGCCCATGAACATGCAATTCTAATTATGTGAAACAACAATCGATCGTTTCATTCTTAACCCATTGCAATTTGTAGTATCACATGATTATCTGGTTTTAACTCTATGTTGCTCCTAGAGTAAATTCAGGATATTTCGTTGACCAAAACAAACTTAATTAAATCTCCCTCGAAAACTTCTATAACCAACACTTGAGAAAGTTAAGATCACACTTGAAATGGATAGTTAGAGGAATGGGTCCAGTCCCTGTGGGTTCGACATTACAGTTCTTAAAAAGAGCCACTATATTACTTGCACGACCCGTACACTTGTGGACGCGCGAATCGGGCACGTCAGGCTCCTATAACTTTATCTGCGTGGAAAGTAGCTATTCGGTTGCTAACTTTAGGTAGTTCACTTGAAAAGCTATCACCCGGTCTATTCGGCAACCTTGGTGCCACTAACTGGGAGGAAGGCCATTCTATCATGATTCTAGTCCTATAGGTGTCAAGACACGCCAATGGTTTACAGGTGAACTTTTCATATATATATATATATATATATATATATATATAGAGAGAGAGAGAGAGAGAGAGAGAGATAGAGAGAGAGAGAGATAGACCACTATATTACCCAACTATGCTATCTGATGCCTAACAAATGAAGGGTGCTTACCGCTAATCTTAGGCCCCTTTGGCCTTAACGTGGCAGCAACACATTACTAATATCCTTAAACGGTAGATAACTTAACAGTGAATCCCCTCGTTGCCTCTAGTGATAAACAAAACTAACTACAACGTCCCGACATGGGATACTATGTTATAGCCTCAGTTCGTCTCGCAGCAGCTAAATACAACACTACAGGCATAAGCTACTACACAGTTTTAATCGTATCAGCTAAGCAATAGGAATAACTTGCTAAAAGGAATCAACCTTAACATACCTTAATCAACGATTATCATTCACTCGAGCAGTTTCAATTGGGAGCCGGTTATTCCACTAATTAGCAGCCCTCGCGTTGCGAGAATAAGGCTATTTCAATACTAAGGATTGGCAAATAACAATATCTTTCAATACTATTAACTATAACTCAACTTCATACAATTCAGTTGAGAGCTTACAATTTCCTGAGAATTTAGAAGGTAGAAATGCTTACGTATCCTTTGTAGTAGCTTAGAACTCAGTTAGCGAGATTCTGGTACTCCGAGCGAATTTTCAAGAAATAAATCCTTAGGGACATTTCTCATAGGCTTAGAACTCGTTATCTAGGATGAATTTGCATTTGGAAGGAGTTTAACAGCGTAAACTAGCGAAACACGAAAGAAATTGTCGCTCGCTCTCTCTTCTCAGTCGAGGGCAAATTTTAAGAATGACTTGACCAAGTCAAGAGTGGAATTATATATAAGTGAGGTAGTGGTAGGGTGCGCGGCGCACCGGTCAAGCAGCGTGGTGCGGCGCCCAAAGTGCTTGGCCTCTGGCCTCGACCTCTTGCTCGCTCAATGCCATATTTCTATACTCATCCCCCGGGCCCTTCCTCACATGCGTCGTACTCCAAAACTCTCAACATATGCACACACGCATTAGTTAAATGATAGAAACTTATAGGGTATAACATTATCCCTGTTAGGAACATTCCTCCTCGAATGTAATCTTAGGTTTAAGAGACTCAATCTTCTTTAACTACGATTGGAAAAATTTCGGCAGAGTCTATTCTATAATATGGACTACCTGGAAACCTGAAATGCAGAAAAGTCCAACATAGGTATCTCACAGGATGCTATAAACAATTATTCCACAACGTAGCAGTGAATAACTGAATAGTACTGATAAAATAAGTAATAAAGTAACAACTGAACAACTATCTCACCTTAACTGCACAATCTGGGTCAGGTCTAAAATAAGTGAGGATATCTAGACCTCATGTCGTCCTCAACTTCCCAAGTTATCTTTTCTGCATTTCCGTTCCTCCATAGGACTTTAATGGAGACTATATCTTTTTTTCTTAATCTACAAACCTACTGATCTAGTATAGAAACTGGGGTCTCTTCATAGGATAGTTCCTCAGTAATTTGAACATCCTCCACTAGAACAACCCGAGATGGGTCTCCTATGCAGTTTCGTGGCATTGATACGTGGAAAACTGGGTGAACAGATTCTAGCCCTGAAGGCAGTTCTAACTCATATGCTACTCAGCCTACTCTCCGAAGGATTCGATACGGGCCAATGAATCTATGTCTAAGCTTTCCCTTTCTTCCAAATATCATCACACCCTTCATAGGCGAAACCTTAAGGAATACCCAATCATCGACATTAAACTCCAGGTCTCTACGCCGAACATCGAAATAGGACTTCTGATGACTCTAGGATGTTAGTAAATGCTCTCTGATGAGTTTCACCTTTTCCTTTGACTGATGTATCATATTGGGCCGGATCAGCCCTGACTCTCCTACTTCGAACTATCCTATGGGGGACCTACACTTTCGCCCATATAGGTCTTTGTAAGGTTCCATTTGAATAGCAGAATGATAACTGTTATTATATGCAAATTCAATAAGGGTAGATTCTCATCCCAACTTCCTCCAAAGTCTAGCACACATGCCTGCAACATGTCCTCGAGTGTCTGAATGTTGCGCTCTACCTGACCGTTTGTCTAGGGATGGAAAGTTGTACTCAAATTAACCTATATTCCTAAACCTTTCTGAAATGACTGCCAAAATCTAGCTGTAAATTATGTCCCTCTGTTTGAAATAATAGATGCTGGGACACCATGCAGTCAGACTATCTCCTTAATATACAACTTGGCATAATCTTCAGTTGAAAATGTAGTTTTGACTGGCAAGAAATAAGCTGACTTCGTCAACCTATTGACAATGACCCAAATGGAGTCAAATTTACACCTGGTGCGACGGAACCTTGCCACAAAGTCCATATTAATTGCTTCCCATTTCCACATAGGTATAACTTTCTCCTAAGTTAGTCCTCTAGGTTTTTAATGTTCCAGTTTTACCTGCTGGCAATTTGGACACTAGGCTACAAACTCAGCTACACCTTTCTTTATTCCAGGCCACCAATATATCTTTTTTTATATCATGGTACATCTTAGTTGAGCCTAGGTGAAGAGAGTGACAAGAATAATGTACCTCTGCCATAATTTGCTGACAAAGCCTTGCTATGTCTAGAACACAAAGGCAACCCCTGAACCTCAATACACCATCTCCTGTCAACTCAAAGGCTGATGGTTCGCCCTGCTGAACTTTGTCTCTAAGATGTACTAGACTAGGGTCCTCGTACTGTCTTTCCTTTACCTCTACAAAAAGAGATGATACTGTTGTATTATGAATCACCACTCTGCTATCTTCTGAATCCACTACTCGGACTGCTAGATTAGCTAACTGATGCAGCTTTTGAGCCATTGCTGCTGTTCTGGCCTCAAATATGTTAGGTTGCCCATGGATTTGTGGCTATGGGAATCAGCTACAATATTAGCCTTTCCTGGGTGATATAGGATGTTCATATCGTAGTCCTTCAATAACACTAGTCAATGACACTGCCGTAAATTCAATTCTTTCTACATGAAGATGTACTGGAGGCTTTTATGATCGGTAAAGATGTCCACATGCACACCATACAAATACTGCCTCTACATTTTAAATGCATTAAACACTGTAGCTAACTCTAAATCATAGGTGGGGTAGTTCTTTTCGTGCTTTCTTGACTACCCTGAAGCATAGGCAATCACCTTTCCATGTTGCATCAGAACACACCCTAACCCGTGCCTGAAGCATCACAGTACACCGTGTAGCCCTCTAAACCTTCTAGTAAGGCTAATATTGCTGCAGATGTCAATCTATTTTTTAGCTCCTGGAAACTCTGCTCACAAGCCTTGGTCCATGGAATTTAACTGCTTTGTGAGTCAATCTGGTCAATGGTGCTGATAAGGCAGAGAATCCTTCCACGAACCTTCTGTAATACCCAGCTAACCCTAGGAAACTACAAAACTCAGTTGGAGTCGTAGGTCTAGGACATGTCCTTAGTGCCTCAATTTTCTGTGAATCAACCTGGATACCCGCATTTGACACAATATGACCAAAGAAAGCTACAGAATTTAACCCAAACTCACACTTCAAGAATTTTGCATATAATTGGCGATCTCTGAGGATCTGGAGTACTGTTCGCAAATGGTCACAGTGTTCAGCTTCTGAGCGTGAATATACTAGGATATCATTAATGAACACTATCACAGACAGATCTAAATATGTCCTAAAGATGCTATCCATCAAGTCCATGAACACTATTGGAGCATTCTTCAATCTGAAGGACATAACCAAGAACTCAAAATAACCGTACCTCGTCTTGAAGCTATCTTCAGAATGTCTTTCTCTCGGACTCGCACTAGGTGGTAACCTAAACTCAAATCAATTTTGGAGAAACATTTCCCCCCCATAGCTGATCAAAAAAGTCATCTATCCTTGGAAGAGGATATTTGTTCTTAATAGTAACTTTATTCAACTGTCGATAATCTATACACATTTATTGGGAGCCATCCTTCTTTCTCACAAATAGGACTGGCGCACCCCACAGCGAGACACTAGCTCTGATAAAACCCTTATCTAATAAGTCTTTCAACTGTTCTTTTAGCTCTTTCAATTCGGCAGGGGCCATTCTGTACGGAGGAATAGATATGGGTTGTGTATCTGGTAGTGTTTTGATGGGGAAGTTAATTTCCTATTCTGGGGGAACACCAGGAAGTTCATCCGAAAATACATCTGGGAACTCACTAACCATCAGAATATATTGAAGAGTCAGGGATTCTTCCTGCATATCTTGAACCCTAACAATATGGTAAATGCAACCCTTCACTATCAACTTCCTCACCCGAAGATAGGATATGAACCTACCTTTTGATGTAGCTGCATTGCCTTTCCATTCTCGCACTACCTCCCTTAGAAAGTGAAATCAAATAATCTTAGTCCAGCACTCAACATTGGCATAACATGGTGCTAGCCAGTCCATACCCATAATTACATCAAAATCAATCATTTCCAGCTCTATTAAATCTGCTAAGGTCTTGCAACCAACAACCTCTGTTGTACAACCCTGGTAAATTCTCCTAGTAATAATAGAGTAGCCGATAGGTGTAGACACCAAGAAGGGTCGTTGAAGCAGTTCTGGGGTTATACCAAACTCCCAGGCTACCAATGAAGTAACATAGGACAAAGTGGAACCTGGGTCTATCAAAACATAAACTGAGTGAGAGCGAATGTCCAGCATACCTATCACAACATCTGGTGAGGACTCTGACTCTTGTCTCCCTGGAAAGGCATAATTGCGATCCATAACACTGCTAGAACTGGATGCCCATGACCTACCTCTGACTCTGCCTGCTGGAGCTAGAGGCCTGCACCCTGCAAAAGGTGCTAGAGCATATGAACTCGCTGAAGACCTATTCTGCTTATCTCGATCACCCTAGTGTCTAATTGGACAATCCCTCATCATGTGTCCCTCCTGTCCATAAGAATAATAGGTGATGAAGCCATATCTGCATTTCCCCAGATGTCGCCTATTACAGGTATTGCAACATGGTATAGCTGATCTCATCTGATCTGGACCCCTCTGCTATTGTGAGCCTGACGCTCATGAACTTTCACTGGGACCTGAATGTCCACAACACTCTGATATGCTGCCCTATTGCTGCTGAAATGGGGGCGTAGGTGGCCTACCTAACAAATGAGGCTTGGGCCCACCCTAAAATTCTACCTAAAAGTCAGCAGGTCTATCCCTCCGATGCTGCTCCTGACTTGCCCTGTCAATCACGTACTGATATTGCCTGATTTCCTCTATGTGTTGAGCAAAGGCATGAATTTGTGAGATGTCCATATCCTCTCGTAGTGTGGCTGTGATACAAGATTCCACATACTCTAGTGCAAGTCCCATAATAAACCGATATACTTTGGCTGGCATAGTATCAACAAATGTTGGCACATGCCATGCCAAGGAATCAAACCTCAACGCATATTCTCTGACACTCATTCTGCCCTACTCCAGATGTAAGAACTGCTCTACTCTGGCCTATCGGATCTCTCGGGGAAAATAGTGGTCTATGAAAGCTTCAGTGAAGCTAGGCCATATAGGTGGAGGTGCATCTCTACCTCGGGTCCTTTCTGAGCTTTCATACCACAAAACTGCTACTCTAGTAATCGAAACACTACTAACTCAACTGATTGTGTGGATGAAGCATGCATAACCCTGAATATCCTCTATACTTAGTCTATGAAGTTCTATGGGTCCTCTCTATGGTCTGTACCAGTAAAATGTGAAGGAAGCAAAGCAAGAAACTCATGGACTCTCAAATACCCATACCCCTCAATAGGCTCGAAAATAGCTGGTACTACTGGCTGAGGCTGACGCTGGACAACCATCATCTCAACCAACATACATACTGAACAACTGACATCTCGATCTGAGGGTATAGGAGGAACTAGAGGTGAGGTTGATACTTTCGTTACCCTTGGAGGTTACTGGTGTCCTGGGGAACGCTGGGGAAACCGAGAGGATGTCTCTCTCTCATCCTCGCACTGGGTTGTCCCTAACTGCGGCACCCTACTGGTACCCTTTCTCGCTGCAGTGTCTAACTCTCGACTGGTTATGGTCTGCCTTGTATCTAACAACTCTGTAGACAGTCATAGAAACATAAGCTTAGGGACTTAACCCTATATAACTCAACTTTATAGCAAGATTTGAGAAGAAGGAGGGGTAACCATACTATTATGCCTCGCAGCTTTCTGCTTATAAAGTGTGGTGCACAAAAAATTTATAAGCGGGACTCTACGAGACACGACTTGTAGACTCCCTAAGATACAACATTTCTCTATTACCAAGTTTGTCACGTCCCACCTTAGGAGGCATGATTGACACCTAGTGCCATACTGGGACCTGGGCGGACCTGGCTGGGTATATGTACCTTTGGTGCTTGCCAGTAATTCAAAATCAAGAAAACAACGAGCTATATCTCAACTGTAAACATAGTCTCGGGCCAACAAGGCCACATAGCAACCTGTGAAAGAAAACAACTAACCCAATCAACAAGACAATAAGGGGATCCTATGAGGGCCGGCAAGACCACCATGTTGTCTAGTGATAATAGAAGAAAAATAGGCAGTCATATATGTACTATAACTGACAAGGCTGCTAACTAGAAGCTACACTATGCCCCACACAACCAACATAAAACAAAATTGAATGTACATGGGCCCCACACGACCAACAACAAATAGCCAACTAAAACTGTAGTCGGCAAATCTCTCAGAACGGAATAATGGTCGGGATAGGGCGTCGACCTACCCAGAACTGTACAACAAAAAGAGCAAACCTTTCTAGCTATCAACTCTGGAGGAGAGGAGCGACTGAGCTGCTAAACCTGGTTGCTAGCTAAGAAGGTCCTAAGCCACGTCTATTCGCACCTGCAAGAAAGTATGCAGAGCTCCATGCGTGGGCATCAGTACAATATGTACCAAATATATAAGGTAGTAAATAATGACTAAATGAAAGATGATAAAGAGTTGGAGGTAATCAGTAATAAGGGATAGAGTTAACCTGCAAAATCTCACAATATAGACTTTAGCTACCAAGTATTATACAAACAAGAACCTAACTTGGCCCCCATAAGCCTGGAAGTTACAAACAACACAGAATAACCTACCTAGGCCCTCATAAACCTGGGTAAGTGCTAACAATCATACTTTCCCTAACTGTGTCACTATAGGCCCGTAGGCAGGTAGTAACTATGGTATACTTGTTTTCTAAAGTTATAACTGAGCTTTTTGGGATCCGATGACTATGTCTGAGCCATGTGGACTCTTGTATCCATATATGCTCCATTTGGGCTCCTGTAACTGTATCTGAGCCATTTGGGCTCCGGTAACTGTATCTGAGCCATCTAGGCTCCTATAACTGTAGCAGTTTGGGCTTCTGTAACTATATTCTGAGCCGTTTGGGGTCCTGTAACTGCATCTGCATGGAAAGAAGCTATTTAGTTGCTAATATTAGGTAGTTCACTTGAAAATCTCACCCAATCTATTTGGCAACCTTGGTGCCACTAACTAGGAGGTGAGGCCATCTTTTCATGATTCTAGTCCTGTAGGCATCAAGACACGCCAATGGTTTATAGGTGAACTTTTTGTATATATATATATAGAAACACTGTATTACCCAACTATGTTGTATGCTGCCTAACTAATGAAGGGTACTAACTGCTAATCTTAGGCCCCTTTGGCCTTAATGTGGAAGCAACACATTACTAATCTCCTTAAATAGTAAATAACTTAAAGTGAATCCCCTCGTCGCCTATGGTGATAAACATAACTAACTACAACTTCCCAACAAGGGATATTATGTTATAACCTCAGTTCGTCTTGCAGCAGCTAACCACAACACCACAAGCATAAGCTACTACACAATTTTAATCACATCAGCTAAGCAAAGGAATAACTTGCCAAATGGAATCAGCCTTAACATACCATAATCAATGATTATCATTCACCCGAGCAGTTTCAACTGGGAGCTGATAATTCCACTAATTGGTAGCCCTAATGCTGCAAGAATAAGGCTATTTCAATACTAAGGATCGGTAAATAATAATATCTTTCAATACTATTAACTTTACTCAACTTTGTACAATTCAGTCGAGAGCGTACAATTTCCCAAGAATTTAGAAGGTAGAAATGTTTACATATCCCTTGTAGTTTATTAGAACTTAGTTAGAAGTGATTCTGATAACTTTTACTCGGTGGGATTCCGGTACTCCGAGCGAATTTTCAAGAAATAACTCGATAGGGTTGTTCCTTGTAGGTGCAGAACTCACTATCCAAGATGATTTGCATTTGGACGGAGTTTAACGACGTAAATCGACAAAAAATGAAGGAATAGTCGCTCGCTCTCTCTTCTCAGCCGAGGGGAAATTGTAAGAATTACTTGACCAAGTCAAGAAGGGACTTATATATAAGTGAGCGGTGGCAGGGGGCACGACACGCCAGCCAAATCGCCAGTCTAGGGGTCGACGTGCTAACCATAGTGCCGGCCTGGTAATGCAGCGCGACATCCAAGGCACCTGGCCTCCGGCCCCGGCCTCCTGCTCGCTTGATTCCGTGTTTATTTACTCATCCCCCGGGCCTTTCCTCGCATATGTCATACACCAAAAATCTCAACATACGCACACACGCGTTAGTTAAATGATAGAAACTCATGGGGTGTAACATTAGATTACCTTTAATACAGAAATGTTAGCCAAGTTATACATTCAGGAAGTGATCTGATTGCATGAGGTTTCGATTTCGATCATCTCAGATAGAGGTACGTAGTTTAATTCTAACTTTTGGAGAACCTTACAGGTGGAACTAGGTACTAAACTTGATGTGAGCATAACATTTTATCCAGACCAATGGTCAGTCTGAGTGGACGATTCATGTGTTGGAAGATATGCTTCGGGCTTGTCTGATAGACTTTAGGGGTCATTGGGGTAAGTTCTTTCCATTAGCAAAATTTTCATACAACAACAACTATCACTCCAGCATTGACATGGCGCTATTTAAGGCGTTATATAAAAAAATATGTTGGTCTCCTATTGGTTGATTTGATGACTTCGAGGTAAGGCCATGGGGGTATTGACCTGTTAAAAGAGTCCCTTAAAAAGGTGAGGGTGATTCAAGAGAAACTCTTAGATGCTCAGATAAGATAGAAATAATATGTCGATATGGAATTGATGGTGGAAGAGCAAGTCTTGCTCAAGATTTCACCCATGAAGTGTGTAATGAGGATTGGGAAGCGGGGGAAGCTTAGCTCGAGGTACTTCAGTACATTTGAGATTCTCTGATGTATGGGTGAGGTGTCCTATGAATTGGATTTGCCTTCAGGTTTGTGTAAAGTTCATTTGGTGTTTCATGTCTCCATGTTGAAAAGGTATCACGGTGATGGCTCCTATATTATCTGTTGGGATTCGGTGTCGCTTGATGAAAATCTGTCATATAAAGAGGTGCTTGTGTCTATATCAGATAGAGAGGTCCACAAGCTAATAGCTAAGAAAACCGCGACTGTGAAGGTACAGTGGAAGAACCATCTTTTGGAGGAGGCCACTAGGGAGACCGACTCAGACCTGCATAGTAAATACTTGCAACTTTTCATTGAGTTAGGTACTTTTCTTTCCCTGTTCTTTTCTTTTCATTCAGGGATGAAAGATGGTTTAATTAATATTTAATGTAATGACCCCTTCAGTCGTTATAGAGTGGTAAGGGCCCTAGCACCCTGATAGAACTCCCATAGTGAAATGAGCTAATAACAACTCAAAGGGGGTGTTTTAAAAACTGAATTTTGGTGTCTTTTCTTTATTTTCATAACTTGTATTCTATTACGGGGTGACCTAGAGAACTAGGCTTCCGTAGGAAATTCTAAGAACGTGAATGAATTCGTAACACCACGTTACGTCTAAGTGCACAGTTGAAAGGTTTCGGGAGGTTTGGATGAAGGACTTGTGTTTTGGGATCAAAAAATGGTGCCAGATTTTGAGCTACTATTTAGGTAGGGGACTGCTGCAGCGAGGTCGAATGTCCAACACAGTAGTCAAAGGGGATTGGTCTGCTGTAGTAAAAAAGTGCCCATTGTAGCAGATAACGCGATGTAGAATGCCTTTTTAGGTCAAAACTTTGGGGTTTCCACCCCATTATTCAAAGGCACAAAAATTGAAGAGCTTAGGGGTGATTTTTCAATGGCAGAAAGGTTTCTTCTTCCAAGGTAAGGTTTCTTGATTATTTCTTTCATCTTTCGATTCCTTAACACTATAAAATCAATAGATGGTCCTTAATGGTGAAATTCTAGCTAATAACCCTAGAGTTGAGAAAACTATGGCTAGTAGAATAGGTATGGTTGGGTGTCAATTTCTAAGCCTAGAAGTGAGTAATTAGCACTTCCTAGTGTGAATGTGAGTGATATAATTCTCAATGATGGTAAATTTAGAACTATAACATCATAAAGTTGGGACCTTTAGTCATAAAAATTGAGTTAAAGGGGTTAAAAGAAGTAAAAACTGCATGATATAAGTTGGGATGATCAAGGAGGGATTGGGTTATGATGAGTTAACCTTTGAGTACTGGTTGAACTGTAATAACAATTAAAATCTGGTGGGTTTGAAATTTCCAAGCCCGTACTTGAAGAAGTGAGTGATTAAATGTTATTTATTTGATTGCTTTAGACTTTGAACATTCTGAGGCATTGAGGAAGAGCAAGGCTCCGGTAGAATAACTTCACATTTAAATCCTTCAGTCAATATCGATTAAGGTTTGATGTGGAGTTACACTTTGTTTTATATCTTATATGTATTATGAAATGATGAGCATGTTTTTTGGTCTTTGGACATTTTTGTGATAGATAATAGAGTGGTTCAACCTTGATATTGAATAAGCTCTGAGATTGTATAAATCTATAAATATTATTCTTGAATTGAAAGTGCTATTATGTTAATCAATGTGTGCTTGTTATTTATCCTATGTGGTAACTGATTGATAGCGTATTGAGCTATGTTGATGAATGTTGGATAATACATTCTTATCTTAAGATGAGGCTCTGGTGTTCTAGGAGAGTTTATGGACGAGCGATTATGAGTGGATTGAGTAATGATTGAGGAATGCACCTTTTTTTAGATGAGTGGCTCGTGCCCGAGGCGAGCATTCAGGAGAGTAGATGTGGTATGTATGGCTCATATCTTAGAGGAGCATCCGAACAACCAGATGAGTGGGAGTGGGTACCATTGTAGTACAATACATGGATTTCTAGAGTCCCTTGTAGGTCATGAATGGAAGGGAAAACATAAGACCCTCTAACATGCTTGTGCAATTGGTGACAGATATGAGACCGATGAGCAATTGCTATGAGACTCAAGGATGTATTCACCTGTGTGTTTTACATGGGCATTGTAATGACCCCTTCAGTCATTATAAAGTGATTAGGGACCTAGCATCCTGGTAGAACTCCCATAGAGTAATAAGCTAATAACAGCTTGAAGGGGGTGGTTTAAAAACTAAATTTTGACTATCCTTTCTTCATTTTCATGACTTATGTTCTGTTAGGGAGTGACCTAGTGAACTAGACCTCCATAGGGAATTCTAAGACTATGAGTGAATTAGTACCATCATTTTACATTTGGGTGCACAATTGAAAAGTGTTGGGAAGTCGAGATGAAGGACTTGTGTTTTAGAAAAGTGAAGTTGTATAGAATTATTGAGCTACTGGTTAACAGTGACTGCTACAATGGTAGCATTTCTACTACAGCGAGACCACCATAGTGGTCAAAGGTCTATCGAAATGGTCAGAGCTAGTTCCACCGTGGTGAGGCTGTGGTCACCGTAGCGGGTCCATTACAGTCGAAGATGGACCACTGCAGCAGATGATGGGAGGTAAAGTTCCTGTTTAAACCATAATTTTGGGACTTTCACCCTATTTTTCTATGGCACGAAAGAGTTGAGGGGCGATTTTTTAAGGCTAGAGCAGTTTCTTCTTCCCAAGGTAAGGTTTCTTGACAATTCTTTCTGTCTTTCGATTCTCTAACACCGTAGAATCGATGGGTGGTCCTTAATGGGAAAATTCTATATAAGAACCCTAGAGTTGAGAAAACTAGGGTAGGTGGAATGGAAGTTGATTCCTAGGTCTAAAAGTGAGTAATTAACACTTCCTATGGTGAATGTGAATGTAGTAAATGATTTTGTGATAGTTTGAGACCTAGAAGTTGGTAAAGGTTAGACCTTTAGCATTAAAAACTATTTTAAAGGGATTTAGATGAGTAGAGACTCCATGAAATAGGTTGGAATGATCAGTGAGGGGATAGAGGGTGATAAATTAACTTGTGGGTAACGAATTTGGACCATTATGATAGGTAAAAATTGGGTGGTTAATTCCCAAACCCTTAATTGAAGAGTAGATAATGAAGTACTCTTGCGTTGTTTGTTCTTAGATTTCGTCTGTTCAAGCTCCCGCAAAGTAGCATGCATATTCACATTCTTCGATTGAGGTAGGTTACAATTTTATACGGGGTTAGAATTTTCATAATATCTTGTATGTATTATGAAATGATAACCATGTTGTTTAGTCTTCGGATATTTGTTGTGATAGAGAATAGGTTGTTTAACCTTGTTATTGAATTAGCTCTAAAATTGTGTAAATATGTGAATATTGTTCTTGAATTGAATATGCTATTATGTTAATCAATGTCTACTTGTGATTTATCCTATGTGATGATTGATTGATAGTGCATTGAACTATATTGATGAATGTTGGGTAATACATTCTTATCATGTGATGAGGGACTTGTGTCTAAGGGGAGTATTCAAAAGAGCGATTATGAGTGAATTGAGTGATGATTGAGGAATGCACTATTTTTCTGGAATGAGTGGCTCATGTCCGAGGTGAGCATCCGGGTGAGCAGATATTGTATGAGTGGCTTGTATCCAAGGGGAGAAACTGTACAAGTAGATGAGTAGGAGCGGGTACCATATCTTGGTACTACATGGATTTCTAGAGTCCCCTGTAGGTCATGACTAGAAGGAAAAATATAAGACCCTCTGGCATGTGTATACAAATTTTGACAGATATGGGACTAAGGACTAATTGATATGAGACACAGGGATATATAGATCTGTATGGTTTATATGGACATGATTCCATTAAATTTTGTGTTTTTTTATATTGTAAGTTTGTGTTTCCTTGATGACTAATTTTGAGGATTGTATCCATACCCTTTGCTGATTGATAATTCTATGCTTGAGGTTGCTGATGTGACTTCTTGTTATTAATGATTATTAAACTCATGAGATGGTTGATTTTTTGTCTTATTTTGGGTGTTTCCACTTGTTCATTGAATTATACTATATGGTATGGTGTCTACTAGTATATAGTGGTTGTATTGATGCTACTCATGCACTTACTTCTTTGAGTGGAGACTGTGATCCAGGAAGTCCATCCCGACCATACCTCTAGCGAGACCGCCGATATCCTATCTGAGGGCAAACTGACTTATCTCTAAGACGCTACAGATCGTCTTTGGATTGATGTCTATTTTCACTATACATTGATTACTTTTCTTTCATTATTTATTTACTCTTACACATTGTTGCCTAGAGTCTGCATATGATGACTTTCAGTTCTTGAAATTGTAATAGTAGCTACTTTCGCTATTTTTCTTATAATGCTTTCATCAGATTAAAATGAATGAGTTAGTAGGGAAATGATGGTTCGCCCATTTGAGGATTATTATGGGTGCCAATCACGACTATTTGGGTCGTGACATTTATGGTATCAGAGCCCTAGGTTTGTTGATCTCATCGTACAAGGACGAGTCTAGTAGAGTCTTGCATAATGGTGCAGAGATGTTTGTACTGCTCTTCAAGAGGCTACAGGACTTTCAGAAAACTCAATTTCTGCATTCTTTCATGCTATTAATTGATTTAGAATTTGTATCTGGTGATTCAAATTGGTATCTAACAACTTGTTTCTTTCTCTCACATATGGTGAGGACACGATCAAGAGGCATCAGAGAGGAAGCAACCGAGCTAGCTGTGGTGGCCGCGACTCATGGTAGAGGGAAAGCTAGAGGGAGAGGTCGAGGCTGCAGACAGAGAACAACTCTAGCTAGAGGCAGGATTCTGGCTGCTGTTTCGGGCAGGGAGAGGTCTAAGTCTCCTAACGTCCAAAGGTTTAGGAAAGGAAAGTAGAAGAAGTGGGAGAAGAGGTAGCGACATCAATTCGGGATGATATAACAGCAGCTCCATGTTCCTTCGATATGTTGTCTTAGGTTTTGAATTTTTTAAGCGGATTAATATGCAATGGGACATCACCTACAACTCTAGTAGGACAACACGGGGTACCACATGTATCCACTGTAGCTCCATGGGTGGATGAGTTTACTGATACAAGAATGTTCCATAGGCCGATAATGGGTCCAGTTCTGATAGGGGAAGAGCATGATTTATTTTAGAGGTTCATGAAAATAAAGTTTGCCTCCTTTCATGACACTGAAATTGAGGATGCTTATGAGTTTATCATCGGCTGTCATGAGAGGCTCCATAAGATGGGAGTAGTGGAGAAGTACAGGGTGGAGTTTGTCATTTTTCAATGATGGGGATGCCAGCTATGGTGGAGGGCAGACCAACGGGATCACTATCATTGATGTGGACTCAATTCTACTCCACTTTCTTGGAAAAATATGTATTTTACTCCATGCAATATCGGAAGCATTAAGAGTTCTCCAGCATTGAGCAGGGGAATTCTTCAGTTACAACCTATGAGGCCCGTTTCCATTCCTTGCTGAGGTATGCTTTACTGTTACTGGTCATAGAAGAGGAGAGAATCAGACAATTTATGAAGGGTCTGAATGTGGGACTTGTTGTCAGCCTTGCCGATGGTCTATTCAGGTAGGACCTTTTAGGAGGTGTTAGAGTATGTCAAGAATGTGGAGGGGGTGAAGTAGGATAGATATGCGAAGAATTTTGAGAAGAAGGCATAGAAAGGGAGCAATTTCAACGGTTGTTTCTCTTGGGGCCTGGTTCCTCAGGGGTACTCTGGATGCCCCCATTTAGTCAGCTATGCAGGTCTCAGCTAGGAGCCCGCTAGGGGACAGTTTGCACACTTCAGGTTATGCTGTGAGTGCACCGTCGACTTATTCAGATTTTAGGGTTGGTCCTATCTATTTAGCCCCGACTCAAAGGGATCTCATTAACAAAGTCTGTCATGAGAGTGGCGAGTATGGTCACATTCAGAGGTGACATCCCAATTTCAGATAGGGTGGGAAAAATGTTCAATATTAGACTCCCTATGCCCCAGTTATAGTAGTTAGGGGAGATAGTGCTTTTAGCAGGGATCAACCTCAACTTGGGGGGGGGGCATTCAATGGGTAGAGGTGGAGCCCAGCCTAGCAGAGAGGGTGATCAGACTAGCAGAGGCGGAGGTTAGACCGATAGAGGTGGTGTACATCCTAACAGAGGCGTGTCATAGGCAGGCGACTAAGATCGTTTCTATGCTTTTTAGTGTAGGCATGAGCCAGAGGCTTCAGACGCAGTTATCACAGGTGCCATTCTTGTTTATGACCACATGGCTACTGCTTTATTTGATTTTGGTTCTACTTTTTTTTTTGTGTTTATTTATTTTGGTATGGGCTTGAGCCCAGTATGTGATGTACTTGATACTCCAATTCATGTCTCTATTCCCATCGGTTATTATGTTATTATTGATAGAGTCTATCGTGCCTGTTCGGTGGAATTCACGAGGTATAAAACCCAAGTGGATTTGGTGATCCTAGACATGGTGATTTTTAATGTTATAATTGGAAAGAATTGGTTGTCTCCTTACCATGCTATTCTGGACTGTCATATGTAACACCCCAAAAAGTTGCTAAGATCAAATCCAAGACATAAAGTGGAAAACTAGTAAAAGTTGTACTTATTCCACAGGATGAGTTCACACCATGAGTTGTGGTGAGGAAGGATGACTCGCGAGTGATATCTGTGGTGATTCAAATGTAGTCCAAGAATCGAAGTCAGTACATACACAATGAGTCATAGGATGACTCGTGCTACATAGCATGACTCATCATGTTAGTTTGTGGCGAGTAGTCCGGCAAATGTTCAATTTTATTCTAGGGACCATGAGAGTAGACCATGAATCGTGGTACCAGACCACAACCCATCCTGTCTGGTCATGGGATATGAATCAAAAAGTGTTCAAAATCTAATACAATGATCACGAGAGGACACCATGAGCAATGGTGTCAAGGATGGATCGTGCTGTCTAGGCATAGTGTAGGGTTCAAAAAGTGATCGAGTTTCTTCAATAAGCATGAGTTCATACCACGAGCCATGGTAGGACACCACGAGTCGTGGTACGACTCATTGGCACTAGGCAACAATTTTTCAATATGTTTTTCTAGGGATATTTTCATAACTGTCTAAGCTCCTTATTCCTAAACAAGGTCATTTTTTGTTTTATTAAGAGGTTTTAATAGACTATTAGTGCATCCGTTCTCATAAAACTGATCATCCAAGGAAATCCCACCTCTCAACTTTTCAACAAGACCTAGTGTTCTCTTCCCTAATTCTTGGGTTCTCAATAAATAGTCAAGACAAGAGGAGGTTTCTTAGATTGTAAGCACCTTCCACCTCTGTAATACCCTAAAATCCCTAAGATCAGACTCGAGGGTTGAAATAGAGAAAACAGGAAAAATTCTGCATCTGGTCTCAGAATGATCATCAAATCACCCATCGTTTACATAACGAGTCGTTAAGTGACTCGTTGTTTTGCTAACAAGTAAACAAATCACCCGTCATTTGTAAAGATCAGAATATCTCCTAACGAGTCAGGAAACGACTCATCATTTGCTCAACAAGTTGTTAAGTGACTCATCATTTTACTAACGAGTCGGCAAATCACCCATCATTTGTAAAGATCAGAATATCCCCTAATCACTCAGCAAATCCTAACGATTCATTAAGTGACCCGTGGTTTGAGCAATAGTGGGAAATTCCAATATACAACACAAACTAAGCAAATGACTCGTCATTTGCCTAACGAGCCATTAAGTTACCTGTGGTTTGAGTAGCAGTGGGAAGTTTCAGTGTACGTCATGGACTAAGCAAATGACTCATTATTTACCTAATGAGTCATTAAGTGACCCATGGTTTGAGCAGCAATGTGAAATTCCAGTGTACTTCACTGACTAAGCAAACGAGTCGTCATTTGCAGGCACTGCAGAAAGAACCACCTAGGAAGGTGCTTGATGGGGTCAGATGTTTTCTTCTATTATGGACAACTCAATCACAAAAACAGAGATTGCCTAGCAGCCAAGTGGGATGGCAAGAGAGGTCATGCCCAGGCCACCCTTTCAGTAGCACCGTCCAGTTTGCTAGCTAGACAAGAGTGTGGTGGGAACGACCCGGAGATGTTTTTGATTGGCAGGGATGCTTGTTTCGAGTGTGGTAAGCCTGAACATAGAATCAACGATTGTCCTTCCGCTAGATAGGGTGACTGTGGAACCTGTGCCCCAACTATCAGATCAGTAGCTCACCCATCTCAGCAGAGCAGGTTACCTAGAGCAGGTGGCAGCCAGCCTCAAATGTAGTCATAGGTATGTTATAAGTTTTCGTGTCGAACCTTTTGTGTTGCTAGTCCCGAGAACTATTGCATAAGGTACAAGATTCCTTCTTAGATTTTAGTATGAGGTTTAACTTGTGGAGGGTGTAGAATGGTTAAAGGTATGAAGCCCGCAGTGATAGGCTTAGACACGAACAAGGAGTCACGAGTTAGTGGTTTATCCCAATCTTAAGAAAGGTCTAAGAACCTTAGAATGATGGCTTTAAGCTAAGGGGGAGAAGATAAGCCAATGAGCCAAGTCAGATTTCGAGCGTCCTAGTCGAGGGTGTCTCAGAATTAATAGCTATAAAATGCCAATTCTCTTCAGATTCAGATGACTTCCCTCAGGCATAGTTGAAGTTACGCTCTATCCATTCTTATATGTAGACTTCCTGGAATTTCAGAGCACCGCTTCAGGTAGCGATCCCGGTCTTACTCTGCGAATCTATAGGTCCTGACTTCATGTCATGAGTTCCCCATGTATGTTCACTCATGTCTCACAATAGGCTTGGTTTATAAGATCATTTCGTAACAGGTATATGTTCAGCTTAGGTCTCACGAATAACTCGTGCTCACGATTCTCTTACTCTAAGCCCTTTGTACATATCCCCATAATGAAAATGATGGTTACAACATGTACGTTTGGAATGAATTTGGAAGGTAGGGGAGCTTGAATGAACTTGTTGTGTAGGGTGATACTTCGAGGTTGGTTTTGATGGTGTATGGATGCAGTGGGGTAAGGTTGTAGCTTATGCTTCTAGGCAGCTTAAGAGAACCACTCAACTCATGGCCTAGGGTTAACGACCGTAGTGTCGCCTTGAAGATTTGGAGACACTATTTGTATTGGGTCCATGTAGATGTGTTTACGGACCACAAAAGCCTATAGTACGTGTTCACCCAGAAGGATCTAAACCTACTTCAAAGAAGGTGGTTGGAGCTTCTTAATGATTATAATATGAGTGTTCTATATCATCTGGACAAGGACAATGTGGTGGCAGACGCTCTTAGCGGACTTTCTATGAAGAATGTATCACATGTAGATGAGGAAAGGAAAGAATTGGTGAAGTTGAAGGAAGTTGTCCAGAATCAGAAGGTGGAAGTATTCTCCCAAGGGGGAGATGGTGTGTTGCGATATTAGGGTCGCTTGTGTGTTCCAGGTATGGATGATTTGAGAGATTGGATGTTGCATAAGGCTCATGGTTAAAGATATTCTATCCATCCATGTGCCACCAAAATGTACCGTGTCCTATGGGAAGTCTATTAGTCGAGTGGCATGAAGGACATAACAGAATTTGTGGCTAAGTGCCCGAAATATCAATAGTTGAAAGTTGAGTATCAAAGACCTGGAGGTGTGCTTCAAGACATTAGTATCCCTACTTGGAAGTGGGAGGAAATCAATATGGACTTCATTTCAGGGTTTCCTCATACTCGCTGACAGTATGACTCGATTTGGGTGGTTGTAGACTGGTTGACTAAAGCAGCTCATTTTCTATCAGTAAAAACTACCGATTCATCTCCCAATTTTAGAGATTGTTTAAAAAAGGACTTGGTACTTAGGTCAAGCTTAGCACAGCATTTCACCCGCAGACAGATGGCCAGGATGAGCGGACCATTCAGACTCTTTAGGATATATTGAGAGCATGTGTGATTGATTTTAAGGGTAGTTGGGATGATCATTTGCCTCTCATTAAGTTTGCATATAACAACAACTACCATTCTAGTATTTTAGATGGCTCCGTTTGATGCTCTTTACAGGTGAAAGTGTAGATCACCTATTGGCTGGTTTGAAGACGGTGAAGCTACATTGATAGGACCAGATTCGGTTCACTAGACTTTGCAGAAAGTTCAGCTCATAAGGGAAAGGGATGAAAACAAGTCAAAGTCATCGAAAGTCCTATGCAGATGTGAGGAGAGAACTTAACTGTGAAGTTGATGATTGTGTGTTTCTGAAGGTATTCCTATGAAGGGAGCAATGAGATTTGGAAAGAAAGGGAAACTTAGTCCCCGTTATGTTGGCCCATACTGGATTGTGAGACGAGTTGGCAAGGTGGCCCATGAATTGGAGTTACCCTCAGAATTAGCTTCAATCTACCTAGTTTTGCATGTATTTCTCTTAAAGAAGTGTTTGGGTGATCCAACTCTAGTTGTTATGGTGGAGAGTGTAGGTGTGAAGGATAGCCTTAGTTATGAGGAGGTTCTGGTGGAAATACTGGATCGTCAGGTTTGAAAGCTAAGAAACAATGAAGTAACCTCAATAAAGGTTTTGTGGGGGAACCCGCATGATGAGGGAGCTACGTGGGAATCCGAAGTAGATATGATGGCTAAATACCCGCATCTATTTCCTTCCGGCTCAATTTCAGCTTGAGGTATCAGTTTCCTCCCTAGAACTCTATTCAGTCTCATGGTTAGATCATGTGCCCCAGTTTCTTTCAGGTCAATGTATGTATGTTTGATTCAGGAATTTTGTCCAGTCATGTAGTTCAGCTCGAAGCCAGTCACTCCGTTAGTTTTCAGCTTACACATTCAGTATTTGAGTATGATGACTGCATTTCTCCACTTTTCAATATGATTTCCCACATTAGATGAATGTTCCCAAGGAGGAGATATTGTAATACACTAAAAGCCCTAAGATCAGACCCGAGGGTTGAAACGGAGAAAACAGGAAAAAATCTGCACCAGGTCTCAAAACGAGTCGTCAAATCACCCGTTTTTTACCTAACGAGTCATTAAGTGACTCGTCATTTTGCTAATGAGTTGGCAAATCACCATTATTTGTAAATATTAGAATATCCCCTAATGAGTCAGCAAACAACTCGTCATTTGCCTAATGAGTCGTTAAGTGACCTGTGGTTTGAGCAGCAGTGGGAAATTCCAATGTACATCACGGATTGAGCAAATGACTTGTCATTTTCCTAACGAGTCATTAAGTGACCCGTGGTTTGAGCAGCAGTGGGAAATTCTAGTGCACTTCACTGACTAAGCAAACGACTCGTAATTTGCCTAACAAATTGGAAAACGACTTGTCTGTTGCCTAATGAATCGTCAAATGACTCATCGTTTCTGGTAGTATGTAATTTTCTGTCGACCCATTAGGGGAATTTTCATAATTTCTAGGCTCTTAAGTCCTAAATTATGTCATTTTAAGCTTAGATAGGTGTGTCTTAATAGGGTTTAACTCATTTTTACCCTATCCCACTCCATGCGTGCAAACCTAGAAGTTCATCAATTCTTCTTCATTTTCCTTTAGGCATTCAAGAGGGTTGTGAAATCAGAAGTACCCAGGTATGTAGGGTTATGAATAGGTGTATTCATCAACACCCATGCCCAACCCCTCCTTAATTTCATGAAATCTCTAAGTTGATGCATCTATGGGGTTTCAACCCAAGTTATGAATTCTCTAAGTATCTGTCATGGGTATACTCTCTACATGTTTCTAATGTTGATTTATGATTCATGAACATATTTTAAAATGTTTTCAAGTTTTACAAATTATGATATCCATCCATGGAAGTTCACGAAAAGTTGAGATTATGATATATGCATCCATGCATAATGAGATGTATACGAAGAAAGTATGATTTTGAATTACCCATGTCCATGTTCATGTTTTTGAATAAACCAAATATATTTCAAGCATGTTCGAGTATTGGGCAAAGCCATATGATTAAGTATGTTTCATGATTTCATGTTATTAGCTTACCACATGGATTTTGGGGTCTAGACTCCCACTATTTTCAGCTTGTGGTATGGTTTGATCCCTAGGCTCTTCATGTTATATTTATAGATTATATATATAATATGCATGTTTCACCTTCATTAAAAAATGATGGAGAACAAATGCATGTTTTTGGAAGTAGTGTCTAGCACCAAGTAGGTTAAGGGTCAATCAACCCTATGCTTCAGAACTACGTGCCAACGTAGGTATTTTCAGATTCTTTGGGACCTCGCTTTTGAGATTCCCCTACCCCCAATGAGACTTGAGCTTGATATCGATATCATGATAGCATCCTTACCCCTGACAAGGCTTTGGATGATTCTGCCCACTTGAGTATAATAATCGGGACCACACAAGCTCTATCGTGGTATGTCAATTATAAGATGAGTCTCCCATTGTTCCTCATGATTTAAGTTATGCATGTTCATTAGTCCTGATATTATGTTTTCATTAGGTTTGACCTAATGTTCAGTTTAACTCATGAATATCAGTTTTCAGCTTTAGGTCATTCGATTCAGTTATGTTTAAATCATATTTTCAGATAATAGCATACAAGCCCCATTCTCAGACTCTTATGATGAAATGTTTTCATAATATGCATGATCTCTATTTTACTACTTAGCGATTTTACTTACCTTGCACACTCGGTAAATTTCAAGTACTGACCGCATACTCTATGTTGTATCCTCTTATGATACAGACACTGGTATTCAGACTCAGCCTCATTGCTAGCCCGCCTTTCAGAGTAGCATATCCAGTCTCAATAGGCGAGTTCTCATATCCCAAGGAACATTTCTTATCAGTTATCATTACATTTTCAGTTTCAGGCTTAGAGAGTTAGTTGGGGTCTTGTCCCATCAACTCATCAGAAATAGAGGCTTTTTAGAAATAGATTATATCCAGCTTCAGACTCGTATTGTATATTCTGATATTATCCTATATTCAGACTTCCGCCATGTTTATTTTGGTTGATCTTTCATTCTAATTGGTTGAGTTAGATTTTATGTTCATGCAATGGGTCGACTTGGAGCCTCTAGGGTTTTCTTGTCTCGTGTCTCGATCCGGGCCTACGTTCGGGTCGTGACAACCTCCAACCTTGGGTTCGAGTCACCTAGGGAGAAAAAAGAGGTGGGATCTCCTATGGAGGGGTTAAAAAAAGTAATAGTCAAGGAATCATCAAGTCCAGTCTTGCAGGATTCTCAATAAGGGTTTCCTTTCACCCTTATGCCCAAACTCCAAGCTTCAGTTCATGTTTTTAATGTGATTGTTCAATTTCGTGATTTCTAGGTCTAGCACTCTCTTTTGTAGAAACTCTAAGATCATTTATGATATGTTTTTTCATGATTCCTAAATGAATTATGCAATTATTCTTGGTTAAGTTCTTTGGAAAACTCTTATATATCCATAAACTCAAATTTAGCATGATTTTCTCAAAATAAATATGATTCCGAATGATTTTCAATACTAAGAATCATGGCTGCAAAATCATCACAGTTTTGAATAACTAATTCATTACTTCATGGAATTCAGTAATTAGCATGACTTAAAACTAGTCTATGCAAAACCTATCAGATTTCAAATGTAATTATGAGCACCTATATATGTCTTAGCAGTAGTATTTAACACCAAGTGGATACGGGTTCAGATGACCCTAGTCCTAGAATTTTTACCTACCACCATAGGTTAAAGGGGTCCTCACCAATTAAGAGTGTCTCGCTTGCCTAAATGGGCTCATGAGTGAATTCACGGCTTCATAATTCTTACTTTTGGCAAGGTATGAACACCCTTCTAACCAGGGTTATAGGTTAGGCTTCATGATGCTCACGTGGCGTATGTTGGTTATGAGAATCTCCCACTATGTGGCATATGTTGATTATGAGAATCTCCCACTTCCATGTTTTACTATGCATTATCTTACGGTAGTTTGTACATGGCCTATTGATTAGTATATGAACTTGTTTTATGATGTCAGACATGCTCCACTTTATGTTTATGTTTTAAACCATAGGTCACTATACTTCAGTCTATAATAAATCTCAACATTTTATTATTAGAACAAGATTATGATTTTTAGTATAATGTCCTTACTCTCACATTTTACTTATTTCACCTACTTAATATATTCAAAATATTGACCGCATATTTTGTGCTATATCATTTCATAATATAGGTTCAGGTGTTTAGTCTTAGCCCCGTTGTTAGCTACATTCCATCCCCAATCAACTTAGAGTTGGTGAGTCCTCATCATCCGAGGACAAGAGTTTTATTTCATGTTTTCCTTACTCTTTCAGTTTTCAGTTTATGTAGATCTAGTTGCGCACCTATCCTTTCAGCTTTTCAGTTTTTAGAGGCTTTCAGATAGAGATGTTTAGATGTTCAACATGTTGGTCTTTATGTTGTTTCATTTTAACACTTATTGATATTCCAGACTTATTCAGTTTTATGATATATCTTATTATTAGCTTCCGCTTAGTTTTGTTAGATTATGTTCATGCCATGCTTTTACCATTGGTAGCTTAGAGCTATTTGTGGTTCTAGATCCCATGCTTCTTCCAGGGTCTAAACTCAGGTCGTGATAAACTTGATATTAGAACATTAGGTTTAAGAGTGTCCTAGGGTGTTTGAAAGACATGTTAAGTAGAGTATTTTTCATGGGTGTGAAGCGTACCACACTTATGAGGAATACTATGAAATGTTCTTAGGAAATTTCCCTTCTTTCATGGTCTATATCATGGGATAAAGTCAAACTCTCTTTACTCTTCTAATTCGTGCTGTTCATGTTTACACAAAATGCCTCCCTGAAGAGCAAACGGAAGGAAAAATGGTTACGAGAATCAACCAGCCACACCAGCTCAACAGATCCTCTGAATGAATAAGTTACTCATACAGATTTTAGGGCTTCCTTCTAGATGTTGGCACAGGCCATGACCACTCAAGTCAACCAGCAGGAGGTTGCACCCGTAAATCCTAATAGGAATGCTATAGTTGCATGGGTACGGGACTTCACCAAGATGAACCCGCCATAGTTCCATGTCACCGTGGATCCACATGATTTCATTAATGAGGTCTAGAAGATCACTTAGATCATGGGTATCATTGGAGAAGAGAGTACAGAATTGACAGCTTATCAGCTGAAGGGGGTAGCACATCTATGGTATAAGCAGTAAAAGAAGGTCATCGGGTAGGTGCAACTCTAGTTTATTGGGATGAGTTTGTGACAACCTTCCTAGATAGGTTCTTTCCATGTGAGTTAAGAGAGGCGAAGTCCAAGGAGTTTATTAATTTGAAGTAGCACTCTACATCAGTGAAGGAGTATACCCTAAAGTTCACCTAGCTATCTAAGTATGCTCTGGAAATGGTTGCCCAACCGAAGTATTGAATAACTATGTTGTGTCAGGAGTGTCAGACTTGGTGGTCAAAAAGTGTAGGACCGCTATGCTTATTAGGGATATAGATATTCCCAATTCATGATTCATACTCAACAGATTAAGGAAGATAAGTTGAAGGATAAGGAAATTGATAACAAGAGGGATAGGATAGGAAACTTTGAATTCTCTCGGCAAAGGACATGTGGTGGAAATCGCTCACACTCCCATCAGAGGTCATCTGCTCCAGTGCATTCGTTAATTAGCATGCCATCCCCTATGACCAGGGTGATCAAAGGGGTAGAGCACTAGGCTTTAAGTGTCAAAGGAGTATGTCCAGAGGACGCACTTTTCCAACTTGCAATAGGTGTGGGAGGAACAACCCCAAAGAGTGTTCGATTGGCAAGGATGCATGTTTTGGGTGTGGAAAGCCCAGTCAAAGGCTCCAAGATTGTCGCCAGTCAGGGTTATGTCGGTGGTCGTACCCAAGCCACTTCTATAGCAGCTCTAGTAGCTCACCCATCCTAGAAGGGTGCCTTATCTAGTGCAGGTGGCAGACAACAGTAGAATCATTTCTATGCGCTCTCATCATGCTAGGATTAGGAGAACTTACCAGATATGATCACGGCTATGTTACGAGTCTTTTACTTTAATGTTTATGTACTATGAGATACAAGGGCCACATTATACTTTGTGACCCCATATGTTTCTTATAATCTTCAATGTCAGTCCCGAAATCCTCTCAAAACCCTTCTCAGTCTCTAATCTTATGGGTGAGTCAATCTTAGCACGAAGGGTATATAGAGACTGCCTGGTTATAGTGTCACGCCCCGAGCCTACACCCTGGACGGAACACGATACTTGGAGTCACAAGTAACTTCAAGTCAAGCCCTGGTCTATCATACACTGGCATTCTGTGTAAACATAAAATATAGCGGAAGCTTTAAAGTAAATTATAAAACATTTATGAAATAGAGCTGGATCATAAAGTTTATAAACATTTGAGCAGAACTACAAGTCTGAAAATCCATATTTGTGTCTGAAAGCCACTACAACTGATGAGTTGCTGGGACAAGCCCCCAGCAAACTCCTAATCTAAATAGAAGAAAGCAAACTGAGTAAAATAATCTTCTTCCTCAAAAGATGAGGACTCACACTTAGAACCGCTGAACTCTTCTAAGAGCAACCGGCTAGCGACACTAAGATTGAGTTCCTGCAGTTGTATCATAAAATGATACAACATAAAAGTATGCATCAGTAAGTTGAATATACTGAGTAAGTAGGACAAAACATAATACTGAATGTAAATAACTGAACTAAAATGACATGTAATGACCAACTGAAGTACCACACTAAAACATCTGAATATGCTGAGATGGTCAAGATGACCATATCTGATGGTCCAAGACATGTCCTAAATCTGAAATACTAAGTCCGAGATACTGTATTGAACTGATACCTGTACGGAGTAGTCTGAAACTATTCTGAACTGAACTAAGCTGAGACTGAGCTAAACTAAGACTGTACTGATTAGTGGGAGAATCTATAACGGACATATAACCACGTGAGCGAGTTGTGGAGTCCGATGTATACACCCCATCGGTAGGACCCAATATACCTTGCCAGGGTATAAAGGCATGAAACTGGGTGATCACGAATCTAGGTCCATGTGGCCAATAAAACTGTAACCTACGGAGGCAACATAGTTTTGAGAACCTGGGTGCGCTGGAACCCTGGTTCTCTCGGTGCTAAGTCCTACTCCACTGGATATTTCTAGACTAACTGCTAAGCTGATAGCTCGAAACTGGGGCCCATGACTAGTCAGGAATACATATTTCGAAGCACCCTAAGAGTCTTATTAAACTAGATTCTGTAACTGGGTTTTAAGACTGGTCAGAGCTGCTTATCTGAAAGCATCGTAACCGTCTAAAGAACAAATTGTAATTCTGAAACTGGGGTCCTAAGGCTGGTCAGAGTTTCCTATCTAAAAGTGTCATAACCACCTAATGGACCACTAAAACTAATATTGAGTCTGATTCTTATAACTGGGAGGCACTATTGACAGCTCGAGAATTTCTGTAGTCAAACTGATCAGTTGACATTTTTGACTGACACTGGATACTCTAACATTTTTAACTGAACTACACTATATCAATCTAACTAAATATTTAGCACCAACTAACAATATGAGAATCCTCAACACTGAGGGAATCAAGAAATTTTCACTGTTAATCACTATTTCAAGATTCTAGATTTTCTACGTTCAAGGACTAGGGACAAATTTCACTTCACATGAACAAACTTCATTTCATTCACAAGCTGGGGGGGCGGGGGACATCAACAATTAACATAAATGATATTTCACATGATGTAAGCGAGGTCTAACAGATAAATTCATCACATTCGAAAGTCTTAGGGCTAGAACTTGTAGGGAAAATAGAGAAGGATTTTAGGGACATAAGGGAAGAACTATTCCACTGTTGAATTCCCACAAACCTGGAGATAGAAATCCTAACGATAAATTCTTGAGAAATCTGAGAAGAATCAATCACCCTAACTTCTGGTCTGAACCATTCTGAGAGAGACCTTATGCTTAACTGATGAGAGATGAGGAAAAATAAGAGGAAACCATTGGTTACCCCTGATCTTGGGCAGAATTATATGCCCAAGTGATACTCAAATGCTTTATTTCGTCTTTGTTATCTATCGTTATTTGTGCATTCTCATGTGATTTGTAGTTAAAATGTGAATTTATACTAACCAACATGATTAGTGTTGTTTTGCAGGTAAAATGGAATTTTGGGAAGCTAAGATACATGTTGGTAAAAATCGGGAATGGACTTGGAAGCAAGGAGTGGAAAAGGTCAAGGAAGAGCAGCAAAAATAAAGGCTCCGCGATGGAGCCGTGTCACGCTGCCATCGCGGAGGCATTTTGCCTCGGGTGATTTAATTTTGGCCATTTCCAGTGAAGCCTCGCGTTACCTCCGTGACACGAAGGCAATGCCACACGATGCAAGTCGTGGCACGTTGAGTACAATTACCTGGGACATCAATTTCTAGTGTAGGTGCGTGATTGCACCGTGACACGTTGGCCAGGCTCCGCGATGCAGGCCGTGGCACGCCAAGGTGAAATTTCTGAGGAGCCAAATTCCAGAGAGGGTCCGCGATACCCCTGTGGCACGGAGGGAGTGCTCCGCGATACACTCCGTGCCACATTGCTTGTTATTCCGGGAAAAATTCCCACTAGTATAAATAGCACACTTAGGTTTTATTTTAAGGAATTCTGACTTGGTTGAGCAAGAACGTGGGTTACAGGCAGTTGAGGGGACGAAAATTCTAGGGTTCTTCTCTATCTCTTTCTCTTTTATCTTAATTGTTTGTGTGAATTATACTCATTTTATGATGTTTAATCCACAAATGAGTGGCTAAATTCACTTCTTGCTGAGGTTAAGAACAGTTGTAGTGAAATGTAATTGTTGATCATTTTAGTTTTCATCTTTTATTCAATGGTTGTTCTATCAATTCTTGTTCTTACTGCATTAATGTTTGGCCAATGTTAATGTATATCTAAAAAATCCTATTTCGATTTTTAGAAGGAAAGAAATTGGAAAGTTGTGAATTGGTAGGATATGATCTCTTCTTAGTTTGGAAAAATTGAGAATTGATTTACATTCAGAATAGAAATATATCTGAAAGTCTTATTAATCAATTAAGGAATCGATTTTGTATGGCTAGAATATGAAATTCTTTTATCACAGAAATGTAGATTGAAGGTTCATGATTCTTAAGTTGGATAGGAGACGAAAGTTCCAATACATCGGCAATAATTCTTGACTAGCAACCGAAGGAAAGATTAACTGAATTGTATCGATAAATTAATTCCCTGCATGTTCGTTTTAACCTCAACATGCTTATTACTATAGTTCAGACTCACTTTATAATTTTTCCTTAGATTCTTATAAATTAATAACTCAAATTCTTAAAATATTATTTATTTGGTTGTCTGCATTCTTAAAGATATAGTTCATTAACACTTAAGTTAATTCGTACCGTAGTTCAGTCCCTGTGGAATCGATACTTGGCTTACTTAAGCCACTTTACGACTTGTTCGACCACGTGCACTTGCGTGTAGTCACCTCACCATCCGAACAAGTTTTTGGCGCCGTTGCCGGGGACTGGAAATTGATAAAATTGTTTTCATAGTGTTAGTTTACAATTTCTATATGAGTGCTGACAACTTGATCTTAGCCTGTCTTTTGCAAATATTGAATTCTGTTGAACACTGGCAAGAGACAAGGAGTTGGTGGATTCATACATAGAGCCGGAAAGACAATTTCATCGTCAAAGAAGGGAAGCTCTAGAGAAAAAGCTACAGTTGCTTAGACAGACAATCCTGGAGCAACAACAGAATCCACCACTTGTGAGGGCAGTATTAGTGCCCGAGGAAATGGCAGCTAGGCCGGTTCGCGAAGCGGAAATCCCTAATGCTAACAATGTTACGTCAAGTATTCGCAGACCTGAGCCAGGAGGGAGGTTTGAGCTTAAACAGAACATGGTGTAATTGTTGCACATCAGCGGGCAATTCACAGGTCTCACTCACGAAGATCCACAACAACATCTCCAAAACTTTTTGGAGATAAGTGACACTTACATCCCCGCTGGAGTATCATCTGACTATGTGAGGATTACACTATTCCCATTTTCATTATGGGGGAAGCAAAGAGGTGGTTGAAAGCTGAACCACCTAACTCTATCACCACGTGGGATGATCTTGCAAGAAAATTTCTGATACGGTTCTTTCCATTCGGGAAAACAGCAAGGCTTAGAAGTCAGATTATAAATTTTAAACAAAGAGAGGGGGAGAATTTGTATCAATCTTGGGAAAGGTTCAAATCATTGCTAAGGGATTGTCCTCACCATCACCAGTCCAATGATGTGCTGGTGCATACTTTCATAGAGGGTTTGGAACCCCTCATAAAAATTTTGCTAGACTCAGCAGCTGGGGGACAAGCATTAGAAAAGACTTTTGAGGAGATGTATACTTTGTTAAATCATATTTCACAGGGAAATCTAGAGTGGAATGCGGACTCTTCAAGAGGAGGAACAAGGAAAGCAGCAGGAGTCTTTAAAGTAGATGGTTTTACAGCTATCGCTGCACAGATAGCTGAATTGCAAAATCAACTCAACACCCACTTCAGCAATATGAGCATGAATCAACCTCAAGCCCCAGTTAATGTGGTGCAGCAGATTTGATGTGAAGTATGCGGTAGTAATGAACACTCAGCTGAGTGTTGTGGTGCAAATCCAGATTCAGTGAACTTTGTTGGGAATGTACAGAGAAATAATCACCAACAGTATGGCAATAATTACAACTCAAATTGGAGGAATCATCTGAATTTCTCTTGGGGTAGTAACATCCATCAAGGGTAGAGTTCAAATCAGGGTGCGTAGAGAAATCAAGGGGGGCAGCAGAACTATCAGTATCAATACAGAGGCAACAACGCACCTCCTCCACCACCTACCAGCATTGAGGAAATGTTTAAAACAATGTTAGCTAACAAAGCTCAAATGCAGGTTGATTATGTGAAATTGGCTGCAGACATAAAAACAACCAGTTAGCTACAAAGGCGTTGGAGTACCAGTTTGGACAACTAGCTAGAGCTCAAAACACCAGGCCAAGAGGAGGACTACCGAGCGACACTGACCCGAATCCCAAGCAGGTTAATGCAGTGACCACAAGAAGTGGTTTACAACTCAAGGAGGTGGAACCAGAAAGACCACCTTAGCAGTCAGGAGCAGTGGAGAAAGATAGGGAACATGATGATATGAGGGGGAAGGAGAAGGCAACTGAAGCAGAAAGACCACCACCCCCGTTTCCTCAAAGATTAAAGAAACACAAGGAGGAAGCTTGTTTCAAAAAGTTCATGGAGGTGCTTAAATAGGTACACATTAATTTACCTTTGGTTGATGTTTTGCAGGGAATGCCTAAATATGCAAAGTATATCAAGGACATCGTAGCTAACAAAAGAAGATTGACGGAGTATGCTACGTGGCACTTACTGAGGAATGCACTTCCCGGATACAGAACAGGTTGCCAACAAAGCTCAAGGACCCTGGGAACTTTACAATTCAGATAACAATTGGGCAAAGTATCCGAGCTCGCAGATTATGCGAATTGGGAGCAAGCATTAACTTAATGCCGACATCGGTGTTCAAGAAGTTGGGGCTGGGCAGTCCTAGACCAACTACAGTAATCTTGCAGTTAGCGGACCGCTCTTTGGCCAGACCAGATGGCATTGTGGAGAACGTGCCGGTGCAACTGGGCTCCCTTATCTTCCCGGTAGATTTCATTGTCTTAGATTTTGAGCCGGATGCGGAAGTCCCATTTATTTTGGGATGTCCTTTCTTGGCAATCGGGAGAGCTTTGATTGACGTAGCCGCAGGGCAGCTAACCATGCGAGCGCATGACAAAGTAGAGGTATTTGATGTATGTAAGGCCATGAAGCTTCCGGCCATATATGAGAAGCTTTCAGCAATCAATGTTCTAGACCAAGCAGAAATTCTTCAGATTGTTGATTCTCGAGATCCATTGGAAAGAGCGTTGATGAGCTCCGATCATTTTGGAGATAGAGATACTTATGAGATGGTGCAAATGTTAAATGAACCAAAGTGGTATTTCAAGAAGCATGACTTTCAGCCTTTAATGAGGTCCCTAGAACCATTGCCTAAACCATCTATTGAGGAAGCACCAAAACTGGAGTTGAAAACATTGCCTCCCCATTTAAAATATATCTTTTTGGGGGAAGATGATACTTTGCCAGTCATCATCTCTGCAGAATTGATGGAGGCACAGGTAAAGGAAGCATTGGTGGTTCTCAAAAGAAGGAAGAAAGCGATGGGCTGGCAAATGTCAGATATTCGGGGTATCAATCCAGCTTTTTGCACACACAGAATTTTCATGGAGGAAGGAGCAAAGCAAACTATACAGCCTCAGCGAAGGTTGAATCCGATGATGAAGGATGTGGTTAGGAAAGAAGTAATTAAGTGGCTTGATGCAGGTGTGGTCTATCCTATTTCAGACAGCGAATGGGTCAGTCCCGTTCAGTGTGTTCCAAAGAAAGGAGGGATGACCGTGGTCACCAATGAGAAAAATGAGTTGATCCTTACACGCACCGTCACAGGCTGGCGAATTTGCATGGACTACAAAAAGCTTAATGAAGCCACAAGGAAAGATCATTATCCTATCCCATTCATTGATCAGATATTGGATAGATTGGCTGGACAAGAATATTATTGTTTCCTTGATGGGTACTATGGCTATAACCAAATAGCCATAGCACCGGAGGACCAGGAGAAGACTACTTTCACATGTCCTTATGGGACATATGCTTTTAGGCGGATGCCATTTGGCTTATGCAATGCACCCGCCACATTCCAAAGATGCATGATAGAGATCTTTCACGACATGGTGGAAGATTTCGTCAAGGTATTTATGGATGAATTTTCTGTTTTCGGTAATTCATTTACTACATGTTTGCAGAATCTTGATAGGGTGCTAGCTTGCTGTGAAGAATCCAACCTTGTACTCAACTGGGAGAAATGTCATTTCTTAGTCAAGGAGGGTATCGTCCTTGGACATAAAGTGTCTTGTAAGGGGTTGGAGGTCGATTGTGCTAAGATCAAAGTTATTGAAAAGCTACCACCACCTATGTTAGTGAAGGGTGTTCGCAGTTTTCTCGGGCATGCAGGGTTCTACATACGGTTCATTAAGAACTTCTCTCAAATTTCTAGACCAATATGCAGGTTGCTAGAAAAAGAGGTGAAGTTTGAGTTTGATGAAGATGGTGTCAAGGCATTCGAGGAGTTGAAGCAGAAATTGATAGAAGCACCTATCCTTATTTCTCTGAATTGGGAACAACCATTTGAACTGATGTGTGATGCGAGCGATGTGGTTATGGGAGCTGTATTGGGGCAGCGGAGGAATAGAATTTTTCATTCTATTCATTATGCAAGCAAAACACTGGACGCTGCCCAAGATAAATATACAGTCACAGAAAAGGAGATGCTAGCATTGGTATTTGCGTTTGATAAATTCAAGTCCTATTTGGTGGGTTCTAAAGTAGTGGTGTACACCGATCATGCAGCAATTTGGTATTTGTTTAACAAGAAGGATGCAAAGCCCAGGCTGTTCAGATGGATCTTGTTGTTGCAAGAGTTTGACCTAGAGATTAAGGAAGAAAGGGGAGCGAGAATCATGTGGCAGATCACCTATCGCGATTGGAAAGCCGGTCGCATGTGAAGGAAGGTGACAACATCAAAGAGGAGTTCCCGGATGAGCAACTCTTGGCAATAAGGGAAGTTGAGATCCCTTGGTATGCAGACATAGTGAATTTGCTAGTGAGTGGAGTCTATCCATCGGAGGCTACGGCTCAACAGAGAAAAACATTGAGGCATGATTGCCGGTATTTCATTTGGGATGAGTCGTACTTGTTTTAGCAGGGACCGGATCACGTTATGAGAAGATGTATCCCGGAGAGCCAGATTGCAGAAGTTTTGAGGAGTTGTCACTCTTCATTGTATGGAGGGCACCACGGAGGCGAGCAGACAGTGAACAAGGTGCTACATTCATGTTTCTTTTGGCCTACACTGTTTAGAGACTCTATGGCATACGTAAAAATGTGTGATAGATGTCAAAGAACAGGCACAATTGGTAGGAGGCAAGAGATGCCGCTACAACGTATATTAGAAGTGGAGATCTTTGATGTATAGGGTATTGATTTCATGGGCCTGTTCCCACCGTCATTTGGTAATTGTTACATCTTGGTGGCCGTTGATTATATATCAAAGTGGATTGAAGCAACAGCTTGCCCTAGGAATGACAACAAGGTGGTAATGAAATTTGTTAAAAAGCACATTTTCACCAGGTTCGGGACACCCCGAGCCATTATCAGTGATGGAGGGGCTCATTTTGTAAATGCAAGTTCCAAGAACTTGCTAGCTAAGTATGGGGTGTGCCACAAGGTGGCAACAGGATATCATCCCCAAACTAGTGGGCAAGTGGAGGTGTCGAACAGAGAAGTGAAGCAGATTCTCCAGAAAACAGTGAATGCACAACGTAGTAATTGGTCAAGCAAACTCGATGATGCGTTGTGGGCTTATAGAACTGCTTACAAGACACCAATTGGGACTTCCCCGTACAGATTGGTCTATGGAAAGGCGTGTCATCTGCCGGTGGAGCTAGAACACCGAGCTTTCTGGGCTGTGAGGAAATTGAACATGGATCTAGAGCTAGCGGGTAAGAAGAGGCTGATGCAACTCAGCGAACTTGATGAGTTTCATTGGCATGCTTATGAACGTGCCAAGTGCTACAAACAGAAAACAAAGAGGTGGCACGATAAGCATATGGTGTATCGTATATTCGAGCCGGGGCAGAAAGTGTTGCTTTTCAGTTAAAGATTGAAGTTGTTTCCAAGAAAATTGCGGTCCAAATGGTCAGGGCCTTTTGAGGTAGTGAGAATAACCCCGCACGGGGCAATGGAGTTGTGGCAAGAAGATCGAAGTTCCACGTTATTGGTTAGTGGGCAACGTTGTAAGCACTACTGGGGTGAGGACGTTATTCGAGAGAAGACGTCCATCACTCTAGAGGATGATTGAGCGTAGATGACGTTGAGCCGCGACGGTAAACCAAGCGCTACACGGGAGGCAACTCGTGAAATTGTTGTAATAGATGAGTAGAACCAGTTGAAAAAAAAAACAAAAAGAAAAAAAGAAAAAAATAAATAGAAAAAATTATTGTTGCATTGAAACCTATGAATTCTAACCAATTTCTTGTTGTGAAATGATTTTCAGGTGGAACGGAGGGCAAAAATGCAAAAAAGCGCAAAGGAAAAAAATTGAGGTGAGAAAAATAAAAAGTGGCATGACAGTGAGCCTACACGTTGGCTCTGTGTCACGGAGGAGGGCCTCCGCGTTACCCTCCGTGACACGTTGAAGGTATTCTGGATTTTTTAAAATTTTCAGAACACCTACGCGATGGCTCCGTGTCACGGAGGAGGTGCTCCGCTACCCTCCGTGACATGTTGAGGTGTAAGTGTTGGGTCACCTCGGTTCACCGAGCCGCGCAAAAAACCTCCTTTTTAACCCCAAATTCCTTCATTTTTTCCTATTCTTTCAATTCCTCCACGACCCACACCCTAAATTCCCACCTCCCCCAACGTGACATGGACCTAGGCATAAGATTTCTTCAAGTTTTCTTCAATTTCATCGGATTAAAGGTATGTTCTTGAACTTTACCTCATTTTTGCTTGAAATTTCGATTTTTGAGCATGGGTAGTGATTGAAACTTGCCGTAAGTGAAAATTAAGCTTGAATTCATTTAAGTTATAATTGATTGATGTTCATAATATCGTTGTGAGTATATGAACTCGATGAATGCATGTTTTAATAAATTTTTGCGAAATTGGTAGCTAAGGTTGGAATTTGAATAGGAAGAAAACTAAACTTGTTTGAAATGTGAAAAAAATTGGGTTGTGCATGTAGGGTGATGTGAATTATGTCGTGAGTAATGTTAAATATGCTAAGTAGACAAGGGAATTTCGGAAAAATGAAATTGGTGAATTGCATAGGTTGTTGAGAACAAAAATTTGGCTAAGTGCTATGATGATATAATGGAATCGATGGCGATATTATTATTCTTTGTATGAAGTCTAAGTAGTACATAGTAATTATTCCATCAAATTATATGAAGGCACTAAGAATGTTGAATGTAAAGATTGTGAAATCATGAATGTCTTGCCGAATTGTTTTAATTGTGGCTAAAGACTAAGTGTGGGGTGATTCAATTAAACCCAACCTTAGTCGTAGCTAGTTATGATTTGAATAACATTGGGATTGTATGGTTATATGTGTGGGAACAATGTCGGGCAGACAAGACAAGGGAAAGGGAGCATCCACACCAGGAGCCGGCAGAAAAAGAATAAGGTTGGGAACAGCAGTTCTAGCAGCACCAGCGGTTCCGCGAGGCCAACACCGACAATACGGAACCCGATAGGTGATTGATAAAGGGAAGAAATGGTATGCAAAACACAAAGAAACCAAATACTTCCCGGAAGAGCATATAGCAAGAGAGCCGCTGGCATAGGAATTTTCGAGGATTGTACACCGGATTGACACCGCCGGGATGAACTTCATCTTTGAAGAGCCCAAGGAGTGCAATCTCCATCTGATTCGAGAGTTCGATGCCAATTGGAACCCGACCCTCCACAGTCACACCGTCAAGATAAGAGGGTAGGTTGTCACGTTTGAGCCCCATCACTTGAATGCTATATTGGGGGCGCGGGACACAGACGCCCATGTACTCCGGCAGCTAAACATAACTCCACCTTATGCGGACATTAGACGCACTCTATGTGGAGCCCGTTCAACAGCACGGTGGAGCAGGCACAAAGAGAGGGGCTACCATTAGACACTGCCTTACTCTCAGATGAACAGAGAAGCTAGGATTTGGCTGAAAATTGTGTGTTCCTGCCTGATCCCTGGGGTGCACATGACAGATGTCACCCGGGATCGAGTGTGCTTGGTGTATGCCCTGATGAAAGGGCTTGAGATAAATGTTGGGGCGGTGATCATCTCCGCCATGAAGATAGCCCGCTTACATCAAGGGCACAGGTACGGGTTCGATGGTTTGCTTACCACGTTCCTGAGGGGCCATGTATCAAGGAGGAGGCCCTAGACTACATCCCACAGATTGACAAGCGTGCCTTGGATGTTACCAAAACCAAGGCACCTGACACTACTCATTGTCCTGTTCTCACACTAGCCTAGCAACATGCTTGGGATGATCAGTATATGGCCCACATGTACGGGATGCAGATGCTGCAGTTGTGCATAGGCGGGAGGCCAGCAACAGAAGATGAGCTGTGGCAGCTCAACTTAGATTACCCCTTTGGCGAGAATGCCCGTGCTCTATTCCGAGTGGAGCCAGCTTTTATGGAGCCTGTAGATGATGATGTCCCCACTGATGAGGAGACCCGCCGTGAGGACTCAGATGTTGAGTCAGATGAGGACAGCGAGGGCGATTTGGATATGGGAGACGAGGCAACGACACTTGATAAAGAAGTTGAATACTTCGATTGATCAGGGAGTTTCACCACCCACATTTGTGATCTATTGAATTTTGTGAACACTGGGGACAGTGTTCGGTTTAAGTGTGGGGTGGGAGTAGTTAGGTGACAGCTGTTTCATTGTTGTTTTTGTTTATGTGGATGTGTTGTGTTGTTGTGCCTGTGAAAAATGTGACCCTGTGACTTTGTGTTATGTGTTCTGTAATTAAGTGGTGTTGTAATGAATGTTAAGATGTTGTGTGTTGTGTGAGCTGTTGTTGAATTGAATGGTTGTGTAAATATTTTTGTTTTCTATCGAAATTATTGAAATTTTTAAAATTTTTCATTAAATTTCTTTTATTTTAGGTTTCTTAGCCTTTGTTTTTGGTGCTTTTACCAAGAATAGTCCTATTGAACCGAAGTCGTAATTAGTGACCGTTCCCTATGATGGATGAATGACGAGCGTCTTAAGGGAAATGTAGTCGATAGGAGTAGTTTCTCTTTATTTTCTTTCTTTTATTTGTTTCCCAAACGTGTCACTACTTCATGGTTCGGAATTCTCGTTACGTGTTGTACATGATATTATGTTGCAAAGGTGATTCATAGGAAAGCATGCAAATGCATAAACACGTTGAGATACCTAGGCCATAGAGTTCGATTCCGTGTGATTGAGGCTTAATAGTGAATTCTTGTAATTAGCTGATTGAAGAGTCTGTGAATATGTCTTGAGTTGAGCATGTGCAATGAGTGTGAGGTGAGTTTTCAATTATTCCATGCTATTGTGAAGTGTCTAGAACTTGCCTGGTGTGTGTATGAAACGAAAAGAAGGATGTGTATTGTAGGAAAGGATGTAGGTATTTCTTTGATTAAACCGAAAGTTTTTCCATTATCATACCTACCTTGAATGTACATCCTAGTTAGCCCCATTGAGCCTTTAGCCTATTTTTTTTCTTTCTTTAAAGAGGTACAAACCGAGCTTAATCCCTTCTTTTCATTAGCCTTGAATTTGATCCAAAACTCTTAAGCGCTCAAGAAAAATAATTTTTCCACAGTGTAAAGGAGTGAGAATTGTGAAAAGAAAGGAAAAGCGGAAGTGGTGAAAGTTAAAGAAAAGGTCAAAGGTGCACTTGCTGAAATTAAATAAAATAAAGATGTATAACTAATCTTGGTTAGTAAGTCGAGTGTGCTTAAAGAAATAGGAACAAAAACAAACAAAAATTTCAAGAATGAGAAGATGAAGGAAGAAACAATGCCCATAATGATGGTGGGATGTATTGAAAAGCGCTTAAGGAAGCTAGTTGCTATTATTGGTTAGCCTAGTATTTACTAGTTCCTTAGCTTACATTACAACCCGTTAAGTCCTATGTGATCTTACATCACGCGTCCTTATATTAGTGGAGTAGTACACTAGAGGCAAGCCTATGGTTCATGATATGATGCATGTGAATTCTTTGGGAGAGAGAGCGAAATTGTGTTCATATACCCCTACAGGTAATGCTTTGGAAATCGTATGATTGCAAATGGGGAGATTCTCTTGTATTATGAGGGCACATGCTTGACGAGAGATTAAATTTCGTGTCGGATGTCTTGATCAATTGATTTACATGAGTTTGCCGAGATCGAGAGTCGATTCTTGAGTCTAGGAGGTCTTAATGTGGGATATGTCATGGTATTGATAAGACCATGCATGTTTTCTTGATGATTTGCTAGATTAAATAATCGGTATAGCTGTAGCTTGAATTGTCGAGCCAAAGTAGCTATGCGTGGGTGTCAATTGCATGAGATGTGAGAGTATTGTTCGAGGAAGAACAAGGTTTTAGGTGTGGGGTAAGTTATCTTGGGCAGAATTATATGCCCAAAGTGATACTCAAATGCTTCATTTCGTCTTTGTTATCTATTGTTATTTGTACATTCTCGTGTGATTTGTAGTTAAAATGTGAATTTATACTAACCAACATGATTAGTGTTCTTTTGCAGGTAAAATGGAATTTTGGGAAGCTAAGATACATGTTGGTAAAAATCGGGAATGGACTTGGAAGCAAGGAGTGGAAAAGGTCAAGGAAGAGCAGCAAAAATAAGGGCTCCGCGATGGAGCCGTGTCGCGCTGCCATCACGGAGGCATTCTGTCTCGGGTGATTTAATTTTGGCCATTTCCAGTGAAGCCTCGCGTTACCTCCATGACACGGAGGCAATGCCACGCGATGACAGCCGTGGCACATTGAGTACAATTACCTGGGACATCAATTTCCAGTGTAGGTGCGCGATTGCACCGTGACACGTTGGCCAGGCTACGCGATGCAGGCCGTGGCACGCCAAGGTGAAATTTCTGAGGAGCCAAATTCCAGAGAGGGTCCGCGATACCCTCGTGGCACAGAGGGAGTGCTCCGCGATACACTCCGTGCCACGTTGCTTGTTATTCCGGGAAAAATTTCCACTAGTATAAATAGCACACTTAGGTTTTATTTTAAGGAATTCTGACTTGGTTGAGCAAGAACGTGGGTTACAGGCAGTGGAGGGGACGAAAATTCTAGGGTTCTTCTCTATCTCTTTCTCTTTTATCTTAATTGTTTGTATGAATTATACTCATTTGATGATGTTTAATCCACAAATGAGTGGCTAAATTCACTTCTTGCTGAGGTTAAGAACAATTGTAGTGGAATGTAATTGTTGATCATTTTAGTTTTCAGCTTTTCTTCAATGGTTGTTCTATCAATTCTTGTTCTTACTGCATTAATGTTTGGCCAATGTTAATGTATATCTAAAAAATTCAATTTTGATTTTGAGAAGGAAAGAAATTGGAAAGTTGTGAATTGGTAGGATATGATCTCTTCTTAGTTTGGGAAAATTGAGAATTGATTTACATTCAGAATAGAAATATATCTAAAAGTCTTATTAGTTAATTAAGAAATCGGTTTTGTATGGCTAGAATATGAAATTCTTTTATCACAGAAATGTAGATTGAAGGTTCATGATTCTTAAGTTGGATAGGAGACGAAAGTTCCAATCCATAGGCAATAATTCTTGACTAGCAACCGAAGGAAAGATTAACTGAATTGTATCGATAAATTAATTCCCTGCATGTTCGTTTTAACCTCAGCATGCTCATTACTATAGTTCAGACTCACTTTATAATTTTGCCTTAGAATCTTATAAATTAGTAACTCAAATTCTTAAAATATTATTTATTTTGTTGTCTGAATTCTTAAAGATATAGTTCATTAACACTTAAGTTAATTCGTACCGTAGTTCAGTCCCTGTGGGATCGATACTTGGCTTACTTAAGCCACTATACTACTTGTTCGACCATGTCCACTTGCGTGTAGTCACCACAGAAGCCGAACAACCCCCTCTAAAACCTCTAAATAAAACCCTAAAATGACATAGTTTAGAGTGTAGGAGGTTTAGAAATTACTAAAATACCCTTAGGAAAAATCGCAGGAAAAAACTGTCTGTCGGTCCCCCATAAGGGACCTAACTAGTCACGCTCAGTGACCACGACTCGTGGTCACAATCGTCAAGTGCACTATCAAAAGTCTCATACTGGTCACCATGGGGGACACCACGAGTCGTGGTGTACTCGATGACTCGTGGTGACCCACTCGTTAGGTACACTGCCTAAATTTCTCCTGGAGCTACCACGGGAGACACCACAACTCGTGGGGTCCCAAATGAGTCATGATGAGGTCCCATCGTGTACACTGCCTGCCTTCTCCAACTCCTAGTCAAACCCTTACCACGGGTCACCCCACGACTCGTGGTAACACCCGTGGTCACCCCCCTTTTCCAAAATTTTCAACCAAGTTCAAAGTCGTCACCATGAGTCACTTAATGACTTGTGGTCACCCCCACGTGTCATAGAATGACTCGTTCTATGACCTGATGCAGATTTTCCAGTTTTCTCTGTTTTAACTCCCGGGTCTAGTCTTTGAGTTCCTGGGGCATTGTAATATTTCTCCCTTAGGAACGTTCGTCCTTGAATGTTGGAAAACACATAGAAAAGCAGATAATGGCAATCTTTATACACAAATATTGATCATGAAAGATGAAAACTAAAGGAATGACTACCTTTGAACCGAATCACATGTCTGAACTGAGTTCACTAATCATATACATATTCATTTACATGAAAGAAACTGAAACATATGAACAGAAAGCAGTTTTGGGGAGGATATTAATACCTTAAACTCAGACTGAGCCGAAAGGGAATAAATGAGGGTATCTAGACATCATATTTGCTTCGGCCTCCTACGTAGCTCCCTCAACCTACTGATTCCTCCACAAGACTTTGACTGAGGCTTCCTCCTTGTGCCTCAGCTTACGAACCTGATGGTCAAGTATCTGGACTGGGACCTCTTCATATAAGACACTATCATTCACTCCCATGCTTTCCAATGGCACAATTGAAGTTGGATCACCGATGCCCTTATTCAATAGTGTCACATGGAATACTGGGTGCACAGATGCCAACTCTGAAGGTAATTCCAACTCATAAGCTACCTTGCCAATTCGCCTCAGCATTTTATAGGGTCCCACATATCTTGGGCTGAGCTTTCCCTTCTTCCCAAATCTCATCACCCCTTTCATGGGTGAAATTTTCAGATAAACCCAGTCATCTAGAGAAAATTCCAACTCTCTTTTCCTCACATCCGCATAAGATTTCTAAAGGTTCTGGGCTATTTTCAATCATTCTGTAATAATCTGTACCTTTTGCATAACTTCATGAACCAAGTCTAGCCTGATTAAAGTAGCTTCACCAACCTCAAATCATCCAATGGGAGATCTGCACCTTCTACCATACAATGCCTCAAACAGGGCCATCTGAATACAGGAATGGTAGCTGTTGTTGTACATAAACTCGATAAGAGGCAAGTGGTCATCCCAACTATCCTGAAATCGATCATGCACACTCTCAACATATCTTCTAGGGTCTGAATATTCTGGTCAGCTTGTCCATCTTTCTGTTGGTGAAAAGTCGTGCTGAGCTTGACCTGAGTACAGAGTTCCTTCTTAAAAGACTTCCAGAAATGACAGGTGAACTGGGTACCTCTATCTGAGGTAATGTATAGTGGCACCCCATGAAGTCTGACCAATTCCCAAATATAAAGCCTAGCATAGTCCTCCGCTAAATCTGTAGTTTTAACTGGGAGAAAGTGTGATGACTTAGTCATCAGGTCTACTATTACCCAGATAGAATTATGCTGCTGACGAGTCCGAGGTAGACCCCTAATAAAATATATATTCACTTCTTCCCACTTCCAGCTAGGTATGCTGATATCCTGAGTCATACCTCCCGGTATCTGGTGTTCTACTTTGACCTGCTGGCAGTTCGGGCACTTAGCCACAAATTCAGCGATGTCTCTCTTCATGCCGTTCCACCAGTAAATATGTTACAAATCGCGATATATTTTAGTAGCACAAGGGTGGATGGAGTATCTCGAGCTGTGTGCTTCAGCCAGTATTTGCTGTCTCAAATAACCAACGTCCGGTACACACAATCTGCCCTGGTAACGGAGAACACCATCTGTAGCACCCCAGCTCACGCGCAAGTGTACACGGTCGTACAAGTAATACAGTGGCCCTTTTTTAGAGCTAGATGCCGAACCCACAGGGACTGGACTGATTCAACTAATGTTCAAGTTCAAGTGTAAAATTAACCTTCACAAGTGTTGATTGTAGAAGTTTGGGGAAAATATAATTAAATCTACGTGTGATCACAAAATAATCTGGACAAATATAAGAAGCAAATAGAGTTAAGGCCGGATAATCATGCAATGCTACGATTCATAATGGTTCGAGTATAAAAAAGTCAATTATTGTCTCATATAGTTAAAATGCGATGTTCATGGTCTCTTGAGCCTTTAAACACGAAAAACTAGCCTCACGACTACATCATTGAGCGGGGATGTAACGTCCTAGTTCGTTGGCAATTCAACAACATGGATGTGTTTTCATGGTGATCAAGCATAAAAACATCAATAATTAAGAATGCAAGACAAAACAACAACTAAAAACTCAAACAAGAGATGAATTCATGCATTTACAATCATATCATGTGGCCTCAACCCTAGAGGAAGGGTTTTAGCCACTCATGTTTGTACAAATACTCAAAACCATGATTAGAGTACGATACTTAAAAGAGTAGTTAAAAGACAATAAAAAAATAACAAACCCTAGGTAGAGTTCTCCCTTTCTCCCTCCGCTCCTTTTCGTAGTTCTAAAAATATTTCGTGATAAAATGATTTTAGGAGCTAAGTGTCCTATTTATATTAAATGGAAAAATTGCAATTTTGGCCGGCCATGGACTAGCCCCGTGTCATGGACCCAAACGCCCTGATTTGCCTCCGTGTTGTATGCCCACTGGAATTGTCCCTCAGCAGGTCTGTAGCGAAATGCCTGCGCATCGCCCCACGTGGTACGACCCAATTCGGGCGTGACGCCTAGCGTGACACGGCCTGTAACGCGCAGAAGTGCCTGGCGTTGCATGGCGCCTAGCGTGCAGGTCTGTTGGCATGGCACGGGTAGTCTACTTCTTGCCATCATCACTCCATGTCCTTCCCAACTCCTTTCTTGCTTGTGCATCATTCAATTTAGCCCCTCCTAAGAATTTTTCACCTACAAAACAAAGAGCTAATCATATCGGTTAGTTCATGCACAAGTTTATACAAAATCACATGAGAATGTAATCAATTAATTTAACAACCACGACTAAAATAAGATATAAAATAGCACTTGGGCACGTAATTATGCCCAAGATCATATCCCACACTTAAAGCCTTGTTCGTCCTCGAACAACTCTATGACATCTCATGAACATGAAGCACACATAGCTAATCGAATGTCACGACCCGAATGGAGGTCCCGATCGTAGACAGGGGACAAGGAAACCCAAGTTGACCCATAGCATAAGCATATAACTAGCTCATCCAAAAACTGAAGAAAACACGAATATAATCTCAGCGGAAGTCTAAAGCAACATCACATAAGAATAAACATCCGAAACTGAATACATGACTAATTTTGAAAAGCCTCTAATCTGGACGAGCTGATGGGACAAGACCCCAACTAGCTCCACAATGCTGAAAATGAAATATATAGAAGAAACTGAATGTCTAGTCCTCGAAGAATGAGGACTCACCAACTATGAACAGGTAAAACTTTGAATAATCTGACTAAGATTGGGGCTGAAGCTGCGAGTCGGGTCTTGTATCATGAAACAATACTACATAGAAAGTATGCGGTCAGTACATGGAATATACCGAGTATGCAAGGTAAGTAAAACTGCTATAATAAGTAAAATCATCCAAACAAATCATTTCATAACATAATCTTTTAGAAAACTGAGAGAACTCACATGCATTGTTTCGAAATCATAATCCCTTCATGATGTGACAATGCGTAACTTTATAACATCAACTAATTCGAATGACTCAAAGCTGAGATGCAACATTTATAGAAAAGCTGAACATTGCGTCAAACCTTACTTTTAGAACATGCATGCATACATAGTGATCATGAGTAGTGAATATGCAAATCTGAATCATGTGGAAAATGGGAGGCTCATCACTTAACCGGCATACCACGATAGAGTTTACGTGGTCCCGACTATTACACTCAAGTGGACAGAGCCATCCAAAACCTTGCCAGGGCTGAGGACGTTACCATGATATCGATATCAGGCTCATGGGCCATTAAGGCCGGGGATAGCTCACAAGGGAGTTCCCAAATATAATAAAATCAACCTACGTTGGCGCATAGTTCCAGGGCATAGGGTTGTCGATCCTTAGCGCTCGGTGCTAGACTCTTCTCCCAAAACATGCAATGCTCTACATCATATAAATACGAAACTCAACATCGTCGATTGGCGAAGCTCAATAATGAAATCATGCTTAGACTCAACATCGTATGAAATGAATCTCAATGACAATATACATGTCAATTATGAATTCATGCATATGAGATGCTTTGCTATGAAACATACCACAAGTTCAAAGAATAGTGGGAGCCTTTACTCCAAAATCATGTGGTAAGCCTACTTTAGAAATATCACTTCATCATCATCAATATAAGGGTCTTTCCCATAACCTCATCATGCTTGAACTCATTCAATTCATTTGGAAACATTATAATTTGGGAGATTTCACTCCAAAACGAGGTAATAAGAAAATCATCATTCATACTGAACATTGGGCACTACCCAAAGCTTCATCATACTTGACTATACTAGATTCATATCCAATACTTCGATTATGGACATGGGTGACTTAGAACATGCTTTTCATCATCAAAATCTCATCAACATCATGCATTCATCGAAAATCTCTTCTTTATGAACTCCCTACCCATGGGCCTTTAATTTCATTAAACTAGAAAATTTAAGTTTTATTGAAAACACTTTAAAAACCTGCCCATGCTTCATATTCAATACTAAGAACATAAACAATTCATACCCATGTATAAAGATTTAGAAAATATGCAATTGGGTAGAGACCCCACACTTGATCATAGGAGATTCATTCGAATAGGGAGAAATTGGGCATGGGTGTGGAAGGAGAACACCCATTAAAAACCCTACATACTTGGAAATGTGGAATTCTATCACCCTTCAATTTCCCAAGATCAGATTCCAAAGGAAACCTTGAATTTTGCCTTGAATCACCTCCTTCAAGCCTTCAACCTTGTATGCATGGGGAGTATGCACTTAGAATAGGTCTTCCCCTACTAAAACCCTTCAAAATGAGTCCTAAACGACGTAGTATAGAGCCTTAGGACTAGAAAATGATAGAAATGCCCTTACTAAAATCACAGAAAAACCTGCACTGGATGATCCCATGATTGAACAAATGGACCGTGGTCCAGACTGCCAAACTTCCTAGTTTCTAATTTACACCCACAGCTCGACAGGACGAGTCATCCTTGCAAACAATGGGTCGTGGTTTCAAACCGTCTTAGCCACTGCCCAGATCCACTTCCTTCCAACGACCACTAACAATGGCCCGTGCCTTCTCACAATGGGTTGTTGTGACGTCCGTGGTCCAGACTACCACCAGGCCTGGCTTCACACCATGACCACATACAATGGCTCGTGGTTTGCCACCACGAGTCGTTCTGTGGCTCGTCCTACAACATTTTTCCTAGATTTCTGCATTTTGAATTTTTAACTCCCCTGTTTTATTACTAAGCACTTATGGGGTATTACAATATCTCCCCCTTGGGAACATTCGTCCTCAAATGTAGGAAATAATCAGAAAACAGAAACATGCAATTATCATTATCAAATACTGATCATTTAAGCCGAAAACTGATGGAATGACTACCTTCATTTCAAACTATACAGCTGAACTGGATTCACCAATCATACACACATCCACATACATAAAAGAAACTTGTGCACATAGTTCAAACATGAAAACTAGTTAGAGTCTGGGTGCAGAACTGATACCTTAAGCTGAAACTGAGTCGGTAGAGAACAAATGTGGATATTTAGCCAATATATCCGCTTTGGCTTCCCACGTAGCTCCCTCAACATGATGATTTCTCCACAATACTTTAACTGAAGCTACTTACTTGTTCCTCAACTTCCTAACTTGGCGATCCAAGATTTCAACAGGAATTTCTTCGTAACTAAGGCTGTATTTTACCCCAAGCTGTCTAGCGGAACTACCAAGGCTGGATCACCCAAACACTTTTTCAAAATCGACACATGGAAGACGGGATGAACCAAAGATAACTCCGATGGCAAGTCCAACTCATACGCCACCTTACCAACTCTTCTCACAATCTGGTAGGGACCAACATAGCGGCGACTGAGTTTCCCTTTCTTCCCAAACCACATGACTCCCTTCATTGGAGATACTTTTAGAAATACCCAGTCGTCCACATCAAACTCTAAATCTATTCTCCTCATATTAGCATACAATTTCTGATGACTCTGAGCGGTTTTCAACCGGTCCCTTATCAACTAAACCTTCACCATCGCCTCATGAACCGAATCCGATCTGATCATAGCTACCTCACCAACCTCAAACCATCCGATGGGAGATCTACACCTTTTCCTGTAAAAAGCCTCGAACGGTGCCATTTGGATACTAGAGTGGTAACTATTATTATAAGCAAACTCAATCGGGGGCAAATGATCATCCCAACTGCCTATAAAATCCATAACACTTGCCCTCAACATATTCTCAAGAGTATGGATTGTTCGCTTGGCTTGACCATCCGTTTGCGGATAAAAGGCCATGCTGAGCTTGACTTGAGTCCCGAGTCCCTTCTGAAAAGACCTCCAAAATTAAGAGGTAAACTGGGAACCTCTATCTGAAATGATGGACAAAGGCACTCCATGCAACCAAACTAACTCCCGTATGTATAACTTGGCATAATCCTCTGTTGAGTCGGTAGTTTTGAACGGTAGAAAATGAGCCGCCTTAGTCAACCTGTCCACGATAACCCAAATGGAGTCATATTGCCTATGAGTCTGGGGTAAGCCTGTAATGAAGTCCATATTGATCTATTACCACTTCCAAGTGGGGATGGTAATATCCTGAAGTACGCCTTCGAGTCTTTGATGCTCGACTTTCACTTGCTGACAGTTTGGACATTTCGCTACGAACTCCGCGATATCCTTCTTGATACCATCCCACCAATAGATTTCTCGCAAGTCCCAATAAATCTTTGTGGATCCTGGATGAATAGAATATCTGGTACCATGTGTCTCATGTAATATCCAAAGTCTCAAATCATCAACATCTGGGACACATAGACGACCCTAATATCGTAGCACACCATCTCCCCCTTGGGAGAAAACCTCCACCTTTTGACTCTGCACCACCTCCTTCAGTTTCTCAAAATTGGATCTTCATCTTGCCTGGACTTAACATCAACCACCAAGGACGATTCTGACCTGTTCTGTACAACAACACCGCCATTGGTCGAGTCGATCAATCTAACTCCCAGCCTTGCAAGTCGGTGCACATCTTTCACCAACTCCTTCTCCCCCTCATCTACATGGGACACAGTCTCCATTGAGAGCCTACTAAGAGCATCCACAACCAAATTAGCCTTGCCCCGGTGGTAAAGAACACTCATGTCATAGTCCTTGAGTAACTCCAACCACCTCCGTTGCTGAAGATTTAGATCCTTCTGTGTGAACACGTATTGCAAGCTCTTGTGGTCCGTAAACACATCCATGTGGACCCCATACAAGTAATGCCTCCATATCTTCAATGCAAACACCACCTCAGCCAACTCAAGATCATGGGTCGGGTAATTCTTCTCATGGACCTTCAGCTACCTAGAAGCATATGCTATCACCTTTCCACGCTGCATCAACACACACCCAAGTCCAACTCTGGAAGCATCAAAGTACACCACGAAACCATCGGTACCCTCGAGTAGGGTAAACAGTGGTGCTGAAGTAAGTCGGGTATTCAACTCCTGGAAGCTTTCCTCACAAGCCTCCAACCATTGACACTTCACCTTCTTCTAAGTAACCTTAGTCAAAGGCACTACAATGGATGAGAAACCCTCAACAAAGCTCCGGTAGTAGCTAGCTAAACCCAAGAAACTCCGAATATCTGAAGGATTCACCAGTATGGGCTAATTCTTCACAACCTCAATTTTACGCAAATTTACTTTTATGCCTTCGCTAGACACCACATGGCCCAAGAATTCCACAGAGTCCAACCAAAACTCACACTTGTTGAACTTTGCATACAATTGGCGATCCTTGAGGGTCTGAAGCACTACTCTCAAGTGAGCGACATGCTCCTCCTCGCTCCGAGAGTATATTAAGATGTCATCAATGAACACGATCATGAACATGTCCAAATATGGCTTGAATACCATGTTCACCAAGTCCATAAAAGCTGCAGGAGAATTCGTTAGTCCAAAAGACATAACCACAAACTCGTAATGACCATACCGTGTTCTGAATGCCATCTTCGGGATATCACTCTCCCGAACTCTGAGCTGATGATACCCAGATCTGAGATATATCTTTGAGAAACACTTAGCACCCTGAAGCTGATCAAAGAAATCATCAATCCTAGGTAAGGGGTACCTGTTCTTGACTGTGACTTTGTTCAACTGTCGATAATCAATGCACATACGAAGGGAACCATCTTTCTTCCGAAAAAATAAAACTGATGCACCCCATAGAGACTGGCCCGGTCTAATGAAGACCTTATCTAGGAAACCCTTTAACTGATCCTTCAACTCTTTTAACTCAGCTGGGGCCATCCTGTAGGGAGGAATAGATATAGGCTGCGTATCGGGAAGAAGGTCAATACCGAAGTCAATCTCCCGCTCGAGAGGAATACCTGGAAAGTCATTAAGAAAGACCTCTGGATACTCACGTGCCACTGGAACTGAATGGATAGTCGGGGTCTCGGACTCAACATCCTTGACCCTAACCAAATGATACAAGAAACCCTTAGAAATCATCTTTCTAGCCTTGAGGTAGGAAACGAAGCGACCTACAGGCACAACTAAACTGCCCTTCCATTCTAAGACTGGCTCACCAAGAAATCTGAACTCTACTGACCGAGTCCTACAATTAATGGAAGCATAACAAGCATACAACTAATCCATGTCAAGAATAACATCGAAATTGGTCATGGCTAACTCTATAAGATCTGCTGAGGTGACCTTATGGAGGACGAAGACCGAGCAATCTCTATACACCCGTCTAGCTGTAACTGAGTCACCTACAGGAGTAGAAACTGAAAAGGATTCTGACAAGACATCGGGACTAACTCCGAAGCTACTGACTATATAAGGTTTCACAAAGGACAAGGTGGCCCCTGGATCTAATAGAGCATAAACATCAACATGGAAGACCTACACCATACTAGTAACCATGTCCAGGGAGACCTCTTTCTCCTGGCTGGATGCTAGGGAATAGAATCTATTTTGGCACTGACCGCCAGCTGCACTAGTAGATGCCCCCTGATGTGCTGAGCGAGGGGGTGGGGCTGCTGAGCTAGAAGCTGGGCCACGACCCCCAATATGATCTTATCTCACTGCTGGACAATCTCTAAGCATGTGTCCGGGTTGTTCGCACTCGAAACACGCACCCAAACCTGCCAAGAACTAGCCTGCATGCCCTCGACCACATCTGCGACAAGCTGGAATACCTGAATCTGTGGGCCTGCTGCTCCGACCCCTTGATCTTGATGCTCGACCTCTCTAATCATGCCTAGGACGAGATGGCACAATTAATGCTGATGAAGCTGGGGCGGATGATCTCTGGTGGGTTTGCTTACGGTGCCCACCTCCTAACCTAAGCTGAGGAAATATGTGATCATCAGTCCTGGCACTCTTGGCCTCTCTCTCTCTCTCGAATGTGTCGCCTCTATCTGTTGGGCGTACAACACCATCCGAGGAAAGTCTATGTCCTGATGGAGCATAGCAATCCTGCATTCCTTATCCAAGTAACCTACTATCCCATACACAAACTTGCTCACTCGTGCCCTCTGGTCAGCCACTAACTCAGGAGCATACTTTGACTGGCGGGTGAACTCAAGGGAATACTCTAGTGCTATCATCCTCCCTTGCTTCAGATTTATGAACTCAGCTGGCTTTAGCTCCCTCATCTCCCAAGGGAAGAACTGATCTAGGAATGCAAATGGAACTCTTCTCAAGTGACCGGACCTGCTCTGATGGCCCTGCTATCCTTCCATTGACGGAACCAGATATGTACAACCCCTTTCAACTGGTAGGAGGCCAACTCTACGCACTCAACACTACTCACCCCCATGACCTGGGTGATCTTGATAACCTCATCCACGAACTCATGTGGGTCGTCATCTACCTTGGACCCAAGAAACTCCGATGGTTTCATCCTCAAGAAGACCCGGACTAGAGCTATTGCGGCACTTCCATTTTGCGAAACATGCGCAATAGCCTGCTAATTGACCTTAGCGGTCAAAGCCTGTGCAAGCATCTGGATAGCAACCTGAAACTCAACGTGGGCAGCTGGCTCCAGTGCCAGAGGCTCCTGAACTGGTGGGATCTTCTGATGCCCACGACCCATGCCATCCTTGTGGCCTTCACCATCTCCATTTCTCCATCCGTTCATTCTTCGAGGAGCCATACTCTGCAATTGCGAATAACATGAATTAGAGGGATAGAAAGACTCTTCATCGAACGACATAGATCATAAAAGATGGGAACATTTCCTAGAACATTTTGTAGCCTCATCGTCATAAGTGTGGCACGCTTCACACTCATGAAAAAGACTCTACTTAACGCAACTTTCAGACTCCCTAGGACACTTCAAACCTATGGCTCTGATACAAAATTTGTCACGACCCGAATGGAGGCTCGGATCATAGACACGGGACAAGGGACCTCGAGGGACACCAAGTCGACCCATAGCATAAGCGTACAACTAACTCATTTGAAAACTGAAGAAAACACAAATATAATCCCAGCGAAATTCTAAAGCAACATCACATAAGAATAAACATCCGAAACTGAATACATGACTAAGTCTGAAAAGCCTCTAATCTGGACGAGCTGATGGGACAAGGCCCCAACTAGCTCCACAATGTTGAAACTGAAATATATAGAAGAAACTAAATGTCTAGTCCTCGAAGAATGAGGATTCACCAACTATGAACAGGTGCAACTTTGAATAAGCTAACTAAGATCGGGGCTGAAGCTGTGAGCCGGTCCTGTATCATGAAATGATACAGCATAGAAAGTATGCGGTCAATACGTGGAATGTACCGAGTATGCAAGGTAAGTAAAACCGCTATAATAAGTAAAATCATCTATACAAATCATTTCATAACATAAGCTTTTAGAAAACTGAGAGAACTCACATGCATTGTTTCGAAATCATAATCCCTTCATGATGTGACAATGCATAACTTTATAACATCAACTAATTTGAATGACTCAAAGTTGAGATGCAACATTTACAGAAAAGCTGAACATTGAGTCAAATCTTACTTTTAGAACACACATGCATACATAGTGATCATGAGTAGTGAATATTCAAATCTAAATCATATGGACAATGGGCGGCTCATCACTTAACCGACGTACCACGATAGAGCTTACGTGGTCCCGACTATTATACTCAAGTGGACAGAGCCGTCCAAAACCTTGCCAGGGCTGAGGACGCTACCATGATATCGATCTCAAGCTCATGGGCCATTAAGATCGGGGATAGCTCAGTAGGGATGTCCCAAATATAATTGAATCAACCTATGTTGGCGCGTAGTTCTGGGGCATAGGGTTGTCGACCCTTAGCCCGCTCGATACTAGACTCTTCTCCCAAAACATGCAATGCTCTACATCGTAAAAATACGAAGCTCAACATCGTCTATTGGCGAAGCTCAATAATGAAATCATTCTTAGACTCAACATTGTAATCAAATGAAGCTCAATGACAACATACATCTCAATTATGAATTCATGCATATGAGAAGCTTTACTATGAAACATACCACAAGCTCAATGAATAGTGGGAGCCTTTACTCCAAAATTATGTGGTATGCCTACTTTAGAAATATAACTTCATCATCATCAATATAAGGGCCTTTCCCAAAACCTCATCATGCTTGAACTCATTCAATTCATTTGGAAACATTATAATTTGGGAGATTTCAATCCAAAACGATGTAATAAAGTCAATTCAAGAAAATCATCATTCATACTCAACATTGGGCACTACCCAAAGCTTCATCATACTTTACTATACTAGATTCATATCCAATACTTCGATTATAGACATGGTTAACTTAGAACATGCTTTTCTTCATCAAAATCTCATCAACATCATACATTCATCGAAAATCTCTTCTTTATGAACTCCCTACCCATGGGCCTTTAATTTAATAAAACTAGAAAATTTAAGTTTAATTGAAAACACTTTAAAAATCTACCCATGCTTCATATTCAATACTATGAACATAAACAATTCATACCCATGTATAATGATTGAGAAAATATGCAATTGGGTTGAGACCCCACACTTAATCATATGAGATTCATTCGAATAGGGAGAAATTGGGCATGGTTGTGGAAGGAGAATACCCATTAAAAACCCTACATACTTGGAAATGAGGAATTCTATCACCCTTCAATTGGCTAAGATCATATTCCAAAGGAAACCTTGAATTTGGCCTTAAATCACCTCCTTCAAGCCTTCAACCTTGCATGCATAGGGAGTATGCACTTAGAATAGGTCTTCCCCTACTAAAACCCTTCAAAACGAGCCCTAAGCTACATAGTATAGAGCCTTAGGACTAGGAAATGACAGAAATACCCTTGCTAAAATTGCAAAAAACCCTGCACTGGACGATTCCACGATTGAACCTATGGATCATGGGAAGATATCATGACCCGTGGTATACGCCCGTGGTCCTGACTACCAAACTTCCCGATTTCTGATTTACACCCACGGCTTGACAGGAAGAGTCGTCCTTACAAACAACGGGCCATGGTTTCAAACCGTCTTAGCCACTGCCCAGATCCACTTCCTTCCCACGACCACTAACAACGGCCCGTTCCTTTTAACAACGGGTCTTTGTGATGCCTATGGTACAAACTACCACCAGGCCCGGCTTCACACCACGACCACATACAACGGCTCGTGGTTGTGTTCTGTGGCTCATCTTGCAACATTTTTCCTATATTTCTGCAGTATGCCCAAGATCACCATCTCCCCCTTTGGAGAAAGCCTTAACCTCTTTTCTGAGAACTGCTTCCTTATGTTTAAGTAGTATGGGATCTTCATCCTTTTTGGACTTAACTTCAACAACCAATGAGGAATCTGACCCACTTTGCATTACTACTCCATACTCAGCTGAATCAACCAACTGCACCCCTAATCGGGCTAGTCTTTGAATATCCTTCACCAGTTCCTTTTTGCCCTTCCTCACCATGAGTCACGCTTCCCTTGGATACTCTGCTCAGGGCATCAACCACCACATCGGCCTTGCCCGGGTGATACAATATGCTCATGCCATAGTCCTTCAATATCTCCAACCACCTTCTTTGACGAAGATTCAGATCTTTCTGACTAAACACGTACTGGAAGCTCTTATAATTGGTGAAAACATCCACGTGAGCCTCGTACAGATTGTGTCTCCATATTTTCAATGCAAACACCACCATTGCCAACTCCAAGTTATAAGTCGGATAATTCTTTTCATGAACTTTTTCCTGTCTGGAGGCGTAGGCTATCATCTTGACCCTCTGCATCAGAACGCAATCGAGTCCAACTCTGGAAGCGTCACAATATACTAGAAACCCATCTGATCCTTTCGGTAGGGTCAACACTAGAGCGATACTGAGTCAAGTTTTTAACTCTTGGAAACTCTTCTCACACGCATCTAACTACTGAAATTTCACCTTCTTTAGCGTCAGCCTAGTTAGAGGGGATGCTATAGAAGAAAAGCCTTCCACAAAGTGTCGGTAATAACCGACTAGACCCAAGAAATTTCTGATTTCAATTGGGGAGGTAGGTCTGGGCTAGTATTTCACCACTACTATCTTTTGAGGATCAACCTGAATACCCTCACCTAAGACTACATGACCCAAGAAAGTCACAGACTTCAACAAGAATTTGCATTTGCTGAGCTTGGTGAACAACTGACAGTCTCTGAGTGTTTGAAGCACTATCCTTAGGTGATTAGCATGCTCTTCCTCATTTCTGAGTATACCAGAATGTCGTCGATAAATACAATGATGAACATATCTAGATACTGCTTGAAGACTCTATTCATTAGGTCCATAAAGGTTACAAGGCAATTAGTTAGTACAAAGTACATAACCACAAACTCATAGTGACCATACCGAGTCTTGAAAGCTATTTTTGGTATGTCACACTCTCTGACTCTTAGCTGGTGCTACCCCGACCTGAAATCTATTTTGGAGAAACAGCTGGCTCCCTGAAGTTGGTCGAACAAGTCATCAATTCTAGGTAGGGGGTACCTATTCTTGATTGTGACCTTATTCAAATTACAGTAATCGATTCACATTTTGAGGGTACCGTCTTTCTTTCGCACGAATAACAATGAAGCACCCCAAGGAAAGATGCTGGGGTCTGATAAAACCCTTATCAAAAAGTTCTTTTAGCTTCTCCTTCAACTCCTTAAGCTCAGTTAAAGCCATTCTAAAAGGAGATATGGAGATGGGATGGGTATTTTGGAGAAGGTATATACCGAAGTCGATTTCCCATTCAAGAGGAACTCCGGCAAGATCTTCGGGGAACATATCAGAATATTTGCTGACAACAGGGACTGACTGGATAGTTGCGGTCTCAGAGTTGGAACCTTTGACCCGAACTAGATGATAGATACAACCCTTGGAAATAAGCTTCTGGCCTTAATGTAGGAAATAAACCAACCCTTAGACGCTGAACTACTACCCGTCCACTCTAACACTGGCTCATTTGGAAACTGAAATTTCACAACTCTAGTTCTACAATCAACTGAGGCATAACCGGAGTGTAACCAATCCATGCCCAGGATGAGGTTAAAATCGACCATGTCTAATTCTGCAAGATCAGTTGGAATGACCTTATTGAATACTGAGACTGGGCAGTTTCTATACACCCGGCTGGCTCTAACTGACTCACCAACTGGGATGGAGACTAAAAATGGTTCTGAGAGAACCTTTGGACTGATATCGAACTGGACTGCTACGTATTGAGTCACGAACGATAGTGTGGCCCCTGGATCGAGTAGGACATATACATCTAGGTGGAAAAGACGTAACATACCCATAACCATGTCAAGTGAGCTCTCTTGATCCTGTTGAGATGATAATGCATAAAAATGGTTTTGGCGCTGGCCGCCATTTGCACTTGAAGGGTTGGCTTGCTGAGCTGGTAGGCCTGATGGAGTTGTTGAGGTAGTGGATTGTGACCTTCCCCGTCCTGCTGACGTACACTCCTTAAGCTAATGACCAAGCTGTCAATAAACAAAACAGCCTTGTCGACCCTGAAGACACTCTCCTGGGTGGTTCTTGCCACACTTGGGGCAAGATGGATACCTGTTGTCGGCACTGTAGCTCTGGGACTGATAGCCAAATGCTCCACCCCTATGGTCCTTGATGTGTTGTGGAATTACAGAACTATTGACGCTCAAAACTAAGAAAATAGCATGGACTTAGGTGTATTTATGTGGATATGAGGCACTTTTCCTTTGATTTCAGGATAAATGGGTGTTGGAATAATAAATTCCAAAAGAAAGCTAAAAGTGTGCAAAAAAAAGGGAAAAAAGTGCAGCCCACAGTACGATCTATAGGATGGACTTACGAGTCGTACTTAGGGCCTTGATAAGAAGCTGAAAGTTTAACCTGGAAGAGTGATTCCATGAGTCTTGTCATGGATCGTACTATGATGGTACGAGTCGTGGTAAGTTAGTCATGATGAAATACAGAAGAATTGCACAGGAGGATGATTCTCAGTACGAGAGTACCCTACGACCCGTGAGATGAAGGTAGGAGTCGTACCATACCAGTCATGGTGAAGTTCAGACAAAGGTTCAAAGTACCAGGATCAAGACACGGGTGTAATGTACGAGTCTTAGGATGTAGGTACGAATCGTACCTTGGCCCAATACTTAGCCAAAATCCAGCCAACACTTCAAGCCACGAGTCGATGCCACGGTCCGTGAGAAGCCCCTACGAGTCGTATGTGGACTCGTGACGAGGTCGACTACAGATATGGAAAGCAGTCCTATTAGTTTAGGAAAAGGATTCTTGTATCTCTATAAATACTTTTTATGTTTTATTTTTCATAGAGGACGATGAATAGACTTAATTTTAGTAGGAAAACATTGTAGTAAGCAATTTTACATTATTGAAAGAGAGAATTGAGTTGGTTCAACCTTGTGATCAACCTTTTCTTGGATTCATATTGTTCTTGCTACTTGTTAATCAATATTTCGTGGATTAATTGAAGGAATCTTTTTTTCTAAATCATCTTTGTAAGTATTGTTTTATGTCTTCAATCATGAATACAATTCACAACCTTGAAACTATGAGAGGCTAAACCTCCATAGCTAGGGTTGTGGGAACTATGGCGGATTAACAAGCTAGGGTTGCACAAAGTGATTCTAAAACCAAGACTAAGTACTTATATTGTAGTCTCTTCATCTTTAATGATTCTTAGCAGTGCGCAACGTTAGGAAGTTCCTAAATTCTTTACCTGCTTTGGTCGAAGAGGTAGAGATTAGGAAAAGAGAATTACAACAGAGCCTTGATCTTGATGATCATTGTATTAACTTGAGTTGTGGTCGCAGGATAGTTATATCTGAAACTTAGTGATAATGGTTAGTTTGCAAAACTCATGAGACTTGGTCGAGTAATTGAGGATAGTCATTCAATAGGAATTGGTTGATCGTTTGAATGAACCTAAGTTATCAGTTCTGTAAGTAAGTATGTAAAGATCACGAGTGTATACCCAAAGCTGTTATGAATCCATGGGGAACACAAACCCTAGTTATCCTTTAACTATTGATTTGCAAATATAATCTTGACTGCTGGTTATTTGTATTATTGATTTTATTAGAATACCCCCATTGTGAAGTAATTACCAGACGAGTTCATCTACCAGCTGTAATCTAGATCTTCCATATTCCATATGGGATGGACCCCAACCTCTAAGTTGGGTTCTTTATTGACAACATCCGCTTCATACTTCAGTTGGAAGTGTGGTTTGAGCGTTATCAAAAAGTGACGCCGTTGCCGGGGAATACGGCTAAGACTAGGTTATCTGCTTGTAGTTGACTTTTTGGTAATTATTTCCTTAATTACGTTTATTTTGTGTTTTTAATTACCCACAGGCTGTCCTCCGATGAATTCCAAGCACTCAGAATCGAGGAGACCCCCTTGTTCACTAAATCCCGAAATCGAACAAGCATTGCATAGAATGAAAAACCCTAAGCAGAGAGAAGCCCTCTTAGCTGAAGAAGCTAGGCTGGCCAAGCTAGCTCGGTTAGTTGCACTTCAGCAAGCTGATGATGACCGAGATGAGGTGGTAAACGCTGGTCGACATGGGAGGGGCAACCGAGCTCAGAGATTTTCCCCTCAATTCTTCGATGATGAGGACCCAAACATTGATGAAGTCGGGTTAGCTGGAGCAATTGTACCACCACCACTACCTGCTGGGGCCAAGTTTGACATTATGAGCACCATGATTCAATTGCTAAATATGAAGGGGGTGTTCAGTGGCCACGTAACGGATGACACCAACCTGCACTTGATGAACTTTATAGGAATATGCAAGGCGTCAGGTTGCTCGGAGTAAGCCAGGATGCCATGCGACTCCGACTCTTCCCTTTCTCTCTATCAGGGGAAGCAACTTTGTGGTTATCGGAGTTGCCCAACGACTCCATAACCAATTGGATGGAGCTTAAACAAGATTTCTTGGAGATATTCTTTCCCCCATCAAGGATGTTACAGTTAAAAGATGATATCTATAATTTCCGGCAAATTAATATGGAGACACTTCATGAAACCTGGTTGAGGTTCAAAAAGAAGTTGACTTAGTGCCCGAACCATAAAATCCCAGATGACAGTTTGTTGGAAACTTTTTACAAGTCTCTTAATAATAGCAAAACGGCTGTAGCAAACATGGTGGCTGGAGGGGCATTGATGAGTCACACCTCGGAGGAAGTAGCCACTATCCTTGACAGGGTGACTAAGACAAACAGGGCCTGGCATACGAGGGAGGCTGATGCAGTGGCAGGTACATATGTTGTTTGTTTGACTACAGACTAGCGAAGGAAGGAGGAAGAACGCGATCAGGAGTTAGCTCACATATGCACATCATTGGATTTGCTGACAAAGCATATCATGGGAATAGGAGCCAAAAAGGTAAATGGCAGTGGGAACTCAAGGAAGGGAGCAAGGAGCAGATCGCTCTGATTCTGAGGAAGAGGAAAACTTCCTAGATAGCCAAGTGGAGGGTTTCCGAGCCAATGCCCAAGTGTCTAGACAATGCAATTGGCACCAAGGTTTTGGAAATCAAGGCCGGAACCAATACAAAGACAACTACAACAGGAACAGGTTCAAATATAGGAGTCGTGGTCGTGAGCGAGAGGGAGAATGGAGAAGAAAAGATGGATATCGCAATGACGGGGCAGGAGTCTATGTGCCTCCCAATGCATGAGAAGGGGATGTCGGACAATCAAAGTTGGAGAGTATGATGGGATAAATTCTAAAAAAGGTGAGGTCCAAGGATGATCAGTTAAAAGAAATTTGAAGTGACTTATGTAGCATGGGTCAGAAAGTGGAATCTCATGCCACCGCCATCAACCAGATAGAACACCAACTTGGGCAACTGTCAGCATCAATGAACCCTAGGCAAAAGGGCACACTTCCTAGAAACACTGTCCAGAATCGAAAAAATGATGCTCATTGCATGGAAGCGATGACTAGGAGTGGTAAAACCATTGTTGACCCCCCATTCCCTATTGAAGTCGAAAGGAGGAAAGAGAGCGTGATTGAGGAAGTAGAGACTGGTGATGAGACACAACATGATGAGTTGCAAGAGCCCCCAAGTTGTGAGAAGGAATGCGACATTAATCAAGGGGAAACTCTAGTGAAAAAGGCTATCCCAAGACCACCGCCACCATTCCCACAAAGGATGAAGAAAAAGGCAGACAACGGTAAGTTCCAAAAATTTCTTTCAATGCTTAAACAACTTTCTGTGAATATACCATTGGTCGAAGCACTAGAGCAGATGCCAGGATATGCAAAGTTCATGAAGGACGTGGTGACGAAGAAAAGATCTGTAAGCTATGAGCTGGTTGACAATGTCTATCACTGCAGTGCCATAGCAACAAGGGTCTTAGCTCAGAAAAAGGAAGACCTAAGTGCCTTCACGATACCTTGCACCATTGGTAACGTCGAGTTCGCGAGGGCACTCTGTGATCTGGGAGCAAGCATTAATCGAATTCCCTTGGTGGTCTTCATGAAGCTAGGATTGGGAGCCCCCACACCAACCAACATGTGGCTACTGATGGCCGGCAGAACTGTAAAGAGACTAGTGGGCATCCTAGTTGATGTGCTCATCAAGGTTGATAAGTTTATATTCCCAGCGGACATCGTGATCTTGGATTGCGAGGTCGATTATGAGGTCCCCATCATTATGGGGAGACCATTCCTCGCTACTGGGAGAGCTCTAGTAGATGTGAAAGCTGGCTTGTTCAGGCTAAATAAAGAAAAGGTCACTTTCAACATCTGTTGGACCATGAAGAAACCAAAGGAATTTAGTGTGATCTCATCACTTGAGGATGAGTATGAGTCACTTGATCAATTCTGAGTAGTCAAGAACTTACGTCATGCCGCGACGTTAAACCAGGCGCTTCTTGGGAGGCAACCCAAGTGGTGGTTTGGTGAAACCTGAGTAACCAGACCACCTGCGTCATGCCGCAATGTTAAATCAAGTGCTTCTTGGGAGGCAACCCAAATTAGTGAACTAATGTGTGCTCAGTGTGCAGGGAAACAAAAATAGGTGGCTGAAAATTCTGCTGCTACTATATCTCAGTATGACTCGTGGTGAGATCATACGAGCCGTGGCAGCAGTGGTGGTGAAAAGCAGAGAAAATTCAAAACAAAGTCCAACCTACGACTCATCCAACAATTCGTACCTCAATGGTACGAGTCGTAGGATGCAATCATAGGTCACCAGGTAAGTTCTCTTTGGTTAAAATCACTACGTGTCAGGGGATGAGTTGTAGGTTACTCCTACAACTCGTGGTACGAGCCGTGATGGGTCAAATTTACCCGATTCAGCCCATCTTTTTAAATCTGCCCTTACCTACTTAAACTTCAAAATTCACCATTCTCCCACGCAAACACCTCACGAACCCACAACCCACGACTCGAGCATCCTCTTCCCAACACCCGTAACTTCTCATCATCAAGAAAGTAAGCACAACATTCTTGTTTCAACTAAGTGTGCAAAGCCCTAGAAGTTGATTTCCAGTCTATGAATCAACAATCAAGTAAGTTATTTATATTGCAAGCTCTAAATGTTTGAAAGTGAACTTAAGAAAATTGAAAACTCATAAGAATCACTGAGTATGCTTGGAAATCAATGGATATGTTCGAAAACACCAACTCGACTAGAAACCCACTTGCAATTTAAAGAATTTTGGCGCTGGAACACCTAAAGGGAGTTACGGGTAGGGGAGGATTGAGTAGTGTAAAAAGGGAGTTTACCATATGTTAGACCTGGGGGAAATCTGAGTACCTAAAAATGTGCAAAACAAACACTTACGCACTAAGCAAAAGAATCATGAATATGGTCTGAAAAAGGGTACGCAGCACAGTACAGGTCATAGGTGGACAGTATGAGTCGTACTAAGTGCTCGTACCACTTATCTTAAAAAATGATTTGGGAAGCCCACTCTACGACTCGTGGAATTCTGGGTCGTACCACGAGTCATGGTGAAAAATAGAGATTTACTAAAAATTGGACTTCATCAGATGACTCAAGGTACGGATCATACCTTCATGGTACGAGTCATACCTGCAAGTCGTGGGGCATCATCAGGGCTTCTCACGAGTCATACCTTCGAGGTACGACTCGTAGTGAGGACCCGTGATAAGATACTGAACTTCTCTCATCTGATTTTTCTTTTTCAAAAACAGAATGCTAACCTCTTTCTCTACAGGTACAATGACATATAAACACAGGGAAGACAAAACACATGCCCGTAGGACATTGATAGATGAAACAACTGACTCAGAGTCTGATAAGGTCGAAGATTCACCTAGTGGTTCACTTGAGGATTATCAAGTAGACACCTCGGACACCGATGGAACCAGAACCACTAGGGAAAGAGCAAAGGCCCAAGCCAAAGCAACCACTGCCACATCCGCTCAAGCTCCTCAGTTTGAAGAGGGAGCTAGAGAGGAACAAGAAAGGCCGAAAACCGACTCCAACACTAGGAAAAGTTAGAAGGGACCCATAATGATGCAGAAAGCAGTGATGAAGAAGTGGAGGATGAAACCCCTGCTAGAGAAAATAGAATAATGCAGTGGAGAGTGTCGGGTGCTAAAGAAATATATGAACAAGGCATTGCTCTCACAGCCAAGAACAAACCAAAAAGAAGCATCCAAGAAGAACTGTGGATCCTCACTAATTCCTTGAATGAAGTTGAGGAGATGAAGCTATGGGTTAGAATGGATGGCCAAGACCCATACACAATACAAAGAAGAGATCGTCAGGGAGTTGTACGCCAACTATCTAGCCACAATGGAGGAGAAAGAAAAATAGGGGCAAAAGATAAAGGATCAACCCTGTTTGGAGAGTGTTTCAGTCCGAGGGCGAGTAGTAGATGTATTCAATCGGACTATTGCACGAATGTTGTATCGACCTTAGTTCAGACCAACAAGGATAACACCAGAGTATGATTACAGGGTGGAGGCAATGAAGTAGATTAGGAGTCTGAGCAGGGGTGAGCGACAAGAGGCAGCTATAATTGCTAACAGAGGTGATCGCTGAGAACAAGGATGAGGCCGAGTAGGTTACAAGTGGCATGAAGGTGACAAAGAATTCACTGAACTTCATAGCAAAGGCCTACTGGAAACTGGTGAGACATCGATTAGCACCAACAGTCAATGACAACATGCTGAGTGTTGACAGAGTGGCTTTGGTGGCATGTCTCATGTCTTGCTACCCTCTTAACATCCCGAGGATCATAGCTATAGAGATACGAGACCAGGCAGTGGAAATAAGCACTACTATCCCATTCCTGAGCCTTATATATAGTTTGTGCAAGGAGGCGAGAGTTCAACGGGGTGATGAGAGATTGATTGGAGGCCAATGAATTGCAGGCATAGGCCTTATCCAGAATGAGATGAACCCAGTAAGCAGATCCAGGATGCCTACAGCCATCCCAACACCTCAGCCAGTAGGGGACGTACAGGTGAATGTCCCTAGTACTCAGGAGCAGAGCGAGACACCGGCTACAAATGCCGGTCATTCAGCTCCCAGCACCTCAGCTACACCGCTGCGTAGTGTACAAACTCAGACTCCAATAGGGTACATCTTGGTACCGCAAGATTTCCTCTAGAAGCTAGCAAAGAGATTGACCATGGTTGAGCGCAAAATTCAGGTAATGATGGAGAATGTAAAGCTATGGGTCAAATCCGAGATAGATGCAGCAGCTCAGGCTCTTCATTCCCTCCTAGATAGTTTTGAGAGCAGATTTAACATGAGGATGGAAGAGCAGTCAGACATCAGTAGTCTCCGTGTGTATTTGAGGGCTCTTCGGAGTTAAGTGGTTGAGTTGTCTTTATGACAAGCAACTGTTATAGCATCCCCCACTCTTCCGGACTTGATGTAGAGCTTGATGAGGATATTGACTTGGCAACATACTGGGGGCCAACTGCAACTGGTGATAAAGGCAAGAAGAGAGTTGCTGAAGATGCTGGTGAGGAGAGTTTGAGAAAAAAGAGTAAGAAGGAGAAGAAAGAGCGCAAGCGGGCTAGAGCGGAGAGTATGCAAGCTCATGAGGAGCATATGAATGAGATGCATGAGAGAGTTAGAGGAGCGAGAAGCTCCACCATAGCTCAGCTCGAGCTTTCTAGTGGCCATGACCCTTCGGGTGAGCCACATTCAGCCCCAGTTACCACAACGGCCGTTCAAGCGACTACATCCACTAAAAGGGGGACCACTACCCCCATTGTTACACCATTGAATGTGCCGGCCACCGCTACCGCCACTACTACTGTGGAGGTACCACCTTTGCAAGATAACAGGGGAGAAGTCTGAGTAGCCAAGGTATGTCCTTCTCCCTACATGCTTATATTCTATGCTTCGGCAACGAAGCTCATTTTTTTAAAAGGGGGGTTGTACTTATATTTTTGGGATATTTTTTGTTCGCCTGAGGGTTTTTGTTGTCGTGTTTCTTTTCCCTCAGGCATGCGAGCTAGTAGAATCGACATGTGTTAGGATTTTTGTTTTTAGTCGTGATCTTTTGTTTGATTAGAAAGTAACTTAGGAATACTCAGCCAATGGATATGCACTAGTTTTCTTGTTTTTGAAGAAATTGACCCTGCGTAAAAATTTTTGCTATGTATTTGCGACAACAATGCATGATTTCTGTAGATCGTTTTGTGTCATTTAGTTATTAATAGTGCTAGTCTTGTTAAGCCATGTATGAACCAGACAGGTAAAGTAAAAATAGTTTATGTACCATATGTGAGTGAGGTCTTAATATTTATTGCGGTATGTTGTTGAAGATCTAGAACTTGCCTGTTGGTCTCTGCATAGGTTAAGGATGGTTGGTTAGGATATGATCATAGGCCATTTTTGTTCTAGCTCACTTTTAGCCTATATTCCCCTATCAAAGTTTCATGAATCCCTTGATCCCAAGTTTGAGCCTTAATAGATCATATTTCTTTGATTTACCTGTTAACCGTATCCATTTGTTTATAATGAACCTATTTGGCCTTGGTCCTTCCTTGGATATTGTGAACCTCAACATAAGCAAAATGCTTAATTTGAGGGTGGCTAGAGTAGGGGTGCATAAATGGTGGGAGCGGGAGAAAAGGAAAGAAAAGAAAAAAAAGAGAAAAAATGGTGAAAAGTAAGGTGTGGTGAGGTGACAAAGTAAAAAGCTGAAAGGTTGAGAATACTGGAAAAAAAAAGAAAAATTCAAAAGATCTTGAAATTATTGAAAAATGTGAAAAATCACCTCACCCATGCAAATATTCTTAAAATGGAAAAAAAGGGAAGAAAAGAAGACAAAAAAAAGAATGAAGGCTGAAATAGAAAAAAAGTGTAGCCAATAAATGTAGTGCCAAGGAAGGGATAGTCACTCATAAAATCTTTCATTTTTATCATGTCCAGCCCTAAGCCTACATTTCAAGCCATATCAAGTCCTATAGTGATATTAATTTGACCATCTAACAAACCCAAGCAGAGAAAATAAGGGCAAGTTTATGGTATCTAATGCATAATACTTGCAGTTCTTTGAGAGAGTGAGTGCTTCATTTGCTAGTCCCATGTTTCATTTGATGCTTCATACTAGAGTGGGGACTTCATTTTTTTGTGAGGGTATATGGATTATGTTTGCTTTGACCATTGGTTTGTGTGAAACACATAGGTGATGACTTGATTGCTTGTTGATAGTTAGATGAAATATCTTAATCCCTAAATATGATGTATTGATGTTGCTTGCAATACATTAGCTGATGATATTTCAGGAGGAAGGGTCAATAGAGTTTGTATATAGAGTGCACAAATTTGTTTGAGTATTGACTGTAGTATCTTAAGTTGGTTTATTTTTTTTATTTGAGCATCATGTTTAGTTTTTCTTTTTCTTTTCCTGAGGACATGCAAAAGTCTTAAGTTGAGGGTGTTGATGTGTTGTGGAATTACAGCACTATTAACGCTCAAAACTAAGAAAATAGCATGGCCTTAGGCGTATTTATGTGGATATGAGGCACTTTTCCTTTGATTTCAGGATAAATGGGTGTTGGAATGATAAATTGTAAAAGGAAGCTAAAAGTGTGCAAAAAAAGGAAAAAAAGTGCAGTCCACAGTACGATCCGTAGGATGGACCTACGAGTCATATTGAGGGCCTTGATATGAAGCTGAAAGTTCAACCTAGAAGATTGATTCCATGAGACTTGTCACAGATCGTACCATGATGGTACGAGTCGTGATAAGTCAGTCGTGATGAAATCTATAAGAATTGCACAGTCTTCAAGCCATGAGTCGATGCCACGGTCCATGAGAAGCCCTTACGAGTCGTAGGTGGACCCGTGATGAGATCGGCTACAGATATGGAAAGCAGTCCTGTTAGTTTAGGAAAAGGATTCTTGTGTCTCTATAAATACTTTTTATGTTTTATTTTTCATAGAGGACAACAAATAGACTTAATTTTAGTAGGAAAACATTGTAGTAAGCAATTTTACATTATTGAAAGAGAGAATTGAGTTGATTCAACCTTGTGATCAACCTTTTCTTGGATTCATATTGTTCTTGCTACTTGTTATTCAATATTTCGTGGATTAATTGAAGGAATTGTTTTTTCTCAATCATCTTTGTAAGTATTGTTTTATGTTTTCAATCATGAATACAATTCACAACCTTGCAACTATGAGAGGCTAAAACCTCCATCGCAAGGGTTGTGGGAACTGTAGAGGATTAACAAGCTAGGGTTGCACAAAGTGATTCTAAAACCAAGACTAAGTACTTATATTGTAGTCTCTTCATCTTTAATGATTCTTAGCGGTGCACAACATTAGGAAGTGCCTGAATTCTTTACTTGCTTTGGTCGAAGAGGTAGAGATTAGGAAAAGAGAATTACAACAGAGCCTTTATCTTGATGATCATTGTATTAACTTGAGCAGTGGTCGCAGGATAGTTATATCTGATACTTAGTGATAACGGTTAGTTTGCAAAACTCATGAGACTTGGTCGAGTAATTGAGGACAGTCATTTAATAGGGATTGGTCGATCGTTTGAATGAACCTAGTTATTAGTTCTGTAAGTATTAGTAAAGATCATGAGTGTATACCCAAAGCTTTTATGAACCCATGGGGAACACAAACCCTAGTTATCCTTTAACTATTGATTTGGGAATATAATCTTGACTACTGGTTATTTTTATTATTGATTTTATTAGAATTTCCCCATTGTGAAGTAATTACCATACGAGTTCATCTATCGGCTGTAATCTAGATCCTTCATATTCCTTGTGAGATCGACCCTAACCTCTAAGTAGGGTTCCTTATTGACAACGTCCGCTTATACTTTAGTTGAAAGTATGGTTTGAGCATTATCAGTCCTGGCGGGACCAAAAGGTAGGGGTGCTGGATGAGCTGGGTGTTGGAGCCCTCTGCTGCTCTGGGTGGCTACTACCGCCAGACCTATGGTGGCCATAATTTTATTGGCCAGTCCTTGCCCACTTGTTCTTTCGCTACATGTCCCTTAGTTTTTCTGCCTCAATCTGCTGGGCATAGACAATAAGTCTAGAGAGGTCAATATCCTTAATCAGCATCGCTGTCCTGCACTCTTTGAGGACCAGGTTCGACAACCCATTAACAAATTTCAGCATGCAAACCCTAGGCTCAGCCACCATCTTTGGAGCGTATTTGGACAACCTGGTGAACTCTAGAGCATATTCTTCTACTTTCCGGTTTCCCTGTCTCAGATTCATGAACTCCGCTACTTTTTCCTCCCTGATCTCCCAAGGGAAAAATTTGTTCAGGAAGGCTATAGTGAATCCTCCCATTCCACCGATCCTACTTCCGTTGGCCTCCCCTCCTTCCACTATTCGTACCAGACTTGGGCTACCCCTTTCAGCTGGTAGGCAGCCGAGTCGGCACTCTTTGAAGGACTGCCACCTATAATTCGGGTGATCTTTTTAATCTCATCCACGAACCCTTGTGGGTCCTCTCCCACTATAGATCCATGAAAATTCGGAGGGTTCATTCGAGTGAAGTCCCACACTCGGGCTGCTGCTTCGGACCAATTATTGTTGATTGGAACCACCTGATGGTTCACCTGGTTGGTAACAGTTGCGAGTAGCTGAATGGCCGCCCTGAACTTTGTGGTAGTCACTTAGTCGTCCTGAAGGGCTGCCGGGCTGGTGGGGAAGGTCGGTGAGCATTACTAGCCCTTCTTCTGTTACCACATCGCAGAGACATGTTTCAATAAAATGAAATAGAGCACGAGTTAGGAGAATGATTCTAGAATTGAATTTCAATGCACGATAAAGAGTATGAATAAAAGGGAGTTTTCTTAATAAAATCTCGTAGCCTCCCCATCATAAGTGTGGCACGCTTCACACCCATGAAAAGGACTCTACTTGATGCGGCTTTTAGACAACCGAGGATACTTTAAGCTTAGCACTCTGATACCAATTTTGCCACACCGCGAGACTACCCCCTGGACGAAACACGGTACTTGGAGTCACAAGTAACTCCAAGTTAAACCCTAGTCTATCACACAGTGGAATTTTGAGTAAACATAAAATATAGTGGAAGCTTTAACGTAAACTATAAAACATTTATGAAATAGAGCTGGATCATAAAGTTTTAAAACATCTGAGCAGAACTACAAGTTTGAAAATCTATATTTTTTTCTGAAAGCCACTACAATTGATGAGTTGCTGGGACAAGCCCCCAGCTAACTCCTAATGTAAATTGAAGAAAGCAAAACTGAGTAGAATAATCTTCGTCCTCGAAAGATGTGGACTCACACTTAGAATTGTTGATGTCTCCTAAGAGAGATTAGCTAGTGTGGCCGAGACTGAGATCCTGCAGCTGTATCATTAAATGATACGTCATAAAAGTATGTGTCAGTACGTTGAATGTACTGAGTAAGCAGGAGAAAACATAATACTGAATGTAAATAACTGAACTAAAATGACATGCAATGACCAACTGATGTACTGCACTGAAACATCTGAATATGCTGAGATGGTCATAATGACCCTGTTTGATGGTCAAAGACATACGCTAAATCTGAAATACTAAGTTTGAGATACTGTACTAAATTGATAACTGTATTGAATTGATAACTATACTAAGTAGTCTAAAACTATTCTGAACTGAGTTAAGCTGAGACTGAGTTGAACTGAGCTAAACTGAGACTAAACTTATTAGTGGGAGAGTCTATAACCGACATATAACCACGTGAGCTAGACGTGGAGTCCGATGTACACCCCATCGGTAGGACCCAATATATCTTTCCAAGGTATAAAGACATGAAATTAGATGATCATGAATCTAGGATCATGAGGTCAATAAAACTGTAACCTACGGTGGCAATGTAGTTTTGGGAATCTGGGTGCGCTGGAAACCCGGTCCGCTCGATGCTAAGTCCTACTCCCACTAGATATTACTAGACTGATTGCTAAGTTGATAGCTCGAAATTGGGGCCCAAGAGTAGTCAGGAATACCTATCTGGAAGCACCCTGAGAGTCTTATCAGACCGAATTCTGTAACTAGTTTCTAAGACTGGTCCGAGCTACTTATCTGAAAGCATCGTAACCGTCTAAAGAACAAACTGTAATTTTGAAACTAGGGTCCTAAGGTTTGTCAGAGTTTCCAATATGAAGGTTTCATGACCACCTAATGAACCACTAAAACTGATATTGAGTCTGATTCTGATAACCGGGAGGCACTACTGACGGCCCGAGAATTTCTATAGTCAAATTGATCAGCTGACATTTCTGACTTACACTGGATATTCTAACATTTTTAACTAAACTTCACTAACATCAATCTAACTAAATATTTAGCACCAACTAAAAATATGGGAATCCTCAACACTAAAGGAATCAAGAAATTTTCACTGTTAATCACTATTTCAAGATTCTAGATTTTCTATGCTCAAGGACTAGGGCTAAATTTCACTTCACATGAACAAACTTTATTTCGGTCACAAGATGGGGGAAAAACATCAACAATTAACATAAATGATATTTCACGTGATTTAAGCGAGGTTTGATGGATAAATTCATCACATTCAAAAGTCTCAAGGCTAGAACTGGTAGGGAAAACAGAGAAGGATTGTGGGGACACAAGGGAAGAACTATTCCTTTGTTGAATTCCCACATACTTGGAGATAGAAATCCTAACAATAAATCCTTGATAAATATGAGAAGAATCAATCACCCTAACTTCTGCTCTAAACCTTTTCGAGAGAAACTTTACACTTAACTAATGAGAGATGAGGAAAAATGAGAGGAAACCGTCGGTTACACACTCTAAAACCTCTGACTAAAACCCCAAAATGACGTAGCTTAGAGTCTAGGAGGTTAGAAAATCATAGAAATACCCTCAGGAAAACCACAGAAAGTAAACTGTCTGCCAGTCCCCCACGAGGGACCTAACGAGTCGTGCCCAATGACCCCGAATCGTGGTCACAATCGCCTAGTGCACTACCAAAAATCTCATACTTGTCACCATGGAGAACACCATGAGTCGTGGTGTCCTCGATGACTCTTAGTGACCCACTCATTAGGTACGCTACCTAAATTCTCCTAGAGACACCACGAGTGACACCACGACTCATGGGTGATCTTGGGCAGATTTATATGCCCAAGTGATACTCAAACGTATTATTTTCGCCTTGTTTGTGTGCAATATGTATATATTCTCATGTAATTGGTAATAAAATGTGAATTTATACTAACCAACATGATTAGCATTTGTTTTGCAGGAAAATATGATTTTTAGGAGCTAAAATGTGTGTTGGAACAATATCAGAGTTGGACTCGGATGCGAGCGTGGAAAAGACATTGGAATGCACAAAGTATAGGGGCTCCGCGATGGAGCCGTGCCACGCTACCATCGTGGAGGCACACTGCCTGGAGAGGAAATTAAATGGCAAATTCCAGTGTGGCCTCGCGACAGCTCCGTGGCACGGAGATAGGCCTCCGCGTTGGCCTCCGTGCCACGTTGAGGCTATTTTACCGGACCCTGGAATTCCAGAGAGGGTCCGCGTCCACGCCGTGTCACGGAGGCAGTGCTCCGCGATGGCCTCCGTGACACGTTGCTTGTTATTCCGGGAAAAAATTCCCACTAGTATAAATAGCACACTTAGGTTTATTTTAATTAGTTCAGACTTGGTGGAGCTAGGACGTGGGTTAGAAGCAGTTGAGGGACGAAAAAGCTAAGGGATTTCTTCTCTTCCTTTCTTCTTTCTTTCAATTGTATGCATGATTTACACTTGTTTTAGGATGATCAATCCACAAATGAGTGGCTAATTCTCTTCCTTGCTGAGGTTATGAACATTTGTGATGAATTTTGATTATTAATTTTATGGTTTTCTTCTTCTTCTTCTATGTTTTTCTATTAATTCTTGTTTCTACTGCATTATTGTGTGGCCGACATTAATGTACATCTAAAAAGTCCAATTTCACTCGAGAGAGAAAGAAATAGGAAAGTTGTGAATTAATAGGGTAGTGTTCTTAACTTGATTTGGGAAAATTGGGTTTTGATGTGCTTTCCTGATAGAAATATACTTGAAAGCCGTATTAGTCAATTTAGGAACCGAAATTGTATTGCTAGGTCATAAATTGCATGTGATCACAGAAATGTAGATGGATGGTTTATGATTCTAAAGTGAAATTAAATACGAGAGTTTTAATTTCTAGGCTACTGTTCTTGGCTAGCAACATGAAGAAGAGATTAACCAAATTATTATTATAATCAAATTCATTACTTGTTCTTAACCTTGGCATGCTCATATCCATAGTTTAAATTCACAGTAAATAATTGTTAATAGTTTTAGTATATATATATTTCATAAACAAAAACTTATTTAACTGTTGGTTACGCTGTTGTTAGCATAATTAGAAGTAAGATAAGAATATAGTGTACTTAGGCAATTTTACTTATCCTGAGTCTCCTTGGATCGATACTTGGCTTACTTAGCCACTTTATTACTTGTTTGACCACGTACACTTGCGTGTCGGTTTTTACCCATAGCAAACCTGTCGGACAAGTTTTTGGCACCGTTGCCGGGGAGACTAGGCAATTGGTGAAATTGTATTAAGTGTAAATTTACTGTATTTTTATTTTATTTTCTTAAGTGCTGATAACTTAGTTTTAGTGGTTGTTTTAATTCTTTTACATTTTACTTTTTCTTTTTCGGATACCCTCATTGACATGACATCTTGGAATATAAATGGTGGATATGCATATTTCGGCGAATCTGTTGTTTTTGCTGAATATAGGCATGTTGAAAATGAGGACTTGGGACGCCAAGTTCAAATAGAGGACATGATGAAACAACTCTTGGAGCAATCAGAAGCAATGAAGGAGTCGGTGGCAGAATTGATAATTCAGCAAAAGGAGAATGCATAGGCTGTAAGCAGGATGAGCGTCAAACTCATGGAGATGTGTGCTGAGGCTGAAGCTTGTGATAATTCGCAGGTGACAGTTTTAGCCGATATTCAAGAGGAACTACAAGAGGAATACAAGGGTGAATTTTTGGATGAAGCCCAACAATTAGAATCTCTTGAGTGTCCCCGTGATCGGCTCATACCTATAGAAAATCCATTCATGGAAGAAGAGAAAGAATATCTCCCATTTGACCTTAATGGAGAAATAGATGTCGATGTTGAAAGGGTGTACACAAGTAAGGAAGTAAAGCACAATGCAATTTCAGAGTTGAGGTTGATTGGACCACACTCCAAGCATTTTTCGACATTAAGTTTGGTCGACAACATAGAAATAGAGTCTTCCAAGATTATAGAGAAATGTCTAGAGGAGGACCAAGCCTCGTATATTCTGAAATTTGCTAACTCGAAGCAACGAAATGACTTCACTTACTCAAGGGCCAATAAGTTCAAAAGAAAACATCTACTGCTTGGTCCTTACAATTTTTCACCACCACCCCAAGAGCATAAGAGGACATTAGAGAAGAAATTAGGGGTGAAATTCATATCCTCAAGGCGGAGGAAAAAGCGGTGAAACTTGGTACGTCGAGCCGCGACGGTAAACCAGGCGCTGCACGGGAGGCAACCCGTGAAATACATTTTCTTTCTTTTTTAGTGTAAATAATTTTTATTTTTATTTTTCTTTTCTTGATTAGGTTTAGATTTTTGTTTTAGTTAATATTTTTCATTTTAGTTAGGGAAATCTATTAATCTAACCAAGTTTGTTTAGTGAGGTGATTTTCAGGTCTAACGGAGAAAAATATACATGGAATCGGGAAGGAAAAGGCAAGGTATGAAAAAATAATTTAATTGAAGAAACAGTGCACTGGCGCGTTGGCTCCGTGTCACGGAGGAAGTGCTCCGCGTTACCCTCCGTGACACGTTGAAGGTAAAATCCGGATTTTTAAAATTTCCAGTAAGCCAACGCGTTGGCTCCGTGTCACGGAGGAGGGGCTCCGCGTTACCCTCCGTGACACGTTACCCTATATTTGGTGCCGGGTCACACCGGGTTGCCGGGTGACCCGCGTGTTTTTCTTTAAATTAACCCCGATTTTCGGCCAATTTTTCCCCATTCCTTCTCCTTTCCGCGACCAAACACCCAAATCCCCCTCCCCAACCAATGTGCCACGCTACTAGGCAAAGAAATCGTCAAGTTTCTTCGGTTCTTCAACTCAAAGGTATGTTTTCCTCGTTTCTCTCAAATTTTTTGGCGATTTTAGTCAAATTTGGGCATGTGAGGTGAGATATATCACCCTAAGTAGAAATTTAACATGATGTTGAGTTATTTGTGATTGATATATGTTCGGATTGTTGTAATTAGCATTTGAACTTGTAGATTATCTAAATAATTCGAATTTGATTGAAAAATTGTATTCTAGGGCATGGGTTGTTGAAATTGAATTGGGTTATTTGATAAGTTGATGAATTAGATGTCGGGGTGTGGTTGTAAATTGAGATAAGTCGTGTAAATATTGTGTGAATGTTAACAGACGACGAATTCTCGAATTGTTGGGGAAAATGCGAAAATTGTGCAAATTGGTTTGATTATTTGGATTCGATTGTATATAGAATGTTTTGTCTTTGTTTTTTTTATTTATTGTTTTTGTTGCTAAGTGCGATGGTTGAATTGTTAGCGATAGTAGGATTGGAATTAGCTGTATGAAGTCTGAGTAGTACGCTAAGCGTTATGCTGTCGAAATTTTTGTGAACGCACTAAGCATAAAATGTATAGTTGTTGTCTTTGGTGTAAATAGAGTTATCCTTGCCGTAGTTTTGTAAAAGTAGCTAAGGACTAAGTGTGGGGTAAACGTTGTGTAACCCGACATTAGCCGAAGTTAACATGTATTTAGCTTGACATTATGCTTGTTCATGTATATTGACAGGTACAATGGCGAGTAGGCAGGATAAGGGCAAAGGTGCTTCTACTTCAGGCACCGGAAGAAAAAGAATGAGATTGGGCACCGCAGTCCCAGCTGCACCAGCTGTTCCGCGCGGCCAACGCCGCCAATACGGAACAAGGTGGGTAACCGAGGAAGGGAAGAAGTGGTATGCTAAGCATAAGGAAAGCAAATACTTCCCGAAGGAACATATTGCACGGGAACCACTAGCACAGGAGTTCCCTCGTATTGTGCAGAGGATTGAAGCAACTGGGCTCAGCTTTATATTCCAGGAGCCCAAGGAGTGCAACCTACATTTAGTCCGGGAGTTCTACGCAAATTGGAACCCGGCCATCAGAAGCCACACAATAAAAATCAGAGGGCAGATTGTCACTCTAGAACCCCAGCAATTTAATGCCATCGTTGGAGCGCGGGACACAGATGCCCACGTTCTCCGCCAGCTAAACATCACCCCACCGTACGCCGACATCAGACGTACGTTGTGTGGGGCTCGATCCACAGCCCGATGGAGTAGACATAAGGAGAGGGGTTACCACCAGACTCTGCCTTATTCGCAGATGAATAGGGAGGCCAGAATATGGCTGAAGATTGTGTGTTCTTGCTTGATCCCGGGAGTTCACATGACGAATGTGACCTGGGACCGTGTCTGCTTGGTGTATGCCCTTATGAAAGGGCTTGAGATTAATGTTGGGGCGGTCATTATATCCACCATGAAGAGAGCCAGACTACACCAGGGCCACAGGTACGGGTTCGGCGGACTCATCACCACCTTCCTCCGAGGCCTCGATGTCGAGGAAGAGGCTTTGGATTACATCCCACAGTTGGAGCGGAGGGCCCTCGATGTGACAAAAAGTAAGGCCCCCGACATCACACACGGGCCAGTGCTGACTTTGGGCGAGCGACATGCTCGTGACGATCAGTACATGGCACGTATGTTCGGCATGCAGATGCTTCAGCTACGGATTGGTGGGAGACCAGCCACCGAGGAAGAGTTATGGCAGCTAGAGCTGGACTACCCATTGGCGAGAACGCCAGAGCCTTATGCCGAGTGGGACCAGCCTTCGTTGAGCCTACTGATGACGATGTCCCTACTGACGAGGAGACACGTCGTGAGGACTCCGATGTGGAGTCCGATGACGACGATGGAGCTGACTCAGACATGGGCGACGAGGCAGCAGCACCGGATGAAGAAGTCGAATATTTCAACTGAGCAGGGAGTTCCACCACCCGCAATTTTGTGCTTTGTATTTTTGTGAACACTGGGGACAATGTTCGATTTAAGTGTGGGGTGGGGAGTAGATAGGTGCTGGGACTTAGGCTCTAATCTGCTGTATGCTTTTTCCTTGGTTTGTATGTATGTTTGTGTTTCCCTGTTGTGAACTGATTTGTGTTGTAGCTGTATATTTTTTGTGGTTAATGATGTGTGTTGTGAAAGAAAAGTTGTGGTTGCCAAGGTAAAAATTTTGTGTATACTGTAAATAGTTTGTAAATATTTCTGTATATCGAAATGATCGATATTTTTTTTCAAAATTTTTGCGAAAATATTTTGCACTTATCAAAATATTTTGTAAATATTTTTCTATCGACATGATCGATGTTTTGCAAAAAATTTTCGGTTTTTATTTTGGGTTTCTCGGAGTTTGTTTTCGGTTCTTTTACCGAGAATAGTCCCATTGAACCGATGTCATAGTTAGTGACCGTTCCCTATGATGGATGGATGACGACCGTCTTAAGGGAAATGTAGTCGGTAGGAGTAGGATTTTAATTTGTTTTCAGTTTTTCTTTGGTGGATTGCATCAATGAACCTGTAGTTGCTTTATGGTTGCAAAATTTCATTGCGTGTTGTAACTGATGTTCAAAATGTGAAAGTGATTTGTTTGAAAGCATGCAATCTTGTAAATATGTTGAGTTACCTAGGCTGTAGAATTTGATTCGGTATGGTTGAGGCTTAATTTTTGAATTCATGCAATTGGCTAATTAAAGAGTCTGTGAATGCATCTTGATTCGAGCATGTGTATGTAGTGTGAAGTGAGGTATTGTTATTCTATGCTATTGTGAAGTGTCTAGAACTTGCTTGGTATGTGTACGAAACGAAATGAAGGAGGTGTAGTGTTGGAAAGGATGTAGGCATTTCTTTGTTTTAACCGAGAGTTTCTATTTTTTTCTTGTCATACTCTACCTTTTTATGTGATTGTATACCCTAGTCAGCCCGTTGAGCCATTAGCCGATTATTTCTTTCTTTTGTCCAAACTTGTATAAACTAAGCTTTATTCCTTCTTTTCATTAGCCGTAAAGTCTATACAAAAATCTTAAGCGCTTAAGAAGAAAAGAAAATTCTTTTCCCAAAGTGTCAAAGAGTGAGAAGAGTGAAAAGAAAAAGAGAAGCAGAGTGAGGAAAGAAAAGAAGAGGTTGAAGAGGCACTTGTTATAATTAAATGATATTGAGGGTACATGAAAACCCTTTGTATTGTGCCAAGTGTGTTTGATAAAATGGGTCGTACGAAAGGAAACCAGCATGAGTGGATGAAAAAGAGAAAAAAAAAGAAGAACAATATCCATGAGTCGATGAGAATGTGTTGAAAAGGCGCTTAAGGATGCTAGTGACTATTATTGGCTAATCCAATATACATACTAGTTCCATAGCTTCCATTACAACCCATTAAAGTCCTACGTGATCTTACATTGCATTTCCTTATATTAGTGGAGTAATACACTAAGGGCAAGCCTATGGGTCATGACATGATGCATGAGAATTCTTTTGGGAGAGAGAGTGAAATTAATTTCTACATGCCCCTACTTGAATGTTTGTGTGTTGCATGAACATAAAGGGGAAGCTTCTCTTGAGTTGTGAGGGCACATGCTTGATGAAAGATTGATTTTCGTGTCGGATATCTTGACTAGCTGATTTGCATGAGTTTGCCGATATCGAGAGTCGATTCTTAAAGTCTAGGAAGTCTTGATGTATGAAAGGTCATTGCATTGTAAGACCATGCATGTTTTCTTGATGATTTGCAAAAATTGAATAATCGGTATGACCGTAGTGTAAATTGTCGCACCATAGTGACAAAGGTTGGGATATAATTTGCATGAGTTGTGTATGTGTTATTCGAGGACGAACAAGGATATAAGTGTGGGGTAAGTGATCTTGGGAAGATTTATATGCCCAAGTGATACTCAAACGTATTATTTTCGCCTTGTTTGTGTGCAATATGTATATATTCTCATGTAATTGGTAATTAAATGTGAATTTATACTAACCAACATGATTAGCATTTGTTTTGCAGGAAAATATGATTTTTAGGAGCTAAAATGTGTGTTGGAACAATATCGGAGTTGGACTCGGATGCGAGCGTGGAAAAGACATTGGAATGCACAAAGTATAGGGGCTCCGCGATGGAGCCGTGCCACGCTACCATCATGGAGGCACACTGCCTGGAGAGGAAATTAAATGGCAAATTCCAGTGTGGCCTCGCGACAGCTCCGTGGCACGGAGATAGGCCTCCGCGTTGGCCTCCGTGCCACGTTGAGGCTATTTTACCGGACCCTGGAATTCCAGAGAGGGTCCGAGTCCACGCCGTGTCACGGAGGCAGTGCTCCGCGATGGCCTCCGTGATACGTTGCTTGTTATTCCGGGAAAAATTTTCCACTAGTATAAATAGCACACTTAGGTTTATTTTAATTAGTTCAGACTTGGTGGAGCTAGGACGTGGGTTAGAAGCAGTTGAGGGACGAAAAAGCTAAGGGATTTCTTCTCTTCCTTTCTTCTTTCTTTCAATTGTATGCATGATTTACACTTGTTTTAGGATGATCAATCCACAAATGAGTGGCTAATTCTCTTCCTTGTTGAGGTTATGAACATTTGTGATGAATTTTGATTATTAATTTTATGGTTTTCTTCTTCTTCTTCTATGTTGTTCTATTAATTCTTGTTTCTACTGCATTATTGTGTGGCCGACATTAATGTACATCTAAAAAGTCCAATTTCACTCGAGAGAGCAAGAAATTGGAAAGTTGTGAATTAATAGGGTAGTGTTCTTAACTTGATTTGGGAAAATTGGGTTTTGATGTGCTTTCCTGATAGAAATATACTTGAAAGCCGTATTAGTCAATTTAGGAACCGGAATTATATTGCTAGGTCATAAATTGCATGTGATCACAGAAATGTAGACGGATGGTTTATGATTCTAAAGTGAAATTAAATACGAGAGTTTTAATTTCTAGGCTACTGTTCTTGGCTAGCAACATGAAGAAGAGATTAACCAAATTATTATTATAATCGAATTCATTACTTGTTCTTAACCTTGGCATGCTCATATCCATTGTTTAAATTCACAGTAAATAATTGTTAATAGTTTTAGTATATATATATTTCATAAACAAAAACTTATTTAACTGTTGGTTACGCTGTTGTTAGCATAATTAGAAGTAAGATAAGAATATAGTGTACTTAGGCAATTTTACTTATCCTGAGTCTCCATGGGTCGATACTTGGCTTACTTAGCCACTTTATTACTTGTTTGACCACGTGCACTTGCGTGTCGGTTTTTACCCATTGCAAACCTGCCGGACAATGGGGTCCCAAATGAGTCATGGTGAGGACCCTTCGTGTACATGGCCTGCCTTCTCCAACTCCCAGTCAAACCCAGACCACGTTTCACCCCACGACTCATGGTGTCGACCATGATTCGTGGTCATGCCCGTGGTCACCCCCCTTTTACGAAATTTTCAACCAAGTTCAAAGTCCTCACCACGAGTCACTTAACGACTTGTGGTCATCCCCAGGGGTAATAGAACAACTCATTTTGTGACTTGGTTTAGATTTTCTAGTTTCCTCCGTTTTAACTCCCGGGTCTAATCTTTGAGTTCCTGGGCCATTACATGTAGTTCTATAGAAAGTCACCACAACTGATTTGGTAGAGTTAGACATGATGAACTTTGATGTCATCCTTGGTATGGATTGGTTGTATTCCTGTTATGCTCCAATCAATTGTAGAACTCAAAGAGTAGAATTCTGTTTTCTAGGTGAACCAGTCCTAGAATGGAAGGGTAGTTTTACAGTGCCTATAGGTCACTTTGTCTCTTAACCTAAGGCTAGGGAGATGATTCCAATAGTTGTAAGTATCACTTAGTTCGGGTGAAGGATTCTAAGTCTAAAATCCTGACTCTTTAGTCGGTCCTAGTTGTTCATGAGTTTCAAGAAGTATTACCGGATGGTCTACCTAGAGTCCCTCCCGAATGGGAGGTTGACTTTATGATATTCCTCCTCCCTGATACTCATCCCATATCCATTTCTCCTTACAGAATGGCTTTAGCTGAGCTTAAGGAATTGAAGGAATGGTTGAAGGACCTCCAAGATAAGGGTTTTATCAGGCCCAATAAGTCCCCATAGGATGCTACAGTCCTTTTTGTGCGGAAGAAAGATGGCTCTCTCAGGATGTGCATCGACTATCACCAATTGAACAAAGTCACAATCAAGAATAAGTATCCTATTTCCAAAATTGATGACTTGGATCAACTTCAGGGTGCTAGTTATTTCTCAAAGATAGACCTCAAATCCGGCTAGCATCAGCTCAAAGTTAGAAAATGTGACATTCCAAAAATAGCCTTCAGGACTCGGTATGGTTACTATGAATTTGTAGTTATGTCTTTTGGACTAAAGAATGCTCTTGCAGCTTTTATGAATTTGATGAATAGAGTGTTCAAGCATTACTTGGATATATTTATCATTATCTTCATATATAACATCCTTGTATACTCTCGGAATAAGGAGGAACATGCTGATCAATTGAGAATTATTCTAAAAACTCTTAAAGACTGTCAGCTATTTGCCAAGTTAAGCAAGTGTGAGTTTTGTCCGTAGTTAGTTGCATTTCTTCGACATGTAGTATCTAGTGAGGGTGTTCAGGTAGACTCTCAAAAGATAGAGGCAGTGGAAAACTGTCCTAGAACCATCAGTCCCACCTATATTAGAAGCTTTTTTGGTTTAGTTGGTTAGTACAAGAGGTTTTTAGAAGGATTTTCTTCCATTGCTTCGCCTCTAACTTTATTGACTTAGAAAAGGTCAAGTTTCAGTAGCTCAATGGTTGTTAACGAAGCTTTCAGAAGATAAAGAATTGACTTATTTCTGCTCCAATCTTGACCCTGCTAGAGGACACAAATGACTTGGTAGTGTATTATGATGCCTCTAGAGTTTGCCTTGAGTGTGTTTAATGCAGCATGGGAAGATCATTGCTTATGCTTCTAGAAAACTTAAGACTCATAAGAAAAATGGCTTGACACATGACCTTGAGTTAGCAACGATAGTGTTTGTCTTAAAGATTTGGAGTCACTATTTGTATGGGGTGCATGTTGATGTGTTAACGGACCATAAGAGCCTTTAGTATGTGTTTAGTCAGAAGGACCTAAATCTTTGGCAGAGAAGATGGATTGAACTTCTCAAGGATTATGACATGAGTTGTTATTTATCATCACGGTAAAGACAATGTAGTGGCTGATACCCTTAGCAGGTTGTCCATGGAAAGTGTGGTTCATGTTGGAGAGGGAAGAAAGGAATTGGTTAGATATGTCCACAGGCTTGCTTGCTTAGTGGTTTGCCTTAGGAATTCGGCAGATGGTGGTGTCATGGTTCATAATGGTTCAGAATCTTTGTTAATGGTAGAAGTTAAGGAAAAACAAGATGAGGATCCTATTTTTTTTAAGTTAAAGGAAGTAGTCCGAAATCAGAAAGTAGAGGTTTTCTCCCAAGGGGGAGATGGTGTGCTTCGCTACCAGGGCTAATTATGTGTTCTAGATATGGATGAATTAAGAAAACCGATGTTGAGAGAGGCTCACAACTCTCAGTATTCTATTTATACAAGTTCCACCATGATGTACCGTGATCTATGGGAAGTCTATTCGTGGAATAGTGTGAAGTGGGTTATCACAGAATTTGTGGCTAAGTGTCCTAATTGCTAGTAGTTAAGGTTGAATACCAAAGATTAGGAGGTATGACTCAGGATATCAACATTTCTACATGGAAATGGGAAGAGATAAATATGGACTTTATTATAGGTTTACCTCATACTTACCAATAACATGATTCGATATGGGTGGTTATAGATGAAATGACTAAGTCAGCACATTTCCTACCAGTTAAGATTATAGATTTAGCCGAGGATTATGCTAGACTTTACATTCAGGAGTTACTCAGGTTGATGGAGTCCTTTTGTCCATCATTTCCGATAGGGGTACTCAGTTCACCTCATAATTTTAGCAGTTGTTTCAGAAGGGTCTTGGTACTTAGGTTAAGCTAAGCAAAGCTTTTCACCCACAGATAGATGGTCAGGTCGAGTGAACTATTTAGACTTTAAAGGACATATTGAGAGGTTGCATTATTGACTTCAAGGGTAATTGGGATGATCACTTGCCTCTCATAGAGTTTGCTTACAAAAATAGCTTTCCCTCCAGTATTTGAATGACCCATTTGAGACACTTTATGGGTAGAGATGTAGATAACCTATTGGGTAGTTTGAGACAGGTGAGGCTATATTGATAGGGCTAGATTCAGTTCATGAGGCTATGGAGAAAGTTCAACAGATTAGAGAAAGGTTGAAAATAGCTCATATTTGCTAGAAATCTTATGCGGATGTAAGGAGGAGAGAGCATGAGTTCGCAGTTGATGATTAGGTATTTCTAAAGGTGTCACCCATGAAGGGTGTGATAAGGTCTAATAAGAAGGGGAAACTCAGTCCCCGGTATGTTGGTCCTTATAGGATTCTAAGGCACATGGGCAATGTGGCCTATGAGTTAGAGTTGCTTGTAGAGTTAGCGTTAGAGCATCTATTTTTCCATATATCTTTGTGTAAGAAGCACATTGGAAACTCGACTCTAGTTGCATCTATATAGAGTATTGGTGTGAAGGATAGTCTCTTTATGAAGAGGTTTCAATTGAGATTCTTGACCATCATGTTCATAAGTTGAGGAATAAGTCACTTAAGTGAAAATCCTTTGGCGGAATTAGCTTATAGAGGGAGCTACTTGGGAAGCAGAAGCAAACATGATGGCCAAGGATCCTCACCTCTTTCCTTCAAGTTCAGTTCCAGTTTGAGGTAATATTTCCTTCTTAGTATTCTACTCACTTCCATGTCTCTCAGTTGCTCTCCTATTCTATTATACATGCATGTTAAATGAAATCATTTCAGCATATATATCTTAGTCCAGAGTCAGTCACTCCATCAGTATTCATTTCTTAACATTCAGTTTTTGGATTGCAACTCATTCCCTAACTTTTCAGCTTTATTAGTCTTCATTTGAGGATCAATATTTTTAAGGGGGAGATGATGTAACACCCTAAAAAGTTCCTAAGATTAAATCCTAGACATGAAGTAGAAAACCAGCAAAAATGAAAATTTTTTCATAGGACAAGTCCACACCACAAGTCATGGTGAGGAAGGATGACTCATGGGTGCCATTCATGGTCATCCAAATGTAGTCCAAGAATCCAAGCTAGTCCATTCACCACGAGTCATAGGAAAACTCATGGTACATACGATGACTCGTCCTGTTAAGTCATGGCAAGGAGTCTCGCAAATTTTCAACTTCATCCCAAGGACCATGAGAGCAGACCACAAATTATGGTACCATACAAAGACTTGTCCTATGTTGCCATGGGATAGGAATCATAAAGTGTTCAAAGTTTGATCTGATAATAACTAGTGGACACCACGAGCCATGGTGTCAAAGGAAGAATCATCCTGTCTAGGCATGGTGTAGGGTTTAGAAAGTGATCGAGTTGCTTCAGTAATCACGACTGCATACCACAAGTCATGGTAGGACCCCAACAGTCGTGGTACGACTCATTGACACTGTGCAACAGCTTTTCAATACATTTTTTCAGGGGTATTTTCATAACTTTCTAAGCTCTTAATTCCTAAACTAGGCTATTTTAGGTTTTATTAAGGGGTTTTAATAGGTTATTACCTTATCCCTTTTCATAAAAACGATCATCCAAGGAATTCCACCTCTCTAGATCTCAAGAACACCTAGGGTTCTCTTCACCCAATTCTTAGGTTTTGAAGCAATAGTCAAGGAATCATCAAGTCCAGGTATGTGGGATTCTCAATAAGGGTTTGCTTTCACCCTTATGCCCAAATCCCAAGCTTCAATTCATGTTTTTAATGTGATTGTTCAATTCTATGATTTCTAGGACTAGAACTCTCTTATGCGTAAACTCTAACTTCACTTATGATATGTTTTTCTCATGATTCCTATATGCATTATGCAATTATGTTGGGTTGAATTCTTTGAAAAACTCTTATGTATCCCTATACTCAAATTTAAAATGATTTGCTCAAAATAAGTATCATGGCTGCAGAATCAACACTGTTTTGCATGAGTAGTTTAGTACTTCATGAAATTATGTAATTAACATGATTTTAAACTAGTCTATGAAAAACCTATCAGATCTTAGATATAATTATGAGCACCTATGTATGTTTTAGGAGTAGTACTTAACATTGAGCAGATACGAGTTCAGATAACCCAAGTCCAAAACTACATGCCACCATAGGTTAAAGGGCACCTCGCTAGTTAAAAGTATCTTATGCTTTCATGGTTCTTATGCTTGGCAAGGTTTGAATACCCTCCCAACTAGGGTTATGGGTTAGGCTCCATGATGTTCATGTGGAGTATGTTAGTTATGAGAATATCCCATTTTCCTGTTTTACTATGCATTATCTTACAGTATTTTGTATATGGATTGATCAGTATATGAACTTCTTTTACAATGTCATACATGCTCAACTTTATGTTTATGTTTTAAACCTTGAGTAACTGTAGTTCAATCTACGATAAATCTCAATGTTTTATTACTAGAACAAGATTTTGATTTTTAGTGTAATTTCCTTACTCTTACATTTTACTTATTTCACATATTCAGTATATTCAAAGTACTGACTGCATATTTTGTGTTATATCATCTGATGATATAGATTCGGGTGTTCAGTATCAACCCCGCTGTTAGCTACATTCCAGTTGCAATCTTCTTAGAGTTGGTGAGTCATCATCATCCGAGGACATGAGTTTTATTTCATGTTTTCCTTACTCTTTCAATTATCAGTTTATATAGAGCTAGTTGGGCACCTGTCCTTCTAGCTCTTTAGTTTTTAGAGGCTTTCAGACGAAGATGTCTAAATGTTCAACAAGTTGGTCTTTTGTTGTTTCAGTTTAGCACTTATTGATATTGCAACGTTATTTAGTTTTATGATATATATCATCATTAGATTTCACTCAATTTTGTTAGCTTATGTTCTTGTCATGCTTGTACCATGGGTTAGCTTGAAGTCATTCATGGTTCTAGGTCCCCTGACACTTCCAGGGTCTAAACTTGGGTCATGAAAAAATTAATTTCAAAAGCATCAGGTTTAGGAGTATCCCAGGGTGTCTAAAAAGCTCAGACCTTGTTGACTATACAACCCTATCCCAGCATTACAGTGGAGGGTAAGGATTTGTAGTTTAATATGATGCCTTACGATCTAGTTTGGGTGTTGTTTTAGTGCAGGATAAATAGGTTATTGCGTACGCTTCCAAGTAGCTAAGGGTGCATGAGAAGAACTATCCTACGCATGACTTGGAATTGGCACCAGTGGTGTTTTCTTTAAAAATTTGGAGACACTATGTTTATAAAGTTTGTTGTGACGCGTTCACTAATCATCGTAGTTTGCAACATGTGTTCATCTAGAGGTATATTAACTTGAGACAACAAAGATGGATGAAGTTGCTCAAGGACTATCATGTCACAATCCTATATTATCCGAGTAAGGCCATTATGGTGGCAGATGCACTGAGCAGTAAGTCAGAGAGTATGGGTAGCTAGGCTTGTTTAGCAGCTACCAAGCGTCTGTTGGCAAGGGAAGTTCAAGAATTCGCTAACAGTTTCATAAGACTTTCAATGTCAGGATCGGATGGCGTGTTAGCCATTTTAGAGGCAAGGTATTTTTTTCTAGATTACATTAAGGCTAGACAGCTCGAAAATACTAAAGTTAGCAAGATTCATTATAAGGTCTTGCGAGGAGAGGCCAAAGAGGCCATGATCAATGATAAAGGTGTCTTGAGAATAAAAATGCATGTATGTGTTCCCTGGGTTGATGATTTGATTAACACCGGATTGTCAGAGGCTCACAATTCGAGGTATTCTATAAGCCCTGTTGCTACCATAATGTATCGTGACTTGAGACAACACTCTAGATGGGGCAGAATGAAGCACGATATTGTAGAGCATGTGGGCCAGTGTTTAAGTCAGCAGGAAATGTATGAGCACTAGAGACCTGGGGGAGTACTTCAGAGAATGCCCATTCTGGAATGGAAGTGGGAGAGAATAGCATAAGTTTGACTCAATCTGGGTCATTGTTGACAGACTATTCTGCCCATTTTATGCTAGTTCAGGTTACCTATAATGTAGAAAAGTTAGCCAAGCTATATATTCGAGAAGTGGTTTGATTGCATGAGGTTCCAATTTTTATAATATCAGATAGAGGTACGCAATTTACTTTTAACTTTTAGAGAACCTTGCAGGATGAACAGGTATTAAACTGGATTTGAGCACAACATTTCATCCTCAGATCGATGGTCAGTCTGAGCAAATGATTTAGGTGTTGGAAGATATGATCCGGGCTTGGGTGACAGACTTTGGGTGTTAGTGGGACAAGTTCTTACCATTGGCAAAATTTGCATATAGCAACAATTAGCACTGCAGCATTAATATGACACCACTTGAGGAATTATATAAAAGGAGATGTAGGTCTCCTATTAGCTGGTTTGATGCCTATGAGGTTAGAAAATGGGGTACCGACCTTTTAAAAGAGTCCCTAGAGAAGGTGATGGTGATTCAAGAGAAACTCTTCACAACTCAAAGTAGACAGAAGCAATATGCCAATCGAAAGGTTAGAGATATGGTATTCATGGTGGTAAAGCAAGTCTTGCTCAAGGTTCCACACTTGAAAGGTGTATTGGGAAGTGTGGCAAGCTTAGTCCGAGGTACATCAATCCAATTAGAGATTCTCTAATGTGTGGGACAGGTGGCCTATGAATTGGTGTTGCCTCTAGGCTTGTCTGGAGTTCATCCAGTGTTTCATGTCTCCATGTTGAAAAGATATCACAGTGATGGCTCTTATATTATCCGTTGGGAATCAGTGTTATTTGATGAAAATCTATCATATGAAGAGGAGCCTATGACTATACCAAAAAGACAGGTTTGCAAGCTAAGATCTAAGAAAATCGTGACTATGAAGGTCTTGTGGAAGAACTGCCCTGTAGTAAATCATTATGTGATAGTTTGAGACTTGGAAGTTGGTAAAGTTGAGACATTTAGCATTACAAATTTGTTTTTAAGGGATTTAGAGGAGTATAAACTCCATAAAATAGGTTGGAATGATCAAGTGGGGATAGAGGGTGATAAATTAACTTGTTCATAACGAATTTGAACCATTATGATAGGTAAAAATCGGGTGGGTTTAAATTCCCAAGAACCCTTAAATGAATAGTAGATAATGAAGTACTCTTGTGTTGTTTGTTCTTAGATTTCGTGCGTTCCGAAGCTCTGAGAAAAGAAAAAGCCCCAGTGAAGTAGCGTGCATATTCACTTTCTTCAGTTGAGGTAGTTTATAACTTTATATGGAGTTAGACTTTGCATAATATCTTGTATGTATTATGAAATGTTGAGCATATTGTCTGTTCATTAGACATTTGTTATAATAGAGAATAATGTGGTTTAATCTGCATATTTAATGAGCCCTGAAATCATATAAATCTGTGGATATTGTTCTTAAATTAATGTGTTGTTGTGTTAATCAATGTGTACTTATGATTTATCCTATGTTGATGATTGATTGATATCATATTGAACAATGTTGATTATTTGTAATGCCCTAGAAACCCTAAGATCAGACTCGGGAGTTGAAATAGAGAAAATAGAATTTTCTGCACAAGGTCACAAAATGAGTAGTAATGTGACCCATCAGGATGACCACGAGTCGTTAAGTGACTCGTGGTGAGGTTTTTCAATTAAGTTGGAATTTTGAGTTTTTGGGTAACCACGGACATGACCACGATAACACCACGACTCGTTAAGTTAGCCGTGGTCAAAGGTAGTGAAGGATGAAGGAAGGACAGGTAGTGTACGTAACGACTAGACACCACAAGTCGTGGTCTATGCCACGATTTGTTAGGTGGGTCATGGTTAGCAGTTGATTAAAGGTTATATGTTTTGGGCAGTGAAGGCGATGGATTGTCACCACGAGTCGTGGTCATTGACAATGACTCGTCCAGTCCCTCATTGGGATTGACAGGTTACTTTTCCCTGCTAGTTTATTAAGGGCTTTTCCGTAATTTATATGATCCTAAGGCCTAAACTACATAATTTTAAGCTCTGAAAAGTGAATTTTAAGAAGGGTAAGTTCATTCGAAGCCATTCCTAATTCATGCGTGCAAGCTTAGAGGTTTTGAGAGGGTGATCAAGTCTAGTTCTTCCAAGTTCTTCCTCAATTATTCTTTGGGAAATATAGGAGATTGTAGAACCAGATTCTCTAAGGTTTGTAGGGTTATGAATGGGTGAAATTGTTTACACCCACGCCCAATCCCTCTCTAATTCATGAAAATCTACATGTTGAGTCTATGGGGTTTACCCCAATTCTTATGAAATCCTTAAGATCTATCTATGGGTTAATCCTTCTCTTTTATAAATTCATGTTTTATGAATCATGGGTACATTTTAATACTATTTAAATTATAAACTTATGAATTTAAATTTCTACAAAATTATGCCCAATTATGTATGTTTTTATTAAAAGTCAAGTTATGATTTGGCTATGATCTTTATCTAAATTAGCCCAACTATGATCTATACTTTATGATATTATTTCTCTAAAGTACCTGTCATGGATTTATGAGATATCAAGTATATACATGTTTTAAAAGTATGCATGAATTTCATGACTTATGGATTTATGATTATGGCTGGCTCACGTGCCTTATTTCATGCTAGTTCATGTATTTCAAGCATGTTATGATTATTATGATTTAACTAGCCCATGAATCTCATGTATGTTTTTCCTATTACCATATGAGCACTATATATGTTTTCGGTGTAGTATTTAACACCGAGTAGACCTGGGGTCCAAGCATACCCCGAGTCTCAGAACTACATGCCAATGTAGGCATGTCGGAACCTCCCTTGAGACTGTCCCCTTTTCTCGAATGGGACTTTCTTTGTGATATCACACCTCTTTCCATGGTTCTACCCTTGGAAAGGTATGAACACCCTCCCGACTAAGGGCTTACGGCACCATGTGTGCTCATATGGGGTATGTCGGTTATAAGAATCTCTCATTGTTCCTCATGATTTATGCATGATTATGTTTATGTACTTTGGCTCATGTCATGTTTAATAAAGCTTTTCTCTTATGACTATGATTATGAATGATTTACAAATGTTTTGAAAACCTTGAGCCTTATGTTTACATTATGATATTTACGTTATGAGCATACTGTCCCACTCTTATAAACTCTTATGTATTTCAACTGTCCGTTTTTACTTACCTTGCATACTCGGTACATTCCAAGTACTGACCGCATACACTATGTTGTATCGTTTCATGATACAGGCCCTGACAATCAGACCCAGCCTCGTTGCTAGCCCGCTTTCCAATGTAGCATATCCAGTCTCAGTTGGTAAGTCCTCATCTCCCGAGGACCATTTGTTATCAGTTATCTTTACATTTTCAGTTTTAGACTTACAGAGTTAGTTGGGATCTTGTCCCGTCAACTCATTAGAGATAGAGGCTTTTCAGGCATAGATTGTACTTGATCTTGGGCAAATTTATATGCCCAAGTGATACTCAAATGTGTCATTTTGCCTTGTTTATCTATCGATGTTTGTACATTCTCATGTGAATTGTAATAAAATGTGAATTTATACTAACCAACATGATTAGAGTTGTTTTGCAGGAAAAATATAAAGTTATGGAGCTAGGATGCATGTTGGGAGAGATCGGGATTGGACTCGGAAGCTAGCAAGGGAAAAAGCACAAGGGAAGCACGAATTAAAGGGACTCCGCGATGGAGCCGTGTCACGCTGCCATCGCGGATGCATTCTCCCTGGATGCAGAAATTTTGCCAAATTCCGGTGAAGGTGCGTGTTGGGGCCGTGGCACGTTGGCCTAGCCCCGCGTTGCACGTCGTGCCACGTTGGGCCTTAATTCCTAGACGATCAGATTCCAGTGAGGGTCCGTGTTGGTGGCGTGTCACGGAGGCAGTGCTTCGCGATGCACTCCGTGACATGTTGCTTGTTATTCCGGGAAAAATTCCCACTAGTATAAATAGAATAGTTGGGTTCATTTTTAATTATTCTGACTTGGTGGAGCAAGAACGTGGGTTACAGGAAGTTGAGGGGACGAAAATCTCAGGGTTTTTCTCTATCTCCTTCTTCTTTATTTCAATTGCTGGTATGATTAACACTCATTTAATGATGTTTAATCCACAAATGAGTGGCTAATTTCCCTTCTTGCTGAGGTTAAGAACATTGTATTGAAATGTGATTATTGATAAATTGGTTTTCATCTTTTCTTCCATGGTTGTTCTATTGATTCTTGTTCTTACTGCGTTAATGTGTGGCCAATGTTAATGTATATCTAAAAAGTCCGGTTTCACTCGAGAAAGCAAGAAATTGGAAAGTTGTGAATTGATAGGATAGGATCTTTTCATAGTTTGGGAAAATTGAGAAATGATTTACCTTCAGGATAGAGATATACCTGAAAGTCATATTAGTCAATTAAGGAATCGGTTTTGTATGGCTAGAACATGAATTTCTTTTTATCACAGAGATGTAGGTGGAAGGTTCATGATTCTTAAGTTGGGTTAAATACGAGAGTTTTAATCCATAGGAAATAATTCTTGACAAGCAACCGGAGGAAAGATTAATCAAATTGTATCGATAAATTATTTCACTACATGTTCATTTTAGCCTCAGCATGCTCATACTTATAGTTCAGACTCAAATTGTATATTCGTTTTAGACTTAGTATAAAATTAGGAAACAAAATATCACAATCTTCTTCACACTATTGTCTGCATTGTAGAGTTAATGTTCATTGACACTTGATTAGATTAATACCTTAGTCCAGTCCCTGTGGGATCGATACTTGGCTTACTTGATCCACTTTACTACTTGTTCGACCACGTGCACTTGCGTGTAGTTATACCCCACAAGCCGAACAAGTTTTTGGCGCCGTTGCCGGGGACTGGCGATTGGTAAATTTTTCTTAAGTGTTAGTTTACTATTTCTTCTTAGTGTTGACAACTTGGTCTTTGCCTGTATTTTGCAGATATTAATTTCTGTTGAACACTGGCAAGAGACAAGGAGCTGGTGGTCTCATATTTAGAGCCGGAAAGACAATTTCATCGTCAAAGGAGAGAAGCTCTAGAGAAAAAGCTGCAGTTGCTCAGAGAAACAATCCTGGAGCAACAACAGAATCCACCAGTTGTAAGGGCAATGTTAGTGCCCGAGGAGATGGCAGCTAGGCCGGTTCGCGAGGTGGAAATCCCACATGCTAACAATGTCACATCTAGCATCCGCAAACCTGAGCCAGGAGGGAGGTTCGAGCTTAAACAAAACATGGTGCAATTGTTGCACACCAACGGGCAATTCACAGGTCTCCCTTATGAGGATCCACAGCAACATCTCCAAAATTTCTTGGAGATAAGTGACACTTACATCCCCGCTGGAGTGTCATCAGATTATGTCAGGCTTACATTTTCCCATTTTCACTTTTGGGAGAAGCTAAGAGGTGGTTGAAAGCTGAGCCACCAAATTCTATCACTAAGTGGGATGATCTTTCAAAGAAATTCTTGATACGGTTCTTACCATCCGGTAAAACAGCAAGACTTAGAAGTCAAATTCTAAGTTTTAAACAGAGAGAGGGAGAGAATCTATATCAGGCCTGGAAGAGATTCAAATCTATGTTGCGCGATTGTCCTCATCATCACCAATCCAATGATGTGCTGGTGCATACTTTGATAGAGGGTTTGGAACCCCACACAAAAATCTTGTTAGACTCAGCAGCTGGGGGACAAGCAATAGAGAAGACTTATGAAGAGCTTTATACCTTGTTAAATCGTATTTCGCAGGGAAATCCGGAGTGGAATGCGGATTCGTCAAGAGGAGGAACAAGGAAAGCAGCAGGAGTCCTAGAAGTGGATGGTTTTATAGCTATTGCTGCACAGATAGCTGCGTTACAAAATCAACTCAACACCCACTTCAGTAAAATGAGCATGAACCAGTCTCAAGCCTCAGTGAATGTAGTGCAACAGATTTGGTGTGAAGTGTGTGGGAGTAGTGAACACTCAGCTGAGTGTTGTGGAGAAAATCCTGATTCGGTGAACTTTGTTGGTAATATACAGAGAAACAACCATCTACAGTATGGAAAAAGCTACAATTCCAACTGTAGGAATCACCCGAATTTCTCTTGAGGTAGCAACAACCATCAAGGGCAATGTTCGAGTCAGGGGGCGCAGAGAAATCAAGGAGGGCAGCAGAACTATCAGTCACAATACAGAAGCAACAATGCACCTCCTCCACCACCATCACCTAGCATTGAGGAGATGTTCAAGACAATGATAGCTAACCAAGCTCAATTGCAGGCTGATTATGTGAAATTGGCAGCCGAGGTAAAGAACAATCAGTTAGCTACCAAGGCGCTGGAGTACCAGTTTGGGCAATTTGCTGGAGCCCAAAACACTAGGCCTAGAGGAGGACTTCTGAGTGACACTGATCCCAACCCCAAGAAAGTGAATGCAGTGACCACAAGGAGTGGTTTACAGCTTAAAGAGGTGGAACCAGAAAGACCACCTCAATAGTCGGGAGCAGCAGAAACTGAGAGGGAGCAAAGTGATGAGAGGGGGAAGAAAAAGGAGGCTGAACCAGAAAGACCACCACCCCTGTTCCCTCAAAGATTAAAGAAACACAAGGAGGAGGCGTGTTTCAAAAATTTCATGGAGGTGCTTCAACAGGTACACATTAACTTACCTCTTGTTGATGTTTGGCGAACAAAAGCAGGTTAACTAAGTACGCTACGGTGGCTCTTACGGAGGAGTGCACTTCACGGATACAAAACAGGTTGCCCACAAAGCTCAAGGACCCTGGGAGCTTTACAATTCAAATTACAATTGGGCAGAGTATTCGAGCGCGTGGATTATGTGATTTGGGAGCGAGCATTAACTTGATGCCAATATCAGTATTCAAGAAGTTGGGGCTAGGGAGACCTAGACCAACAACAGTGATCTTGCAGCTGGTGGATCGTTCCTTAGCCAGACCTGATGGCATTGTGGAAGACGTGTTGGTGCAAGTGGGCTCGCTTATCTTCCCGGTAGACTTTGTCGTGCTGGATTTTGAGCCAAACACAGAAGTCCCATTTATTTTGGGACGTCCTTTCTTGGCTACCGGGAAGGCACTTATTGATGTAGTTATAGGGCAGCTAACCATGCGAGCACATGAGAAGGTGGAGGTGTTTGATGTATACAATTCCACCAAGCTCCCAATCGTGTACGAGGAACTCTCGGTGATCAACGTGATTAATCGAGCAGATGTTGTCTAGAGCGTTGAGCCACGGGAGTTATTGGGGAAACCACCGGAGCGATGTAAGCATTACTGGGGTGAGGAGGGTGGTCGAGAGAAAACGTCCGTCACCCTAGAGGATGACTAAGCTTAATGACGTCGAGCCACGACAGTAAACTAGGCGCTGCACGGGAGGCAACCCATGAAATTTTTGTAATATTTTAATAGATGTCGTAGAAAGAAAAGAAAATTAAAAAAATGAGAAAACAAATTAAAAAAAAATTTGTATTTTATGTGAAACCTATAAATTCTAACCAATTTCTTGTTGTGAGATGAATTTCAGGTTGAACGGAGGATAAATATGCAAAGGATTGCAAAGGAAAAATCGAGGTAAGAAAAATAATAAAAAGTGGCAAAACAGTGAGCCTGCGCGATGGCTCCGTGTCACTGAGGGCATGCTCCGCGTTACCCTCCGTGACACGTTGAAGTGTAATCTGGAATTTTTGAAAAATTACAGGGTACTGGCGCGATGGCTCCGCGTCACGGAGGGCATGCTCCGCGTTACCCTCCATGACACGTTGAAGGCAATTTCACGTCGAGTCACACCGGGTCGCCAGGTGACCCGCGCAAAAAACCTTCTTTTTAACCCCTTTTTTTCCTCATTTTTCCCATTTTTTCACTCCGCTCCGCTACAAACAACGCAAAATCCACCCTCCCCCATCGTGACACGGACCAAGGATCGAATTTTCTTCAACTTTTCTTCAATATCATCGAATTTAAGGTATGTTTGTTAACTTCATCTCATTTCTTGTCTTATTTTTCCGATTTTGAGCATAAGAAGTGAGGAAAACTTGCCCTGAGAGCATATTGAGCATGAATACAATTAAATTATTGTCGATTGATGTTCGTAGTTGTTATACCCCGTAGGATTCCCGGCACCTAGATGACCTATTCGCACGTTGGTTAAGCATATTTGAAGGCCATACGTGCTAGAGAAAGGCCCGGGAAAAAGATCGGATGAGAAACCTGTCGAACCATCGCGGAAGGAGCCGAGGCAGAGCCCCTCTGCGATGGCAGCATGTCATGGAGGTCAAGCCTCCGCGTTGGCTCCGTGACACGTTGGCCTTGTCCATGCCCAAGTATATAAAGCCCCACTTCGGTCTTAATCATTTTAAACATATAATTCTCAGTGAAACAGAGAGGAAACAGCAGAAAAGAAAAGGAATGAAGAGGGTGATATAATTTTCATCCGATTACGCCGCTAAACGTTGTCCAAACTCAAATTAACCCCAGATACTGGGGTATTTAGCAGCAGAGAGCATTCCTACGGATTTAGTTTCGTGAAATACGACCGACGAATCGTCAAGCCACCGAGCTAAGGTAAGTAGAATTGCTCCAAACTAGTGTCTATGTGTTCCTAGCTGAGAAGTGAATAGTTCTCCCTTCTGGACCTCTGAAAAATAGCGAGTTTTCGACCGTCTTTCGATAAGCCTAAGTTTAGGCTATAAATTATATCGAAAGTGACGTTGTTCTTTAAAATAAAGCTATATTTAGTATTAATTGACATATTTATGAATGCAGTTGGGAGAAATAGTTGAAGAATTGTCCGAGCCTCGTCCGACAGACGGATAGTTCAAGGATAAGGTATGTAAAGCTAGTTTCCTCGGCAAGTTAGTAAATCTCGGTGTAGTAAAGTAATTTAAAGGCCAGTAGAATGTTCAGAAGTCATGTATTATGTTTGTTACAAATGTTGGTACGATATTAGAAGCATCAGGTTATAATTAGCACGAAACTTGATAGAACGATATAGATTCTAATACACGTGTTAGGAACTGCACAGCATGCTCAGTACGTGATGTAGTACAGAATGTCAGGATTCAGTAGAAACCCAGTAAAACAATGTAATATCTGTAAGGCATCTCAGAAATAGAATGATAGGTTAAAATAAAGCATAGGAAGCATGTCAGAAATAGTAAATCATGTTATTACAGAAACTCAGTATACAGTACAGTATGGCAGAAGATTATATTTGTACATATACACTATTATCAGTCTCAACATGAATTAAGTACATACATATCGCTATCACTAGTTCAGCATACAGTAGACACAGATACATTATAATTATTAGCTTCAGCATGAGATATATGCAGATAGTATTACTAGTTGGGACCACTGTATTGTCTTGGGGTTGGATTACCTAGCATCCCTGACCGCCCCAGGGTTAATAGCTGTATCGACTCGTTCGCCAGAGGACGAGGATACGTCGCTCTATGGAGTGGCATGCCGTCCCACAGGGGACGAAGATGGGATGCCAGTTTTCCCCATATTGTGCCTTGGTCGGCCTTACACACCCCTGTCGAGCGGATACGCCCGGGTGTTGATTAAGGAGTCCTTCAGACTCAGATGCAGTTATAGTTAGGGGCTCTGCGAGCCCAAGTGCATTCCCAGGGGACCGGCAGGATGCTTACAATGATTATAGGAGATGGGATGACCGGGGTAGGGGTATAGATTCTGTGCTGGTTGTACCTCCCGGCTTATGGGGGCCGGGTAAGGTTTGTGTGTGCTATACTATGTTATGTTATGTTATGCCATGTTACATTAGACACGAGTAGTTCGGCAGTAGAACGATACGTCTCCAGGTATGACTCCTACTCCCTCCACTACAATTAAGAGAAGGTATGATTTACATTATCAGACAGTTAATATATTCCCTCCTACTTCAGTTTCATCAGTTGTATTGTTGTTTTCAGATATTTCCTTTAGTTATTGCTTTACATACTCAGTACCAGTGGTACTGACGCCCGGTGGGGCACTGCATTACTTGCCTGCAGGTACTCATAGACGGAGCAGGCGATACCTCGTGATTCCTGTCAGCGACCGAGTATTCAGCTCCTGTCATCTGGAGACTGAATCCCAAAGGTGTATTTCGTTTCCTTTTGTTGTACAGTACGGGTAGGTCGGGGCCCTGTCCCGATCATTTCTATTGCTATTCCTAGAAGCTTGCAGTCTGTATATATTTCCCTGTTGTCAGTTGAGCCGGACGTGTGAGGTCGTGCATTCGTATAGCTGTTAGTACTTTTATCTCTTTTATGTTTGTCGTGTGGGGCCATGGTTTGACAGTAGTGGTGACCTTGCCGGTCACGTAGCTTTCTAGTATTTCATTGTCAAGTTATAGATAACTAGACAGCATGGTGCCCTTGTTGGCCCGCATAGGTTTACCTATATTGAATATGTTCTGGTTAGCTGTCATGACAGGTACAGGAGGCTATAGGCCAATAGGTCGGGAGCTGTGTTTACAGCCGTTATATAGCCCTTTGTTTCCAGAAATGTGGGTTAGAGCCAGCCAGGCACCAGATGTGCCCAGGCTCAGCAGTCTAGCAGTTCAGGTCCTAGTAGGGCACCAGGTGCTAGTCATACCCCCCAAGGCGGGGTGTGACAAACTTGGTATCAGAGCAGGTTGTATCCCAGGGAGTCTGCAAGCCGTGATAAGTAGAGTCCTGCCCATGGATGTGTTGTGCACCACATACTATGGGTAGGGGGCTGCAAGGCATGATAGGAAGGTTGTCTTTTATTCTTATTCAGTCGTGTTGTAGAGCGGTACAATATAGGGTTGAGTCCCTAAAAGCTTACTATATTCTTTGGTTACAGATAATGTCAGACCAACGACATCCTATCAAAGGCCGGAGCTTAGATATTGCAGCAGGGGAAGGCACCAGCAGGATGCCTCACCCTCGTTTAGAACCAGCCCGGTCAGAGGACACTACAGAGGCATTGTCCCAACCCTCTCAGCAGTCTCCACCACATTAGGAGCCACTAGGGGCGACACTACCTCCAGCAGTCCCTATACCGACCCCTTCTGACCAGGAGGTTAGGAGTGCAGTAATTATGTTAGCACAAATGATGGCTGCTCAGCGTCAGCCGATGCCGTCTATAGTTGTGGAATCGTCAGGAGGGCCCGGTAGTTTGAGGGTCCGAGAGTTCTTGGCTCTGAATCCCCCACAGTTTACAGGTACGGACCGGACAGAGGACCCCCAGGATTTTCTAGATCAAATGCAGAGAATTTTCAGGGTTATGCATGCCACGCCTACAGAATCAGTTGAGCTGGCAGCATTTTGGTTACGGGACATCGCCGTATTGTGGTATGAAAGCTGGGAAAGGTCCCGAGGGAGAGATGTTTCCCCTCCGACCTGGTCCAGCTTCTCAGGAGCTTTTCTGGATTATTATTTGCCGCGAGAGATTCAACAGGCCCGGGTAGACCAGTTCCTACATCTGGAGCAGGGGGCCATGAGTGTTCGGGAATATTCCTTGCGGTTTGATTCCTTAGCTCGGTATGCACCGGCCTTTGTTGATACCATGGCATCCAGAGTACACCGTTTCATCATGGGGTTGAATCCAGAATATGTTGAGACTTGTATTACGGCTACACTGCGAGAGGATATGGACATTGCTCGAGTTCAGGCATTCGCCCAGAATATTGAGGGCATCAGACAGCGGGCATCAGGAGATTAGAAGGGCCAATCAGGAACAGCGTCGCCGGGATAGGCCAGTTGAGTTATAGAGGGAGGCTCGGGGAGGACCCAGGCCACGATTGTTAGATAGGCCGCCCAGGCCCCCACCTCCTCCACAGCCGCAGGGGGGTAGATTCAGCCGCAGGGGGCAGTCAGAGACTGGTAGAGGCTCGCAGATGGCAGATTCATCATCACAGAGGAGGGCGGAGCAGAGTAGGTATACCCTACCACTTTGCCCTATATGCAGTCGACGCCATCCTGGAGCATGCAAGTATGGTTCCACTGCATGTTATATTTGTGGCCAAGAAGGCCATTTGATGAAAGATTGCCCAGCGAGAGGTCGAGAGGACCGGGATAGACAGGATAGGGCATCTACAGGGTCACGAGCCACAGCATCCTCGGCAGGGCGAAGGGCCTCAGTTTCAGCAAGCAGGGGTCGGGGCAGATCAGAGGCCTCCAGTACAGGTGCGGGTCTAAGCCGCACATATGCCTTACCAGGGAGATCAGATTCGGAAGCGTCACCGGATGTTGTGACAGGTATTCTAACTATCTGCTCACACCCTGCTTATGTATTGATTGATCCAGGGTCTACTTTGTCCTACATTACTCCATTTGTGGCACGAAAGTTTAGTATTGCACCAGAATTATTGCAACAGCCCTTTTTAGTATCCACGCCCGTCGGTGACTCTATTGTGGCTAGCAAAATTTACCGAGGGTGTACAGTAGAGGTTGCTGACCGTCAGACCACAGTAGATCTGGTCGAGTTAGAAATGATAGACTTCAATGCCATAATGGGTATGGATTGGCTAGTACCGTGTTTTGCCAACGTTGAATGTTGGACCAAGACGGTCCGATTCCACTTCCTAGGAGAAGCAGTGCGAGAGTGGAAGGGCAGCACCGCTACGCCAAAAGGTGGGTTTATTTCCTACCTTCGGGTGAGAAAGTTGATATCTAAGGGATGTATTTACCATCTGGTCAGAGTTCAGGATGTCCAAGCAGGATCTCCGACACTCCAGTCTGTTCCGGTAGTGAATGAATTCCCTGATGTATTTCTGAATGAGTTACCTGGTATTCCCCCAGAAAGGGAAATAGACTTTGCTATTGACTTGTTACCAAGCACTCAGCCGATATCAATTCCTCCCTATCGTATGGCTCCTGCAGAACTCAGAGAATTAAAGGAGCAGTTGAAAGATTTATTGGATAAAGGTTTTATCAGGCCGAGTACTTCACCGTGGGGTGCGCCAGTTTTATTTGTGAGGAAGAAAGATGGCTCGCTCCGAATGTGCATAGATTATCGGCAATTAAACAAAGTTACAGTAAAGAACAAGTACCCGCTTCCCAGAATTGATGACTTATTTGATCAGTTGCAGGGAGCCAGATACTTTTCTAAGATTGACTTGCGGTCCGAATATCACCAGGTTCGAGTACGTGAGAAAGATATTCCTAAGACAGCGTTCAGAACCCGATATGGACATTTTGAATTTCTAGTCATGTCCTTCGGGTTAACGAATGCCCCAGCAGTCTTCATGGACCTGATGAACAGTATTTTCAGACCTTTCCTGGACTTGTTTGTGATAGTATTCATTGATGACATTCTGGTGTATTCTCGCTCTGAAGCAGATCACCGGACTCATTTGCGGACAGTGCTCCAGATCCTCAGGGACCGCCAGTTGTATGCTAAATTTTCTAAGTGTGAATTCTGGCTTAACTCAGTGGCCTTTTTAGGGCATATCGTGTCGGATGCTGGTATACAGGTAGACAAGCAGAAAATAGAAGCAGTTAAGTCATGGCCTAGGCCTACCACTCCGACTGAAGTTCATAGTTTTCTGGGGTTGGCAGGATATTACAGGAGGTTCGTTGAAGGGTTCTCGACCATTGCGGCACCTCTAACCAAATTGACACAGAAAGCAGTAAAGTTTCAGTGGACAGAGGCATGCAAGCAGAGCTTCCAAGAACTGAAAGACAGATTAACCTCCGCCCCAGTGTTAGCGTTGCCAGAGGGGACAGAAGGTTATTCGGTGTACTGTGACGCATCAGGCGTCGGGTTAGGTTGTGTGTTGATGCAGCATGGTAAAGTGATTGCATATGCTTCCAGACAGCTGAGGAAACACGAAAAGAACTACCCTACCCACTACCTGGAACTAGCCGCAGTGATCCACGCCTTGAAGATGTGGAGGCATTACCTGTACGGCGTCCATGTTGATATTTACACAGATCACAAGAGCCTACAGTACATCTTCACTCAGAGGGAGTTGAATCTATGGCAACGCCGCTGGTTGGAGCTGTTAAAAGATTATGATGTGAATATTCTATACCACCCCGGAAAAGCTAATGTAGTGGCAGATGCCCTGAGCCGTAAGTCAATGGGGAGTTTGACGTATTTGCGACTTGAGAAGCTGGAGTTAGCTAAAGAAATTCATCAGTTAGCAGGTTTAGCCGTTTGAGTAATGGAAACAGAAAATAATAGAGCAGTAATTCAGAATTCTGCTGTGTCATCATTAGTTACAGAGGTAAAAGAATGGCAGTACGAGGACCCTGATTTAGTCCAGCTCAGAGATAGAATTCAGAAAGGTAAGGAGTCAGATTTCCAAATGACTGAGGATGATGTGCTACGTTGTAAGGGCCGCCTTTGTGTCCCAAATATTTCAGGGCTTCGTGGGCGGATCATGCATGAGGTACATTTCGCTCGCTATTCCCTCCATCCAGGAGCGACGAAAATGTACCACGACATCAGAGACACCTACTGGTGGCCAGGTATGAAAGATGAGATAGCTGAATTTGTATCCAGATGTTCTAACTGTCAGCAGGTGAAAGCGGAGCACCAGAAGCCGGGCGGTTTGACGCAAGATATAACGGTGCCTACGTGGAAATGGGAAGCGATAAATATGGATTTTGTAACAGGGTTACCCCATACCAGACGCAGAAATGATTCCATTTGGGTAATGGTTGACAGGCTGACAAAATCAGCTCATTTCCTTCCAGTGAAGGCTACCTTCTCGGCTGAGGATTATGCCGAATTATATATCAAAGAAATAGTGAGATTGCATGGAGTGCCGGTATCCATCATTTCAGATAGGGGAGCACAATTTACAGTTAGATTCTCGCAGTCGTTCCAGAGGGGTTTGGGAACGCAGATCAATTTGAGCACAGCATTCCACCCACAGACAGATGGGCAAGCTGAGCGGACTATCCAAACGCTCGAAGATATGCTACGAGCGTGTGTGCTAGATTTTGGGGGTAGCTGGGATGAGCATCTTTCGTTGATTGAATTTGCTTATAATAACAGTTATCATTCAGCTATCCAGATGGCGCCCTTTGAAGCATTATATGGGCGAAAATGTAGATCGTCGGTGGGCTGGTTTGAAGTGGGGGAATCAGCATTGGTTGGCCCAGACATTGTTCGGCAGTCAGAGGAAAAGATAAAGCTTATCCGAGAACGTTTACTGACTGCTCAGAGCCGCCAGAAGTCTTATGTAGATATGCGGCGCAGAGATCTAGAATTTGCGGTAAATGACTGGGTATATCTGAAAGTGTCTCCGATGAAAGGGGTGATGAGATTTGGCAAGAAAGGCAAGCTTAGCCCGAGATTCATTGGGCCATATCAGATTCGGCGAAGGATAGGCCGAGTTGCATACGAACTGAACTTGCCTCCGGAGTTAGGATCTGTTCACCCAGTATTCCATGTCTCTATGTTGAGGAAGTTCGTAGGGGACCTTTCTACAGTAGTTCCCATTAAGGATGTCTAGGTCACAGAAGAGTTAGCATATGAAGAGATTCCAGTAGCTATTTTAGACAGACAGATTCGCAGGTTGAGGACTAAAGACGTTGCGTCTGTCAAAGTATTGTGGCGTAACAGTTACCATGAGGAAATGACGTGGGAAGCTGAAGAACATATGAGAGCTAGGTACCCTCACCTATTCCAGGCCTAGTCAGGCGACAGGTATGTCCGTATTATTGCATTATGTAGTATCTTATGATTGTATATGTATAAGTGAGAAAGATTGATACTTAGCCATCCAGTGAATCCTAGAGTATTGTGTACAGTACCTGTATTGGACTTTTCTGCATTTCAGGTTTTTGGTATAGTCCATATTACAGGGGAGACTCTGGCAAAATTTTTTCTAAACAAGTAAGTTAAGTAGTCCTCTAGATAGCAGTATACATTCGAGGACGAATGTTCTTAAGGGGGGGAGAATGTTATACCCCATAGGATTCCCGGCACCTAGATGACCTATTCGCACGTTGGTTAAGCATATTTGAAGGACATACGTGCTAGAGAAAGGCCCGGGAAAAAGATCAGACGAGAAACCTGTCGAACCATCGCGGAAGGAGCCGAGGCAGAGCCCCTCCGCGATGGCAGCGTGTCAAGGAGGTGAAGCCTCCGCGTTGGCTCCGTGACACGTTGGCCTTGTCCAGGCCCAAGTATATAAAGCCCCACTTCGGCTTTAAATCATTTTAAACATATAATTCTCAGTGAAACAGAGAGGAAATAGCAGAGAAAAGAAAAGGAACGAAGAGGGTGATATAATTTTCATCCGATTACGCTGCTAAACGTTGTCCAAACTCAAATTAACCCTAGATACTGGGGTATTTATCAGCGGAGAGCATTCCTACGGATTTAGTTTCGTGAAATACGGCCGACGAATCGTCGAGCCACCGAGCTAAGGTAAGTAGAATTGCTCCAAACTAGTGTCTATGTGTTCCTAGCTGAGAAGTGAATAGTTCTCCCTTCTGGACCTCTGAAAAATAGCGAGTTTTCGACCGTCTTTCGATAAGCCTAAGTTTAGGCTATAAATTATATCGAAAGTGACGTTGTTCTTTAAAATAAAGCTATATTTAGTATTATTTGACATATTTATGAATGCAGTTGGGAGAAATAGTTGAAGTATTGGCCGAACCTCGTCCGACAGACGGATAGTTCAAGGATAAGGTATGTAAAGCTAGTTTCCTCGGCAAGTTAGTAAATCTCGATGTAGTAAAGTAATTTAAAGGCCAGTAGAATGTTCAGAAGTCATGTATTATGTTTGTTACAAATGTTGGTACGATATTCGAAGCATCAGGTTATAATTAGCACGAAACTTGATAGCACGATATAGATTCTAATACACGTGTTAGGAACTGCACAGCATGCTCAGTACGTGATGTAGTACAGAATGTCAGGATATTATCGTATTCAGTTGAAACCCAGTAAAACAATGTAATATCTGTAAGGCATCTCAGAAATAGAATGATAGGTTAAAATAAAGCTTAGGAAGCATGTCAGAAATAGTAAATCATGTTATTACAGAAACTCAGTATACAGTACAGTATGGCAGAAGATTATATTTGTACATATACACTATTATCAGTCTCAGCATGAATTAAGTACATACATATCGCTATCACTAGTTCAGCATACAGTTGACACAGATACATTATAATTATTAGCTTCAGCATGAGATATATGCAGATAGTATTACTAGTTGGGACCACTGTATTGTCTTGGGGTTGGATTACCTAGCATCCCTGACCGCCCCAGGGCTAATAGCTGTATCGACTCGTCCGCCAGAGGACGAGGATACGTCTCTCTACGGAGTGGCATGCCGTCCCACAGACGAAGATGGGATGCCAGTTTTCCCCATATTGTGCCTTGGTCGGCCTTACACACCCCTGTCGAGCAGATACGCCCGGGTGTTGATTCAGGAGTCCTCCGGACTCAGATGCAGTTATAGTCAGGGGCTCAGCGAGCCCAAGTGCATACCCAGGGGACCGGCAGGATGCTTACAACGATTATAGGAGATGGGATGACCAAGGTAGGGGTATAGATTCTGTGCTGGTTGTACCTCCCGGCTTATGGGGGCCGGGTAAGGTTTGTGTGTGCTATACTATGTTATGTTATGTTATGCCATGTTACATTAGACACGAGTAGTTCGGAAGTAGAACAATACGTCTCCAGGTATGACTCCTACTCCCTCCAGTACAATTAAGAGAAGGTATGATTTACATTATCAGACAGTTAATCTATTCCCTCCTACTTCAGTTTCATCAGTTGTATTGTTGTTTTCAGATATTTCCTTTAGTTATTGCTTTACATACTCAGTACCAGTGGTACTGACGCCCGGTGGGGCGCTGCATTACTTGCCTACAGGTACTCATAGACGAGCAGGCGATACCTCGTGATTCCTGTCAGCGACCCAGTATTCAGCTCTTGTCATCCGGAGACTGAATCCCAGAGGTGTATTTCGTTTCCTTTTGTTGTAGAGTACGGGTAGGTCGGGGCCCTGTCCCGATCATTTCTATTGCTATTCCTAGAGGCTTGCAGTCTGTATATATTTCCCTGTTGTTAGTTGAGTCGGTCGTGTGAGGCCGTGCATTCGTATAGCTGTTAGTACTTTTATCTCTTTTATGTTGGCCGTGTGGGGCCATGGTTTGACAGTAGTGGTGACCTTGCCGGTCACATAGCTTTCCAGTATTTCATTGTCAAGTTATAGATAACTAGACATCATGGTGGCCTTGTCGGCCCGCATAGGTTTCCCTATATTGAATATGTTCTGGTTAGCTGTCATGATAGGTACAGGAGGCTATAGGCCAATAGGCCGGGGGCTGTGTTTACAGCCGTTATATAGCCCTTTGTTTCCAGAAATGTGGGTTAGAGCCAACCAGGCACCAAATGTGCCCAGGCTCAGCAGTCTAGCAGTTCAGGTCCTAGTAGGGCACCAGGTGCCAGTCATACCCCCCAAGGCGGAGTGTGACAGTAGTGTTGTTGTGATTGTATGAACTCGATAAATACATGTTTGTTTGAATGTGTGCGAAATTTGTAGTTAGGGATTGAATTTGAAGATGAAAAGGGGAAAACTTTAGTTGACATGTGAAGTTCTTGTTGGGTTGTGTATGTTGGGTGAGATGACTTGGTTGTGCTAACTGTTAATATGCTAAAAGACCGACGGATTTTCGGGGTAACGACATTGTGAGATGCAAGAAATGGGTGAATTGTATAGGTTCATGTAGATAAAATTTTTTTTCTTTGTTTCTCCTTGCTAAGTGCTATGTATAGAAAGGTGAGCGATGGTAATGTTGTGGTTAGCTGTACGAAGTCTGAGTAGTACAAAAGAATTTATACCATCAAATTTTCTGAATGCACTAGGCATATTTGTTATGTTTTTGTTTTTATGTAAATTGGAAATAAGTATGATCTTGCCGTAATGTTGTGATTGCGGCCTAGCTTAACCCAACCTTAGTCGAAGCTAAATTTAAATTGGAATAACATTGGACCTGTCTGTTTGGTTTGACAGAAACAATGGCAAGCAGGCAAGATAAAGGGACGGGCGCATCTACATCGGGCGCTGGAAGGAAAAGAATCAGATTGGGAACAGCAGTCCCAGCAGCACCAGCAGTTCCGCACGGCCAACGTCGGAAATATGGAACCCGATGGGTGACAGAGGAGGGGAAGAAATGGTACGCAAAGCATAAGGAAAGCAAATACTTCCCCGAGGAACATATTGCTAGGGAACCATTGGCACAGGAATTCCCCAGGATTGTCCACAGGATTGAGGCAGCCAGGCTGAATTTTATCTTTGATGAGCCCAAAGAGTGCAATTTGCACCTAATTCGGGAATTCTACGCCAACTGGAACCCGACACTCATAAGTCACACCATAAAGATAAGGGGGCAGATAGTCACTTTTGAGCCCTATCACCTTAATTCCATCTTGGGGGCACGGGACACAGACGCCCATGTGCTTTGGCAACTGAATATCACTCCACCATACGCGGACATCAGACGCACTTTGTGTGGAGCTTGGTCTACAGCACGGTGGAGCAGGCATAAGGAGAGGGGCTACCATTGGACATTGCCCTACTCACAAATGAACAGGGAATCCAGGATATGTCTTAAGATTGTTTGTTCCTGCTTGATCCCGGGGGTCCATATGACAGATGTCACCCGGGATCGTGTGTGCTTGGTATACGCCCTGATGAAAGGGCTGGAGATCAACGTTGGGGCGGTGATCATCTCCCCCATGAAGAGAGCCCGTTTGCATCAAGGGCACAGGTACGGGTTTGGTGGATTACTAACCACGTTCCTGAGGGGCTTGGATAACGAGGAAGAGGACCTTGACTACATCCCGCAGATGGAGAGGCGGGCCTTAGATGTCACCAAAACTAAGGCACCCGACACCACTCACGGGCCAGTTCTTACACTAGCCGAGCGACATACTCGGGATGATCAGTACATGGCTCGCATGTTCGGGATGCAGATGCTCCAGCTGCGCATAGGCGGGAGGCCGGCAAAAAAAGATGAGCTGTGGCAGCTCGAGCTAGACTACCCTTTTGGTGAAAATGCCAGGGCTCTATGCCGAGTGGGGCTAGCTTTTGTGGAGCCCACTGATGATGATGTCCCTACAGATGAGGAGACACATCGTGATGACTCCGATGTTGAGTCAGATGATGACGACGAGGGCGATTCAGACATGGGAGACGCGGCAGCGGCACCTAACGAAGAAGTGGAATACTTCGATTGATCAGGGAGTTTCACCACCCACTCTCGTGCTATGCTGAATTTTGTGAACACTGGGGACAGTGTTCGATTTAAGTGTGGGGTGGAAGTAGTTAGGTGCTGGTTGTTGTTGTTATTAATGTCTCTGTTCTATTGTTGTGCTTGGATAAACTTGTGACCCTGTGATTTTTGTGTGTATGTCTGTATTGTGTGTTGTTGAATGTTGTTAGCTGGTTGTGTAAATATGTTTTATCAAAATTATCAATATTTTTAAAATTTTTCATGAAATTTTTATTTTTTGGGTTTCTCGACGTTTGTTTTCGGTTCTTTTACCGAGAATAGTCCCATTGAACTGAAGTCGTAATTAGTGACCGTTCCCTATGATGGATGGATGACGACCGTCTTAAGGGAAATGCAGACGTTAGGAGTAGATTTCTTTTGTTCAATTTTTAGTTTTTTTCTTTTGTTTGTTTGTATCCCAAACGTGTCGTTACTTATGGTTGCGAAATTCTGGTTGCGTGTTGTACATGATATTTAAAATGCAAAGGTGATTCGTATGAAAGCATACAACTTTGTAAATATGTTGAGATATCTAGTCCATAGAGTTCGATTCGGTGTGATTGAGGCTTAATGTTTGAATTCTTGTAATTAGCTGATTGAAGAGTCTGTGAATATGTCTTGAGTTGAGCATGTGCAATGAGAGTGTGGTGAGATTTCGATTCTTCCATGCTGTTGTGAAGTGTCTAGAACTTGCTTGGTGTGTATACGAAATGAAATGAAGGATGTGTATTGTAGGAAAGGATGTAGGCATTTCTTTGCTTTAACCGAAAGTTTTTTTTTTCGTACCCACCTTGAATGTACATCCTCGTTAGCCCATTGAGCCTTTAGCTTATTCTTTCTTTTGTCAAAAAGTTGTAAACCGAGCTTAACCCTTCTTTTCATTATACGTGACTTTGATCCAAAACTCTTAAGCGCTCAAGAAAAAAATAATTTTCCCACAGTGTCAAGGAGTGAGAATTGTGAAAAGAAAAGAAAAAGCAAAGTGATGAAAGGAAAGAAAAGGTCAAAGGTGCACTCGCTATAAAGTAAATATAATGAAGATGTATAAATAATCTTTGTTATTAAGTCAAGTGTGCTTAAAGATATGGGGTCAAAAATAAAGACAGACTTCAAGAATGGGAGGATGAAGGAAGAAACAATGCCCATAAGGTTGATGGGATGTATTGAAAAAGCGCTTAAGGAGGCTAGTTGTTATTATTGGTTAGCCCAGTATTTGCTAGTTCCGTAGCTTACATTACAACCCGTTAAGTCCTATGTGATCTTACATCACGTGTCCTTATATTAGTGGAGTAATACACTAAAGGCAAGCCTATGGTTCATGACATGATGCATGTGAATTCTTTTGGGAGAGAGAGCGAAATCTTGTTTATATGCCCCTGCATGTAATGTTTTGAGGTCATGTGATTAAAAAGGGGAAAATTCTCTTGTGTGGTGAGGGCACATGCTCGATGAGAGATTGAATTTCGTGTCGGATATCTTGATCAGCTGATTTGCATGAGTTTGTCGATATCGAGAGTCTATTCTTGAGTCTAGGAGGTCTTAATGTGTTGGAGGTCATTGTATTGATAAGACTATGCATGTTTTCTTGATGATTTGCTATATTAAATAATCGGTATGACCGTAGCTTGAATTGTCGAGCCAAAGTAGCCAGGATGGGGTGTCAATTGCATGAGGTGTAAGATTATTGTTCGGGGACGAACAAGGATTTAAGTGTGGGGTAAGTGATCTTCGGAAAATTTATATGCCCAAGTGATACTCAAATGTGTCATTTTGCCTTGTTTATCTATAGATGTTTGTACATTCTCATGTGAATTGTAATAAAATGTGAATTTATACTAACCATCATGATTAGAGTTGTTTTGCAGGAAAAATATAAAGTTATGGAGCTAGGATGCATGTTGGGAGAGATCGGGATTGGACTCGGAAGCTAGCAAGGGAAAAAGCACAAGGGAAGCACGAATTAAAGGAGCTCCGCGATGGAGCCGTGTCACGCTGCCATCGCGGATGCATTCTGCCTGGATGCGGAAATTTTACCAAATTCCAGTGAAGGTGCGCGTTGGGGCCGTGGCACGTTGGCCTAGCCCCGCGTTGCATGTCGTACCACGTTGGGCCTTAATACCTGGACGACCGAATTCCAGTGAGGTTCCGTGTTGGTGGCGTGTCACGGAGGCAGTGCTCCACGATGCACTCCGTGACACGTTGCTTGTTATTCCGGGAAAAATTCCCACTAGTATAAATAGAACACTTAGGTTCATTTTTAATTATTCTGACTTGGTGGAGCAAGAACGTGGGTTACAGGTAGTTGAGGGGACGAAAATCTCAGGGTTTTTCTCTATCTCCTTCTTCTTTATTTCAATAGTTGGTATGATTAACACTCATTTAACGATGTTTAATCCACAAATGAGTGGCTTATTTCCCTTCTTGTTGAGGTTAAGAACATTGTATTAAAATGTGATTATTGATAAATTGGTTTTCATCTTTTCTTCCATGGTTGTTCTATTGATTCTTGTTCTTACTGCGTTAACGTGTGGCCAACGTTAATGTATATCTAAAAAGTCCGGTTTCACTCGAGAGAGCAAGAAATTGGAAAGTTGTGAATTGATAGGATAGAATCTTTTCTTAGTTTGGGAAAATTGAGAATTGATTTACCTTCAAGATAGAGATATACTTGAAAGTCGTATTAGTCAATTAAGGAATCGGTTTTGTATGGCTAGAACATGAATTTGTTTTTATCACAGAGATGTAGGTGGAAGGTTCATGATTCTTAAGTTGGGTTAAATACGAGAGTTTTAATCCATAGGCAATAATTCTTGACTAGCAACCGGAGGAAAGATTAATCAAATTGTATTGATAATTTATTTCTCTACATGTTCATTTTAGCCTCAGCATGCTCATACTTATAGTTCAAAATCAAATTGTATATTCGTTTTAGACTTAGTATAAAATTAGGAAACAAAATATCACAATCTTTTTCACACTGTTGTCTGCATTTTAGAGGTAACGTTCATTGACACTTGATTAGATTAATACCTTAGTCCAGTCCCTGTGGGATCGATACTTGGCTTACTTGAGCCTCTTTACTACTTGTTCAACCACATGCACTTGCGTGTAGTTATACCCCACAAGCCGAACAGTACTCAGCTTCAGACTCGTGTTGTATGTTCTGATGTTATGCTATGTTCAGACTTTTGTTATGTTTATTATATTGATCTTCCGCTTTAATTGATTGAGTTAGATGTTATATTCATGCCATGGGTCGACTTGGAGCCTCTCGAGGTTCCTTGTCACATGTCTCTATCCGGGCCCATGTTTGGGTCATGAAAAATTGGGTATCAGAGAAATAGGTTTTGAAGTGTCCTAGGGTGTCTGAAAGCCACATTAAGTATAGTCTTTTTCATGGGTGTGAATCGCGCCACACTTATGATGAAGAGGCTACGAGACGTTTAGGAAATGTTCCCTTCTTTCATGATCCATGTCCTGCGGTGAAATGTCTCTCTATCCTTCTAAATCATGCTATATGCATTTGCAGAATTATGCCTCCCCACAGAGTTAACGAAAGGAGAAACAAAAATGAAAATGCCCACGAGGGTGGCATGGAGACGGGCATCAGCAGGCCCTACCAGTCCATGAGGAGCATATACCCAAGTCAATTGCCCACGCGGAGTTCAAGGAAGCCATCCAGATATTAGCCCAGGCCTTGACTGCCCAGGTCAACCAACAGATGGTAGCACATGTCCCTCAAAACGGGAATACGGTGGCGGCGAGAGTTATAGATTTTCTGAGGATGAACCCTCTCGAGTTTCTTGGATCGAAGGTGGACAAGGATCCACATGAGTTCATTGAGGAGATTTTGAAGATCACATTATGGGGGTGACCGAAAAGAAGTGCGCTAACTTAGCCTCTTATCAGCTGAAACGGGTTGCACATATCTAGTTCAAGCAGTGGAAAGATAGCTAGATAGCGGGAGCAGGCCCCATCAGATGAGACAAGTTTCATACCGCATTTCTGGAGCAGTTCTTCCCTCGTGAGATGAGGGAGATTAAAGCAACGGAGTTCGTGATCCTAAAGCAGGGTAACATAACAGTCTAAGAGTATGCTTTGGAGTTCACTTATTTGTCTAAGTATGCCCCAGAGCTAGTGGCCGATCAGAGAGCTCAGGTGAGCAGGTTTATGCATTGAGTTGCAGATTACCTGGACAAGGATTGTAGGATCGCCATGCATCATTAGGATATTGATTTTCCCCAAATAGTTTTGCACACCCAGCAGATGGAGGCGGTGCATCTGAGGGAGAGAGAGGCCAAGAGGGCCAGGACGGATAGTGTTGGGTTCACTCAGCAGAGATCTAGTGGTGGTCACCACCCTCAGTTTCAACAAAGTTCATTAGACCTAGCAGCATCATCAGCTAGTGTTCCCTCCCGACCCAAACGTGATCAAAGGGGTAGAGCATCAGGCTCGAGGGTCTAGGGGAGCATTCTAGGAGATCGCACATTTCCAACCTGTGCGATGTGTGGAAAGAACCACCCAGGGAGGTGTTTAGTTGGCTTAGATTCTTGTTTCGGGTGTGGCAGACCCAAACATAGGCTCAGGTATTTCCCTTCATCCAGATTAGGCGATGGTGGAGCCCGTACCTTAGTTGCTAGTTCAGCAGCTCTGACAACACGTCCATTCCAGCAGGGTGCTTCTACTAGTTTAGTTGGCAGCCAGCGTCAGAACAGGTTTAATGCCTTTGCACCTCGACAGGAGCATGAGACATCACTAGATGTGGTCACTGGTACATTACGAGTATTTCACATTGATGTTTATGCATTGTTATATCCCGGGGCTACTTTATCTTTTGTGACGCACTATGTTGCTAGTAGTTTCAGAGTCAATCCCGAGATCTTATCAGAACCCTTCTCAATCTCTACTGCAGTCGGTGATTCAGTTATGGCTAGACAGGTATATAGGAATTGCCCTATCTCAATCCTTTAGAAAGTCATCTCGGTAGATTTAGTAGAGCTAGCCATGACGGATTTTGATGTTATCCTCGGCATGGATTGGCTATTTGCATGCTATGCCTCAGTAAATTGTAGAACCCGTTCAGTAGAGTTCCGGGTGAGCCAATCCTAGAGTGGAAGGGTAGTTCAGTTGTGCGTGTAGGTCTTTTCATTTCCTACCTTAAGGACAGAAAGATGATTTTTAAGAGTTACATGTACCATCTAGTTAGGGTTAAGAATGCTATGTCTGATTACCTGACTGTCCAGCCAGTTCCAGTAGTATGTGAGTATCCATAAATCTTCCCAGATGATCAATCGAGAATTCCTCCCGAGCGGGAGATTGATTTTGGTATTGACCTTCTTCTTGACATGCAACCTATATCTATTCCTCCTTATAGAATGGATTCAAATGAGCTAAAGGAGTTGAAGGAGCAATTGAAGGACCTCCTAGACAAGGGTTTCATTAGACCTAGAAAATCCCCGTGGGGTGCATCAGTTCTCTTTGTATGGAAGAAAGATGGTTCTCTTTGTATGTACATTGATTACCGATAATTAAACAAAGTTATAATCAAGAATAGGTATCCTCTCCCCAAGATTGATGATTTGTTTGACAAGATTCAGGGTGCTAAGTTCTTTTCAAAGATAGACCTCAGATCCGAATACCATTAGCTCAGGGTTCGGGAGAGTGACATCCCGAAGACAGCCTTCAGGAATCGGTATGGTCATTACGAGTTTGTAGTTATGTCTTTTGAACTAACAAATGCTCCTACAACTTATTATGGATTTGATGAATAGGGTGTTCAATCCATATTTGGATATGTTCATGATTGTGCTCATAGATGATATCCTAATATACTCTCAGAGCGAGGAAGAGCATACTGCTCATTTGAGGGTGGTGCTACAGACCCTCAAGGATCGCCAGTTGTATGCTAAATTTAATAAGTGCAAGTTTTGGTTGAATTCAGTGGCGTTTTTGGGTCATGTGGTGTGAAGTGAGGGTGTACAGGCAGACTTGCAAAACATAGAGGTAGTGAAGAATTATCCTAGATCGATGAATCCTTCGGATATTAGGAGTTTCTTGGGTTTAGCTGGGTATTATCGAAGGTTTGTTGAGGCGTTTTCATCCATTGCAGCCCTGTTGACTAGGTTTACCCAGAAGAAATTATAGTTTCAATGGTCTGAGGCTTGTGAGAAGAGCTTCCAAGAATTGAAGGCTCAACTCACCTCAGCACCTGTGTTGACCCTACCCGAGGGTACTGATGGGTTTGTGGTATATTTTCATTCTTTGAGGATCTGCCTTGGTTGTGTATTGATGCAGCAGGTAAAGTTATAGCCTATGCTTTCAGGCAGTTGAAAGTTCATGAAAAGAACTATCTGTCACGACCTCGAATTGGCAGCGGTAGTATTTGCCTTGAAGATATGGAGACACTATTTGTATGGGGTCCATGTAGATGTGTTTACGGATCACAAAAGCCTACAATATGTGTTTACCTAGAAGGATCTAAATCTACGTGAAAGGAGGTGGTTGGAGGTACTAAAGGATTATAATATGAGTGTCTTGTACCACTCCGGCAAGGCTAATGTGGTAGTAGACACTCTTAGTAGGATTTTGATGGAGAGTGTCACATGTAGATGAGGAGAAGAAGGAGCTGGTGAAGGATGTGCATCGACTTGCACGGTTGGGAGTTCGTTTAGTTGACTCGGCCGATGGTGGTGTTATTGTTTAGAACAGATCAGAAAGATCCTTGGTGACCGATGTAAAAGCTAGGAAAGACAAAGATGTAATTTTGGTGAAACTAAAGGAATCCGTTCAAAATCATAAGGTAGAAGTCTTCTCCAAAGGGGGAGATCGGGTGCTTCGCTATCAGGGTCGTTTGTGTGTTCTGGATGTTGATGATTTGAGAGAATGGATGTTGCATGCTGCTCATGGTTCCAGATATTCGATACACCAGGTGCCACCAAGATGTACTATGACCTATGAGAAGTCTATTAGTGGAATGGCATGAAGAAGGACATAGAAGAATTTATGGGTAAATGTCCTAATTGTCAGCAGGTGAAGGTTGAGCATCAAAGACCTGGAGGTGTGCTTCAAGATATAAGCATTCCTACTTGGAAGTGGGAAGATATTAATATGTACTTCTTTATAGGTTTTCCTCGCACTCATCGGTAATATGACTCCATTTGGATTGTTGTAGACAGACTGACTAAAGCGGCTCATTTTCTACTGGTCAAAACTATCGATTCAAAAGAGGATTATGCTAAGTTGTACGTTCGGGAGATAGTTCGGTTGCATGGTATTCTCTTGTCCATCATATCAGACAGAGGTACTGAGTTCACCTACCAGTTTTGGAGATCATTTCAAAAAGGACTTGGTACTCACGTCAAGCTTAGCATATCGTTTCACCAAAAAATAGATGGTGAAGCGGAACAGACTATTCAAACTCTCGAGGATATGTTGAGATCCTGTGTGATTGACTTCAAGGGTAGTTGGGATAACCATTTTCCTCTCATTGAGTTTTCATATAACAACAACTGCCATTCCAGCATTCAGATGACTTCATTTGAGGTTCTCTATGGGCGGAGATATAGATCACCTATTGGTTGGTTTGAAGTTGGTGAAGCTGCGATGATAGGACCGGATTCAGTCCATGATGCTGTGGAGAAAGTTCAGCTTATAAGGGATAGGTTGAAAATAGCTCAGAGTCACCAAAAGTTCTATGTGGATGTGAGAAGGAGAGAACTTGAGTTTGAAGTCGACAATTGGGTGTTTCTAAAGGTGTCTCCCATGAAGGGAGTGATGAGGTTTGGAAAGCAAGGAAAATTCAGTCGCTCTTTTGTTGGCCCGTACTAGATTGTTAAATGGGTTGTCAAGGTAGCATATGAATTGGATTTACCCTCAGATCTAGCCTCAACCCATCCAATTTTCAATGTATCGCTCTTAAAGAAGTGTTTCGGTGATCCAGCTTTTGTTGTTCCGGTGTACTGTGTCGGTGTGAAAGATAGCCTTGGTTATGAAAAGGCTCTGGTGGAGATATTAGATTAGCAATTTTGAAGAATAAGGAACAAAGAAGTGGCTTTAATCAAAGTTTTATGGAGGAATCAGCATGTTGAGGGAGCTACGTGGGAAGCCGAGGCAGATATGATGGCTAAATACCTACATTTATTCCCTTCTGGCTCAGTTCCAACTTGAGGTATCAGTTTCTTCCCTGATATTCTATTCAGTTTCATGTTCGGCTCATGCACATCAATTTCCTTCATGTCAAAGTATGTATATATGATTCATGAATTTAATTCAGCCATGTAGTTCAGTTTGGAGGCAGTCATTCCATCAATTTTCAGCTTGTATGAATGGTATTTGAATATGATGATTGCATTTCTCTACTTTTCTGTATGTTTTCCAACATTAGATGATGAATGTTCCCAAGGGGGAGATATTGTAATGCCCTAAAAATTCTAAGATTCGGCCCGAGAGTTGAAACGGAGAAAATAGAATTTTCTGCACTAGGTCACATAACAAGTTGTCCTATGACCCGTCAAGATGAGCACGAGTCGTTAAGTGACTCATGGTGAGGTGTTTGACTTAAGTTGGAATTTTAAGTTTTTGGGTAACCACGGACAGGACCACGAGTCATGGTCAGCACCATTACTCGTTGAGTCAGCCGTGGTCAAAGGCAGTGAAGGATGAAGGAAGGACAGGCAGTGTACCTAACGACTAGGCACCACCAGTCGTGGTCTATGCCACGATTCGTTAGGTAGGTCGTGGTTAGAAGTTGGTTAAAGGTTATATGTTTTGTGTAGTGAAGGCGACTGATTGTGACCACAAGTCATGGTCACTGATAACGACTCGTCTAGTCCCTCATTGGGACTGGCAGTTTGTTTTTCCTTGCGAGTTTATTAAGGGCTTTTCCATAATTCCTATGATCCTAAGGCCTAAAATACATCATTTTAAGTTCTTAATAGTGAATTTTAAGAAGGGTAAGTTCATTCTAAGCCATTTCTAATTTATGCATTCAAGCTTAGAGGTTTTGAGAGGGTGATTAAGTGTAGTTCTTCCAAGTTCTTCCTCAATTTTTCTTTGGGAAATCAAGGAGATTATAGAACCAGATTCTCTCAGGTATATAGAGTTATGAATGGGTGAAATTGTTCACACCCATGCCCAATCCCTCTCTAATTCATGAAAATCTACATGTTGATTCTATGGGGTTTACCCCAATTCGTATGAAGTTCTTACGATCTATCTATGGGTTAATCCCTCTCATGTATAATTTCATGTTTTATGAATCATGGGAAGATTTTATAACTATTTCAATTATAAACTTATGGATTTTAGATTTCTACAAAATTATTCCCAATTATGTATGTTTTTATGAAAAGTCAAGTTATGATTTGGCTATGATCTTGATCTAAATTAGCCCAACTATGATCGATACTTTATGATATGATTTATCTAAAGTAGCTATCATGGATTTATGAGATATCAAGTATATACATGTTTACAAGTACGAATGAATTTCATGACTTATGGATTTATGATTATGGCCGACTCACGGGCCTTATTTCATGGCTAGTTCACGTATTTCAAGCATGTTATGATTATTATGATTAAACTAGCCCATGAATCTCATGTATGTTTTTCCTATTATCATATGAGTACTATTTATATTTTGCGAGTGGTATTTAACACCGAGTAGACCTAGGGTCCAAGCATATCTCAAGTCTCAGAACTATGCGCCAACGTAGGCATGTTAGGACCTCCCTTGAGACTGTCCCCTTTGCCCGAATGGGATGTTTGTTGTGATTTCACACCTCTTTTCATGGTTCTACCCTTGGAAAGGTATGAACACCCTCCCGACTAAGGGCTTACGGCTCCATGTGTGCTCATATGGGGTATGTCGGTTATAAGAATCTCTCATTGTTCCTCATGATTTATACATGGTTATGTTTATGTACTTTGGCTCAAGTCATGTTTAATAAAGCTTTTCTCTTATGATTATGATTGTGAATGATTTACGAATGTTCTAAAAACCTTGAGCCTTATGTTTACATTATGATATTTATATTATGAGCATGTCGTCCAACTCTTATGAACTCTTATGTATTTTAACTATTCATTTTTACTTACCTTGCATACTCGGTACATTCCAAGTACTGACCGCATACTCTATGTTGTATCATTTCATGATATAGGACCCGTTACTCTGACCCAACCTCGTTGCTAGCCATCTTTCCAGAGTAGCATATCAAGTCTCAGTTGGTGAATCCTCATCTCCCAAGGACAATTCCTTATCAGTTATCTTTACATTTTTAGTTTCTAACTTACAGAGTTAGTTGGGATCTTGTCCTATCAACTCATCAGAAATAGAGGCTTTTCCGACATAGATTATACTCAACTTTAGACTCGTGTTGTATGTTTCTGATGTTATTCTATGTTCAAACTTCTATTATGTTTATTATGCTGATCTTCCACTTTAATTGATTGAATTAGATATTATGTTCATGTCATGGGTCGACTTGGAGCCTCTTGGGGTTCCTTGTCCCGTGTCTTGATCCGAGCCCATGTTAGGGTTGTGACATGAATATTGAATAATACATTCTTATTTTGATATGAGAGGCTTGTGTCCTAAGGGAGTATTTAGATGAGTGATTATAAGTTGATTAAGGAGTGCACCATTTTTCTAAGATGAGTGGCTCATGCCCGACGTGAGCATTTGAGTGAGCAAATACGGTACAAGTGGCTCATATCTTAGGAGAGAATCCATATGAGCAGATGAGTGAGAGCGAGTACCATGCCGGTACAGTACTTGAATTTCTACAGTCCCCTGCAGGTCATGACAGAAAGGGAAAACATACGACCATTTGGCATGTTTGTACATATTTTGATAGATATAAGATTGATGAGTGATTGATATGAGACACAAGGATATATAGATCTGTGTTCTTTATATGGACATGATTCTATTGCATATTTGTATTTGTTTATACTGTAAGCTTGTGCTGTCTTGATGACTGATTTTAAGGATTGTAACCATATCCCCTCTGACTGATAATTCTAGGTTTGAGGTTGCAAATATGACTGCTTGTTGTTAACGATTACTGAACTCATGAGGTGGTTAATTTGTTGTCTAATTTGTGTACTTTTTCATTGAATTATAGTGTATACTTATTATTCAAGGTCTGCCTATGATGCCTACCAGTACATAGTGTTCATACTGATGCTACTTGTGCACTTATTTTCTAAGTGTAGACCGTGATCTAGAAATTTCATCCCACCCGCACCTCTAGCGAAACTGCTGATATCCGATCTAAGGGTGAGATTACTTATCTCTAAGATGTTGCATATCATCTTTGGATTGGTGTCTATTTTCTCTATACATTGACTACTTTTCTTTTATTATTTATTTACTGGCTAGAGTCTACATACGAAGACTTTCAGATCTTGAGATTATACTATTAGCTTCTGCATAGATTTATTTTATATATTATTTGAGAAATCCACTATGTTTCTTATAATTCTTTCTTCTAATCAAAATTAATTCTTGAAATGGATGGGTTAGTTGAAAAATGATGGTTTGTCCACTGGAAGGAGGGAGGTTAGTGTGGGTGCCAATCACGACCATTTGGGTCGTGACAGACATGATCCTATTGCATAATTGTGTTTGCTTATATTTAAGCTTGTGCGGTCTTGATGATTGATTTTTTTGGATTGTAACCATTGTCCTTTTGATTGATAAATTCTAGGCTTAAAACTATAAATATGAGCGCTCATTGTTAACGATTGTTGAACTCATGAAATGGTTGAATTGTTGTCTAATTTTTGTGTGTTTCCAATTGATCATTGAAATATACTATATACCTGTTATTATTCAAGGTCAGCCTATGATGCCTACCAGTACATAGTGTTTGTACAAATGCTACTTTTGCACTTATTTTTCTTAGTGTAGACCGTGATTCAGGAAGTTCATCCTGACCACACCTCTAAAGAGACCGTTGGTACTTGATCTAAGGGTGAGCTGACTTATCTCCAGGCAGCTGAAGATATTCTTTTGATTGATGTCTACTTTTTCCAGACATTGACTACTTTCCTTTTATGTTTTATTTATTCTTAGACATTGTTAGCTAGAGTCTGCGTACGATGACTATCAGATCTTTGGGGAATGTAGTAGAATATTTTTTGGCAAAGTTGATATTATTCTTGTTTTAATTAAGTCTTCTGATAAATTGATTTATGAAAGTGGTATTTAATTTTAAATGAATGTATGAATGGATGGATAAGTTGTAAAATGATGGTTCACCCACTGATGGGTTAGTGTGGATGTCAATCATGGCTATTTGGGTCGTGACATATATTTAATTGGTCATATGCATAGAGACTTAACTATTTATTATTAATTTTTAATATTTAATTTATCTCTTAAGTTTTAATTAAGGATCAATTAAAAATGTTAACCCATGACATGCGTGATGATTATGTCTCATCTTATAATGTGAGTGGGAAAACTTTAAAGGCACAAGAAATTTATTAGATGGACGATTTGTCAGGAGGACAAATCATGCAAATGTATATCTTTTTATTATTATTATTATTTTATTTTATTACATGTAATTGTATATCACATCCTATCTCGTATGAATCAATAATATTTTTAATCCTTTACCATTATGTCTAACTATTGCAATTTTTTTTCAGAATATTGAGCATCATCACAATCTTGAGAAACATAATAATGCAACCGATGTTATATGTCACGAGCTGAGTCTGGACCTCGGAAACAACACGGTACTTAGGACCGCAAGTGACCCAAAATAACCCATGGTACTATAATGACACTAACACAAACTGAAATCACTAGACAACTGAGTGATAGAAAAACTGAGTATATCATACAACTAAATAAATATGGATGGAAACAATTGTTTAAACTAAATCAACAGAAAATCTAACTAGCTAAATATCTGATCATCTATGTTTGAAAGCCTCTAAAACTGATGAGTTGAAGGGACAGGTCCCAACTAGCTCTAAATACTGAAACTGAGAAAAATAAAGAACAACATAAACTCAAGTCTTAGGATGATGAGGACTCACTAAGCTAAGCTGATCAAATACTGAGACGTGTCTAGCTGCATGATTGAGTCTGGGAACCTAACCTATATCATGAGATGATATAGCATGAAAGTATGCCATTAGAACTTTGAATGTACTGAGTATATGAGATAAGCAAAACATGAGAAAAGAGGAAGTCATGTTGAATTGTAATCATACTATAGCAGTAAAAGGTTTGGAGTCATAAAATAAGTTAATGTACTAATTAATGGGCCATGTACAAATACTGTGAAAGATATACATAATATCGCTTTGACTGTGGAAAATTTTCATAATCGACATATGCCATGTGAGCACACATGGAGCCCAACTTGTACCCTTAGTTGGGAGGGTGTTCATACCTTGCCAAGGGTATGAACCATGACTGGCATGAATTCTCTCATGAGCCCATTCAGGCAAGGGAGACACTCTCTACTGGCGAAGACCCCTTTTACCTATGGTGGCATATCATTTTGGGACTTGAATAAATTGAACATGCATCTACTCGGTATTAAATACAACTCCTAAAACATACATATGTTCTCATAATTATATCTGAAATCGGATAGGTTTTTAAATTTAATAGTTTAAAATCATGTTGATTACTGAATTTCTAAAATACTGAACTAGTCAGGGAAACTGAGCTGATTTTGGAATAATGATATCATCAGACTGAAAATCATTTGAAAATATACATATTTTGGGAAAATCATGCTAAGTTTTGAGTGTAGAGATACATAGGAGTTTTTCAAAGAATTCAACCCATACATAATTGTAAAGCATATGTAGGAATCATGAGAGAAACATATATACAAAAATTTAGTGTCTTTGCATAAGAACATGTTAGCACTAGAAATCATGAATTCAGATAATCACATTGAAAACATAGATTTAAAGCTTGGGGTTTGGGCATAAGTGTTAAAGGAAACCCTTATTGATAATCTCACATACCCAAACTTGATGATTTCCTGTCTATTGCTTGAGAACCCGCGAGTTAGAGAAGAAAAACCCTAGGTGATCTTGTGCACTTGAGAGCTAAAGAGTTTTGAATGTTTGTTGTTATGGGAAGGAATAGGGATATAGTCTATTAAAGCCCCTTAGCTTCCCCCTAAAAAATCCTAAACAACCTGGTTTATGTTATACCCCGAGAACTCAAAGATCGGACCCGGGAGTTGAAATGGGGAAAAACTGCAAATTGGTGCTTTAGTTGCAGGATGAGTCATTGGATGACTCATGAGAAGATCCCATGAGTCGTCAGGTGACTCGTGGGGAGGCCTGGAAGAATTGAAGTGCAGAGGTCCCCACGGGTGTAGGAATGACTTGTGGTCAGTCACCACGAGTCGTCAAGTCAGTCGTGGGGTGAAAGTGAAGAACAAATGAAGGAAGTCAACCAGTGAACCTAACGAAAGGACCCCACGAGTCGTGGTCAGTCCCCACAATTCGTGGGATGAGTCGTAATCAAGCAGGGTAAGTTTTATTTGAGACTAAGGCAGTGTAAGTGACGGGAGGTGACAACGAGTCATGGTCACAAGCAACGGATTGTTAAGTCACCTGTGACGAGCTCAGGAGATCTGATAAGCAGTATACCTGATGAACGACTCCACGAATCGTGGCCCCTCATGACGAGTCATTAGGTCCCTCGTTAGGACCACCTGATAGTTATTTTCTGCGAATTTAGTAAGGGTCATTTCGTAAATCCTAAGTTCCTAAGACCTATACTACGTCGTTTAAGGCTCGTTTTACAGGGTTTTAAGAGGGGAAAACCTATTATAAGCTAGTTCATTCCATGCATATAAACTTGAGAGTTTGAAGAGAGGATTTAGAGCAAGTTTTGAAGGTTTCCATTGGAATCTCATCTTGGACAATCAGAAAAGTGGTAAACTCATCCCTCCCAGGTATGTAAGGTTGTGAGCGGGTGTATTCTTCTACACACATGCCCAATCTCTATCAAATCATGAAAATTACCTATGATCAAGTATTAGGTTTTTACCCAATTGCATAATTCTTCAATCTCTATACATGGGTACATTAGATTATGTTCATATTGATGAATTGTGAAGCTTGGGAAGATTTTAAATTATTTTAAATAAAAAATTGTGTTTTCTAAATTATGAAATTTAATGCCCAGGGATGAGAAGTTCATGAAAGAAGAGGATGGTAATGAATGTATGATGATGAAAAACATATTTCTAAAGCTACCTATGATTATGATATTCTTTTCAAAATGAATTGAGTAGATCCAAGTATGATAAAGCTTTGGGCAATGCCCATATATTGATTTGTAATGATGATTTTTCAAAATAAGCTTACCAGATTATTTGGGTGAAGTCTACCAAATTTCATATTATTAGCTTGTGGTATGTTGAGTTAAATATTCCTACATATAGCTTACCTCATGATTTGGATTATATGCTCCCACTTATATTTAAGCTTGTGGTATGTTTTAAAATAAAGCTTCTCATATGCATAAGTTCATAATTGAGATGTATGTCATTATTGAGCTTTGTCAAAGGACAATGTTGAGCTTCGTTTCATATGATGTTGAGTTATACATGATTTCATCTTAAGCTTCATAATATACGATGTAGAGCTTCATTTTATACGATCTAGAGCATTGCATGTCTTGGAGAAGAGTCTCGCACCGAGCGGGCTAAGGGTTGATCACCCTATGTCCCATAACTACGCGCCAACGTAGGTTGAATACTATATCACTTAGGACATCCCTAGTAATCTTCCCCCTTCCTGAATGGGCCTTCATCTTGATATCAATATCATGGTAGCGTCCTTAGCCCTGGCAAGATTTTGGACATCTCTGCCCACTTGAGTGTAATAGTCGGGACCACGTAAGCTCTAACGTGGTATGTCGGTTAAGTGACAAGTCTCCTATTGTATATATGATTCAAATTTGCTTACTCATTACTCATTATTATTTCTTTAAGCATGCATGTTCGAAAAGCAAGGTTTGACTCATTATTCAGCTTTTATCATAAATGATATGTTTCAGCTTTGAGTCATTTGAGTTAGTGATGATGTTGTAAAGCTATGCATGGTCATGTCATGATAAAATTTTGATTTCAGAATGAATGTATGTAGCCTCCTTCTCAGTCTTGAAAGCTTATTATATGTTATGAAATGTTTCGAATGATTTATTTTGCTTAAGCGGTTTTACTTACCTTGCATACTCGGTACATTGCATGTACTGACCACATACTTTCTATGTTGTATCGTTTTATGATAAAGGACACGGCTCGCAGCTTCAGCCCCAATCTTAGTTAGCTTTCTGAAGTTCATATCTGCTCAGAATTGGTGAGTCCTCATCTTTCGAGGACTAGACTTTTAATTTCCTTTATGTATTTCAATTTTTGTATTGTTGAGTTAGTTGGGGATCTTGCCCCATCAACTCGTCCAGATTAGAGGCTTTCAGACTTATATATGTGTTAGCTTTGGATGTTATTCTGATGTTATGTTGAATTAGACTTTCGCTGAATTATATTGATGATTCCTTCAGTTTATCGAATGAGTTAGATGTATGCTTATGCCATGGGTTTACTTGGGGTCCCTTGTCCCGTGTGTACGATCCGGGCCTTCATATGGGTCATGAAAACCTTGGTATAAGAACCATAGGTTTGAAATTTCCTAGGGAGTATAAAAGCCGCATTAAGTAGAGTCTTTTTCATTGGTGTGAAGTGCGCCACACTTATGACGAAGAGGCTACGAGACGTTTAGGAAATGTTCCCTTCTTTTATGATCTATGTTGTGCGATAAAAAGGCTTTGTATTCTTCTAATTTGTACTAATCGCGATTGCAGAATCATGGCTACTCGAAGGATGAATAGTATGAGGAATGGAGGTGGTGAAGGACATGAGAATGGAAATGGTTATGGGCAATCAGCCATCCCCACCAGTTCAGAAGCCTCAAGCACCAGAGTCAGCCGCTCATGCTGAGTTTCGGGCCGCTATTCAGATGCTTGTGCAGGCCTTGACCACTCAGGTCAATTAGCAGGCGATTGCGCATGTTCTGCAAAATGGCAATGTGGCGGCGACTCGAGTTAGAGACTTCTTGAGGATGAACTCGCCAGAGTTCTTGGGGTCCAAGGTAGCTGAGGACCCGCATGATTTCATTGATGAGGTTTTCAAGATCACCCATGTCATGGGGGTGAGTAGTGTTAAGTGCGCGGAGTTAGCCTCCTACCAGTTGAAGGGGGTGGCGCATATCTAGTTTCGTCAATGGAAGGAAAGAAGGGTAGCAAGAGCAGGTTTGGTCACTTGGGAGGAGTTTCAGGTTGCATTTCTAGATCGGTTCTTCCCTCGGGAGATGAGGGAGTTGAAAGCAGCCGAGTTTGTAAACTTGAAGCAAGGAAGGATGACAGTGCAAGATTATTCCCTTGAGTTCACTCGCCTATCAAAATATGCCTCGGGGTTAGTGGTGGACTAGAGGGTGCGGGTGAGCAGATTTGTTCATGGTATAGTAGGGTATTTGGATAAGGAGTGTCGGATTGCTATGCTTCACCAGGATATGGACTTCCCTCGTATGGTGTTGTATGCCCAGCAGATGGAGGCGGCACATTTGAGAGAGAGGGAGGCCAAGAGGGCCAGGACCGAGGATCATAGGTTCTCTCAGAAGAGGTCCGATGGTGGACACCGACAGCGACCCACCAGAGACCATTAGCCCCGACATCTTCAGCTTGAGTGTGCCGTCCATGCCTAGAAATGATTATAGAGGGGGAGCATCAGGCTCGAGGGGTTAGAGAAGAAGACTCGCTGATTCTAGCATCCCAGCTTGTCACAGATGTGGTCGGGGGCACACCGGTCAGTGTTTGGCAGGTTCAGGTGTTTGTTTCGGATGTAGGCAGCCCGGACACATGCTTTGAGATTTTCCAACTATGAGGAAGGATCAGCTTGGGGGCCGAGGCCCGGCTTCTAGTTCATTAGCCTCTTCCCCATGCTCAGCCCATCAGGGGGAATCTACTAGTACAGCTGGCGGCTAGCACCAGAACAAATTCTATGCTTTAGCTTCTCGTTAGGAGCAGGAGGTATCCCCGGATGTGGTTACTGGTATATTACGAGTTTTCCATATTGATGTTTATGATTTGTTAGATTTGGGGGCTACCTTATCTTTTGTGACACCATATGTGGCCAGTAGCTTCAGAGTCAGTCCCGATGTTTTATCAGAATCCTTCTCAGTTTCCACTCTAGTAGGTGATAGCTAGACGGGTATATAGAGGTTTCCCAGTTTCAGTCCTTCATAAGTTCACCTTAGTAGATTTGATTGAGTTAGCCATGACCAATTTAGATGTTATTATCAACATCTATTGGCTATTTGCATACTATGCTTCAGTTAATTATAGAACCCGGACCAGAGAGTTTAGATTTTTGGGTGAGCCAGTGTTAGAAAGGAAGGGTAGTTCATCTTTAACTATAGGTCGACTCATTTCCTACCTTAAGGCCAGAAAGATGATTTCTAAGGGGTGCATGTACCAGCTAGTTAGGGTTAAGGACGTGAAGTTTTAGACCCCGACCATCTAGTCCGTATCGGTAGTACGTGAGTATCCAGAGGTCTTTCCTAATGATTTGCCAGGTGTCCCTCCCGAGTGGGAGATTGATTTCGGTATAGATCTTCTTCCCAACACACAACCTATTTCTATTCTGCCCTACAGAATGGCTTTAGCCGAGTTAAAAGAGTTGAAGGATCGGTTGAAGGACCTATTATATAAGGGCTTTATTTGGTCGAGAAAGTCTCCCTAGGGTGCACCAGTCCTATTCGTTCGGAAGAAAGATGGTTCTCTTCAGATGTGCATTGATTATAGGAAGTTGAATAAGGTCACCATTAAGAACAGATATCCTTTACCTAGGATTGATTATTTATTTGACCAGCTTCAGGGTGCCAAGTGTTTCTCCAAGATTGATCTCAGATCCGAGTATCACCAGCTTAGGGTTCGGGAGAGTGACATTTCGAAAACCACTTTTAGGACTCGGTATGGTCACTATGAATTTGTTGTTATGTCTTTTGGACTAACCAATGCCCCTGAAGCTTTTATGGATCTTATGAACAGGGTGTTCAAGCAATATCTTGATATGTTCGTGATCGATTCATCGATGACATCCTTACATACTCTCGGAGCGAGGAGGAGCATGCTGCTCATTTGAGAGTAGTGTTGTAGACTCTCAAGGATTGTTAGTTGTATGCAAAGTTCAGTAAGTGTGAGTTTTGGCTGGACTTAGTGGAACTATTGGGCTATGTGGTATCGATTGAGGGCATAAGGGTAGATTCTCAGAAAATTGAGGCAGTAAAGAATTGGCCCAGACCGGTGAACCCATCAGATATTAGGAGCTTTTTGGGCTTAGCGGGTTACTATTGGAGATTTTTTGAGGGATTTTCATCTATTGCAGCACCTTTAATCAAGTTGACTCAAAAGAAGGTAAAGTTCTAATGGTCAGAGGCTTGTGAGAAAAGCTTCCAGGAATTGAAGAGTCGACTAACTTTAGCACCCGTGTTAACCCTACCCGAGGGTATCAATGGATTTGTGGTGTATTGTGACTCTTTGAGAATCAGACTTGGGTGTGTGTTGATGCATCATGGGAAGGTGATAGCTTATGCCTCAAGGAAGTTGAAAATCCATGAGAAGAATTACCCGACTCATGATCTTGAGTTAGTCGTGGTGGTGTTCGCCTTGAAGTTATGACGACATTATTTGTATGGGGTCCACATGGATGTATTCATGGATCAAAAAAGCTTGCAATATGTGTTCACGCTGAAAGATCTCAATCTTATGCAAAGGGGGTGGCTGGAGCTACTTAAGGACTACGATATGAGTGTCTTGTACCACCCGGATAAGGCTAATATGGTAGCGGACACACTTAGTAGGCTCTCTATGAAGAGTGTGTCCCGCGTGGATGAGGGAAAAAAGGAGTTGGTGAAAGATGTCCATCGATTTGCGAGGTTGGGAGTTGGATTTGTCGACTCGACCCATGGCGGCGTTGTTATGCAAAACAGATCAGAATCGTCCTTGGTGACGGATGTGAAAGCCAGACAAGATGAGGATCCGATTTTAGTAAAGCTGAAGAAAGCCATTGGAAGTCAGAAGGTGGAGGTCTTCTCCAAAGGGGGAGATGGTGTGTTGTGGTACCAGGGCCTTCTATGTATTCTAGGTGTGGATAATTTGAGGGACCGAATATTGCATGAGGTACATGGATCAAGGTATTCTATCCATCCGGGTGCCACCAAGTAGTATCATGATTTGTGGTAAATATATTGGTGGAACGACATAAAGAAGGATATTGCAGAATTCGTAGCTAAGTGCCTGAACTGTTAGCAAGTGAAAGTTGAACATCAAAGGCCGTAGGCGTACTCAGGATATTAGCATTTCTACTTGGAAGTGGGAAGAGATTAATATGGATTTCATTACAGGCCTACCTCGTACTCGCTGACACTATGAGTCTATTTGGGTGGTCGTAGACAGGTTGACCAAGGCTGCACACTTCCTACTGGTCAAAACCATAGATTCAGTTGATGATTATGCCAAATTGTATATTCGGGAGTTAGTTTGACTTCATGGGGTTCCCTTGTCTATTATCTCAGACCGAGGTACTTCGTTTACCTCTCAGTTTTGGTGGTCTTTCCAAAAAGGGCTTGGGACTCAGATTAAGCTCAGCACAACATTCCATCCGCAAAAGGATGGTCAGGCGAAGCAGACAATTCAAACTCTCAAGCACATGTTGAGAGCTTGTGCGATAGATTTCAAGGGTATTTGGGATGATCACTTGCCTTTGATTGAGTTCGCTTACAATAATAGCTATCACTCCAGCATCAAAATGGTAGCATTCGAGGCCCTCTACAGGCGGAGGTATAGATTACCATTGGATGGTTTGAAGTTGGTGAGGCAGCTATGATAAGGTATGATTCGGTTCATGAGGCCATGGTGAAAGTTCAGATGATAAGGGATAGGCTGAAAACCCCTCAGAGTTCTCAAAAATCATGTGGATGTGAGAAGGAGAGAGTTGAAGTTTGAGGTGGATGATTGGGTATTTCTGAAGATGTCTCCCATTAAAGGAGTCATGCGGTTCGGAAAGAAAGGAAAACTCAGTCCCCACTATATTGGTCCCTACCGGGTTATGAGGAGAGTGGGTGAGGTAGCATATGAGTTAGACTTGTCATCGGAGTTATCTTTAGTTCTTGCCGTCTTTTATGTATCGCTCTTGAAAAAGTGCTTACGTGATCCATCTTTAGTTGTCCCGGTGGAAAGCGTTAGAGTAGGAGATAGCCTCAATTATGAGGAAATTCTAGTTGCAATTTTGGATCACCGGGTTCGGAGGATGAGAAACAAAGAAGTAGCTTCGGTGAAAGTGTTATGGAAAAACCAGCATGTCGAGGGATCTACGTGGGAAGCCGAAGCGGCTATGATGGCTAAATACCCTCACCTGTTCCCTACTGGCTCAGTTTCAGTTTGAGGTATCAGTTTTTTCCCTAATTTTCTAATAAGTTTCCATTTTTAGTTCATGTGCGCAAGTTTGATTTATGTTATGATAGATGTATGTGATGTCTGAATTCAGTTCAGCTATTTAGTTCTTTCGGAGGCAGTCATTCCGTTAATTTTCTGTTTAACTGATCAGTGTTTGGATATGATGATTACATGTTTCTGAGTTTCTATGTGTTCTAACATTTGAGGATGAATGTTCCCAAGGGGAAGATATTGTTATACCCCGAGAACTCAAAGATCGAACTCGGGAGTTGAAATGCGGAAAAACTAGAAATTGGTGCTTCAGTTGCAAGACGAGTCATTGGACGACTTATGAGAAGATCCCACGAGTCATCAGGTGACTTGTGGGGAGGCCTGGAGGAATTGAAGTGTAGAGGTCCCCACAGGTGTGGGAATGACTCGTGGTTAGTCACCACGAGTCTTCAAGTCAGCTGTGGGGTGAGGGTGAAGAATAAACGAAGGAAGTCAACCAGTGTACCTAACGGAAGGACCCCACGAGTCGTGGTCAGTCCCCACGATTCATGGGATGAGTCGTGATCAAGCAGGGTAAGTATTATTTGAGACTAAGGCAGTGTACATGAAGGGAGGTGACCACGAGTCATGATTACAAGCAATGGATCGTTAAGTCACCCATGACGAGCCCAAGAGATCTGATAAGCAGCATACCTGACGAACGACTCCACGAGTCATGGCCCCTCATGACTAGTCATTAGGTCCCTCGTTGGGACCACTTGACAGTTATTTTCTACGAATTCAGTAAGGGTCTTTTCGTAAATCCTAAGTTCCTATGACCTATACTACGTCGTTTAAGGCTCGTTTTACAGGGTTTTAAGAGGGGAAAACCTATTCTACGCTAGTTCATTCCATGCATGCAAACTTGAAGTTTGAAGAGAGGATTTAGAGCAAGTTTTGAAGGTTTCGATTTGAATCTCATCTTGGAAAATCAAAGAAGTGGTAAAATCATCCCTCCCAGGTATGTAAGGTTGTAAGTGGGTGTCTTCTTCCACACCCATGTCCAATTTCTATCAAATCATGAAAATTACCTATGATCAAGTTTCGGGTTTTTACCCAATTGCATAATTCTTTAATCTCTATACATGGGTACGATTAGATTTTGTTCATATTGATGAATTGTGAAGGTTGGGCAGATTTTAAATTATTTTCAATCAAAAATTCTGTTTTCTAAATTATGAAATTTAATGCCCATGGATGAGATGTCCATGAAAGAAGAGGATGGCGATAAATGTATGATGATGATGAGATGAGATTTGATGATGAAAAGCATGTTTCTAAAGCTACCCATGATTATTCAAAATGAATTGAGTAGATCCAAGTATGATAAAGCTTTGGGAAATTCCAATATGTTGATGTGAAATGATGATTTTTTGAAATAAGCTTACCACATTGTTTGGAGCGAACCCTCCCAAATTTCATATTATTAGCTTGTGGTATGTTGAGTTAAATATTCCTACATATAGCTTACAACATGATTTGGAGTAGATGCTCCCACTTATATTTGAGCTTGTGGCATGTTTCAAAATAAAGCTTCTTATATGCATAAGGTCATAATTGAGATGTATGTCATTATTGAGCTTTATCAAAGGACAATGTTGAGCTTCATTTCGTACGATGTTGAGTAATGCATGATTTCATCTTGGGCTTCGTTAATAGATGATGTCGAGCTTCGTTATATATGATATAGAGTATTGCATGTCTGGGAGAAGAGTCTAGCACCGAGCAGGCTCAAAGTCGATCACCCTATGTCCTAGAACTACGCGCCAATGTAGGTTGAATACTATACCACTTGGGACCTCCCTAGTGAGCTTCCCCTTCCCTGAATGGGCCTTCCACTTGATATCAATATCATGGTAGCGTCCTTAGCCCTTGGCAAGATTTTGGACGGCTCTGCCAACTTGAGTGTAATAGTCGAGACCACGTAAGCTCTATCGTGGTATGTCGATTAAGTGACGAGTCTCCCATTGTCTATATGATTCAGATTTGTATATTCATTACTCATGATTATTTCTTTAAGCATGCATGTTCTAAAAGCAAGGTTTGACTCACTGTTCAGCTTTTATCATAAATGATATGTTTCAGCTTTGAGTCATTCGAGTTAGTCATGATGTTTTAAAGCTATGCATAGTCATGTCATGATAAGATTTCAATTTTAGAATGAATGCATGTAGCCTTCTTCTCAGTCTTTAAAGCTTATGATATGTTATGAGATGTTTCGAATGATTTATTTTACTTAAGGAGTTTTACTTACCTTGCATACTCGATACATTCCATGTACTGACCGCATACTTTCTATGTTGTATCATTTCATGATACAGGACCCGACTTGCAGCTTCATCCCCGATCTTAGTCTACTTTCCGGAGTTCATATCTGCTCAGGATTAGTGAGTCCTCATCTTTCGAGGACTAGACTTTCAACTTCCTTTACGTATTTCAGTTTTTGTATTGTTGAGTTAGTTGGGGATCTTGTCCCATCAACTCATCCAGATTAGAGGCTTTCAGACTTATGTATGTGTTAGCTTCAGATATTATTCTGATGTTATGTTGAATTAGACTTCCACTGAGTTATATTGATGATTTCTTTAGTTTATCGAATGAGTTAGATGTATGCTTATTCCTTGGGTTGACTTGGGGTCTCTCGGGGTCCCTTGACCCATGTCTACAATCCGGACCTCCGTAGGGGTTGTGACAGTTTAGGAATTAAAATTTAGAAAGTTACCAAATTACCCCTAGAAAAACATACTGAAAAACTGTTATCCAATATGAATGAGCCATGCCACGAGTCATTGTATCATACCACAACTCATGGTCTCTGATGCCATTCAATCACTTGCATAACCTCATACCACGGCTCATCAGGACGATCCTTCCTTTCATACCACGTGTCGTGGTTCGTATTCGTGGTCACTGAAACAAATTTGAATACTTTCTAATCCTCCAACCACGACCATTCAGGATGGGCCATTGTATGGTACCATGAACCATCCTCTAACTCATGGTGTTTGGGTTGAATTGGGTATTGGACTGCCTTAGGTTACCATGACCATAACTAACGAGTCGTTCTTTCATCCTATGGCTCATGGTGTGAGTCATTCTGAGGAAAATCTACAATATCTGTTTGGTTTCTACTTCATGTTTAGGATTTGATCTTAGGGACTTTTGGGGGTATTACATTATCTCCTCTTGGGATCATTCATTCTCGAGTGAAGATTGAAATGGACTAATAGTTGATTTAATTGAAAGTAACTAAACTGAACATAAAAGAATTCATGGAATGTGCAAACATACTAAGAATTTCAATGACAACTAATGGGACATGAAACTGATAAGAGTACTATGAGAGTAATCTATTACCTCAAGATGATTTTGAATAGGAAGGGAAAAGATGAGGGTACTTAGCTATCATATTTTCTTCGACTTCCCAAGTAGCTCCCTCAACTAGCTGATTCCTCCATAAGATTTTCACAAAAAGTGACTTATTTATTCTTAGCTTATGAACCTGTCAATCAAGAATCTCAACTAAAAACTCTTGTAAGAGAGACTATCAATCACACCATTACTGTCCAAAGGTACAAGTAGAGCTGGATCGCCGATGCACTTCTTCAACAAGGACTCATGAAAGACTGGATGCACCGATGCAAACTCTGCAGGAAATTCCAACTCATAAGACACATTGCCAATGCTCCTCAATATCACATAGGGACCCACATATCAGGGATTGTGTTTCCCCTTCTTACCAAATCTCATCATCCCTTTCATGGGTGAAACCTTTAGAATCACCCAATCATCAACTACGAACTCAAGTTCTCTCTTTCTCACATCTGTATAGGATTTTTGACATCTCTGAGCGATTTTCAACCTCTCCCTTATTAACTAAACCTTCTCCATAGCCGCTTGAACTGAATCTAGCCCTTTCAAGGAAGTATCACCTACCTTAGATCATCCAATAGGTGATCTATATCTCTACTCGTAAAGGGCCTCAAAAGGAGCCATTTGAATACTAGAATGAAAACTATTGATGTAGGCAAACTCTATAAGAGGTAAGTGGTCATCCCAATACCTTTGAAGTCGATCATTCAAGCCCTCAACATGTCTTCTAAGTTCTGAATGATCCGCTCTGCCTGACCATTTGTCTGCTGGTAGAAAGCTGTGTTGAGATTCACCCGGGTACCAAGACCCTTCCGGAAGGACTTCTAGAACTGGGATGTGAATTGAGTACCCCTATCTGAAATGATAGAAAAAGAGACTCCACGCAACCTGAATAACTCCCAGATGTAAAGTCTAGCATACTTTTTTGCTGAATTTATAGTCTTAATTAGTAAAAAATTAGCCAACTTAGTTATTCAATCCACTACCACCCATACATAATCATATTGTCGACGCATCCGCTCTAACCCAATAATCCATGTTTATCACTTCCTACTTTAAAGTAGGAGTACTGATATCCTAAGTCATATCTCCTGGTCTCTAATGCTCTACCTTAACCTACTGAAATTTTAAGCATTTAGCTACAAATTCTGCAACATCTCTCTTCATATCATTCCACTAATAAACTTTTTGTAATCACGGTACATCTTGGTGGAACCTGTGTGAATAGAATACTAAGAGTTGTGAGCCTCTCCAACATTCGTTGTCTCAGGTCACTCACATTTGGAAAACACAACCGGCCTTGATATTGAAGAACACCATCTCCCCCTTGGGAGAATACCTCCACTTTCTGATGGTGGACAACTTCCTTCAACTTTAGCAGAATAGCATCATCCTCTTGTTTTGTCTTAACTTCTTCCACCAAAAATGATTGTCAAAAGTGACACCACCATCTGTTGAGTCCGCGAGGCAAACCCCAAAACAAGCAAGCCTGTGGATCTCTAACCAACTCCTTCTTTCCCTCGTCAACATGAGCCATACTACCCATGGATGACCTGTTAAGGGCATCAGTCAAAACTCTTATAGTCAGTGAGCACATTAACATGGACACCATACAAATAGTTCCTCCAAATCTTTAGGGCAAAAACTACCGCTACTAGCTCATGCTCATAAGTCAAATAATTCTTTTCATGGACTTTAAGATATCTAGAAGCATAAATGATGACCTTACTGTGCTGCATCAATACACACCCAAGGCCGAATCTAGAAGGACCACCATAGACTATGAACCCATATGTACCCTCTAGTAGAGTCAAACCTAGAGCTGAAGTAAGCCAAGTCTTTAATTCTTGGAAGCCCTTATCACAAGCATCAGACCACTGAAACTTGACCTTCTTCTGAATCAACCAAGTTAAAGAAGAAGCAACAAACTAAAACCCTTCTAAAAACCTCCTGTAGTAACTAGCTAAACCAAACAAATCTTCTAATGTAGAAAGGAGAGATAGGTCTAGGCTAGTTCTTAACCGCTTCTATTTTTCGAGAGTCTGCTTGAACACCTTTATTAGACACCACATGTCCAATAAATGCAACTGACTTCAGCCCAAACTCACACTTACTGAACTTTGCAAAGTTGATGGTCCTTAAGAGTTTACAACAAAATTCTCAAATGATCAGCATGCTCCTCCTCACTTCGAGAGTAGATGAGGATGTCGTCTATGAAGAAAATGATGAACATATCCAAGTACTACTTGAATACCCTGTTCATCAAATCCATAAAAGATGCAGGAGCATTCATTAGTCCAAAAGAAATAACTACAAATTCGTACTGGCCATATCGAATTCTGAAGGCTATTTCAGAATGTTACATAATATAACTTTGAGTTGATAGTAGCCGAACATGAGGTCTATTTCAGAGAAGCAACTAGTGCCCTGAAGCTGATCGAATAGGTCATCAACCCAGGGAATGGGATACTTGTTCTTGAGTGTGACTTTGTTCAGCTGAAGGTAATCGATGCACATTCTGAGAGAACCATCTTTCTTACGTACAAAAAGGATTGGAGCACCCCATAAGGAAATATTGGGCCTAATGAAACCCTCATCTAAAAGGTCCTTTAACTGTTACTTCAACTCCTTAAGATCGTTAGACCCATTTTGTAAGAAGGAATGGATATTGGACGCGTGTCTGGAAAAAGGTTTATCTCAACATTGATCTCCCGCTCGGTAGGGACTCCAGGCAGACCCTCTGTGAACACTTCTAGGAATTCACGGACAATTGAGACTGACTGAAGAGTCAGGATTTTAGACTTAGAATTCCTCACCCAAACCTAATGACATATGTGACCCTTGAAAATCATCTTTCTATCCTTAAAGTAGGAAACAGAAATAACCTATAAGCACTGCAGAACTACCCTTTCATTGTAAGATGAGTTCACCTAGAAACCAAAATTCTACTACTTTAGGCCTGCAGTTGACTGAGGCATCACTGGAGTATAACCAATCTATGCCAAGGATGACATCAAAATTGGTCATCTCTAACTCTATTAAATCAACTGTGGTGATTTTCTTGGAACTGACACTGGACAATTTTTGAGAACTCTTTTTGCTATAACTAACTCTCTGACAGGAGTAAAGACTAAATGGGTTTCGAGAGGGACTCAGGGCTGATACCAAAATTTATTGCAACATATGGGGTCACGCAGGATAATATGGCACTTGGATCTAACAACACATAAACATCAAGGTGAAAGACTCGTAACATATTTGTGACTAAATCTGGCGAGTTCTCCTAATCCTGGCGCGATGAGAGCGCATAAAGTTAATTCTGATGTTGTACACCACCTACACTAGATAAGGCACCATGTAAGGATGGCTGAGCTACTGGAACTGCTGAAAAGGTGGTTTGGATATGCCCACTAACATTTCCTTGTTTGATGGACAGTCTCGGAGTCTATGATTACTTTTACCACACCCAAAACTACCTTTCTTGCCAAGAAAACACTCCTTGGGGTGGTTCTACCATGTCCTAAAACTGGGAGAGAGCACAATTGACACTCGATCCAGAGGTGATTTAGAAACCTGCTATATAAAACGGCTATAACTGTAGCATAAAGGCTTTCTAGGCCACCTGTCACGGTCTATAAGGTAGATACTTGACCCGTAAAATTTGTCTAATAATAAAACAACAACTGAAAAGCCGACCAGGCTATAATAAAGCTAAACTGTACAACAAAAGTCCACATAAGCCTCTAGAGAGTAAGTAAAAATGGAAATGCACGGGATAGGGCATCGTCCTACCCATATTACACTCAAAAAAGTCAAAATAATCAACAACGATATCTAGCTCCTGGAAGAGAGGTTCATACCATTATTCTGCTAAAATCTTGCTCGTATTGTATTTGTCGGTCTAAGCCTCTACTAGTACCTACAACACGATTGTAGGAAAGGGAGGGTCCCCAGGCGAAGGAACATTAGTACGAATGAAATGTACAAGTATGTGAGGCTAAAATTATAAATATTGAAAAGTCAGAGTAAAGACAAAGCAAACCAAGAATTTGGAAACTGCTGTGGGGACCAAATGTAATACATCACATGAATACAACCAAGTAAGTATGTATACAAATTACAATATCTTGTCAGCAAGTTGGCACAATCCCTAATCAAATAATGATCCGGTCAAATAAATCAATATTACCCTACCAAAGTTCTATCTTGAAGGTATCATAACTAAAAGGACAACTGCCCATTAAACGTGCCAAATCGATGGTAAGGTCATGAGTCTCATATATAAAAGGAAAAATTCCCACCAGACATTCCAGGTCAGTTGTAAGGTCATAAGTCACATACATAATAGGAAAACTGTCCACCGACATGCCAGGTCAGTGGTAAGGTCATATCTCATATATGAAAGGACAACTGCTCACCGGACATAGCAGGTTGGTGGTAAGATCATAAGTCTCATATCATAATCACAAGTGAACTCATAAGGCTTTCACTAAGACAGTCTAACATACATAGCATAACAAATAAGGAATCATATATCTCCGGCCTAAGTAGAACTCTTTCATAACATATAATTGCTAGTGAATACACATAATATGTATAGCTAAAAATTAGAATATAAAAGTATGCATTCTAAATGCATAAAGATCATAATAAGATTCAGAAAACCCAAGAGTTTCAACAAAACGCATAGATAAAGTTTGAAGAGACCTTGGAATTTTGAAGCTCGTTAATTTGACATTCCGCTTAAGGAAGAGAAATTAGGATTCTCCCTTTGGCCTCACAGACTCCACAATATAAACATGAAAAGTAAGAAATCATGATAAGGAATTTTCATCTCGGTGATCTCATTTTCCCTCACTAGGCTTGATATCGTTTCCTTAGTTTAGGTTGGTTCACAAGTTATTGTGTTAGCTGTTTTACCCTTTTTGTCCAGAAACCAAATTCTAAACACATGTAACATCACAAACATATAGTATACATCAAAGGACCAGCTAACGGTGCCCACAATAAGGAAAATTTAGACTCGACTTATAACTATGACAATAATCGCAAATAATGCACCTTTCACTTCACATTTGATTTTTTTTAACCTTTTACCATACAAGATTATGGCCAAGTGTTTATAAATTTTTTGGACAGGATATTATGTTCCTCAATATGATTTCCAAAAATGTGGAGATGCTGGTCCCTTCAATGGTACAAAATCATGCTTGAAAAATAAGGACAATGGCACCTTTACATACCTTATTCTGACGTGATTCCTTAGCCCACTTTTCCCTTCAACAAGAAGACTTAACCCTCCTAAATTCCTTGAGTTTATATACAGGTAAAAACTCTGATTTGTGCCAATGTATGCAGCCAAAACGTTATCCCAGCCGGCAGCAGCAACAACAACAATAACATTTGTTCTACACTTGTTCTATCAACTTTTAAGGGGGGGAAGAGAAGAGGAAAATCACCTAAATTTTCCTTGAAAATATTCACCATAGTATGAAGTATATTTACAGACAAAAATACTGCTCCAACCTTAAGAAAACAGGATAAAAACTTCAGCAAAAAATTCACCAAACGGCAGCCTAACTAGCTGTCGGTTTCCAGCTTTTTAGCTGAGAATTCAGACGAATTTAAAGGGTAGAATCCTTACCTTTTTCTTAAATTAAATCCCTACCAAAATGAGGACATGTAGGCATCAAAGGTTCTCCAAAATGAAGAAACTCACCTCAAAACTACTACCCAAACGCAGCTCGAAACAACCACCAAACACTCCACACAACTTGCAACCAACTTCTTCACATTGTCTTGTGTTGTGGTTGAGTTTTGCTTGAGATTTTTTCTTGATTTTTCCTTACATAAGCTACTGAAAATGAGAGAAAATGGATAGAAATAAGTTTTCTAAGAAAGAAAGTCGATTTTGGATCAAGATGAAATGAGTTTGGCAGCAAACAATTAATATAAATAAGAGGTGGGGCGGTGGGCCGCGCACCTACCATCACTGCTTGACAGTGCCTCAATAAAATGCCTATAACTTTTTATTCTTAACTCTTATTGATGAGTGGTTTGACTTTTTGAAAGCTAGACTCAAAGTTCTTCAATTTGATAGGTCCTATGAATTCTAACTCATTATATATTAGGATATATGATTGTCCCAAGAAAGACCATATACGAGACTTACTAAAAATATTTTCTTATAAAAAATCATGAACTCAAATTTTTGTTACCCAGCTTTCTTTGGCTTAAAAAATTAATTTGATTCTTTAATCACCCCCATAAATACATTCTATGGTTTAATCACCCGTTTAGAATTTCATTCTTCTGACACTTTTAAATGTCAAGAATCTTTTGGTGGGTAACAGGTTCCTCCCACACTTCTTGCAAACTGGGAAGGTACGACCTCCTGACATGTTCCCCTGTGACCTAGAGCCTAATGCTCTTACCATCTATTCCTCTCTGGATCTGGGGGATGGGTCAGTAGATGCTAAAGGTGCTGGAGCTGATGACCTCTGATAGGACTGTGAGCGATTTCCACTACCGAATTTCCATTCTGAGAACTCAAAATTTCTGATTTTAGCCCTCTTATTTTCCCTTTCCTTTTTCTTCAACTTGTCTTCCTTAATCTACTGGGAATGGATCATGAGTTGGAAAATATCCATATCCCCAATGAGAATAGCGGTCCTGCACTACTTGACCATGAAGTCTGATACACCTAACAGGAACTTACTCATTCGAGCCCTCAGCTCAGCAACCATCTTTGGAGCATACCTGGATAGTTGAATGAACTTTATAGAATATGCCTTGACTGACATGGCATTTTGGTTCAGGTTAATAAACTCCTCAGCATTTGATTCCCTCATCTCATGAGGACCAAACCTGTAAAGAAGGCTGTCACAAACTCATCCCTGTCAACCGGAGTTGCACTCGCCCCACGACCTTTCTTCCACTACTTGAACCATAGGTGTGCTCCCCCTTTGAGCTGATTAGATGTCAAGTATGCTCTTTCCTTCCCAGTGATACCCATAATCTATGTGATCTTCTGGATCTCATCTATGAATTCTTATAGATCCTAATCCACCTTCGGTCTATAGAACTCAAGCAGGTTCAGTAGGGTGAAGTCTCGAACTCTAATAGTTGTTGCATATTCATTCTTATTCAAAGAGGAGACTTCCTATTGGTTTACTTAGAAGTCATGTCTTGTGCCAACATTTGAAAAGAGGCCTTGAAATTTGCATTTGTAGCCTAATCATTCACAGGTTCTGGGGGTGCTGGTAGTGCTGGCTAGTTTCCATTTTTTCGCATCCGTTGGCTCGTCTAGGATGCACTTTCTATAAGTGCATAGAGAACAAGTTAGAAGGGTAAATAGAGTTGTACTCTATTGCATGATATTGAACAAGAATGAAGGGATGTTTTCCTAATAATGTTTCATAGCCTCTTTCTTATAAGTGTGATGCGCTTCACACCCATGAAGAAAAACCTACTTAACACGGCTTTTGAACACCCTAGGACACCTTAAACCTGAGGCTTTGATATCAAGTTTGTCGCGACCTGAGTGTAGACCCCAGAAGTAACACGGTATTAGGACCACAAGTGGCCCCAAGCTAAACTATGGTACTAGCATGACACTAACACAAACTAAAGTCACTGAGACAACTAAGTGGAAGCTAAATTGAATATATCATACAACTAAACAAATCTGGATGAAAATATTGTTTATACTGAAGCAATACAAGAGATAACCAGCTGAATATTTAATCATATATGTCTGATAGCCTCTAAAATTTATGAGCTAAAGGTAGAGGTCCCCAACTAGCTCTAATTACTGAAACTAAGAAAAATAAAAAAATAATAGAATAAACTCAATTCCTCTTATGATGAGAACTCATCATGCTAAGCTGATCAAGTACTAGAATGTGTCCAGCTATGGGATTGAGTCTGGCCACCTGAACCTATATCAAGAGATAATATAACATAAACATATGCAATCAGTACTTTGAATATACCGACTATATGAGATAAGTAAAACATAAGAAAAGAGGAAGTCGTGATGAAAATTGTAATCGTACTATAGTAGTAAAATGTCTGGAGTCATAAAATAAGTTCATGTACTGATCAATGGGACACATACAAATACTGTGAAAGATATACATAGTATAGATATGAATGTGGGAGATTCTCATAACCGACATACACCATATGAGTACAAATGGAGTCCAACTTGTAACCCTAGTTTAGAAGGGTGTTCATACCTTTCCAAGAGTATGAACTATGACTGGCATGAATCATGAGCACAATCAAGTAAGGGAGACACTCTCAAATGGTGAAGACCCCTTTTACCTACAGTGGCATGTAATTTTAGTACTTGGGTTATCCAAACTCGCATTCGCTCGATATAAAAATACTATTCCCAAAATATAAATATGTGCTCATAATTATATCTGAAATCTAATAGGTTTTTGTATGGAATTTAAAAATCATGCTAATTACTGAATTTCTAAAATATGGAACTAGTTACCAAATTTGGTTGATTTTGAAACCATGATATGATAATATTGAAAATCATTTGAAAATATACTTATTTTGGGCAAATTATGCTATGTTTTGAGTATAGAGATACATAAAAGTTTTTCAAAGAATTTAACCCATACAAAATTGTAGAAAACACGTAGGAATCATGAGAGAAAGATATCATACAAGAATTTAGAGTCTTTGCATAAGAACATTTTAGCCCTGGAAATCATGAATTTGGATAATCATATTGAAAAACACATTTAAAGATTAGGGTTTTAGTATAAGGGTGAAAGAAAACCCTTATTGATAATCTCGTACACTAGGACTTGATGATTTCCTATATATTTCTTGAGAACCTACGAGTTGGAGAAGAGAAACCTTAGGTAATCTTAAGAGCTTGAGAGCTAAAGAGTTCTGAATGTCCGTTGTTATAGGAATGAATGGGGAAATAGTCTATTAAAACCCCTTAGTTTCCCCCTAACAAAATCCAAAATGACCTGTTTTAGTAATTAAAAGCTTAGGAAGTAATGAAATAACCCCTAGAAAAATCTATTGAAAAATTATTGTCCAATCCCAATGAGCCGTGCCACGAGTCGTTGTATCATACCACGACTCGTGGGATGTGGTCGTGGCTGACGAAACCATTCAATCACTGGCAGAACCTCACACCATGGCTCATTATGAGAATTTGTCCTTCAATACCATGCGTCATGATTTGTACTTGTCACGACCCGAACATAGGCCCGAATCTAGACACGGAACCTATAACCATAAATGGCTCCATGTCAACCCATGGCATGAACATGAAAACTAAAGCTCAACATAAATAAAGCAGAAGACTAAATTCTGAAATAGCGGAAGTCTAAATAATAAAAACTTTTAACCAACAGAAATATCTAATACGATATCTGAAGCTGAATATACAATCTATGTCTGAAAAGCCTTTAACATACTGAGGAGTTGATGGCACAACACCCCAACTAGCTCACTAGAAGTATGAAATAGAAAATGACCACAACTTAACTAACTGAAAGTCCTTGAAGGAGGAGGACTCACCAATAAGCTGTCTAGGCTGAACTCTAGAATCTGACTAGCGACGGGACGGAGTCTAAGCGTCTGAGCCTGTATCATGAAATGATACAACATATACTATGCAGTCAGTACTTGAATGTACTGAGTTTACAAGGTAAGTAAAACTAAAATCATGCATATCTTAAAACGTCACATTATAAGATTCGGAGAGTAAAGGTTGTATGTTGATATCTGAACACATGAATAAATATATCTGAAATAAGTACATATGGCTTGTCCTATATGAAATCATAGGTGAAAGCTCGTAAATTGATCCTTGAATCAAACATGTTGAAAACATGATATAATATCTTATAGAATATGCATGACTCGTATTAACCGACAATCGCCATGTATGAGTGTACGATGATCCCACATCTTTTCCACATGGAGAAGAGCCATCTTAAACCTTGACAGGGTGAAGGATTAAGTAATGTGTAATTTCACGGTGTTCCCTTGGGTCAGGAAAACGCTCGCTTGAGAGGCCCCAAATTATACCTACGTTGACGTGTAGTTCATGAGGCTAGGGAACCTTGAAACCCCAAGCCCACTCGATGCTGGACACTACTCCCAAAATATGTATAATGCTCATATAATCATAGATCAAAACATAACTTGAATATTGACATATGGGGAGTCTTGACTCCAACACATGAGATAACTGAACTTATTAGCCTTGGCTAAATCATGAAATCGTGCTTAACTTGTGTGGGCTTTCCTAAATCTTAACTTCATGATTGATTGAAATAGATGTCATAAGTGAAATCATAAATATATATTCATGGGTAATGTTCAAACATTCATACATGGTAGATATTTCATCATACTTGGAAGCAGAAATCATAAACTCAACTTTTCATAAAACTTGCATAATTGGGCATCGTGTTCTTAAAACTTTAAATCATGAATTTTAATAAAAATAGGTATAAAACCTGCCCATGAATCTTAAAAAATGATTAGAAACATGAAGGGAATTGTCCCATAATTAATCATAAAGAATTTGATTGAATTGGGTTAAGACCCCATAAAATCATACACTTGAATTCATGAACTTGAGATGGAATTTGGGCATGAGAGTGAAGGAAAACTCTTATTTATGACCCTACATACCTGGGTAATCTGATTCTGCACCCTTCATTGAAAGCCCAAGTGATTTGGAAAGAACTTGAAGAATTCTAGATTTGATCTCTTTTGGAATTCTCTAATCATGCATGCATGGGGAGGGAATAGGTTAGAATAGGCTAAACCCTCTTAAAATCTTCCTAATTACGCTTAAAATGACATCTTTAAGGTCTTAGGAGCTTAAGAATTATGGAACTTCCCTTACCAACTTCGCAGAAAACTACTCATTGTCGAAGCCGCGACTCACTCCATGAGTTGTACCATGATACCGCGACTCGTGGGTTCCTTCTGTTGTTGCCACTAATTTATCCCTGAGTTTTTGGAGTTTTCTAAGGGTCATAATGACTCATACCACCAACCCATGAGTCGTTGGACCCATCTGTTACCACGATTGGGAAAATTTCTTGCTCTTTCCTAAGGGTGTGAGTAACAACTTGTTGTTCCTCACAACAGGTCGTACCTTGACCGGTACCTTCCAACTCTGCCACCCTAGATCCAACCAACAAGTCCTTACCTGATCTGTGGTTCCTCACAATGAATCATGTCACGACTCGTATCTTTCATTCTGATAGTACAGAGCCAAATGAAGATTCCAACCCATGAACCGTTACTAGGACCACGAGTTGTTACTAGACTCATGGATATCAACCTCTCTTCATTAGAATGCTAACAACAAGCGATCCTAAAACCCATTACTTATTTCCATGACTCGTACCGCGAGTCGTTCTGAAGTTATTCTTCCCATTTTTCTACTGATCACATTCCAAACCCCGAGTCTAGTCTTAGGCACTTTTGGGGTATACAGTACTCATGGTCACTAAAATAATTTTGAACATTTTTTGTACCTCCTACCACGACCAGTCAGGACGAGCCATTTTCTAGTACCACAAGATGTCCTTTGACTCGTGGTATCTAGATTGACTTGGGTTCTGGACTGCCTTGGGTAACCACAACCAGAACCAACAAGTTTTCTTTCCTCTCTATAGCTCGTGTTATGAGTTGTTTTGAGGAACAAGTTTCATCTCTGCTTGTTTTTGGCTTTATGTCTAGGATCTGATATCAGGGACTTTCATGGGTGTTACATTATATCTGACCAAACTCATCACATACAAAGTGATAGTAACCCAATTTGATTTGAAGTATTATTATTTACATCTAATGGCATTTCATTTCAAGTATAATGTGTTGTTACAAGTATATAACCCATTAACTCTACAAGCACCAAAACCTCAGTTCCAAAGCCAAATGTTAGTTTATACAGTACCTATTGATCTTGAATCAATGCATGCCAATATCCCAGAGGGTGATGAATAAATTACTTAACTAATCCCTATTCAAGTTGAATATCCCGATGCTCAAAAGACATTTCACTCATCCTCAGTCACAACATGAGTTGGCTGCTGATTTGCGTTCAAGTTTAAATCCATAAAAAACATCATGTTACATACAACAGTCAATATTGATGACCATATACCATTACCCATGCAAAGGGCCAGCCGCAGGTTGATGGAATTCATCACCTTATCTTTCAATGTTTGGCTCATCATCTGGTAAATACAAATACATTATAATTTTGTCACATATTTGGATACGATATTCTTTAATAGTTTTATATGAATACAACATTCATTTTGCAGGTAGCTCAGCAAAATTGATCATCATTTTTGAGAAAAAAATATCCATTTGTACCGAACTTCATATCTGGGCCACATGATATTCTATGATTAAAGGATATTCGAAATGGATTCGGAAAGGTCTTCTTGTCAGGCATGAACACATATTAATGCAAATTATGGTAAATGTGAATTTCATTTGTTTTGTTGAATCATAATTTTTGTTATACTGTATATCAATATAGGAGGAACAATGAAAGATAATTACAAGAAGAACAAATCTACTCTACCTGTCATCATGAATTTTTATGTTGATATAGTTATGGATAAAAATTGGTTCTATAAGCTATCTTTGAAGTTAGTTATTGACCGATTATAAAAGTATTTGATTATATTCTGTAATGTTTTACATAATTATTATATACATATTAACCTTATACGTATAATGGTTTTTACAGCACATTGACGTTATTTTTGACTACTTGCAGAAAAAATACAAGTATGACCTTCTCAGCACATAAAAATATGCCATAGTTGACTATTTATTCACCACAAGAATAACATGGATTTAAGACAAGTATGTGGATATAGAATGTGGATCAAGCACTGCAAAACAAGAAGATGTAATTTGTGAATATATCAATGGATATATGTTGTATGCTATTGTCCCATCGTACATAATAGACAATTTCTTGATCCTATTTAAGTGAAAGACCGGCTCCACTGGGTGTTGGCCTTTGTATCATTTAGAGATAGATATATCAATGTATGGTTCATACAGATCTGCGGATCATGATGCATCTGTCAAGCATGAAATAGAGAAGTTATCCTAGCCGTTACCCATTTACCTGTCAATGATGGACTTCTACAAAAAGAAATGTATCAATCCAACTACTTAGCCACATAAAATATATAGACTACGTCGGATTCTTTTGAAGTGGTTTATGTGGATAATATACCAGAACAAAGTAGTGGTAGCATGTCAGTTAACATTTTTCTAACTTTTCTATGTATCTGGTGTAGATCATACCATAAATGTTTTGAAATGTTTTTATAACTACTCATTTGTATCTATTTATAGGGATTGTGGTCTTTTCCTGCCTTCCTATGTCGGGTATTTGAGTGGTGGTGCAGATATTTCTGATATTAACTTTGATGTAGAATTACTATACAGTAGATATGTTTCACTGTTATGGGACTATAGAATGTGAAAGATAAAAGTTGATTCTGTGAGTGATGACAAGGCACTCCCGAGGCTAATAAGATAAATCACAGAGTGCGATAGCGATGAAAGAATCACAGTTTCTTAGTTTCAAAAAGTGATTGAATTGTGTTTTAAAAATTTATTCATTAGTTTTGTTTTTGAAGCACAAGTTTCTGTTATCATTGTTTTGTTTAAACTCAATATATTTAACTTTTAATATATTCCAATTTTATCATGAATCTAGTCATATGATTTTCCTAAATAAATTCTAATTATGTGAAATATAATAAAATTCTAAATGAATACACATCAGAATTGCAGTATTCATATCAATTAAACCATATCATATACAACAAACTTTATACATATAGAACATGTAATGACCCACATGGTTATTTTAGGATTAAAAGTCCATTTTCTCAATTTGAACCTTCTTGTAACTTCAATATATCATTTATGACTTGCAGTGGTGGCGCAATTCTCGAAGTGATAAGATGAATATTGGATGAGATTGTCAGTTTAGAAGGTTTGAAAGCTAAGAAGTTGACCAAAGTCAACATTTCTGGTTATTGAGCTTGGATTCAAATTCTGACAAATGCTAGGTTTAGAGGGTGATTTTTGAGTTAGTTGGATGGTTTGCACAGATCCCGAGGTATTCAAAAGTAATTTGAGCCCTTGGTGGGATTTTTGAGCTTTAAAAAGGCTAAGTTTGACCATGGTCAACTTTTGATCAAGAAAACCTCATATCAGTGATTTCATGATTTCAATAGGTCCAGAGCATGTTTTATAATTTATTTGCGTTATTAGTTTGTGTCCAGGGGGTCTCAGATGAGTTTCGGGTGCTTGTTAAAAGATTGACATTTTGATGTCATTGAGATTAAATAGTACCACCTAAAGCTAATGAGCTCAAATTGTATTTTTATTGAACCATTAAATCAGTATCGTAATTTTGAAATCATCGCAAAAATAATCGTCGCATTTCGAGTTCGTATGAGAAGTTATGAACTTTTAGCATACATGACTGTTGTTGGTATTGGTGCAATCGCAAATGCAGATCTTCGACCGCAAATGTGGCAAGGACCACAAATGCGGCAATCGCTGAGTATAAAAATTTCCAAATTTTCTGATTTTAGTATTTTTAATATTTTGAGAGCTAGGAAACTCCGATTGAAGCAATTTTCTAGGCATTTTTCTCGAAAAATATTGGGTACATGATTATACCTTTATCTTGTCCATTTTCTAAGAATAAAAATTATAATTTCTTGATTTTATTTATGAAATGAATGTAGAAATTGAGATTTTAAACCCCAAACATAAATTGAAAATCATTAGTTAGAAGGTCGATTTGTGAATAATTTTTGTTGATTTTTGGAATTTAAGGTCTGTATACAATGGGTAAACTAATTTTGGCATTAAATTTCTAATTTATGAATTTCTTTTATTATTTAAACAGCGTATGAGCATGGAAATTGGGCCTAAAGCTAAGAAATTGTATTTTGATGATTTTGATGGTTGATTCGAATCCCGTTTTCAATAAAATTTCAGATATGGGTTCCTTAGCTAATGTAAATTGATTTTTTAAGATAATTACTATTTTGACCTATGGGGGGTCATGGTTGACTTTTAGATTGACTTTTTGGACTCAAGATAGAAATATGTTAATATGGGTATAGTTAGTTTTATTTTGATGAGTAGATTATGTTTGTGATAGCGTGAAAGCGATCCGAGGCATTGCGAATAGGGAATGCTTTTGAGTGATGATTCGTGGTTTGCCTTTCGACCTTGATGTAAGTTATGATTTCCTTTCTTTAAATTTGGCTCGGTTTGGTAGTATATTTTATAAGTTTCAGGATATTAGTATGGTTTTCTAGTTAGAAATAAGTTGTGATGATTTTATGAAAATTTGTCCATTTCTTGGACATTAGAATAATACTCTTTTATAAGCCTTAGTTTAGGTTGTTAGTTGCTATATTGAGGAAAGATTTGGGATCCTTTGGTTGTGCTTAGGAGCAGTATTTATGGTAAAATTAGTCGTTATCTAATTATTAGAGTTGTTATCTCTTTATGTTGTTATTTTTCCTTCTGCTATGAGATTGTAGGCCTGAGGCTGTGGATTAGGAGAAGCTGGACTCCAAGTGATAGTATGATTATGGTATGGAGGGTGATTTACCCCATCTGATACACACACACACACACACACTTGAGTGAGCACGCATGCATCCACACACACACACACACACACACATATATATATACATGGTTTGAGGTATTTGAAGGAAAGATATTAGTTTCACTGATTTTTGGCTTTTAAACTAAAATGCCTCATCTATCAATAATTTGAGCTTCGAGAGAGTGTACTACTGTTTTTACTGATTTTTGGTTTATAAAAGAGTTGAACCATCTATAAATTCGGCCTGAGGAAAGATTTTGGTCTAGTTATACTTTATTTCGCTGTTACTACTTTTGAGGTGAGATTTTGGGCAGTCTAAGGTCATATGCCGGGTTTTACTGTTAATATGTCCGAGGTGAGATGTCAGGCGGCCTGAGGTCATTTGTCGGGTTTCACTGCATATTGCATTGGCCACACATTACATTGCATCATCCCATACTGCACTGCATCACTCTTGTATACTTTTATGTATATATTTATATTTGAGTATTACTGCTATTTTCACATTACCTTTGATCTATTGTGATTTCTAGGTTAGTTTTTGATAAGTAGTTTCTTTCATGTCTTTTCTATTCTATATTATCTTCTGAGCTCAATCGACCTATAACGCCTATTAAGTAACCCATATTTTGGTACTCATAATATACTTCTGCATCCTTTTTGATGCAGTGCCCAATATGAGTTACCCCCATTGATCCCCTACTCGTTTGTGGATTCTTTTGCTGATTCGAAACAGTCCAGAGATTTTCTACTTTCCATCATATAGCTATTGTCTATATTTTGTATCAGCCTGACAGTTGTATCTTTTAGTAAAGCTTTATTCTCATACTTTAGAGGCTCTTGTATAGGTGAAACCAGGTCCAAGATTGGTTTCTTGTGTATATATTGTCTTTCCTTTATTTCCATAGGGACTATGTTGTATATTTTGTACCTATTATGTATGTATCTATACTTTGTGGCCCATTTATCTCACTTCTGCTTTCTTGTTATGTATGTTGCTCTTTACTTTAAGTTTTCATTCTAGGGATTTGTCTTACCTACTAGGGGGTATAGTATGTGCCCTCATGACCCGATTTTGGATCATGAAAGCATGGTATCAGAGACTTAGTGTTCACCGATCTTATCAATACAAGAGAAAGTTCCTAGTAGAGTCTCATGGATCGGTACGGTGATGTCCATATTCCATCTTCGGGAGGCTATAGGGCATTTTAGGAAAATTATATTCTTTTATCCCTTATCATGTGTATGTGATTTGATTTAAATGTCTAAACTTCTTTGTTCCATTCTCACCAATGGTGAGGATACGCTCGCGGATTTGCACGTGAACAATTGGAGATTATGACGCGCTATTTAGAGTAGAAGTTCATATCGAGAAGGAAGAATTAGGCCATTCTAAGGGATATGTGTGCAGAGTTAGACCACATCTATGATTCAAGGACAGATTGAGTAGAGTTATGGTTTGGAATCTTCGGTTAGTAACATTTGTGGAAAATATGAATGATGTGAAAAACTACATGATTGTCATATCTTCCAAGAGTAACTACTCAGCAATGGAGGGAGTGCATAAATGGAATAACCTATATCAAAAATAAAGTTGATGACCTATAATGGTATGATCAAAGGGATAACCAAGTTTAAAGACCATAATTAAAGAGGTTTGACATATCAAGGATGGGTTTCTCAAGGTATGATGAGAATGAAAATGCTTCAACAAAGATCATAATTTCTACTACAGTCTAATGATATTAGTGTAACAAGGATTCGATAGTCCAATGAGTAAATGACTGGTTTCTTATAACAAGGTTTAAGGTGGTATGATTCTTTTGGATTTTGTATGAAAAGTGTTCCTTCTAACTCACGAAGTAGAGGTACGATGAAGAGAATTTGAATGGTTGAGTTTGACAATATGATAGTCATAGCGTTATAATGTCTACTTGATTAGCATCATAAGGTGTGCAAATGTTTTCTATAGACTAGAGTTTATAAAAGGATGAGTTGAATCTAAATGGTGTGACATAAAGGCTAAATGAAGGCTAAGGGATTAAGAATTCTTGAAGGAAGGTGGTTGTTATCTTCAGGCCAAGTGGGGTAAGTTACCCGTGAGGGTTCCAGTTTTACGGGAATATGCAGTAGTAATTATTTAGCAAGGGGCATGTTTAAAGGTTTTCTTGAGGTGAATATAGGGGTACATGCCATTTTGGGCTAAAGATTGGTTAGTTTGCGTAATGCCTGCAGTTATTCGATGTGCACAAATGTGTGGTTTGTATGACTTTCCCAATGGTTATGGTGTAGAAAAGTGGTGGATGTAGCGAGATTTCATGGAGTGAGACTACTATAGTGTGGAAATTGACTAATGAAAATGGATCTGGTATTAACAAGTGTGTGGGTTAATTACTTGAGAAGCTATCAGATATTTCACCTATTTAGAAGAATGGAGATCAACAATGCATTCAATTTTAAAAGAACTAGCAAGTTTCTACTATTACTACTGATACAAATCTACAAAGTAGGAGGCCTGAAAGGAATAATCATGTGGTCTATCAGAAATATTTTAGTCGGGAGCGATAAGACAAAAAGAGAGGTTTTTCATAAATAACCACCTATGGAAACGTGAGCGAGTTGTCAGAAAATAAGGGCATTCAAAGTGGTGGATCAATAGTAGGTGTTCATAGGTTCAAGCGTGAAGTGCATGTCGGTGATTTAATTGAGTCAATAAGATTAATTGAGACCAAGAGAAGTGAATCGATGTTGGCGTATGGGATTGGGGATAAAGGGAGTTTTTAGAACGTGAAAATTACACCTCGCAATAAATTATAAAGTGGTCTCTATCAAATATAGTAACCAAACTAGGTTGGGGTCGATCCCAAAGGGAATAGGTCAAAAATAATATGTTAATGGTGATTAAATCAACCAGTAGTCAATATTTCGGAAAGGGGGTTGCAAATAAAAGAAAAAATAATAATTTTAAACACAGAGTTTATTGTTAACAAATTTTTGAGAAGAAACTAGGACTATGTTTGCCATTATTTCATAACATAGTAGGTTTATTTTATTAGTGATTTATCCTGGTGAATTTTTGTGTAATACTGACGATTAAGTTCATCTAACATCTCTCGACCTACATAGATGAATTTCACTCTAAAGCCTCTCGGGCTTTAGGTGTTCATATTTTTCCCTCATCATATGTCTTTGATTAATTATTCTTAGTTAGAGTTTAATTTAATTAGATGAGGGTTGGTAACCTCAAATTTTCATTATTATTCTCTTTTCCTAACTTCAACCTCTTTGTCCGAGCAAGTTGATGATACAATCATGTTTCAACATTTGCAACCGCTAAAACTAATTTAAAGAGATGAGAATAACGATCCACTCAATTCACCATTCAAGAATCACTATTTTATTTTGTCCACTTCCATTAATCCATCATGGTTCTCACAATCCTAGCTAAAGAGATTAGCCGCTCATGTTTGAAGAAACAATCACATAATATTTATAAGAAGTCATGATAAAAAACTTAAAATAATATTAAATTGTTTGACAAATATTGAAAGATAAATATAATCACAAGAACTTGATGTTTTTCCTCCAATAATTATATGAAATAATGTGTTCCACACTTATAATGATTTAACACGTGAATAATAGTTAATAATTAAGTGGTGTCCCTTAAAAACATCCTAAGAGAGGTATATATAGTAGTAGAATAAATCTACATTTGTTCCTACTTGGACTGGGATTGAAATTTGCAGGCTTTGAGTCGGACACCAGGGGTCTGCGTCGCCTCTCCTTGAGCCATCTGGGCCTCGTGTCGTGTAGATTGGTGTGCCAATATGCCCTACATATTGTGCAGGTCAGTGGCTAGATGTGGAAGTATGATGACAACCTCCATTTTGCTATGGAACTTGCTCCTTTTGAGTTCCGTTTGGAAATACTTGCTCTTTTAAACCTCAAATAAGTCAAAACCATCACTTTTAACCCTGCAAACTGTTATACCCCAAAAGCCCTACGATCAGAACCGGAAGTTGAAAACGGAGAAAACAGAAATTTCTGCATCAGGTTACAAGACGAGTTGTCCAGTGACCCGTTAGTGACACCACGAGTCATTAAGTGACTTGTTGGGAGAGTTTTAGACTTGGTTGAAATTTTATGTTCAAAGTGACCACAGGAGGTGACCACGAGTCATGGTCAGCACCACGACCCTTTAAGTCATCCATGGTCAAGAGAGGTTGGTGGATCAAGGATTTTGGGCAGTGCACCTAACGACTGGTCACCACGAGTTGTTGGAAACACCACGATTTATGGTGTCCCTCGTGGTGACCCTCAGGAGAGTTTTGGCAGTGCACGCGATGACTGCCAGACCACGAGTCGTGGTCCATGGCACGAGTCATCCAGTCCCTTGTGGGGACTGGCAGTGTGTTTTTCCCTGCGAATTTTATTAAGGGATTTTTCATAATTCCTATGTTCCTAAGGTCTAAACTACGTCATTTTAAGCTAAGAATAGAGTGTTTTAAGAAGGGTTAAGTCACTCTAAGCATATCCTAATTCATGCATGCAAGTTTAGAGGTTCGTGAGGTGATAAAGGCTAGTTCTTCAAAGTTCTTCAATTCTCTTTTGGCAATCAAGGAAGTGGTAAAATTAGATCCCTTCAGGTATGTAAGGATATGAATGGGTGCAATTGTCCACACCCATGCCCAATTCCCTCTCAATTCATGATGTACTAATTGATGATTCCATGGGTTTTTAGCCAATGCATGAATTCTTAAGTTTCAATCATGGATATGATCTAAGCATATTTTAAATGATGAATTATGATTAATAGGAAGATTTTAAAATGTTTTAAATTATAAATTATGTTTTCAAATTTTCCAATCTATGATGCCCATCCATGAAAGTTCATGAAAGTTGAGATCTATGAAATATGTGTACAAGCATGATGAGATGTTTAACAAGAAAGTATGATTTCGAAATACACATGTTTATGTTCATGTTTTCAAAGTGAATCAAGTTGATTTCAACCATGTTAAAGTATTGGGAAAGCCCATATAATAATGTATGTCTTAGGATTTCATGAATTAGCTTACCACATGGTTTTGGAGTAAAGACTCCCATTATTTTTAGCTTGTGGTATGGTTTGAGCCAAGGCTCCTCATGTTACGATTTTAGATTATGCATATATGTTATTATTCAACTTCGTCACTAGACGATGGTCAGCTTCGTCACTAGATGATGGTCAGCTTTATTGAAAAATGATGGAGAGCGTATGCATGTTTTTGGGATAGTGTCTAGCACCGAGTAGGCTAAGGGTCAGTCAAACCTATCTTCAGAACTATGCGCTAACGTAGGTATGTACATATTATTTGGGACCTCCCTTGGATCTTCCCCTACCCCAAGGGGACTTGAGCTTTATATCAATGTCATGGTAGCGTTCTTAGCCCTAGTAAAGCTTTGCACGACTCTGCCCACTTGAGTGTGAAAGTAGGGACCATGTAATCCCTATCGTGGTAATTTCGGTTATATGATGAGTGTCTCATTGTTCCTCATGATTTTAGTTATGCATGTGCATCAATCATGATAGTATGTTTTCAGCAGGTTTGACACAAATGTTTAGTTTTACTTATGATTATCAATTTTCAGCTTTGGGTCATTTGATTTAGTTATCATGTTCAGTTATGATCAGATCATGATTTCAGAAAATAGCATGCAAGCCCTACTCTTAGAATCTTATCTTGACGATGTTTTCATATTATGCATATTTAATGATTTTACTTACTTAGTGGTTTTACTTAACGGTTTTAATTACCTTGCATACTCGATACATTCCGTGTACTGATCGCATACTCTATGCTGTATAGTTTCATGATACAGGCTCCGATATCCAGACTCTGTCCCGCCGCTAGCCAGATTCCAAAAGTTAGCATTCCCCAGTCTCAGTTGGTGAGTCCTCATTTCGCGAGGGCCCTTCTTATAGTTGTATTTTGTCTTTTCATCTTTCATACTATAGTAAGTTAGCTGAGGTATTGTCCCATCAACTCATAAATATTAGAGGTTTATTCGTACATAGTTTGTATTCAGCTTTAGATTGATATATGTATTATGATGTTATGTTTGTTTAGACATCCACTATGTTATTCATGATGATCTTTTGTTTATCTATGATTAATTTAGATGTTATGTTCATGCCATGGGTCGAGTTGAAACCTTTTCGGGTTCCTTGTCATGTGTATCGATCTGGGCCTATGTTCAGATCGTGACAAACTTGGTATCAAAACATTAGGTTTTGAAGTGTCCTAGGGTGTTCGGAAGCCGTGTTAAGTAGAGTCTTTTTCATGGGTGTGAAGTGCGCCACACATATGAAAAAGAGGCTACAAGACATTTAGGAATTGTTCCCTTTGTCACGCCCCACCTTGGAAGCATGATTGACACCTAGTACCACACTGGAATCTGACTGACCTGGCTAGGTCTATGCACATTTGGTGCAAGCCTGCAACTCAACTCAAGAAAACAACAGACTATATCTCGGTTGTAAACATAGCCTCTGGACGACAAGGCCTTATAGCACCTATAAAAGAAAATATCTAATCAGTAACAGTCCATAACAGGGAATACTAGGGAGGCCAACAAGGCCGCCATGACATCAGTTATAACTGAAGTGAAAATCAGGCGCTATACTAGGCCCCACACGGCCAATACGTAAAAAGAGAAACATATATGGGCCTCACACGGCCAACGACACCCAACTAACTAATAACTATAGTCTGCAAGCCTCTAAGAATATAAATAGTGGTCAGGACAGGGCCCCGGCCTACCCAAATGCTATACCAATGGAAGACTGCACTTTCTAAAACCTGGCAACCTCGAATGAAATGAGCTGGCCAAACTGCTGACTCTGAACAGCTGCTATTGAGGATCCTGATCTCTGTCTGCCTAAACCTGCAGGCAAGTAATGCAGCGCCCCATAATTGGGCGTCAGTACAATGTGTACCGAATATGTAAGGCAATAAATAGGCTGAATGAAGGCTATGAAATACTGAAAGTAAATAGAAAGGAGAGGCAGAAAGATTAACCTGTAAGCTAGCTAATTTGTAATCTACATCTAGCAAACACTACACATACTTTAGCTATGACTGCACAATCATATATTCATAAGCTATAGCTAGCAGACAAGAATACAAATAAGAACCTCGCCTAGCCCCCATAAGCCTGGAAGGTAAATCAACACAGAATAACTCGCTCGGGCCCCCATAAGCCCTGACGAGCACATCTCAATCTATATACCCCTATCCATGTTTCTATGACTCTACTGGTACTATAGCCAACCTACCGAGCCCCTAGGTCTACAACTGAGCCCGCTTGGCCCCTGAACTGTAGCTGTGTTTGAGTCCGGTGGACTCCTACTATCTACACTCCGAGCAACAAGCTCGACAGGGGGTGTGGTATAGTGCCGATCGGCATAAAATCAGTCCAGCCATGGAATGGACTATATGAGGACCTGGGACCCTATCTTCATCCCTCACGGATGGCATACTGCTCCTTGGAGCGACGTCATATTTCCCCTGGCGGGCATCGACACAGCGAGTAACCCTGGGGTGGCAATGGAAGGCTCTTAACTAAGGGAAACCCCAACAAAGGTGTCATACTGAAATCTCAATCTAGCCACTCAAAGGGAATAACTGGCCTTCTGGGACTACCGCTACTGCTGCTCGCCCCCTAGGATAGTCTATAAGGTTGCTAGCAGGCACATCGTGCACCTGTATCTGATCAGAGGATCCTGATAGTGATCATCATCTCTAATGGTCTAGACTGGATAAGGCGAGATCTGGAGTGGTCTAACATAAATCTGAATGTCTTGTCCGGACAACTATAACTCATAAACAACTGTAGGCTTGCGGATGACTAACTTCTTAGTTCCTCTACTTAGAACAATTGTAGGGCTGGTACTGGCCGAACATGCTTTTAAGCGATCGACCCCTAATCCTCCGCAAAAAGTTCATTCAGATTCTTAGCCTATGGGTAGTATTGTACTAACGTGGTACTAGTCCCTTAGACCTCATCTTGGTCTACTCGGATCTTATATTACTTTTCTGGGCAATTCTTAACCTTATAGACAAGTTTATATAGACTTATCCCCTCCCAGCAATCTATACCCGAGTATCTTATAAGAACCAGCTGGGGCACTGGCCCGGCCTCTAACTTCTGATAAGGTCCCTTTCTTTAGGGTAGCCACGGGTCTATTTGACCTGGACGAGTGGGATGGCTTCCTGGGCGACCTATGTGATAAATGCTAAGTCAACTAGAACTGACAATCAGTGGTAATAGCTAATAGGGTGGCAGACTGCCACTCAGTTCACTAGACAACCCAAGGCTGCTAACTCTAAACATGCCTTCCTATCTAATTTCTGGACCTATGGTGTGAGGATATGCCGATGGATTTTCGGCGTGCTTTCTTGACAATACAGGCGCCAAACTGGTGGTTAAACCGCCTAGCTACGCTTATGCTGTTCAACTTACTAGCTCAGGCCCAATAACTATTCACAAGCTTCTAAGGTCTAGGCCTGCAATAAAACATACAATGAACTGGAGAATAGAAGAGTTTCTATGATGCTTCTAGTGCGTATCATGGTTAACATGTTCCTTCTCGACGAGGGATACTGCGGTATAATCTATATACGTTTTCTAGCAGCTAAGCGGATCTTGTATAATCATAATCTACTGATAGCAGTTAATCACAACATATCTGATCTTTATATACCAACAATAGCCAATTAAAACATGTCTAACCACAATCTACTAGTAGCGACTATCTACAACATATGGGACCATTATTTCTATTCGAGAACATATGTCGTAAAACTATACGATGAGAATACTTGCCGATGCTTAAGCCTTACATACCTTAGCTATTGTTTTCCGAATAACCAATGAGTTTCACTTGGATTCGTTAGCTCTTTTTAGCTGTAAATATTATACTAGGAGAAAGAGATGAATTTCAATACCAAATTCAGTGAAAAAGGATAACTTTTGATATTAATAGCAGCTATAATTCATCTATGTAAAATACGGCCGAAAACTTATAATTTCCTGAGGGTTTAGAAGGGAGAAATGCTTACTTAAAGCCTGTGATAGTAAAGAAATTAGTTTGGAGCAATTCTGACGACTTTTGCTCGGCGAAGTTCCAGTTTTCCGGGCATATTTTGAGAAAATAACTCCGTAGTAATGCTCCCTGCGGGCTTAGAATTCAATACCTAAAGTTAATTTGAGTTTGGACCACATTTGATAGTGTTATCGGGCGAAAAACTATCGAATCCTTCATTTTCAACTCTCTTTGATAGAAGATGAATGTCGGAAATGGTTTAAAATGAACTAAGGAATCTATTTATACTCACATGGGTGGTGGCAGGGGTGGCACCCCCCGCCGCCCATCGCGTCTCATTCCCTACTGCGCTGCGCCTCCCATTGAGGCCCAAACCTGGCGCGTCGCGCCTCCTATTGAGGCAGCATGCTTGGCGCGCCACGCTGGCTAGTGCATTGCTGGCTGGCACGTCACGCTGGCCCTTCGCGGGCTAGTCTTGCCTGACCCTACTTCTGAGGCTATTTCCACACTCGTCAAGATCTTCTTACTTGTCACAAATCCACGTGTGCACTTTCTAACCATTAACTTTTACGGGGTGTAACTTCCTTCCCCCTCAGAAACATTCGTCCTCGAATGTCATTCTTAGACTTAAAGGGGTTAACTCTTTTTAACTGTTGCCGATGAAATTTTGGCAGAGTCCCTTCTGTATTATGGATTATCCGGAAACCTAAAACATAGAAAAACCCAATACAGGCATCTCACAAGACACTATTTGCAACAGAAACATAGCTCTATCACATATAACATACTTAATTGGTAACAATAGCAATAAAATCAACTATATAACATCTGGAACTATCTTTCCATGACTTAACTCGTCTGGGTCTGTATATTGTCATTATAAACTTAAAATAACTGAAACTGTCAAGACTTGCTTCGCTCGTAGTTCTTCGGTCCATTTCTTCTATACTTCTATTCGCCCCCGATTCTATAATGGGTTACAACTTTGGTTTTTAAGATGGATCCTATAACTATTGGAGTCTCTCCGTGGACTGGTGCCTCTATACCTTTAGTGTCTCCAATTGGATTAATCTAAGATAAGTTCTTTTATGTACTTGCATAGTGCTAATGAACAGATCCTAGCCCCACAGGTAACTCTATCTCATAGGCCACTTAGCCAATCTTTCTGAGGGTGGCTTAATGAATCTAGGGCTTGTCTTTCCCCTCTTGTCAGATTCCATAACGCCCTTCATTGCCAAAGTTTTCAGGAATACCCAATTTTTGCTTCAATTCTTAACTCCTTATGTCATACATTAGAGTAGGCCTTCCAATAACCCTGGGTTTCCGGTACATCCTTCTCGATAAACTTAACTTCCTTCGTTTGGCTGATGTGTTAGTATGCCAGCTCAACTACCCTTAACTTATCTGCTTCAAGTCATCATGTATGGGGCCTACATTTCCACCCATAATAGATCTTTGAGCATCTGAATTGTGTGCTCCACTTGGCTATTTCCTGGGGACAATGAGCCGTACTTAAGTTAACATGTGTCTTACTATGTTCTGAAGCCTTTTTTAGAACTTAGTTGTAAATTGCACCTCTCCATCAGAGTTTATTAACCACTGGGGCTCCACATAGCCCGACTACTTCAACATTTAACTCAGCATAAGCTTTAACTGAAACATAATTCCATCTGGCGAGACATGAGTTGATCTCGTTAGCCTCTCTACACTAATTCAAATAAGGTCAATTTACACCTGATGTGAGGTAACCCTCTAACTATAATCATATTGACCATTCTCCACTCCCTTTGCAGGCACGGCTATCTCTTGAATTGGCCTATTTGGTTCCTTCTATCTAGCCTCCCTTGGCTGGTCATTGGTGCTTTACGCTATGACTCAACAGTATGTTCCCTCTTCCCATGCCATCGATAAGTCTCCCTTACCATTTGATGCGTTTTGTTAAACTCTGGGTGGAGTAACAGACATGATGCATCTTGGCTATAGTCTGCTAATGAAGTTCTGCCACCTTTGGGATGCAGAGTCAACCTCTGGGTCTTATGACTTTATCCCTTATTATCTCAAAGGCCAATAACTTCCTACTGGGCCTCGTCTCTAGGTTGTACTAGGTTAGAATCTCTATGTCACCCTTACTTTACTCCCACAACAGATGGTGATTTTGTAGCATTCATGTTATAATCTCACTATCTCTTAACTGTTAGCCCGATGCTTATTTCTCAACATTCAGCAGGGGTCCCATACTTTTCCACTTAGCTTTTAGCTTGGAAGTGATTCTGTTTCCTTCCAGAGTTAAGAATTTGTGCCTTCCCCCTTACTCCCTTGGACTGAGCTCTGGGGTTCATGCCTTTTGCCTTATGTTGTCAAGGATTTTACTGACCAAGTCTACCAACCTATATCCCTCTAACCCACACTCGGGCCCATTTTGTTCATATAAACTCTCTGTCCTTCTTCATAACAAACTAGGGCCCTAGCCATTACCTTGAAGGTATGTCCTACCGTTATTAGCATACTACGTCAAAATCAACCTATTTCTGACCTGAACTTCACTATTGATGGGGGTCTATCACTTATGGACTACCTCACGTACTTAGGTACTACTGACGGTCTTATTTTCTTTCCTGATTTACCACCGTAAAGGTCTAGATAACTTATTTAGAAACTAGGTGTATTAACCACTTCCTAACCTTTCTCAAAGTCAATAATCCTTTCCCTTCTTTACTCTTTATTCTGGGAAACATGGCAGTGCTACTTGTGATTTCTGTTGCACTGAAAGAATAAACTGGGAAGTAGGAAGTGACCCTATCATTCTATACTAGGGTTAGGGTGTGAATTTTAACAACTCTTGAGATTGGGGGGGGAGGGGTACAAACCTTACACGATCCTTTGTATGTTTCAGGTGGTCCAACCTTAACCCTTGCCCCTTTCTAATTCTACATATCTAATAGGTAAGTCAACTCATATGTATACTATTCTGAGGTACTGTTCCAAGGCTAAAGAAGGGATTGGGGACGATGCTGACATATCTATTGCCTTAGGAAGTTGTTGGTGCCTCGGGAGGATAGTGGGGAAATGTAAAAGACGTATGCTTCTGCCTTTAGGCTAACCATCTCCCAACTGTGGCACTGCACTGGTACCTCCTCCTGCTGCTGTAGTCATCTTGCGATTGGATGGAGTCTGTCTTATATCAAACATTAACCTAGACAGACATAATAATGAAAGCTTAGGGGCTCAACCCTATACAACTCCGCTCTATAGCACGATTTGTAAAGAAGGAGGGGTAACCATACTATCATGACTCGTAGCCTCCTGCTAATAAAATATGGTGCACAACATATTTATAAGTAAGACTCTACTGGACACGGCTTGCAAACTCCCTAGGATACGAATTTCTTTGATACAAAGTTCGTCACAGCCCACCTTGGAAGGCATGACTGGCACCTAGTGCCACATTGAAATCTGACTGACCTGGCTAGGCCGATGCACATCTGGTGCAAGCCTACAACTCAACTCAAGAAAACAACGGGCCATATCTCGGCTGTAAACACAGCCTCCGGCCGACAAGACCATATAGCCACCTGTAAAAAAAATAGTTAACCAGCAACAGACCATAACAGGGAATCCTATGCGAGCCGACAAGGCTGCCATGATATCTAGTTATAACTGAAGTGAAAATCAGGTGCTACACTAGGCCCCACACGGCCAATACGTAAAAAAAGAAACATATATGGTCCCCACATGGCCAACGACACCAGACTAATTGATAACTATAGTTTGCATGCCTCTAAGAATATAAATAGTGGTCAGCACGGGGCCCCGACCAACCCAAATGCTATACCAATGGAAGACTGCACTTTCTACAACCTGGCAACCCCGAATGAAATGAGCTGGCAAAACTTCTGACTCTGAACAGCTGCTATTGAGGATCCTAAACTCTGTCTGCCTAAATCTGCACGCAAGTAATGCAGCGCCCTATAATTGGGCGTCAGTACAATGTGTACCGAATATGTAAGGCAATAAATAGGTTGAATGAAGGCAATGAAATATTAAAAGTAAGTAGAAAGGAGACAGAAAGATTAACCTGTAAGTTGGCTTATTCGTAATTTGTATCTAGCAAACACTACACATACATGAGCTATGACCGCACAATCATATATTCATAAGCTATAACTAGCAGACAAGACTACAAACAAGAACCTCGCTTGGCCCGCGTAAGCTTGGAAGGTACAATCAACATAGAATAACTCACTCGGGCCCCCATAAGCCTTGGCGAGCACATCTCAATCTATATACCCATGTACAAGTTTCTACGACTCTACTGGTACTATAGCTGACCTATTGTCCCCTTAGGTGTACAATTGAGCCCGCTTGGCCCCTGAACTATAGTTGTGTCTGAGTCCGGTGGACTCCTGCTGTTTGCACCCCGAGCAGCAGGCTCGATAGGAGGTGTGGTGTAGTGCCGATCGACATAAAAATAGTCCAGCCATGGAATGGACTGTATGACGACCTAAGACCCAATCTTCTGCCCTTGCGGACGGTATACCACTCTTTGGAGTGACATCATCTCGCCCCTAGCGCGGGCGTCAACATAGCTAGTAACCTTAGGGTGGTCATGGAAAGGCTCTTGAGAGAGGGCAACCCCAACCAAGGTGTTGTTCTAAAATCTCAATCTAGCCACTCAAAGGGCGTAACTGGCCTTCTAGGCCTAACGTTACCGTTGCTCACCCCCTAGGATAGTCTGTAAGGCTGCTAGCAGGCACACAGTGCACTTGTATCTGATTAGAGGATCCTGATAGTGATCATGATCTCTAATGGTCTAGGATGGATAGGGCGAGATCAGGAGTGGTCTAACATAACTATAAATGTCCTACCTGGACAGCTATAACTCATAAACGACTGCAGGGTCACGGATGACTAACTACTTAGTTCCTCTACTTAAAACAACTATAGGGCTAGAACTAGCCAAACATGCTTTTAAGCGATCGGCCCCTAATCCTCCACAGGAAGTTTACCTAGATTATTAGCCTATGGGTAGTACTGTACTAACGTGGTACTAGTCCCTTAGACCTCATCTTGGTCTACTCGGATCGTATATTACTTTTCTGGGCGATTCTAAACCTTATATACAACTTTACATAGACTTAGCCACTCCTTGCAATCTGTACCTGAGTATCTTATAACAACTGGCTGGGGTGCTGGCCCGGCCTATAACTGCTGATAAGGTTCCTTTCCTTAGGGTACCCACGGGTCTATTTGACCTGGACAACTAGGCTAGCTTCCTGGGTGACCTATGTGATCAATGCTAAGTCGACTAGAACTGACAATCACTGGTAATAGCTAATAGGGTGGAAGACTGCCACTCAGTTCACTAGACAAACCTAGGCTACTGACTCTAAACATGCCTTCCTATCTAATTTCTAGCCCTGTGGCGTGAGGATACGCCAATGGCCTTTCGGTGTGCTTTCCTGACAATAGAGGCGCCAAACTGGTGGTTAAACCACCTAGCTATGCCTATGCTTTTAAACTTACTAGCTCAGGCCCGATAACTATTCACAAGCTTCTAAGCTCTAGGCCTTGCAATAAAACATACAATGAACTGGAGAATAAAAGAGTTTCTATGTAGCTTCTAGCGCGTATCACGCTTAACATGTTCCTTCTCGATGAGGCATACTGCGATATAATCTATATACGTTTTCTAGCAGCTAACAAGAACTTATATAACCATAATCTACTAATAGAAGCTAATCACAGCATATCTGATCTTTATATACCAACAACAGCCAATTACGACATGTCTAACCACAATCTACTGGTAGTGACTATCTGCAACATATGGGACCGTTATTTCTATTCGAGAACATATGTCGTAACACTATACGACGAGAATACTTGCCAAAGGTTAAGCCTTACATACCTTAGCTGCCGTTTGTCGAATAACCAACGAGTTTCACTTGGATTTGTCATCTCTTTTTAGAAGTAACCATTATACTGGGAGAAAGAGATGAATTTGAATACCAAATTAAGCGAAAAAGGATAACTTTTGATATTAATAGAAGCTATATTTCATCTACATAAAGTACGGCCGAAAAATTTTAATTTCTCGAGGGTTTAGAAGGGAGAAACGCTTACTTGATCCCTGTGATCGTATTGAAATTAGTTTGGAGCAATTCTGATGACTTTTCCTTGGCAGAGTTCCAATTTTCCGGGCATATTTTGAGAAAATTACTCCATATTAGTGCTCCCTGAAGGCTTAGAATTCAATACCTGAAGTTAATTTGAGTTTGGATCGCGATTGGTAGCGTAATCGGGCAAAAAACAATCGAATCCCTCATTTTCAACTCTCTCTGGACGAAGATGAATGTTGGAAATGGTTTAAAATGAACCAAGGGATCTATTTATACTCACATGGGCGGTGGCAGGGGTGTAACCACGCGCCGCGCCTCTCATTGAGGTAGCAAGCCTGGCGCGCTGCGCTGGCCAGTGCACTGCTTGCTAGCGCATTGTGCTGGCCTCTCATGGCCTAGTCACGCCTAACCCTGTTTCCTAGGCTTTTTCCACACACGACAAGCTCTTCTTACTCGTCATAAATCCATGCGTGCACTTACTAATCATTAAATTTTATAGGGTGTAAGACCCTTCTTTCATGATCTATGTCATGCAGTAAAGTATCTTTCTATCCTTCTAACTCGTGCTATACGCGTTTGCAGAATCATGCCTCCCCACAGATTTAATGGAAGGAGAAAAAGAAACAGAAATGGCCATGAGAATGGCAATAGGGATGGGCATTAGTAGGCCCCACCAGCCCATGAAGAGCATATAGTCGAGCTAGTTGCCCATGTGGAGTTCAGAGCAGCCATTCAGGTGTTATCCCAGGCCTTGACTACCGAGGTTAATCATCGGGCGGTAGCGCATATCCCTCAGAATGGGAATGCGGCGGCGGCAAAAGTTAGGGATTTTCTGAGGATGAACCCTCCCGAGTTCCTTGGATCAAAGGTGGACGAGGATCCACATGAGGTCATTGAGGAGGTTCTGAAGATCACCCAGATTATGGGAGTGACTGGAGAGAAGTGCACCAATTTAGCCTCGTACCAGTTGAAGGGGGTCATGAACATTTAGTTCAAGCAATGGAAGGACAGTAGGGCAGTTGGAGCAGGCCCTATCAGTTGGGATGAGTTTCATGCCGCTTTTCTGGATCGGTTCTTCCCTTGGGAGATGAGGGAGATCAGGGCGGCCGAGTTTGTGAATCTAAAGCAAAGAAAGATTACAGTACAGGAGTATGCCTTGGAGTTCACACGCTTTTCCGAGTATGCACCTGAGATGGTGCCAGATCAAAAGGCCCGAGTGAGCCGGTTCGTGCATGGGGTAGCGGACTACCTAGTCAAGGATTGCCGGACTGCGATGCTTCATCCGGATATTGACTTTGCTTGGATAGTCCTGTACACCTAGAAGATGGAGGTGGTACAGATGAGTGAGCCGGAGAGGGAGGCCAAGAGGGCCAGGACCAATAGCTTCAGGTTCTCCCAGTAAAGGCCGAGTGGGCACCATCAGCAGTCTCATCAGAGATTTTTAGCCCCAGCGCCTTCGTCTATGATTGTGCCATCTAGGTCCAGGCACGATCAAAAGAGACGGGCATCAGGATTAAGAGGTCAAAGTAGTAGACCTGCAGAGATCAGCCCTCCAGAGTGTAGCATATATGGCCGGAGACACACCAGGCAGTGTTTGGCAGGTACAGGTGCTTGCTTCAGGTGCAGGAAGCCCGGACATATGCTTAGAGATTGCCCAACAACCAGAAAGGGTCATGATTAGGGCCGAGGCCCAGCTTCCAGTTCAGCAGCTCCACCAGCACGCCCAGCACAACAAGGGGCATCTACTAGTATAGGTGGCAAACAACACCAAAATAGATTTTATGCCCTAGCATCCCGTCAGGAGCAGGAGGTCTCCCTAAATGTAGTCACTAGTATGTTATGAGTATTCCACCTTGATGTATATGCATTTTTAGATCCAGCGGCTACTTTATCTTTTGTGACGTCCTATGGTGCTAGTAGTTTCAGAGTCAGTCCCTAAATCTTATCAGAACCCTTCTCAGTCTCTACTCCAGTAGGTGATTCAGTTATAGCTAGACGGGTGTATAGAAATTTCCCTGTCACAGTCCTTCAGAAAGTCACCACAATAGATTTACTAGAGTTAGCCATGACTGATTCTGATGTTATTTTCGTCATGGATTGGTTGTTTACATGTTATGCCTCAGTCAATTGTAAAACCCGTGCAGTAGAGTTTAGATTTCCAGGTGAGCTAGTCCTAGAGTGGAAGGGTAGTTCAGTTGTGCCTGTAGGTCGTTTCATTTCCTACCTTAAGGCCAAAAAGATGATTTCTAAGGGTTGCGTGTACCATCTAGTTAGGGTTAAGGATGCTACATCTGAGACACCGACTATCCAGTCAGTTCCCATAGTATGTGAATATCCATAAGTGTTTCCAGATGATCTACCGAGAATCCCTCCCAAGCGGGAGATTGATTTTGGTATTGACCTTCTTCCTGATACACAGCCTATATCTATTCCTCCTTATAGAATGGCTCCAGCCGAGTTAAAGGAGTTGAAGGAGCAATTGAAAGACCTCCTAGACAAGCATTTCATCAGACCTAGCAAATCCCCATGGGGTACACCAATCATCTTTGTTCGGAAGAAAGATGGTTCTCTTCGTATGTGCATTGATAATCGGCAATTGAACAAGGTCACCATCAAGAACAGGTATTCTCTCCCTAGGATTGATGATTTGTTTGACCAGCTTCTAGGTGCTAAGTGCTTTTCAATGATAGATCTCAAATCCAGGTACTATCAGCTCAGGGTTTGGGAGAGCGATATTTCGAAGCAGGACTCAGTATGGTCATTATGAGTTTGTACTTTTGTCTTTTGAACTAATGAATGCTCCTTCAGCTTTTATGGATTTGATAAATAGTGTGTTTAAGCCATATCTAGACATGTTTGTGATTGTGTTCATAGATGATATCGTTATATACTCTGGAAGTGAGGACGAGCATGCCGCTCATTTGAGGGTGGTTCTACAGACCTTGAAGGATCATCAGTTATATGCTAAATTAAGTAAATGTGAGTTTTGATTGAACTCAGTGGCATTTTTGGGTCATGTTGTGTCAAGTGAGGGTGTACAGGTAGACTTTCAAAAGATAGAAGTGGTGAAGAATTGGCCTAGACTGGTGAATTCTTTGGATATCAGGAGTTTCTTGGGTTTAGCTAGTATTATCGGAGATTGGTTGAGGGGTTTTCATCCATTGCAACCCCGTTGACCAAATTGACCCAGAAGAAAGAAAAGTTTCAATGGTCAGAGGCTTATGATAAGAGATTCCAAGAGTTAAAGACTCGACTCACCTTAGCACCGTGTTAACCCTACCTGAGGGTACCGATGGGTTTGTGGTATATTGTGATGCTTTGAGGATCGTCTTTGGGTGTGTATTGATGTAGCATGGTAAGGTTATAGCATATGCTTCCAAGCAGCTAAAGGTCCATGAAAAAAATTACCCGACTCATGATCTTGAATTGGCGGTGGTAATATTTGCCTTGAAGATTTGGAGACACTATTTGTATGGGTTCCATGTAGATGTATTTATGGACTACAAGAGCCTACAATATGTGTTTACTCAGAAGGATCTAAATCTACGTCAAAGAAGCTGGTTGGATCTACTCAAGGATTATGATATGAGTGTCCTTTACCATCCGAAAAAGGCTAATGTGGTAGCAGACGCTCTTAGTAGACTATATATGGAGAATGTGTCTCATTAGATGAGGGAAAGAAAGAGCTTGTGAAAGATGTTCATCAGCTTGCACTATTGGGAGTTCGTTTGTTCGATTCAACCGATGGTAGTGTTATTATGCAGAATGGGTCAGAATCATCCTCGGTGACCAATGTTAAGGCTAGGAAATATGAGGATCCTATTTTGGTGAAGTTGAAGGAAGCCGTTCAGAATCAAACGGTAGAGGTCTTCTCCAAAGGGGGAGATGGTGTGCTCCGATATTAGGGTCATTTGTGTGTTTCGGATGTTGATGATTTGAGAGATCGAATGTTGCACGTGGATCATGGTTCTATATATTCCATACATCCAGGTGCCACTAATATGTATCGTAACCTACAGGAAGTCTATTGGTGGAATGGCATGAAGAAGGACATAGGGGAGTTTGTGGCTAAGTGTCCGAATTGTCAACAGGTGAAAGTGGAGCATCAAAGACTGGGAGGTGTGCTTCAAGACATCAGTATTCCTACATGTTAGTGGGAGGAGATTAATATGGAATTCATCACAAGGTTGCCTCGCACTCGTCGATAGTATGAATCCATTTGGGTGGTTGTGGACAGGTTAACCAAAGCAACTCATTTTTGACTGGCCAAAACTACCAACTCAATGGAGGATTATGCTAAATTATACATTTGGGAGTTAGTTCAGTTGTATGGAGTGCCCTTGTCCACCATATCATATGGAGGTACTCAGTTTACCTCCCAATTTTGGAGATCGTTTCAAAAGGGACTTGGTACTCAGGTCAAGCTTAGCATAGCGTTTCACCCCCAGACAGATGGTCAGGCAGAGCGGACTATTCAGACTCTCGAGGACATGTTGAGAGCGTGTGTGATTGACTTCAAGGGTAATTGGGATGATTATTTTCTTCTCATTGAATTTACATAGAACAATAACTACAATTCTAACATTCAGATGGCTCCATTTGAGGCTCTTTATGGGCGGAGATATGGATCACCTATTGGTTTGTTTGGAGTCAGTGAAGCTGCGATAATAGGTCCAAATTCAGTCTATGAGGCTATGGAGAAAGTTCAGCTTATAATAGATAGGTCGAAAACAGCTCAGAGTCGCCAAAAGTCCTACGCGAATGTGATGAGGAGTGAACTTGAGTTTGAAGTCGATGATTGGGTGTTTCTGAAGGTATCTCCCATGAAGGGAGTGATGAGGTTCCAAAAGAGAGAAAAAATTAGTGCCCATTATGTTGGCCCATATTGAATTATGAAACGGGTTGGCAAGGTAGCATATGATTTGGAGTTTCCCTTAGAATTGGCTTCAGTCCATCCAATTTTTCATTTATCGCTCTTAAAGAAGTGTTTGGGTAATCTAGCTCTTATTGTTCTAGTGGGCAGTGTCGGTGTGAAAGACAGCCTTAGTTATGAGGTGGTTTCGGAGGAAATACTGGATCGTCAGGTTTGTAAGCTAAGAAACAAAGAAGTATCTTTAGTCAAGGTTTTATGGAGGAATCAGCATGTTGAGGAAGCTACGTGGGAAGCAGAAGTAGATATGATGGCTAAATACCCACATCTATTCCCTTCCGGCTTAGTTTCAGCTTGAGGTATCTATTTTCTCCTTAGTACTCTATTCAGTTTCATGTTCAACTCATGTACCCCCAGTTTCTTTCATGTAAATATATGTATGTGTGATTCAGGAATTCAGTTCCGTCATGTAGTTCAAATTGTGATCAGTCACTCCGTCAGTTTTCAGCAAGTATGTTCAGTATTTGAGTATGATGATTGCATTCCCTGCTTTTCAGTATGATTTTCAACATTCTTGGACGAATGTTCCTAAGGGGGGATATTGTTATACCCCGAAAGCCCTAAGATCAGACCCTGGAGTTGAAATAGAGAAAATAGAAATTTCTGCACCAGGTCACAGGATGAGTCGTCCAGTGACCCGTCAGTGACACCACAATTCGTTAAGTGACTCATGGAGAGAGGGTTAGACTTGGTTGAAATAAGTTCAGAGTGACCACTGGGGGTGAAAATGAGTCGTGGTCAGCACCATGACTGGTTAAGTCATTCGTGGTCAAGAGAGGTTGGTGGATCAAGGATTTTGGGCAGTGCACCTAATGACTGGTCACCACGAGTCGTTGGGAACATCATGATTTATGGTGTCCCTCGTGGTGACCCTCAAGAGAGTTTTGGCAGTGCATCCGATGACTGGCAGACCACGAGTCGTGGTCGATGGCATGAGTCGTCCAGTCCCTTGTGGGGACTGGCAGTGTGTTTTTCCCTGCGAATTTTATTAAGGGCTTTTTCGTAATTCCTATGTTCCTAAGGCATAAACTATGTCGTTTTAAGCTCAAAATAGAGTGTTTTAAGAAAGGCTAAGTAATTCTAAGCCTATCCTAATTCATGCATGCAAGATTAGAGGTTCGAGAGGTGATCAAGGCTAGTTCTTCAAAGTTCTTCTACAATTATATTTGGGCAATCAAGGAAGTGGTAAAATCATATCCCTTCAGGTATGTAAGGTTATGAATGGGTACAATTGTCCACACCCATGCCCAATTCCCTCTCAATTCATGATGTTCTAATTGATGATTGCATGGGATTTTTAACCAATGAATGAATTCCTAAGTTCCAATCATGGGTATGATCTAAGCATGTTTTAAATAATGAATTATGATTAATGGTCAGATCTTAAAATGTTTTAAATTATAAATTATGTTTTCAAGTATTCCAAACTATGATGCCCATCCATGAAAGTTCATGAAAGTTGAGATCTATGAAATATGTGTACAAGCATGATGAGATGTTTATGAAGAAAATATGATTTCGAAATACCCATGTTTATGTTCATGTTTTCAAAGTGAATCAAGTTGATTTAAAGCATGTTAAAGTATTGGGCAAGCCCATATGATCAAGTATGTCTTATGATTTCAGGAATTAGCTTACCATATGGTTTTGGAGTCAAGACTCCCATCACTTTTAGCTTGTGGTACGGTTTGAGCCAAGGCTCCTCATGTTATGATTTCAAATTATGCATTTATGTTATTATTCAGTTTTGTCACTAGACGATGGTCAGCTTTATTGAAAAACAATGGAGAGCATATGTATGTTTTTGGGATAGTGTCTAGCACCGAGTAGGCTAAGGGTCAGTCAATCCTATGATTTAGAACTATGCGCCAACGAAGGTATATTCAGATTATTTGGGACCTCCCTTGGAGATTCCCCTTCCCCAAGGGGCCTTGAACTTGATATGGATATCATGGTAGCATCCTTAGCCCTGGCAAAGATTTGGACAGCTCTGCCTACTTGAGTGTGAAAGTTGGGACCACGTAAGATCTATCGTGGTAATGCAGGTTATATGATGAGTCTCCCATTGTTCCTCATGATTTTAGTTATGCATGAGCATCAGTCATGATAACATGTTTTCAACAGGTTTGACCCAAATGTTTAGTTTTACTTATGATTATCTGTTTTCAGCTTTGGGTCATTCGATTCAGTTATAATGTTCCATTATGATCAGATCATGATTTCAAAAAATATCATGCAAGCCCTACTCTCAAAGTCTTATCTTGACTATGTTTTCATATTATGCATGTTTAATGATTTTACTTACTTAGAGGTTTTACTTACCTTGCATACTTGGTACATTCCACGTACTAACCGCATACTCTATGCTGTATTGTTTTATGATACAAGCTCCGATATCGAGACTCAGTCCCGCCGCTAGCCAAATTCCCGGAGTTAGCATTCCTCAATCTCAATTGGTGAGTCCTCATCTTGCAAGGGTCCTTTTTACAATTGTATTTCGTCTTTTTAGTTTTCAGACTATAGTGAGTTAGTTGGGATCTTGTCCCATCAACTCATCAGTATTAGCGGCTTATTCGGACATAGTTTCTATGAACTTTAGAGATATGTATGTCTTCTGATGTTATGTTTGTTTAGACTTCCTCTATGTTATTCATGATGATCTTCCATTTAACTATGATTAAGTTATATGTTATGTTCATGCCAAAGGTCAACTTGGAGCATCTTGGGGTTTCTTGTCTCATGTCTCGATCCGAGCCTATGTTTGGGTCGTTACACAAATATCTAATCATGTGTGTTAGATGTTTTTCACAAATATCATATAACACCAAAGCAATCACACATTATTTTTTCTCTAAACATAGCTAAGCATGGGAAAAATATGATTAATAAGTGTATAAATATGCCTAACATCACCACCCTACACTTAAATTATTATTCGTCCTTGAACAATCTACTACTTTTCTTGTCAAGTTTCAACCACAAAATTCACCTTACGAATAGGTCTACTTACACTCAGTTTCATTAGATAATTCAATCAAGCTTCAACAATCCACTCTAGATGCATATATTTGGACACTTAGCTTCTAAACTAACTCAACAAGTTCACAAGTCGAATCACTTAGCTTCTAAACTAACTCAACAAGACATATTTGGGACAACATGAATATATGTAAATTAGCAATCAAAGATACACCAAAATATCACCATTATGTGCCCTACACTATTTGGGGAGATGCCCTTTCACTCACATGATATATAACAATTTTGACTTAGGCATAGATACAACAAAATGCGCTCACTCTCCGAAAGAACTCAACATGCATGCCAAAGATGACCCATAGGCTTGACCTTAGTATAAATACTCCATTAATATAGATCATCGAATCTAGGATCAATTATGTCTTAATATGGTTGTAATGTAGACTAAGGGACGGGTAGAAACTATTTGACCAAAATAGGTACTAATCTCACTAAGCACTTTAATATTTAACAACTCTTTCACTTTTTCAGTACCTTCTTCAATCTTCTATTTTTCTCCTTATACCTTCTTTTTATTTACATTTTGCAACTTAGGTGACTAGTAGGGAATTAATGACATTATGCTCATCCACTTTCTTTTCATTTCATTCTTTACGTTCCTTTATTTTTTAATTTTTTTCTCTTCTTCTTTCCCCCCTACATCATTTTCTTTGTTTTGCATTTTCACCCTCTTCTTCTTTATAATTTTCACACTTTAGCTTTTCTCCCTTTTTGTCTTCACTTGTACTGCTTTTATGCAAAATTTTTAACTAAAGTGCTCTAGGAGTCATTTGGATAAAACAAAGGTCAATAGAACAAAAGCGATTAAGCTTGTAATATAACTATCAAAAGAATAGGCTAAGCTCAATATGACTAACTTGGATAATCAAAATCAAGTTAGGTAAAATTGTGATACAAATAGGCAACAATAGAAATGCCTATATCACTTCCTATATTCAACATTCTCATTTTGTTTAGCACACACACCGAGCAAGTTCTAGACATCAAATTGTAAGTATAGAGATTGAAAAAAATATCTCACACATACAATGGCACAAATAATTTGATAATGGCAATCAAGATTACATAAACACATATATCCACATTGAATGTCTCATATTATTAAGCCCAATTTTTCAAGAATATGACTCAAGTTCCAAAAGTCTAAGTGTTTCTACCTTTTCATGCATTCTTTAAGTAAATCATACAAAGTCTCAATGATATCTCGAGTGAAGCACCTAGCATTCATAAGGTTTTAAGTTCTTTCTCTCCTACCAATGACAAATATTACCTTAAGATGGTCGTCATCCATCCATCATCGGAAAAAATTCATGATTATGACTAAAAAAATCTAGACAATCTAGTCGATTCTTAGGGACTATCCACCAAATAAGTACCAAAAACAAAAATCGGGGTAACCCAAATAAAAACAAAACAAAAACATGCAAAAACTACTATAAGCTAGAAGGTTGTTCGGGTGGTTTTGGGTTATAAAACCGACACGCAAGTGCACGTGGTCGAACAAGTAGTAAGTGGCTTTAGTAAGCCAAGTATCGATCCCACAGGGACTTGGATTAAGTGCAATTTGCTCAAGTATACTATATTTTACTTCTAAATATGCCGACAACAACGTAACCAAAAAGTTAATAGTTTGTTTTATAAATTTTTATACTAAAACTAAGAACAATTATCTACTTTGAATCTGAACTATGGATGAAAGCATGCTGAGGTTAAACGAACATGTAATGAAACTGATTATCATCATAAATTGGTTAATCTTTTCTTCCTGTTGCTAGCCAAGAACAATTGCCAAGAGATTAAAACTCTCGTATTTAATATCACTTAAGAATCATGAACCATCCGTCTACATTTCTGTGATCAAATGCAATTCATGTCCTAGCCATACGATTCCGGTTCCTAAATTGACTAATACGACTTTCAGGTATATTTCTATCCTGAAAGCAAATCAAGACCCAATTTTCCCAAATCAAGTAAAGAACATATCCTATTAATTCACAACTTTCCAATTTCGTGCTCTCTCGAGTGAAACCGGACTTTTTAGATGTACATTAATGTAGGCCACACACCAATGCAGTAAGAACAAGAATTAATAGAACAACATGGAAGAAAAGATGAAAAACCAGATAATCAATAATCAAATTTCATCACAATTGTTCATAACCTCAGCAAAGAGAGGAATTAGCCACTCATTTTTGGATTAATCATCATAAAACGAGTGTTAATCATACAAGCAATTGAATTAAAGAAGAAAGAAAGGGAGAAAAAACCCTGAACTTTTCGTCCCTCAACTGCCTGTAACCCACGTCCTTGCTCCACCAAGTCTCCATTCTGAAAAATGAACCTAAGTGTGCTATTTATAGTAGTGGGACTTTTTCCCAGAATAACAAGCAATGTGTCACGGAGTGCATCGCGGAGCACTGCCTTCGTGACACGCTACGGACGCGGAGGCTCTCTGGAAATCACCCGAACTTGGCCCCGGCAGCACCCTGCCGCGTTGGCAGCGTGTCACGCTGCTTGGGCAGCGCGTTGGCACCTCTTGGTCGCGCAGCCAACCTGCCGTGGCACGTTGCCAACGCGCAGGTGGGCTGTTGTGGTTGGCCTGCCTGCCGTGGCACGTTGCCAACGCGCAGGTGGGCTGTTTTGTGCCTCCTCTTTGCCGACGTTCGCGTGTTAATTCCGTTTCCAAGCATCTACTTCACCAACTCATGGATTAGTTACTCAAAAGTCATCAAAACCTACAAAACAAAGGCTAATCATGTTGGTTAGCACATATCTTCACTTCATATAAAATTACATGAAAATTTATACAATAACTTAGATAAACAAGACTAATTTAAGTCATAAAGCGTATCTCGGGCATGCTATTTTTGCCCGTGATCACAACCCCACACTTAAAGCCTTGTTCGTCCTCGAACAACCTTTTACATATCATGCATATGGAGACTCCCGCATAACTAATTTAGCAAGATAATTCAAGTTACGACTATAATGATTACGTCAGATAACAAGCTACAAATAGAGCATGCATGATTTGATCATTGAAATGAAGTACAACTATGTTGAGACTTCTTAACCTCAAGAACCGACTCTCAATCTTAGCAAACTCATGCAAATCAACTGATTAAGAAATCCCACATGAATTATATCCTTCATTCAACATGTGCCCCTCACGGAAAGAGAGTTACCCAATTTCACATGCAAAAATAATTTTTTATATCACAACATGTGTGGGTACATGCATAGAATTACACTCACTCTCACAAAGAATTCACATGCATCATGTAATGACCCATAAGCTTGCCCTTAGTGTATTATTCCGCTAATTTAAGGATGTGTGAATGTAAGATCAAGTAGGACTTTTTAGGTTGTAATGTAACTCAGGTGCGGGTAAGTACTATTATTGCCAGTAATAGTAACTATCTTTCCTAAGCGCTTTTAATACATCATGCCTTCATTACAAACTTCCCTTCCTTCACTTCACCTTTTTCTCTTTTCATCATTCTTTTTCCTCTTTTGTTCCCCCATTTCTTTAGGCACTTTTAGCTTATTAGTAAGGAGTTCTATAAGTAACTTTTCATTTATTTATTTTCTTATTCCCTACTAATACTCACCCATATTCAAACAAGTGCACCCTCACCCTTTCTCAACTTTTACAATTGCTACTTTCCCTTCTTTTTCATTCTTCTCACTCCTTTACTCTTTCGGACTTTTCCTTTAAGCGCTTAGGAGTTTTGGTTCAATTTCAAGGCTAATGAAAGAAAAAGGATTAAGCTTATGTTGCAGCTGTCAAAGAATAGGCTCACGGCTCAATGGGGTTAACTAGGATTAATTTTTCAAGGTAGGTACAATGAGGGATAAATATTGGTTCATTCCAAGAATTGCCTAAATCATCTCCTACAATTCACATCCTTCATTTCGTTTTATAGACACACCAGGCAAGTTCTAGACAATCCACAATAGCACAGAATACTCAAAAACCTTACACTCATGGCACATGCTCAAATCAAGACACATTCAGTAGACTCTTCCTCAGCTAATCACAAGAATTCAGAATTAAGCTTCAATCATATTGAGTCAAATTCAAGAACCTAAGTGTCTCACACAAAGTTATACACTTGCATGCTTCAACACTGAACATACTTGCATCTTACAACCATTTATAGCCCATAACATGAACCTCAAGCATCAATTAGCTACGGGTTCACAAACCCACAACCTATCGACTAATTCTTCCTCAAGACGGTCGTCATCCATCCATCGTCGGAAATAGTCCCTAGCTATGACTAAAAACTTTATATACAGACAAAGAAAAGAAAAAGAAAATTTTTATTTTTCGGTTCAAAGACCCCCCGTCGGAAAAGAACCGAAAAGAAAAACCAACGGGTGATGAAGTCCTGCTTAATTTACAAAAAATTTTCACATTTTTCACATTTCTCACAAGCATTACATTCACCAAAAATCGTTAAGCACAAAAATTTAGAAATTTGAAATTTCCCTTGAAATTTCCCTCACCCCACACTTAAATCATGCTATGTCCTCATAGCATCAAATTAAAATTTAAAAAGGGTGAGAAATACTCCCTGAGGCCTTTAGGCCTAGCTAATAGCATGCCTTCCTTCAACTTTGCACAAGTGGGTGTTCGACCCCACACTTTTTCTCTTCCATGCTTGTTAGCTTCCTCCTCCACGGATACTCAGACTTCCCCTCCATCTATTCCACCAAAACAACACAAGATGAAAAATAAATAAAATCAACTTAAATGCAAGAAATTAAAATGGTACCCATGTACCCTTGGGTTGCCTCCCAAGCAGCGCCTAAATTTACGTCGCGGCACGACATACCAAGTTTCACCGCTTTTTCCTCCACCTTGAGGATATGAATCTCACCCCTAATTTCTTCTCTAATTTCCTCTTATGCTCCAGGGGTGGTGGTGAAAAATTGTAAGGACCAAGCAGTAGATGTTGCCTTTTGAACTTATTGGCCCTCAGGTAAGCGAAGTCATTTTGTCTCTCCGAGTTAGCAAATTTCAAAATATACGGGGCTTGGTCCTCCTCTAGACATTTCTCTATAAGCTTGGAAGACTCTATTTCTATGTTTTCAACCAAACTTAATGTCAAAAACTGCTTCGAGTGTGGTCCAATAAACCTGCACTCTGAAACTGCCTTGTGCTTGACCTCCTTACTTGTAAACACCTTCTCAGCATCGACATCTATCTCTCCATTAATGTCAAATGGGGGATACTCTATCTCTTCTTCAATGAATGGATTTTCCATAAGTGTGAGCCCATCACAGGGACACTCAAGAGATTCTAATTGTTGGGCTTCATCCAAAAATTCACCCTTGTCTTCCTCTTGTAGTTCCTCTTGAATATCGGCTAAAATTGTCACCTGCAATTTATCACAAGCTTCAGCCTCAGCAATCATCTCCGTGAATTTGACGCTCATCCTTTCTAGAGCCTCTGCATTCTCTTCTTGCTGAATTCTAAATACTGCCATCGCTTCCTTCATTGCTTCTAATTGCTCCAGGAGTTGTATCAGCATGTCTTCTATTCGAGCTTGGCGTCCCAAGTCCTCATTTTCAGCATGCCTATATTCAGAAAAAATAATAAAAGGATCATAGTAGGGGCTTGGGGGAGGGGAATATGCATTCGGACAGCCATCCCAATGGCCATCTCGACCACCACATATATTGCACGTGTTACAGTGTAGCCACGAGTGGTGTCCTCCGCAATTCAGATAAGATTCACCAAAATATGAGTATCCACCATTTAAACCATTTGTATTCCACGATGTCATGTCAATAAGGGTATCCGAAAAAGAAAAAAAATAAAATGAAAAAGAATTAAAACAAACACTAAGACCAAGTTGTCAGCACTTAAGAAAAAAAAATATAGTAAATTAACACTTAAAACAAATTCACCAATTGCCAAGTCCCCGGCAACGGCGCCAAAAACTTGTTCGGGTGGTTTTGGGTTATAAACCCGACACGCAAGTGCACGTGGTCGAACAAGTAGTAAGTGGCTTTAGTAAGCCAAGTATCGATCCCACAGGGACTTGGATTAAGTGCAATTTTCTCAAGCATACTATATTTTACTTCTAAATATGCCGACAACAACGTAACCAAAAAGTTAATAGTTTGTTTTATAAATTTTTATACTAAAACTAAGAACAATTATCTACTTTGAATCTGAACTATGGATGAAAGTATGCTGAGGTTAAACGAACATGTAATGAAACTGATTATCATCATAAATTGGTTAATCTTTTCTTCCTGTTGCTAGCCAAGAACAATTGCCAAGAGATTAAAACTCTCGTATTTAATCTCACTTAAGAATCATGAACCATCTGTCTACATTTCTGTGATCAAATGCAATTCATGTCCTAGCCATACGATTCCGGTTCCTAAATTGACTAATACGACTTTCAGGTATATTTCTATCCTGAAAGCAAATCAAGACCCAATTTTCCCAAATCAAGTAAAGAACATATCCTATTAATTCACAACTTTCCAATTTTGTGCTCTCTCGAGTGAAACCGGACTTTTTAGATGTACATTAATGTAGGCCACACACCAATGCAGTAAGAACAAGAATTAATAGAACAACATGGAAGAAAAGATGAAAAACCAGATAATCAATAATCAAATTTCATCACAATTGTTCATAACCTCAGCAAGGAGAGGAATTAGCCACTCATTTGTGGATTAATCATCATAAGACGAGTGTTAATCATACAAGCAATTGAATTAAAGAAGAAAGAAAGGGAGAAAAAACCCTGAACTTTTCGTCCCTCAACTGCCTGTAACCCACGTCCTTGCTCCACCAAGTCTCCATTCTGAAAAATGAACCTAAGTGTGCTATTTATAGTAGTGGGACTTTTTCCCGGAATAACAAGCAACGTGTCACGGAGTGTATCGCGGAGCACTGCCTCCGTGACATGCTACGTACGCGGAGGCTCTCTGGAAATCACCCGAACTTAGCCCCGGCAGCACCCTGCCACGTTGGCAGCATGTAACGCTGCTTGGGCAGCGCGTTGGCACCTCTTGGTCGCGCAGCCAACCTGCCGTGGCACGTTGCCAACGCGCAGGTGGGCTGTTGTGGTTGGCCTTCCTGCCGTGGCACGTTGCCAACACGCAGGTGGGCTGTTTTGTGCCTCCTCTTTGCCGACGTTCGCGTGTTAATTCCGTTTCCAAGCATCTACTTCACCAACTCATGGATTAGTTACTCAAAAGTCATCAAAACCTACAAAACAAAGGCTAATCATGTTGGTTAGCACATATATTCACTTCATATAAAATTACATGAAAATGTATACAATAACTTAGATAAACAAGACTAATTTAAGTCATAAAGCGTATCTCGGGCATGCTATTTTTGCCCGTGATGAAAGGTCTCAAGTCATAGATCTTAAAAATAATATGTAAGACCACCATGAATAAATTTATCAATTAATACATACATGGAATAAGGAAATTTACTTCTTCCATCCCACACTTAATCAATAACATTGTCCTTAATGCTAAAATAATAAAGCACAAGGAAAAAGGGTGAAAAAAGAACTCTCTAGGCCTAGTCCTCGTCATCTATGGGGTTTACTTTACTATACCACAAGTGCAGTACGTCGCGCGCCTTATTGAAGCAAAAGGATGCCACGTCATGAATCTCCATGCAGAGCTTGTCTTGCGCATCGCACGGATCTGTGCTGAGTTTGGCCTGCACGTCTCTTATGCTGTTTTCTGGTGCCTAAAGACCGGTTATGTATCTATGACTTCTTTTCTACACACTTGAGCACACATACTAACTTTTAACATAAAAATCTAAGTTATCTTGGGTTTCCTCCCAAGAAGCACTTGATTTAACGCCACGACACGATGTGGGTCTCTTGATTACTCAGACTTCATGAAGGTATATCTCTTCTACCTTTAACTCCTCAGGATTTCTAAAGTAGTGATTCACCTGCTGTCCATTTACCTTAAATCTTGTGTCCTCCTTAGTTTGAAGCTCTATTTCCCCATGTGAGAATACTTGAACTACCTTGAATGTCCCAAACCACTTAGAGCTTAATTTTCTTGGAAAAAAGCGGAGTCTAAAGTTGAATAGCAATGCCAGATCACTTGGAGTACATCCCTTCTTTTCAATTGTTTGGTCATGATAAAGCTTCATCCTTTCTTTGCATAGTGCTGCACTCTCATAAGCTGCCAACCTAAACTCATCTATCTCATTGAGTTAGGTGAGTCTAAGGTTTGTTGATTCCTTCCAATTCAGATTCAGCTTCTTCTGTGCCCATAAATGTTATGCCCTAGAAGCCCAAAGATCAGATCCGGGAGTTGAAATGGAGAAAAGGTTGAAATTTGGCATCAGACTTAGAACGAGTCGTGAGGAGACTCATGAGAGCAGCCTACGAGTCGTGATGTGACTCGTGGGGAGGCCCAGGGATTTAATGAGAAATTTGAGAAGTGAGACCCCAGAGGCATGACCACGACTCATGGTCAGGCCCCATGAGTCATTAGGTCAGTCGTGGGGTGGGTGAGTAAGAAAAAGAGAGGAAGGGAGGCAGTGCACTCGACGGGAGGACCCCACAAGTCAAGGTCAGTCCCCACGATTCATGGGGTGAGTCATGACCAAGAAGGGAATTATTTTTATTGAACAAAGGCAGTGCATTTCACGGATAGTGACCACGAGTCGTGATCGCCAGGCGATGAGTTGTTAAGTCTTTTGTTATGAGCCCAAGAGACTTGTTGAGCAGTGTACTTCACGGATGACTCCACGAGTCATGGTCCATGGTGACGAATCGTTAGGTTCATCGTTGGGACCACCTGACTGTTATTTTCTGCAAGTTTAATAAGGGCTTTTCCATAATTTCTAGGATCCTAAGGCCTAAAGTACATCGTTTTGAGTTATGAATAGTGACTTTTAAGGGGGTTAAGTTCATTTTAGGCCTTACTCATTCATGCATGCAAGGTAGGATACTAGAGAGGGTGATCAAGCCTAGCATTCATCAATTTCTTTTCAATTTCCTATTGGGCATTCAAAGAGGTGTAAGAATCAGCTACCAACAGGTATGTAGGGTTGTGAGTGGGTGATTCCTTTCACACCCATGCCCAATCCCTCTCTAAATCATGAATGATCTATGACTAATCTATGGGTTTTTAACCCAATGCATGAATTTTCTAATTCTTTACATGGGTATGATTTAAATACGTTTCTACTATTGAATTATGAAGCATGAGTGAGTTATAAAATGTTTTCAATTAAAAATCATGTTTCTAGCTTTATGAATGAAAAAGCCCATTAATGATAAGTTCATGAAAGGTGAGATTTGTAATGAATGTATGATGATGATGAAATATTATGATGAAAAGTATGTTTTCAAGCTACCCATGTTTATAATCATGTTTTCGATATGAATTGAGTATTTTCAAGAATGATAAAGCTTTGGGCAAAGCTCACATGTTCAAAGTATGGTTGATGATTTCTAGAATTAAGCTTACCACATGATTTTGGAGCGAAGGATCCCACTTATCTTTTCAGCTTGTGGTATGTTTGAGTTAAATTTTTTCATATGCATAGCTTACCACATGGTTTGGAGCGAAGACTGCCAATTATCTTCCAGCTTGTGGTATGGTTTGAGTTAAAGCTTATTTATGCATGATTTCCACTTTGAGATGTGTTTGATTTATGAGCTTCATAAATAGAAGATGTTGAGCTTTGTTGAATAACGATGTAGAGCATATGCATATTTTTAGGAGTAGTGTCTAGCACCGAGCAGGCTAAGGGTCGATCACCCTATGCCTCAGAATTACGCGCCAATGTAGGTTTTATACATTATGACTTTGGGACCTCCCTTGTGAACTATCCCCTGCCCTATTAGGCCACGAGCTTGATATCCATATCATGGTATCATCCCTAGCCCTCGCTAGACTTTGGACGACTTTACCCACTTGAGTGTGATAGTTGGGACCACATAAGCTCTATCGTGGTATGTCGATTAAAAGACGAGTCTCCCATTGTTCCGCAAGATTTCAGCTATGCATGTTCATTACTCATGAGATTTACATATGTAAACATGTTCTGAAGCAAGTTTGACTCAATGTTCAGCTCTACTTATAAATATCAGATTTTAGCACCGAGCCAATCAATTATGTTATGATATGTCATGATGATATATTATGTTATGATGAGATCATGATTTCAGAAAGAATGCATGCCATCCCTACTCTCAGATTCTTAATATTTATGTTTTACAGTATGCATTGTCTTTAAATGATTTTATTTAGTTAAGCGGTTTTACTTACCTTACATACTCGATACATTCCATGTACTGACCACATATTCTATGATGTATTATTTCATGATACAGGACCCGGCTCTCAAGTTCATCCCTGCTCATATTTCAACTTCAGAGTTAGCATCTTCGTGCTGGTGAGTCCCCATCTCCTGAGGACTAGACTACTCAGATTTCCTTATGTATTTTCTTATTCAGCTTGTTGAGTTAGTTGGGGGTCTTTTCCCAACAACTCGTCATGTTTAGAGGCTTTTCATACATATGGTTGTATTCAACTTTAGATTGTGTATTCTGATTTTATGTTTAAGTTTAGACTTCCGATATGATTATATTATTGATTTCTTCAGTTTCTTTGATTTAGATGTATGCTTATGCCATGAGTCGACTTGGGGTCTCTCGAGGCTTCTTGTCCCGTATTAGGATCCGAGCCTACGTTTGCGTTATGACAATAAAGCGTTGTGTTCAAGCTCTATAGGTAAGTGACATGCCTTTCCATAGATGAGATGATATGGTGACATACCTATGGGCATTCTGAATGTTGTATGGCATGCTTATAAAGCATCATCTAGTCTCTTTGACCAGTCTGTTCTGTTAGTATTCATTATTGAAGCTAGAATTAGTTTGATTTCCCGATTAGAGACTTCTACTTGTACACTTATCTGCGGGTGGTAAGGTGTTGCCATCTTATGCTTGACTCCATATTTCTCAAGTATACTTCAAAATAAACTATTTCAGAAGTGTGATCCACCATCATTGATAATTTCCCGTTGGGTACCGAATCTATAGAAGATGTTCCATCGCAAGAATGCAGTGACTGACTTGCTCTCATTATTTGGATGTGCTACAGCTTCCACCATTTAGAAGCATACTTGACAACCACTAATATGTAATTCATCCCAAAGGAACTTATAAATGGACCTATGAAGTCAATGCCCCAAACATAAAAATGACTCTACCTCAATAATGGGCATTAGTGGTAGCTCATGTCTTCAAGACACTTCTCCTTCTTGTTGGCATTTATCATAAGCCCTTGTGAAATCATGAGCATCTTGATGAATAGTAGGCAAGTAATACCCATACTGTAATATCTTACGTGGTGTGCGAATGCCACTATGATGACCTCTAGTGGGAGATGAGTGGCATGCCTCCAAAATGTAAATCATCTCAACCTCAGGAACACACCTCCTTATTATATTATAAGCACTGACTCTGAATATATATGGATTATCCCAATAAAATTTTCTAACATCATGGAGAAATTTCCTCCTCTAGTGGAAGTTTATATTTTCGGGCATTATATCACTTACCAAGTAGTTCACAGTCTATAAACCATGGACTCAAATCATGTAAGGAAGCCAATACCTATTCTTCTGGGAAGGAGTCATTTATCTCCAACTCGTTTTTCACTTTTTCCCCTTCATCCAACCTAGATAGATGGTATATGAGTTTTTAGATGTCGATAGATAGTTAATAGGGAGTTTCTATCATTAAATCTAGAGAAATCTTACCAATTTAGTTTCATTGATATTGTTGTCTTTTTAAATCTTTGTGGTTGCATTTTTGGCAATAGCTAGAGCTTCTCTTAGGCAGTATATTCATGGCGATGGAAGCTGATATTTGGCTTAGTCGGGCTTTACCAAAACCAAGGTATATTAAGGCTTTCCATATCTCTTTTCCTTGGCATGAATTTGTTGAGTTTTAATTAGTCATTGGCCGTGTGGGAGGCTATTTGGAGTTGTGTATTATTGATTCTTATTCATGCCATTTGGATTTGGATTTTTTTAAAATGGATCTGGTCGATAGCTCAGTTGGAGCTTATACTCGTGTTCTCAAAAGACACATTATGCGTCTAATTGTGATAGGCCGTGTGACTTGAAATTATTGTATCTTTGGCTGCCTTCTTGTGACTGTTTTAGGCACTTGACCCATACTATATGTTGTTTGAAGTGTTGATGGTCATATTGTGTTGTGTGTGTGTGTATGATTTGAGATAGAAAGATGGTTCAAAATTGATTAATAAGGGGGCATAATTGTGAACAATCGATAAGTTTGTGTTGGGGATCATGTGGTTAACTTATTGATAATAGTTGTTGCTTTTAAGGATTTGATGTTGGTTGGTTGTGTTGGGATATGGTTGATAGGTATATGATTGGTGGTTTAGTAGTAATTAAGGTTATTGGTGCGATGGCATAGACGCTAAACTTGTGTTGATAGTAGTGATCGTCTTAATGACGAGTTGGGGTTATTTTTTGTAAAGTTGGGAATGGATATGGAGAGGCCATTGTGTGTTTATTTGTTAGATTGTGTTGAGTATAGAATCTCTTAGGCTGCTAGTGAAGCTTAGGGATAGATTCGATAGGATTGCGACTCTTAGGTTGATTTGTGACACGTTGGTGGATGGACGAATACGTCAAATTAGTGTTGAGTTATGATAGTCGAATTGTTGAGGTAGATAACCATTATGGGCTGCTGATACTTGTGTTATAGGTGTTATTGTTGACTTTATATCTTATGGCTGTAAGGTGCCAAGGGAGGCTCGATATGACCTGCAAGTTCATGACGGTTTTTGGCTAGGTTGAGCTTGTGGCTTGTGAGACCTACAAGTCCTTGACTATTTACAGTAAGGTCATACTCGTGAATTGTGATGTCTACAAGTTCGTGACTATTTTTGGCAGTGTTGTGATTGTGAATTGATATACATGTTGTATTTCTTGCTTTGTATTGTTGTTTGTTTGATAGTTGTGGAGACTAGGCATCAGTTGAATGATGACTGAGATTGTTGGGAGGCCTAGAGTTGAATTAGGTAAGACGATTGGATGGATCCTGTGTGGTGTTAGTGGTAACAGGTGAGTTGTATTGGCTAGGTGTCATTTGTTATTTGTTTGCTTATTGTTTTGGATTTTCGAGGCTTATGGGGGCCAGGTTGGTTCTATTTGTTTCATTTGATTCCCTAAATATGTTTTTGTTGATGTTTTCTAAATCTCCTGTTGTTATCTTGTATATCTATTGATTTGTAATTTGAATTTTATTGTCATTTCTGCCTTACAGACTCAGTATATTTCCATATTGACGCTCTAGTTGGGGGGCTGCATTCATGCCTATAGGTGTTGATCGGTGTGTAAATTGAATTATTTTTCACTTATTGGAGTTCTAGCTAGATCGGTAAGCTCCAGGTCTTCCAGAGTTTCCAGTTGTTTGAGTTATGGGTTGTTTGGGCCCTGTCCCGATCATTTGATTATTGTTGTATGCATAGAGGCTCATTAATGTTTGTTGTGGTGTAGTATTTCTGTATGCCTGAAGGCCCTATTATATAGGTTGTATTCCATTTTGTGGCCTTGTCGGCCTATTGTATATCTATTTGTTGGTTGGTCTGTGAGCCAACTTCCATTTAGTCTGTTGTACTCTGACTAGACTATTGTTTTGATGTCGAACCTCATTGGTTCTGGACTGTTATATTTAGATCAGTGCAAGGTTCTCTTGGTCAAGAGCGGCACTAGTTGCCAATCATGCCTCCCTGAATTTAGGGTGTGACATTATGTATAGTCCCAAAGACAATTGTTATGGCTCAATTGCCCCATAGGCGTCAATATAGCCCCATAGGTAATAGGTACAACCTATAGGCTTTGTATATGCCACAATAGACTCTTAGGTAACCCACGTATATCCCTAAAGGCACAAATCACATCTCTGCAGCTAACCACAATAGCTCTAAAGGCAACAATAAACAATTAAATAGTTCGAAGGCAAGCAATTTGACTATAAGCAACCTATAAGATTAATCCTTAAGCCTTATCTAAGTACTAGGCTACTAACGATAGAGTATAGATCCCAACGAGGGATGGATATATTAACTCCAGCAACCAACACAATCGAATAAGGTTACAAATAACTTGACTACAACAAATAGGATTATCTTTCCTAAGTTTTAATAAACTTGCCAAAAGAATGGAATAGCCTTAATATACCTTTTTCTGATGATCCTAAGCAATCAACACTTTTGCCCACTATCACGACCCGAGCTAGGACCCCGGACCAAGATACGGAACCTAGAACCATGAATGACTCCAAGTCGACCCATGGAATGAACTTGACAACTATAGAGAATACATCAAAGTCTGAATAACATAGCAATCATAAACCGAGTTCACACTCGACAAAGCTGAAAATTCTACATAATGTCTGGAAAGCCTCTAAACTTTCTGATGAGCTGATGGGACAACACCTCAACTAGCTACTAAAGTCTAAACTGAATATAACATAACTCAACACTAGCTGAAGGTCCTCAGAAGATGAGGACTCACTAACGATGGGAAACTGAGCTAAGTTGCGGGGGCTAGACTAACTGCGGAACTGAGTCTGATCGTTTGAACTTGTATCATGAAATGATACATCATAGAGTATGCGGTCAGTGCTTGGAATATACTAAGTATGCAAGGTAAGTAAAATATGCTGAGTAATTGTAACTAAAATTCATGCATATAAACATAAATCATAAGATCATGAGAGTAAGGACTGTATGCTGAAATCTAAATCTGAAACATGTATAGTCATAAGATGAATATCATATCTGAATAGGATGACCCAAATCTAAAATAGAAATCATATGACTTGTATAGCTGAAATCATAAGTAAAAACTCGTAAACTGTTCATTGGGTCAAATCTATTGTAAAACATAATATCATAAGTAATAAGAATTAATAACTGAAACCATGAGGAACAATGGGAGACTCGTCACAACCGATACCATCATGATAGAGCTTACGTGATTCCCCAAGTATCACATTCAAGTGGGCAGAGTCATCTAAAACCTTTCCAAGGCTAAGGAAGCCACCATGATATCAATATCAAGCTGAAGGCCCCTTGGACAGGGGAAAACTCTCTTGAGAGGTATTAAATATAAGAATACCTTTGTTGGTGCGTAGTTCTGAGACCAGGGAACCTTGGAACCCCAAGCCTACTCAGTGCTAGACACTACTCCAAAAAATATGCACATGCTCCCATCGCTTTTCAACGAAACTAAAATCATAATCACATGTATAGTTTGAAATATGAACAGGGGGAGTCTTGAGTCCAAAACATATCATAAGTTGATCCTATTAGTCTTGGCTAAATCATGAAAACATACTTAACATGTGTGGGCTTGCCCAAATCATAAAATCATGCATACTTGAAATAGACTTCATAAGTCAAAATTCTAGATTCATACATGGGTAGCTTATAAACATTTAATCATGCTAGATATCACATCATACTTGAAAATCATGAATTATAAACTTGACTTTTCGTGAAACTTGCATAATTGGGTATAATTTTCTAAAAGTTGAAATCATGAATTTATAATCAAGTTAGATATAAAATCTGCCCATGAATCTTAAAACATGAATTGGTACATGAAAGGAATTGACCCATAAATAAATCATACAGAATTTTATTAAATTGGGTTAAAATCCCATAAGATCATAAACTTGAATTAAGACTTGAATTCATGAAATTGAGGAGAAATTTGGGCATAAGAGTGAATTGAAACTCTCATTCATAGCCCTGGGTAAGCTGAATCTCAACTTGACTTTGAAAGCCCAAGAGAATTGGGGAAGAATTGATAGGATTCAAGCTTGACCTTCGAAAGGAACTTCTAGACTTTGAATGCATGGGAGTTGAATGAATTAGAATTGGTCAAAATCCCTTAATACACTTCATTCAGGGCTTAAAACGATGTAGTTTAGGTCTTAGGAGCTAGAGAATTATGAAAATGCTCTTACTGATTACGCAGGAAAAAGACACTTCCAGTCACCACTAAGGACAAAACGAGTCGTTAGGTCCTCTGATGACTCGTTGTCTCCCCTCATCACCACCACTAGAAATTTCCAACTTCCCAACCTTCTCACCCCCACACCAGCTTAACGAGTCTTTAGGGACACGATGACTCATTCCCTCGAGTCGTTACCAACACTATAGTATCACCCCTTTTCCCACTTGATGGGTCATACCACGATGTGTTGGGAGTCACAATGACTCATCGTTTCATCCATTGTCACTACTTGAGAAATGGAATCTCTTCAAATAGGGCACCATTTAACGGGACACTTGATGACCCGTTAGGTCACACCATGAGTCACTAAATGACTTATTTTAAGACCTGGTGCAGATTTTCCTGATTCTTTTGATTTAACCCTCGGGTCTGATCTTACAGACTTTTGGGGTATTACAACATCTCCCCCTTGGGAACATTCATCCTCGAATGTCAATTAAGCATAGTAAAAGTCTAGGGAAGAAATTTCATCCCCAATTACCAAACATCTTAAGCGGAAAACTAACGGAGTGACTGACTCTGGGCTGAAGTACATAACTAAACTGAATTCATGATCCATACATGCATTCTAAAACTTGAAAGGAACTGAGAGACATGAACATGACATGCAACTGAATAGAGTACTAAGGAGGAAATTGATACCTTATGATGGAATTGAGCCAGAAAGGAAGAGATGCGGGTACTAGCCATCATATCAGCTTCAGCTTCCCACGTAGCTTCCTCAACTAGCTGATTCCTCCATAAAACCTTTATTGAAGCTACTTCCTTGTTTCTTAACTTCCAAACCTGAAGATTAAAGATCTCAACTAGAACCTCCTCATAAGTAAGACTATCCTTCACACCTAAGCTCTCCACCAGAACAACCAAGGTCGAGTTACCAATGAACTTCTTCAACAGAGATACATGGAAAACTTGATTTACCGAGGCTAACTCTGCTGGTAGATCCAACTCATGCCACTTTGCCAACTCACCTTAAAATCCTATAAGGACCCACATTCTAGGAACTAAGCTTCCATTTCTTTTCGAACCTCATCACTCCCTTCATGAGAGACACCTTCAGAAATACCAAATCATTAACCTCGAACTCAAGCTCCCTCTGTCTAAAATCTGCATATGACTTCTAATGACTCTGGGCTGTTTCCAGCCTATCTATAATAAGATGAACTTTCTCTATGGGCTCATGAACGAAGTCTCGCCCTATCAATGTAGCCTTACCTACCTCAAACCGACCAACAGGCGATCTACACCTCCGCCCATAGAGAGCCTCCAAATGAGCCATCTGAATGTTGGAGTGGTAACTGTTATTGTAGGAAAACTCAATGAGAGACAAATGATCATTCCAACTACCCTTGAAGTTAATCAAACACGCTCTCAACATGTCCTCAAGAGTCTAAATGGTCCACTCGGCCTAACCATCTGTCTGCGAGTGAAAAGTCATGCTAAACTTGACCTTAGTACCAAGTCCCTTATGGAACAATCTCCAAAACTACGAGCTAAACTGAGAAACTATATCTGAAATGATGGACAAGGGAATTCCGTGTGATCAAACCAACTCGTACAATCTAGCATAGTCCTCAACTGAATCAATAGTTTTGACTGGTAGGAAATGTGCTGCTTTGGTCTACCTGTTTATAACCACACAAATAGTGTCATACTATCGGTGTGTACAAGTCCATATTGATCTCTTTCCACTTCCAAGTAGGGATATTAATGTCCTGTAGCATACCTCCAGGTCTTTAATGTTCAACTTTCACTTGTTGATAATTTAGACACAACCGCAAACCCCATTATGTCCTTCTTCATTCCATTCCACTAATAGACCTCCCGTAGATCACGGTACATATTGGTGGAACTTGGGTGAATAGAATACCGAGAGCCATGAGCCTCAGTCAACATCCTCTCTCTCAAGTCAACACCCAGAACACATAAACGAACTTGATAATTGTACAACATCTCCCCCTTGTGAGAAGACCTCCACCTTCTTATTTTGGACAGCTTCCTTTAACTTTACTAAGATAGCATCCTTATCTTTCCTTGCTTTGACCTCAGTCACCAATGAAGATTCTGAACCATTCTGAACAATGGTACCACCATTGGTCAAGTCGACAAGGCGAACCCCTAAACGAGCAAGCCTATGGACATCCTTTGCTAACTCCTTCCTCCCACCCTCCATATGAGATACACTCCCTGTGGACTGTCTGCTAAGGGCATCCGCCACCATATTGGCCTTGCCCAGATGATAAAGGACACTCATGTCATAGTCCTTGAGAAGCTCTAGCCACCTCCTTTGTCGCAAATTCTGGTCCTTTGAGTTAACACATACTGAAGGCTCTTGTGGTCCGTGAACACATCCACATGAACCCCATACAAGTAGTTTCTCCAAATCTTCAATGCAAACACAATCGCTACCAACTCCAGGTCATGCATCGGATAATTCTTCTCATGAGTGTTAAGCTATCTAGAGGCATACGCAATGAACTTACCCTGATGCATTAACACACAACCAAGAACAACCCTTGAAGTATCATAAAACATAATGAATCCATCCATGCCCTTAGGTAGAGTCAATATTGGAGCTAAAGTGAGTCAAGTATTTAGCTCTTGAAAATATTCGATCATTGAAATTCGGCCTTCTTTTGGGTCAACTTAGTCAACAATGCTGCAATGATGAAAATCCTTCAACAAACCTCCTATAGTAGCCAGCTAAACCCAACAAGCTCCTAATATCCGAAGGACTAAGTGGTCTAGGCCCATTCATCATGCCTCTATCTTTTGAGAGTCCACTTGCATACCCTCCTTGACACCACATAACTCCAAAGATGCTATGGAGTTCAACCAAAACTAACACTTGCTGAATTTAGCAAACAGTTGGCGATCCTTGACAGTCAGTATCAACAATTCTCAAATGAGTGGCATGTTCCTCCTTGCTCCGTGAGTATATGAGAATATCATCTATGAAGACAATCACAAACATATCCAAATACAGGTTGAACACCCATCAAATCCATAAAAGCTGCAGGAGCATCTTTTAATACAAAGGATATAACTACGAACTCATAGTGACCATACTGGGTCCTGAAAGTTGTCTTCGGAATGTCACCTCTCTAACTCTTAGCTGATGATAGTCGGATCTGAGGTCTATCTTTGAGAAGCACTTAGTACCCTGAAGTTGGTCAAACAGATCATTAATCCTAGAAAGGGGATACTTATTCTTGATTATGACCTTGTTCAACTATCGATAGTCAATGCACATTCTAAGGGAACCATCCTTCTTCCGACCAAAGAGAACTGGTGCACCACCACGGGGATTTACTAGGCCTGATGAAACCCTTATCTAGGAGATTTTTCAACTTCTCTTTCAACTCCTTTAGCTCGGCTGGTGCCATTCCATAAGGAGGAATGGATATAGGCTGCATATTAGGGAGAAGGTCAATACCAAAGTCAATCTCCCACTGGATAGGGACTCCTAGTAGATCATCTGGAAACACCTCTAGATACTCACACACTATAGGAACTGACTGAAACGTCGGGGTCTCGGATGTAGTATCCTTAACCAAGACTACATGGTACACACAACTCTTAGAAATCATCTTCCTAGCCTTGAGATAGGAAATAAAGCGACCTATAGGCACAACTGAACTACCTTTCCATTTTAGGACTAGCTCACCTGGAAATTGAAACTCTACCGTACGAGTTTTACAATTTACTAAGGCATAACATGTATTTAACTAATCCATGATGAAGATAACATCAAAATCATTCATGTCTAACTCTACTAAGTCGGCTAAGGTGACTTTTTGACAGACTATGACAGGGTAATTTTTGTATACCCGTCGACCTATAACTGAGTCACTGATTGGTGTAAAGACTGAAAAGGGTTCTAATAGGATTTTCGGATTAACTCCTAAACTAATAAAAACATAGGGAGTCACAAAAGATAAGGTAGCCCCTGGATCTAACAATGCATACACATCAAGATAACATACTCATAACATACTAGTGACCACATCTAGAGAGACCTCATACTCGTGACGAGATGATAGGGCATAAAATCTGTTCTAACATTGACCACCACATGCACTAGTGGATGCACCCGGCTGAGTTGAGCATGCTGGTGGAGCTGCTAAACTAGTAGTTGGGTCACGACCTCTACTATGGCCCTTTTTTGCAGAAGGGCAGTCTCTAAGAATATGTTCAGACTTCCCATACCCGAAACACGCACCTGAACCTGATAGGCACTCTCCGGTGTGCCTCCTACCACACCTACCGCAAACTGGAATGTTGGGCTCTCTCGACTTGCTCCCTTAACCTTTGGAGCTTGATGCACCACCCTCTACTCACGCCTCAGTCTAGACGAAACACTGGCTAATGATGGCGCTAGGGCTGATGACTTCTGGTAGGACTGCTGACAGTTTCCTCCATCGAACCTCTGTTGAAACTGTCCGTAACTCCCTATCCTGACCCTCTTGGCCTCTCTCTCCTTCTCCTTCATCTGATCCTCCTCTATCTATTGGGCATATTTAACCAATTGTGAGAAGTCTATATCACTGTTCATCATAGCGATCCTGCACTCCTTAACCAGTGATTCTGATACTCCATTCACAAACCTGCTCATATGAGCCCTTTGATCGCAACCATCTCCAACGCATACTTGGATAGCTGGGTAAACTCCAAGACATACTCTTGGATAGTCCTGTGGTACTGCTTCAGGTTTATGAATTTTGTCGCCTTCGCCTCCCTCAACTCTCTAGCGATAAACGTATCTAACAAGGCATTCATGAACTCATCCCAACTCATAGGAACTACTCCCACTGCCTTACCATCTTTCTACTAGCGGTACTATATGTAAGAAACCCCCTTCAGCTGATAAGAGGCTAAATCTGCACTCCCCTCTCTAGTCACTCCCATAATCTGGGTGATCTTCTGCACCTCCTTGATAAACTCATTTGGGTCCTCATCCATTTTCACCCTACAAACTTAGGTGGATTCATCTTGAGAAAGTCCCGAACTCTAGCCGTCGTTGCGTTCTCATCCTAGGGGACATGAGCCACCACCTATTGATTGACCTGAGTGGTCATTGTCTATGCCAATATCTGAAATGCCGCTCTAAACTCGGCATGAGTGACCTGCTCGGGCATAAGACCTGCTGGTGCTAGTGGGGCTTGCTAATGCCTGTCTCCGTTGCCATTGTCATGGCCATTTTCATTTCTATTTCATCTTCCATTCACTCAGTGAGGAGGCATGTTTCTGCAAACGTGTATATCACGAGTTAGAAGGATAAAGAGATACTTCATCGCATGACTTAGATCATGAAAGAAGGAAATTTTTTCCTAAAACGTCTTGTAGCCTCTCCCCCATAAGTGTAGCATGCTTCAAACCTATGGAAAAGACTCTACTCAATGCGGCTTTCAGGCACCCTAGGACACTTTAAACCGTTTCTCTAATACCAAGATTTTCACGAACCAAGCTGGGACCCCAAATTGAGACATGGATCCTAGAACCACGAATGGCTCCAAGTCGACCCATGGCATGAACATGACAATTAAGGAGCATACATCAAAGAGAAATCTGATACTTAAACATGAATTCTAAATAACATAGCAGTCATAAACATAGTCCACACTCCACAAAATTGAAAATTCTATATAATGTCTAGAAAGCATCTAAACTATCTGATGAGTTGATGGGACAACACCCCAACTAGCTCGCTAAAGTCTGAACTGAATATAACATAACTCAACATTAACTAAAGGTCCTCAAAAGATGAGGACTAACCAATGATGGAAAACTAAGCTAAGCTGTGGGGGCTAGACTAACGGCAGAACTGAGTCTGATCGTGCGGACCTCTATCATAAAATAATACAACATAGAGTATGCGGTTAGTACTTGGAATGTACTGAGTATGCAAGGTATGGAAAACATGTTGAGTAACTGTAACTGAAATTCATGCATATAAACATAAATCATAGGATCATGAGAGTAAGGACTGTATGCTAAAATCTAAATCTAAAACATGTATAGTCATAAGCTAAATATCATATCTAAATAGGATAACCTGAAGCTAAAATAGAAATCATATGACTTGTATAGCTGAATTCATAAGTAAAAACTCGTAAACTAATTATTGGGTCAAACCTGCTGTAAAACATAATATCATAAGTCATAAACATGAATAACTGAAATCATGATAAATAATGGGAGACTCATCACAACTGACATCGTCACGATAGAGCTTACGTGATGCCCCAACTATCGCACTCAAGTGCGCAGAGCCGTCCAAAACCTTGCCAGGTCTAAAGACGCTATCATGATATCGATATCAAGATGAAGGGCCCTTACGGTAGGGGAAAACTCTCTTGAGAGGTTCTAAATATAAATATACCTACGTTGGTGCGTAGTTCTAAGATCGGAGAACCTTGGAACCCCAAGCCTACTCAGTGCTAGACACTACTCCCAAAATATGCACATGCTCCCATCGTTTTTCAACAAAGCTGAAATCATAATCACTGCATAGTTTGAAATCTGAACAGGGGGAGTCATGACTGCGAAACATATCATAAGATGATCTTATTAGACTTGGCTGAATTATGAAAACGTACTTAACATGTGTGGGCTTGCCCAAATCATAAAATCATGCATTCTTGAAATAGACTTCATAAGTCAAAATCATAGATTCATACATGGGTAGTTTATAAACATTCAATCATCCTAGATATCTCATCATACTTTAAAATCGTGAATTATAAACTTGACTTTTCATAAAAGTTGCATAATTGGGCACAATTTTCTAAAACTTGAAATTATGAATTTATAATCAATTTGTATATAAAATCTTCCCATAAATCTTAAAACATGATTTGGAACATGAAGGGAATTGACCCATAAACAAACCATAGCGAATTTCATAAAGTTGGGTTAAAATCCCATAAGATCATAAACATGAATTAAGACTTGAATTCATGAACTTCAGGAGAAATTTGGGTATGAGGGTAAAAGGAAACTCTTATTCATAGCCATGCATACTTGGGTAAGCTGAATCTCAAATTGAATTTGAAAGCCCAATAGAATTGGGAAAGAATTTATAGGATTCAAACTTGATCTTCAAAAGGAAATTCTAGACTTTGCATGCATTGGAGTTCAATGAATTAGAATAGGTTAAATTCCATTAATACACTTCTTTCAGGGCTTAATACGACATAGTTTAGAGCTTAGGAGCTAAAGAATAATGAAAATACCCAAACTAATTACACAGGAAAAAGACACTGTCAATCACCACGAGGGACATAATGAGTCGTTAGGTTCTCTGACGATTCGTTGTCTCCAATCGTCACCACCACTGGAAATTTCCAATTTCCCAACCTTCCCACCCCCACGACCAACTTAATGAGTCATTAGGGACCCGACAACTCATTCCCTCGACCCATCACAAACACTACAATATCACCCCTTTCCCACTAAACGGGTCATACCACGATTCATTGGGAGTCACAATGACTCATCGTTTCATTTGTTGCCATTACTTGAGAAATGGAATATCTTCAAACTGGGAACCACTTAACGGGTCACTTGACGACCCTTTAGGTCACACCACTAGTCACTGAACAACTCATTTTGTGACCTGGTGCAGATTTTTATGATTCTTTTGATTCAACCCTCGGGTATGATCTTATGGACTTTTGGGGTATTACACCTACTCACAATCAATACTGTCATTTAGAGGTAACTCAATCAAGAAACAAGAATATAGAGTACAATGATAATCCAACAAAGAATATAGATTTCTATCATAAAATGCTATCTGCGCCTTACTAAATATAAAATCAACGAATGGAGAGTCTTACCTTTATCTCAGCTTGGAATACTGCCTGAAACCTCATTATTCAGTCATGCCCCTACTTCCACAATACCAAGTGAGTTACACTACAAAATTGATGGAGCAAACTATACCACAATGACGGGCTCGCCATGCAAATCAACTTCCGTCAAGCTTTCATACAAGAACTCAAGGATCCATGGAGTGATTTTAGGCTCAAATATCTAATTTCTTGGTTCTAGGACGACGAAAAAAAGGAATCAAAATGTAAAAAATGTAGTTTTATAAGTCTCCACTGACCTCGGCGCCCAGCTCACCTACTCGCTTTCGCAGTTTCGCGAAAATGTAAATATCTCTCTATTATAAAGTCGTATTTGAAAATGGTTTAATGCATGGAATTAGATTCATAGACCTTCGATTTTTTAAGTATTAGTCCCCCTAAATCCTTATAGATGGGGAGAAAACTTTGGAGACATCTCACTCGAATTTCAGAGAATGTTTTTAAAGTAATTTGTAATAACTTTTACTTGCTTTTATTTTATAACTTGCTTGACTTCAAAAATTAAAATATAGCCATTTATAATATTTGAATACCTCATAAACATCTTTCTTAGCATATCAAGAACTCTTAGTCTTACCCCAAAAATTACTAGTTAATTTAAACATTCTAAATGGATGGGTTGCTACATTCTGATAATGGACATAATGAGCTACATTTTGTCATTTTATTTTCACCAATGGTAAAACATTAAGCTTTTATTTCATCAATGAAGAACTTGATATGAAACCAGCTTGGAAAATATTCTCATAATGTTATTGTCAACGTGGTTCTTGGTAGTGGTGCCTCTCCATTTTTTTCTTATTTTAGTGCCCACTTAGATTTTTCGTTTTGGGCTTCATCATATTCTTTCCCTAGTATGTCATTTAGAAGACTCCTTTTATAGACCTATTTTTCAATGGGTCATGAGAGTGTAGTCCCCACTATTAGGATGATCCATTTGGTCTCCATGTCCTCTTTATGATCCTCCTTTTATCGACACCACATAATTGGCATAAGAAGAGATGATAATTAATTTGCATTAACTGGTTCAAAGTCTCCCAAATTAATTATTCCTATCTGACATATGTTTGGGATGTCATTACTATTGTTGAAAGTTATGACCATATTGAATGAGCCAAAAGTGACACCAACTTGGTTTTAACTTGTGTTTCTCATCTTCAAGTGTAATCTTGCCTTCGTAGGCTAGATCCATGGCTTTATCCTTGAAGATAAAACATTTCTCGATATGGTGGGCACCCAATCGGTGGTACTGCAATAATTTGGTTCATCAGTTCTCTCTGCTTCATTTGGCTATTTCATCTCAGATAACTCAAAAAAATTTAGCCCAAGCAGTTCATCAAAGTTCGCAGCAACATATAAATCAAGGAATGCATAATCCTTCTCTTTGATCTCCTTCAAATTTAGTTTTCGGTTTACTCTATCCCTACATATGTTGTATTTATGTTCTTCTTCTTGATTACCATAGTTGTGCACTTCATAGGTGAAGCACTAACATTCATGGATTCTATATTTTCGGTCTTGGATAAAAAATTTCCCACTTTCTTTATTTCTTGCTTGTCTTTACATTTGCAAGATTCATAGATAGATAACACTTCACTTCCAACTGACGTCGTACTTAACTCCATGTCATGAGAGCAAGTGGCTAATTCTTCAAAAGTTGTAGGCTTTATGCCTTGAAATATATAGCGAAGACCCCAGTGCATACCTTGAATGCACATTTCTATTTTTTGAAGCTTCACTAAGTCTATTTTTTTAATTTATACTTTCATACTTCTATCAATTGATGAAGTCAATAACTAATTCGTCCTCTCGTTGGTGCATGTTTGTAAATTCTACCATGCTTATGGTACATCTTGTGCTATAGAAGAAGTTAGAAATTCTTGCTCCATATGCTCCAAGATATAAATTAAACTAGACTCAAGGTCTGTATATCAATTAAAAGTATTATCTTTAAGAAAATGAACAAACTATTTGACGAGGTAGTCCCCATATGCTCTAGCATTGTTTCATGTTTCAATAAAGTGTGCCACATGTTCTTTTGGATTTCTCTTACCATCAAACAACTAAAGTTTTGACGGTTGTTAAACGGCGGGTATCTTCAAGCAATTAATCCTTGCAGCATTCGACTTCGTGTATCTAACAAAGGATAATATGGCAACCTTATTCTTATCCTTGATAGTCCCCATGATGAACTCCTTTATTTGGTCGATTGGGATCACCCCTTTAGAGGAAACTAGGATTTCCTTCGCATATGTTACTCTTGTTTTGTAGAAGAAGCAATCATTTCTTGTACTTGTAGATACTTTCCAAATGCATGACTAGATTCTTCTTCCATCAAGACTCCCATTTTATCCATAACGTAAAAATTCAAACATGTTGATCTCAAACATATTTGGTCAATCTTTCAATAGCTCTTGTCAAACAACCAAGTTGTACCTCTACGAATGAAACATTATTCATCATCGCATGCATCGAATTATAGACAATGGAGGATCGATGTGTTGTAGGTTTACAACACTTTCAATGCTTAAAATTGAGAAAATATGCATGGTCTTAGGTGTGTTTATACAGATATGATGCGCTTTTTCTTTGTTTTCAGGGAAATAAGGTGTTGGAGTTGAAAGTGGTGAAAGAAAGAAAAAGAGTGCAAAAATTATGCCAAGTACAGACTTTAATATGATCCATACCTTGGTGGTATGAGTCTTACTATAAGTCATGGTAAACTCCAGAAAGATATGCACAAGGTACTATCCAGTTATGACTCTTGGTACAAGTCGTACCATTCTGGTACGAGCCATACTGTGAGTCATGAAAAATATTAGAAGAATGCATTTTGATTAGTCTTGTAGTATGAATGGTAACTACGAGTTGTGATGACTACCTATGACCCATACCAAGGAGCCATGGTGAACTTCAAAACAAAGTTGAATGGAAGATCCCATTGTACAAAAGGCAACCACAAGTCATAAGAGCATGGTACGAGTTGTTCAGGCTGTATGTAATGGGTATATAGCTACACGCAAGTGCACGTGATCGAACAAGTAGTAAAGTGGCTCAAGTAAGCCAAGTACCGATCCCATAGGGACTGGGCTAGGGTAACAATCTACTCAAGTGTCAATAAACCTTAACTCTAAAAATGCAGACAACAGTGTTAAGAAAAGTTTGGTATTTTGGTTTCTAATTTTATACTAATTATAAAATGAATATACAATTTGAGTATGAACTATAAGTATGAGAATGCTGAGGTTAAACGAACATGTAGAGAAACGAATCATCAATACATTTTGGTTAATCTTTTCTCTGGTTGCTAGTCAAGAATTATTGCCAATGGATTAAAACTCTCGTATTTAACCCAACTTATGAAGCATGAACCGTCCACCTACATTTCTGTGATAAAACGAAATTCATGTTCTAGCCTTACAAAACCGATTCTTTAATTGACTAATACGACTTTCAGGTATATTTCTATCCTGAAGGTAAATCAATTCTCAATTTTCCCAAACTAAGAAAAGATCATATCCTATCAATTCACAACTTTCCAATTTCTTGCTCTCTCGAGTGAAACCGGACTTTTTAGATATACATTAACATTGGCCACACATTAATGCAGTAAGAACAAGAATTAATAGAACAACCATGAAAGAAAAGATGAAGAACCAATTGATCAATAACTACATTTCAATACAATTATTCTTAACCTCAGCAAGAAGAGGATTTAGCCACTCATTTGTGGATTAAACATCGTCAAATGAGTGTTAATCATACAAGCAATTGAAATAAAGAAGAAGGAGATAGAGAAAAACCCTGAGATTTTCGTCCTCTCAACTGCATGTAACCCACGTTCTTGCTCCACCAAGTCAGAATAATTAAAAATGAACCTAAGTGTTCTATTTATACTTGTGGGAATTTTTTTCCGGAATAACAAGCAACGTGTCACGGAGTGCATCGCGGAGCACTGCCTCTGTGACACGCCACCGACGCGGACCCTTACTGGAATTTAGTCGTCCAGGTACTTAGGCCCAACGTGGCACGGCGTGCAACGCGGGTCTAGGCCAACGTGCCACGGCCCCAACGCACACCTCCACTGGAAATAGGCATAATTTCACCATCCAGGCAGAATGCATCCGCGATGGCAGCGTGACCCGGCTCCATCACGGAGCCCCTTTAATTTGTTCCTTCAAATGCTTTTTCCTTTGCTAGCGTCCGAGTCCAATCCCAATCTTTCCCAACATGCATCTTAGCTTATAACTTTATATTTTTTTCTGCAAAACAAAGCTAATCATGTTGGTTAGTATAAATTCGCATTTTATTACAAATCACATGAGAATGTATAAACATCCATAGATAAACAAGGCAAAATTGACACATTTGAGTATCACTTGGGCATATAAATTAGCCCAAGAGCACTTACCGCACACTTAAATCCTTGTTCGTCCCCCAACAACAATCTTACACCTCATGCAATTTACACCCCATCCTGGCTACTTTGGTTTGACAATTCAAGCTACGGTCATACCGATTATTTAATACAACAAATCATCAAGAAAACACGCATGATCCTTTCAATACAGTGACCTTCAACACATTAAGACCTCCTAGACTCAAGAATCGACTCTCGATATTGGCAAACTCATGCAAATCAGCTGATCAAGATATCCGACATGAAATTTAATCTCTCTTCAAGCATGTGCCCTCACAACACAAGAGAATTTTTCCCTTTTTAATCACATGAACACAAAAGATTACATGCAGGGGCATATAAACACAATTTCGCTCTCTCTCCTAAAAGAATTCACATGCATCATGTCATGAATCATAGGCTTTCCTTTAGTGTATTACTCCAATAATATAAGGAAATATGATGTAGGATCACGTAGGACTTAACGGGTTGTAATGTAAGCTGCGGAACTAGTAAATATTGGGCTAACCAATAATAGCCACTAGCATTCTTAAGCGCTTTTTCAATACATCCCATCAACCTCATGGGCATTGTTTCTTCCTTCGTCCTCCCATTCTTGAAGTCTGTCTTTGTTTCGACCCATCTCTTTAAGCACACTTGACTCAATAACAAAGATTATTTATACATCTTCATTATATTTAATTTATAACAAGTGCACCTTCGACCTTTTCTTTCCTTTCATCACTCTGCTTTTCTTTTGTTTTCACCATTCTCACTCTTTTACACTGTGGGAAAATTATTTTCTTTTCTTAAGCGCTTAAGAGTTTTGGATCAAATTCACGGATAATGAAAAGAAGGGGTTAAGCTCGGTTTACACCTTTCTGAAAAAAGAGAAATAATAGGCTAAAGGCTCAATGGGCTAACTAGGGTATACATTCAAGGTGGGTACGATAATGAAAAAGAGAAACTTTCGATTAAAACAAAGAAATGCCTACATCCTTTCCTACAATACACATCCTTCATTTCGCACACCAGGCAAGTTCTAGACACTTCACAATAGCATGGAAGAAATGAAACCTCACTATACGCTCATTTCACATGCTCAACTCAAGACACATTCACAGACTCTTCAATCAGCTAATTACAAGAATTCAAACATTAAGCCTCAATCAAACTGAATCGACTCTATGGCCTAGGTATCTCAACATATTTACAAAGTTGCATGCTTTCATTCGAATCACCTTTGCATTTCAAACATCATGTACAACACGCAACCTGAATTTCGCAACCATAAAGTAATGACAGGTTTAGGATACAATCAACAAAAGAAAAACACAAAACTAAAAGATAAAATGAACAAAAGAAATCTACTCCTAACGACTACATTTCCCTTAGGACAGGCATCATCCATCCGTCATAGGGAACGGTCACTAACCACAACTTCGGTTCAATGGGACTATTCTCTATAAAAGAACCGAAAACAAACTCCGGAAAACCAAAAGTTTAAAAATTCATTAAAATTTTTTTTTTTAAATATCGATCATTTCGATAAAACAAAAATAAAATATGTACAAAACCGGCTAACAACATTCAACAGCACACCACAGCTTCACATTAATTACAATACAAAACATAAACATCACAATCACAGGGTCCTACTTTTTTCCATAGGCATGACAACAGAACAGAGACATAAATTAAAAACAACAGCAACCAACACCTAACTACTCCCACCCCACACTTAAATCGAACACTGTCCCCAGTGTTCACAAAAATTAGCATAGTACAAGAATGGGTGGTGAAACTCCCTGATCAATCAAAGTATTCCACTTCTTCATCAGGTGCTGCTGCCTCGTCTCCCATGTCTAAATCGCCCCCATCGTCATCATCTGACTCCACATCGGAGTCGTCACGACGTGTCTCCTCATCTGTGGGGACATCATCATCCGTGGGCTCCACAAAAGTCGGCCCCACTCGGCATAGAGCCCTGGCATTTTCGCCAAAAGGGTAGTCTAGCTCGAGCTGCCACAGCTCCTCTTCTGTTGCCGGTCTCCCGCCTATTCGCAGCTAGAGCATCTGCATCCCGTACATACTATCCATGTACTGATCATCCCGAGCATGTCGCTTGGCTAGTGTAAGAACTGGCCCGTGAGTGGTGTCGGGTGCCTTAGTTTTGGTGACATCTAAGGCCCGTCGCTCCATCTGCGGGATGTAGTCAAGGGCCTCTTCCTCAATATCCAGGCCCCTCAGGAACGTGGTTAGTAATCCACCAAACCCGTACCTGTGCCCTTGATGCAAACGGGCTCTCTTCATGGCGGAGATAATCACTGCCCCCACGTTGATCTCCAGCCCTTTCATCAGGGCGTACACCAAGCATACACGATCCCAAGTTACATCTGTCATATGCACCCCCGGGATTAGGTAGGAACAAACAATCTTCAGCCATATCCTGGCTTCCCTATTCATCTGTGAGTAGGGCAAGGACTGATGATAGCCCCTCTCCTTATGCCTGCTCTAACGTGCTGTAGACCGGGTTCCACACAAAGTGCGTCTGATGTCCGCATATGGTGGAGTGATATTCATCTGTCGAAGCACATGGGCATCTGTGTCCCGCGCCCCTAAGATAGCATTAAGGTGGTGGGGCTCAAAAGTGACTATTTGCCCCCTTATCTTGATGGTGTGACTTCTGAGAGTTGGGTTCCAGTTGGCGTAGAATTCCCGAATCAAGTGCAAGTTGCATTCCTTGGGCTCTTCAAAGATGAAATTCAGCCCGGCTGCCTCAATCCTGTGGACAATCCTGGGGAACTCCTGTGCCAACGGTTCCCTAGCAATGTGTTCTTCGGGGAAGTATTTGCTTTCCTTATGCTTCGCGTACCATTTCTTCCCCTCCTCTGTCACCCATCTGGTTCCATATTGACGGGTTGGCCGCGTGGAACCGCTGGTGCTGCTGGGACCGCTGTTCCCAGTCTGATTCTTTTTCTTCCGGCGCCTGATATTGATGCGCCTTTTCCCTTGTCTTGCCTTCTTGCCATTGTGCCTGTCAAACCAAACAGACAGTCCCCATGTCATTCCAATTAAAATTAGCTTCGACTAAGGTTGGGTTAAGATAGGCTACCCCACACTTAGTCTTTAGCCAAAATCACACATTACGGCAAGATCGTTCTTATTTCCACAAACAAACAACAAAACATAACAATTATGCTTAGTGCATTCAGAGAATTTGACGGTATACGTTCTATGTACTACTCAGACTTCGTACAGCTATTCACAATAATGACCATCGATAACAGTTCATCACATAGCACTTAGCATGGAGAAACAAAAGGAAAATTTAGCTACATGAACCTATACAATTCACCCATTTCTTACATCTCACAATTTTATTACCCCAAAAATCCGTCGGTCTTTTACCATATCAACATTTAGCACAACCAACTCATCTCAGCCAACATACACAACCCAGCAAGAGATTCAACGTTCAACTCAATTTTCCCTTTTTAAACTCAAATTCAAGCCCTAGCTATGATTTTACAAAAATTCGATTAAGCTATGTAATTATCGAGTTCAGGCAATCACAATGATACTCCGAACATCAATCAACAATAATTCAATTGAATTTAAGCTTAATTTCTACTTAGGGCAAGTTTTCCTCACTTCCTAAGCTAAAACTTGGGAAAAATAAGGTAAGAAATGAGATGAAGTTAACAAACATACTTCAAATTCGATAATATTGAGGAAAAGTTGATAAACTTGAACTCCTAGGCCGTGTCACGTTGGGGAAGGGGGGGATTTCGGGTTGATTGTCGCGGAGGAGGTGAGGAATGGGGAAAAATGAGGGAAATTCGGGGTTAAAAGGGGGATTTTCTACGCGCGGGACACCCGGCGACCCGGTGTGACCCGTCGCGAAATACACCTCAACGTGTCACGGAGGGTAACGCGGAGCATGCCCTCCATGACACGGAGCCATCGCGCAGGTGTTCTAGAATTTGTAAAAATTCCAGAATTACCTTCAACGTGTCACGGAGGGTAACGCGGATGCCCTCCTCCGTGACACGGAGCCATCGCGTGGGCTCACTGTTTTGCCACTTTTTATACATACCTCGATTTTTCCTTGGCGATCCTTTGCATATTTATCCTCCGTTCAACCTGAAATTCATCTCACCACAAGAACTTGGTTAGACGTATAGGTTTCAATTAAAATCAAAAATTTTGTTTTTAATTATTTTCTTATTTTTTTCTTTTATTCTACGAAATCTAATAAAATATTACACAGAATATTCACGGGTTGCCTCCCGTGCACCGCCTGGTTTACCATCGCGACTCGACGTCCTTAATCTCAGTCATCTTCTAGGGTGATGGACGTTTTCTCTCAACCACCGTCCTCACCCCAGTAATGCTTACATCGATCCGGTGGTTTTCCCAATAACTCTCGTGACTCAACTATCTGTGCATCATCAGCTCAATCAATCACGTTGATCACCGAGAATTCCTCGTACACAGTCAGGAGCTTGGTGGCCTTGTGTACCTCAAACACTTCCACCTTATCGTGTGCTCGCATAGTTAGCTGCCCTGCAGCTACATCAATCAGCGTTTTCCCGGTCGCCAAGAAAGGGCGTCCCAAAATAAATGGGATTTCCGCGTCTGGCTCACAATCCAGCACGACGAAATCTACCGGGAAGATACGGGAGCCCACTTCCACCAGCACGTCCTCCACAATGCCATCAGGTCTGGCTAAGGAACGATCCGCTAGTTGCAATATCACTGTTGTTGGTCTAGGACTCCCTAGACCCAACTTCTTGAATACCGATGACGACATCAAATTAATGCTTGCTCCCAAATCACATAATCCGCGAGCTCGGATACTCTTCCCAATTGTAATTTGTATAGTAAAGCTCCGAGGGTCCTTGAGCTTTGTGGGCAACCGATTTTGTATCCGGAAAGTGCACTCCTCCGTGAGAGCCACCGTAGCATACTCAGTCAACCGACTTTTGTTCGCCATGATGTCCTTAATATACTTTGCATACTTCGGCACTCCCTACAAAACATCAACAAGAGGTAAGTTAATATGTACCTGGTTCAGCACCTCTGTGAATTTTTTGAAACACGCCTCCTCCTTGTGTTTCTTTAATCTTTGAGGGAACGGGGGTGGTGGTCTTTCTGGTTCAGCCTCCTTTTTCTTCCCCCTTTCATCACTTTGCTCCCTCTCAACTTCTGCTGCTCCCGATTTTTGAGGTGGTCTTTTTGGTTCCACCTCTTTAAGCTGCAAACCACTCCTTGTGGTCACTGCATTCACTTTCTTGGGGTTGGGATCCGTGTCGCTTGGGAGTCCTCCTCTAGGCCTAGTGTTTTGGGCTCCAGCAAATTGCCCTAATTGATACTCCAGTGCCTTAGTAGCTAACTGGTTGTTCTTTACCTCGGCTGCCAATTTCACATAGTCAGCCTGCAATTGAGCTTGGTTAGCTATCATTGTCTTGAACATCTCCTCAATGCTGGGTGATGGTGGTGGAGGAGGTGCATTGTTTCTTCTATATTGTGCCTGATAGTTCTGCTGCGCTCCTTGAGTTCTTTGCCCCCCCTGATTCGAACCTTGCCCTTGATGGTTATTGCTACCCCAAGAGAAATTTGGGTGATTCCTCCAGTTGGAATTGTAGCTGTTGATCTTGGGCAAATTTATATGCCCAAGTGATACTCAAACGTATCATTTTTACCTTGTTTGTTGTGCAATGTGTATATAATATCATGTATTTGGTAATAAAATGCGAATTTATACTAACCAACATGATTAGCATTTGTTTTGCAGGATAATGTGATTTTCAGGAGCTAAAATGCATGTTGGAACTATGTCGGAGTTGGACTTGGATGCGAGCGTGGAAAAGACCTTGGATGGCACATTTTACACTGGCTCCGTGATGGAGCCGTGCCACGCTGCCATCGCGGTAGTACACTGCCTGGGCAGGAAGTAATTAGGTAATTTCCAGTGTGCCTGCGCGTCAGTTCCGTGGCACGGAGATAGGCCTCCGCGATGGCCTCCGTGCCACGTTGAGACCAATTATCCGGACCCTGCAATTTCTAGAGAGGGTCCGCGTCCACGCCGTGTCACGGAGGCAGTGCTCCGCGTTGGCCTCCGTGACACGTTGCTTGTTATTCCGGGAAAAGTTTCCCACTAGTATAAATAGCACACTTAGGTTATTTTTAAAGGAGTCTTCTTTTAGTTCTAGTTTTTAGCAGAGTTCAGGAGTGGAGAGAGGAACGTGGTTTTGTGGCAGTTGAAGAATAGAAAAGATAAGAGTTTTCTTCTCTTCCCTTCTTCTTTCCTTCAATTGTATGCATGATTTACACTCATTCTAGGACGATTAATCCAAGAATGAGTGGCTAATTCCTTTCTTGCTGAGGTTTTGAACTTGTGTAATGATTATTAGTAATAATTGATATGGTTTCTTCTTCTTCTTGCATATTGTTCTATTAATTCTTGTGCTTAGTACATTCTTGATTGGCCACCATTAATGTATATCTAAAAAGTCCAATTTCACTCGAGAGAGCATGAAATTGGAAAGTTTTGAATTAATAGGGTATTGTTCTTAACTTGATTTGGGAAAATTGGGTTTTGATGTGCTTTCTTGATAGAAATATACTTGAAAGCCGTATTAGTCAATTTAGGAACCGGCATTGTAGTGTTAGGTCATAAATTTCATTTGATCACAGAAATGTAGACGAATGGTTTATGATTCTAAAGTGAAATTAAATACGAGAGTTTTAATTTCTAGGCAAACGTTCTTGACTAGCAATATGAAGAAGAGGATGACCAAATTATCATAATTATCAACGCCATTACTCGTTCTTAACCTTGGCATGAGCATATCCATTGTCTGAATTCAACGTAAATAATAGTTGTTAAGTTTAGTATATAATTAGTTTAGAAACAAAACTCCCTCAATTCTTGATTGGATAGTTGTTAGCATAGTTAGAAATAGAATAGAAATATAGTGAACTAGGAAATTTTGCATATCCAGAGCAGCCTCCTTGGATCGATACTTGGCTACTTAGCCACTTTATTACTTGTTTGACCACGTACACTTGCGTGTCGGTTTTTAACACATACCGAGCAGCAGAGCGCGAACAAGTTTTTGGCGCCGTTGCCGGGGAGGCTAGGCGATTTGTAAAATTTTGTTTAGTGTAAATTTACTGTATTTGTATTTTATTTTCTTAAGTGTTAACAACTTGGTCTTAGCCTGTATTTTGCAGATTTTTATTTCTGTGAACACTGGCAAGGGACAAGGAGTTGGTGGAATCTTACTTAGAGCCAGAACGTGAATTGCATAGTCAACGTAGAGAAGCTCTTCGGAAGAAGCTGCAGTTGCTCAAACAGTCTATGATGGAGCAACCCCATCCACCAGTTGTACGGGCAGTGTTAGTGCCCGAGGAAGTAGCAGCCAGGCCGGTTCGCGAGGTGGCCATCCCACAAGCTAATAATGTACATTGCAGCATCCGCAAACCAGAGCCTGGGGGGAGATTTGAGTTAAAGCAAAATATGGTGCAACTTTTGCACACGAGCGGGCAGTTCACCGGTCTCCCTCACGAAGATCTGCAACAACATCTCCAGAACTTTTTGGAGATAAGTGACACGTACATACCCGCTGGAGTGTCACCTGATTATGTTCGGCTCACCTTATTTCCATTTTCCTTATTGGGTGAAGCCAAGAGGTGGTTAAAAGCTGAACCACCCAACTCTATATCAACGTGGGATGATCTTGCAAAGAAGTTCTTGATCAGATTTTTCCCTTCAGGTAAAACAGCTAAACTTAGAAGTCAGATTCTAAGCTTTAAACAGAGGGAAGGAGAAAATCTTTATCAAGCCTGGGAAAGATTCAAGTCCATGTTGCGGGACTGTCCTCATCATCATCAGTCAAATGAGGTGTTGGTACACACTTTTATTGAGGGTTTGGAACCCCACACTAAAATTTTGTTAGACTCAGCAGCTGGAGGGCAAGTGCTGGAGAAGACTTATGAAGAGTTGTACACTTTGCTCAACCGAATCTCACAAGGCAATCCGGAATGGAATGCAGATTCTTCAAGGGGTGGAGCAAGGAAAGCAGCGGGAGTGTTCGAAGTGGATGGATTCACAGCTATCGCTGCACAGATAGCTGCTTTGCAAAATCAGTTAAACACTCACTTCAGCACTATGAATTTGAACCAGCCTTCAGCCTCAGTTAATGCAGTCCAACAGATGTGGTGTGAAGTGTGTGGTAGTAGTGAGCATTCAGCTGAGTGTTGTGGTGCAAATCCTGATTCTGTCAACTTTGTGGGCAATGCACAGAGGAATCAACAGCAGTTTGGTGGTAGCTACAACTCGAACAGGAGGAATCATCCGAATTTTTCGTGGGGTAGCAACAATCAACAAGGCCAAGGTTCAGGGCAGGGTATGCACAGAAACCAAGGAGGGCAACAAGGCTATCAGAATCAGTTCAGAAATCACAATGCCCCTCCTCCACCACCATCACCGACTATTGAGGAAATGTTCAAGACCATGATTGCCAACCAGGCACAATTGCAGGCTAACTACGTCAAACTGGCAGCCGAAGTAAAGAACAATCAATTGGCAACCAAGGCTCTTGAATATCAGTTTGGGCAATTTGCTAGTGCCCAAAATACTAGACCCAGGGGAGGACTACCTAGCGACACGGATCCAAATCCTAAGCAGGTAAATGCAGTGACCACGAGGAGTGGTTTACAAGTAAAGGAGGTGGAACCTGAAAGACCGCCTCAGAAGTCAGGAGCAGTAGATGTTGAGGGAGAACAAACCTCAGATACGGGGAAGACCAAAGAAGCTGAACCAGCAAGGCCTCCACCCCCGTTCCCTCAACGACTTAAGAAACACAAGGAGGAGGCGTGTTTCCAGAAATTCATGGAGGTACTCAAACAGGTACATGTTAACTTACCTCTTGTTGATGTCTTGCAGGGTGTGCCGAAATATGCAAAGTATATCAAAGACATTGTGGCCAACAAAAGTCGTTTGACTGAGTATGCCACGGTGGCTTTAACAGAGGAATGCACATCCCGTATTCAGAACAGGTTGCCCACTAAACTAAAGGATCCTGGAAGTTTTACTATCCAGCTGACGATTGGTCAAAGTATCCGAGCTCGTGGGTTATGCGACTTGGGGGCAAGTATAAATCTGATGCCATCTTCGGTATTCAGAAAGTTAGGGCTAGGGAGTCCTAGACCCACAACAGTGATCTTGCAGCTAGCAGACAGGTCCTTAGCTAAGCCGGATGGCATTGTTGAGGATGTGCTAGTGCAGGTAGGCTCCCTCATTTTTCCGGTAGATTTCATTGTTCTGGATTTTGAACCAGATGCAGAAGTCCCATTTATTTTGGGACGACCATTTTTGGCAACCGGAAAGGCATTGATCGATGTAGCTGCGGGTCAACTCACAATGCGAGCACACGACAAGGTTGAGGTGTTCGACGTGTACAAGGCACCTAAGCTCCCGACTGTCTATAAGGAACTCTCGGTGATCAACGTGATTGATCATGGGAATGCAAATGGAGTGAGTGATTTCCGAGAGTTACGAGGTAGGCCACCATACGAGGTTGAGAACTACTGGGGAGATGACCATGATCGAGACAAATCGTCCATCTCCCTAGTAGACACTTGAGCATAAAGGCTGTCGAGCCGCGACGTTAAACCAGGCGCTGCACGGGAGGCAACCCGTGAAAAATATTTTTTTTCTTTCCTTAGTGTAAAGTTTTTCATTTATTCTATTTTCTTTCCTTTTTCTTGACTAGGCTTAGATTTGCATTTTAATTAGTAATTTTTATTTTATTTTATTTTATTTTTTTTTTTAGTAGGGAATCTATGAATTTAACCAATTTTTGTTTAGTGAGGTGATTTTCAGGTATACCGGAGGAAAAATACTTGGAATCGAGGAAACGAGGCGAGGTATGAGAAATAAAATTTGATGGTGAAACAGAGCACTGGCGCGTTGGCGCCGTGTCACGGAGGCAATGCTCCGCGTTGACCTCCGTGACACGTTGAAGGCGAATCTGGAATTTTTAAAATTCCAGTAAGCCAACACGTTGGCTCCGTGTCACGGAGGAGGGGCTCCGCGTTACCCTCCGTGACACGTTGCCCTTATTCCAGTGCCGGGTCACACCGGGTTTCCGGGTGACCCGCGTGTTTCTTTTAAATAAACCCCCGATTTTCGCCCAAATTTCCCCATTCCTTCTACCCTCCGCGATCAAACACCCATTCCCCTACCCCCAAGCTCCGTGCCACGTTGATAGGCAAGGAAAACGTCAAGTTTTTTTTCGGTTCTTCAAATCCAAGGTATGTTTTCATCTTCTATCTCAAATTTCTGGCGAGTTTTGTCACTTTTGAGCATGTGAGGTGAGATATATCACCCTAGGTAAAAAAATTAAACATGATATGAATTATTTTGTGATTGATTATGTTCGGATTATTGTAGTTGACGTTTGAACTTATCGATTGATTGAATAATTCAATATTGATTGTCGAATTGAGTTCTAGGGCTTGGGTTGTTGGATTTGAAAGTGGGTAACTTGATAGTTTGATGAAATTGGTGCCTGGGTGTGTTTAGTAGTTGAGATAAGTCGTGGTAACTATTGTTTAATTGTGGAAAGACGACTAATTCTCAAATTTCTGTGGGGAAGTGCATAATATGTGAATTGGTTGAATTGCTTAGATTAGTTGTATATAATAGGTTTGTATTGTTGTTCTTATTTCTGTTGTGGTTATTGTTGCTAAGTGCTGTGGGTGAATAGCTATCGATAGGAGGATTGGGTTAGCTGTATGAAGTCTGAGAAATTCGCTAGCCGTTATGCTGTCGAAATTTTGTGAACGCACTAAGCAACATGTTTATAGTTGATTGTGTTTGGGGGTGTAAATAGAGTTATCCTTGCTAAAATGTTGTAAATTTTGTTAAAGACTAAGTGTGGGGTAAATTTTGTTTAACCCGACCTTAGCCGAAGCTAACAAGTTTTTAGCTTAATATTGTGCTTGTCTGTGTAAATTGACAGGTACAATGGCTAGCCGACAAGATAAAGGCAAGGGTGCCTCAACCTCAGGCACCGGCAGAAAGAGAATGAGACTGGGCACTGCTGTCCCAGCTGCACCTGCTGTTCCACGCGGTCAACACCGCCGATACGGAACACGATGGGTCATCGACGAAGGGAAGAAATGGTATAATAAGCACAAGGAAAGCAAATACTTCCCGGAGGAATATATTGCAAGGAAACCACTTGCACAGGAGTTCCCTCGCATGGTGCAGAGGATTGAGGCAGCTGGGCTCAGTTTTATCTTTCAGGAGCCCAAGGAGTGCAACCTTCACTTGGTCCGGGAATTCTACGCCAACTGGAACCCGGCCATCAGGAGCCATACTATTAAAATCAGAGGGCAGATTGTCACTCTGGAACCCCAGCAGCTGAATGCCATCGTTGGAGCGCGGGACACAGACGCCCACGTTCTCCGCCAGCTCAATATCACCCCACCGTACGCCGACATCAGACGTACGTTGTGTGGGGCTCGATCCACAGCCCGATGGAGGAGACACAAAGAGAGGGGTTACCACCAGACTCTGCCTTATTCGCAGATGAACAAGGAGGCCAGAATCTGGCTAAAAATAGTATGTTCATGTTTGATCCCGGGAGTGCATATGACAGACGTGACTCGGGACCGTGTCTGCCTGGTGTATGCCCTTATGAAAGGGCTTGAGATTAATGTGGGGGCGGTTATAATATCCGCCATGAAGAGAGCCAGACTACACCAGGGCCACAGATACGGGTTTGGCGGACTCATCACCACCTTCCTCCGAGGCCTTGACATCGAGGAAGAAGCCTTGGATTACATTCCGCAGTTGGAGCGGAGGGCCCTTGATGTGACAAAAACCAAGGCCCCTGACACTACACACGGACCTGTGCTGACTCTGGGCGAGCGACATGCTCGTGACGACCAGTATATGGCCCGTATGTTCGGCATGCAGATGCTGCAGCTACGGATAGGTGGGAGACCAGCCACCGAGGATGAATTATGGCAGCTGGAGCTGGACTACCCCTTCGGCGAGAACGCCAGAGCTTTATGCAAGGTGGGGCCAGCCTTTGTGGAGCCGACTGACGACGACGTCCCTACTGATGAGGAGACATGTCGTGAGGACTCTGATGTAGAGTCCGATGACGGCGATGGAGCTGATTCAGATATGGGCGACGAGGCCGCAGCACCGGATGAGGAAATCGAATATTTCGACTGAGCAGGGAGTTCCACCACCCAAAATTTTGTGCTTTGTATTTTTGTGAACACTGGGGACAGTGTTCGATTTAAGTGTGGGGTGGGGAGTAGTTAGGTGCTGGGTCATAGGCTCTAAATCTGCTGTATATTCTTCCTTGACGTTTATGTATGTCTGTGCTTTCCCTGTTCTTGTGAACTGATTTGTGAATGATGTGTATATATTTGTTTGTGGCTAATGATGTGTGTCTTTAAAAAGTTATGGTTGCCTTTGTAAATATTTTGTAAATTTTGTAAATTTTTGCGAAAAGATTTTGCATTTATCAACATAGTTTGCAAATATTTTCTATCGAAATGATCGATGTGTTGCAAAAATTTTGAAGTTTTAATTTTGGGTTTCTCGGAGTTTGTTTTCGGTTCTTTTACCGAGAATAGTCCCATTGAACCGATGTCATAGTTAGTGACCATTCCCTATGATGGATGGATGACGACCGTCTTAAGGGAAATGTAGTCGATAGGAGTAGATGTTTTGTTTTTAGTTTCTTTGGTGGATTGCATCAATAAACTGTAGTTGCTTATGGTTGCTAAAATTTCGTTGCGTGTTGTAATTGATGTTCAAAACGTGAAAATGATTCGTTTGAAAGCATGCAATTTTGTAAATATGTTGAGTTTCCTAGGCTAGAGAATTTGGTTCATTATGATTGAGGCTTAATCTTGAATTCATGTAGTTGACTAATTAAAGAGTCTGTGAATGCATCTTGATTCGAGCATGTGCATAAAGTGTGAGTGAGGTTTTGCTATTCCATGTCATTGTGAATTGTCTAGAACTTGCCTGGCGTGTATACAAAACGAAATGAAGGAGGTGTAGTGTCGGAAAGGATGTAGGCATTTCTTTGTTTTAACCGTTAGTTTCCATTTTTTTCTTGTCAAATTCTACCTTTTTATATGTTGTGTACCCTAGTCAGCCCGTTGAGCCTTTAGCCGATTTCTTTCTTTTGTCCAGAATTGTATGAACTAAGCTTTATTCCTTCTTTTCATTAGCCTTAAAGTCTATAAGAAGCTCTTAAGCGCTTACAAAGAACAGAAAATGTTTCCCAAAGTGTTAAAGAGTGAAAAGAGTGAAAAGAAAAGAAAAGCAAAGTGAGGAAAGAAAAGATGATGTTGAAGAGGCACTAGTTGTAATTAAATGATAGTGAGGGTACATGAAAACCCTCTGTTTTGTGTCAAGTGTGCCTGATGAAATGGGTTGTATGAAAGTAAACCAGCATGAATGGGAGAAAAAGAGAAAAGAGAGGAACAATGTCCATGAGTCGATGGGAATGAGTTGAAAAGGCGCTTAAGGATGCTAGCGACTATTATTGGCTAATCCAATATATATATACTAGATCCATAGCCCAGTTACAACCCATTAAAAGTCCTATTTGATCCTACATTGCATTTCTTTATATTAGTGGAGTAATACACTAAGGGCAAGCCTATGGGTCATGACATGATGCATGCGAATTCTTTTGGGAGAGAGAGTGAAATTAATTTTTATATGCCCCTACTTGCATGTTTGTGTGCTGCACGAACAAAAAAGGGGAAGTTTCTCTCGAGTTGTGAGGGTACATGCTTGATGAAAGATTGATTTTCGTGTCGGATCTCTTGATTAGTTGATTTGCATGAGTTTGCCGATATCAAGAATCAATTCTTAAAAGTTTAGGAAGCCTCGATGTATTAAGGTCATTGTCTTGTACGACCAAGCATGTTTTCTTGATGATTTGCAAGAATTGAATAATCGGTATGACCGTAGCGTAAAATGTTGCACCATAGTGACGAAGGTTGGGATGTAATTTGCATGAGTTGTGTATGTGTTGTTCGAGGACGAACAAGGATTTAAGTGTGGGGTAAGTGATCTTGGGCAAATTTATATGCCCAAGTGATACTCAAACGTATCATTTTTACCTTGTTTGTTGTGCAATGTGTATATAATATCATGTATTTGGTAATAAAATGCGAATTTATACTAACCAACATGATTAGCATTTGTTTTGCAGGATAATGTGATTTTTAGGAGCTAAAATGCGTGTTGGAACTATGTCGGAGTTGGACTTGGATGCGAGCGTGGAAAAGACCTTGGATGGCACATTTTACACTGGCTCCGTGATGGAGCCGTGCCACGCTGCCATCGCGGTAGCACACTGCCTGGGCAGGAAGTAATTAGGCAATTTCCAGTGTGCCTGCGCGTCAGTTCCGTGGCACGGAGATAGGCCTCCGCGATGGCCTCCGTGCCACGTTGAGACCAATTATCTGGACCCTGCAATTTCCAGAGAGGGTCCGCATCCACGCCGTGTCATGGAGGCAGTGCTCCACGTTGGCCTCCGTGACACGTTGCTTGTTATTCCGGGAAAAATTTCCCACTAGTATAAATAGCACACTTAGGTTATTTTTAAAGGAGTCTTCTTTTAGTTCTAGTTTTTAGCAGAGTTCAGGAGTGGAGAGAGGAACGTGGTTTTGTGGCAGTTGAAGAATAGAAAAGATAAGAGTTTTCTTCTCTTCCCTTCTTCTTTCCTTCAATTGTATGCATGATTTACACTCATTCTAGGACGATTAATCCAAGAATGAGTGGCTAATTCCTTTCTTGCTGAGGTTTTGAACTTGTGTAATGATTATTGGTAATAATTGATATGGTTTCTTCTTCTTCTTGCATATTGTTCTATTAATTCTTGTGCTTAGTACATTCTTGATTGGCCACCATTAATGTATATCTAAAAAGTCCAATTTCACTCGAGAGAGCATGAAATTGGAAAGTTGTGAATTAATAGGGTATTGTTCTTAACTTGATTTGGAAAAATTGGGTTTTGATGTGCTTTCTTGATAGAAATATACTTGAAAGCCGTATTAGTCAATTTAGGAACCGGCATTGTAGTGTTAGGTCATAAATTTCATTTGATCACAGAAATGTAGACGAATGGTTTATGATTCTAAAGTGAAATTAAATACGAGAGTTTTAATTTCTAGGCAAACGTTCTTGACTAGCAATATGAAGAAGAGGATGACCAAATTATCATAATTATCAACGCCATTACTCGTTCTTAACCTTGGCATGAGCATATCCATTGTCTGAATTCAACGTAAATAATAGTTGTTAAGTTTAGTATATAATTAGTTTAGAAACAAAACTCCCTCAATTCTTGATTGGATAGTTGTTAGCATAGTTAGAAATAGAATAGAAATATAGTGAACTAGGAAATTTTGCATATCCAGAGCAGCCTCCTTGGATCGATACTTGGCTACTTAGCCACTTTATTACTTGTTTGACCACGTACACTTGCGTGTCGGTTTTTAACACATACCGAGCAGTAGAGTGCGAACAGCTGTTGCCATACTGTAGGTGGTTGTTTCTCTGTACATTCCCCACAAAGTTCACTGAATCAGGATTTGCTCCATAACACTCAGCTGAGTATTCACTACTCCCGCATACTTCACACCAAATCTGCTGCACTACATTTACTGGGGCTTGAGACTGGTTCATGCTCATGTTACTGAAGTGGATGTTGAGTTGATTCTGTAACGCAGCTATCTGTGTAGCAATAGCTGTAAAACCATCCACTTCTAATACTCCTGCTGCTTTCCTTGTTCCGCCTCTTGACGAGTCCGTATTCAACTCCGGATTTCCCTGCGAAATATGATTCAACAAGGTATACAGCTCCTCATAAGTTTTCTCCAATGCTTGTCCCCCAGCTGCTGAGTCTAGCAAGATTTTTGTGTGGGGTTCCAAACCCTCTATAAAAGTGTGCACCATCACATCATTGGATTGGTGATGATGAGGACAATCCCGCAACATAGACTTCAATCTCTCCCAAGCCTGATACAGATTCTCTCCATCTCTCTGTTTAAAACTTAGAATTTGACTTCTAAGTCTTGTTGTTTTATCGGATGGAAAAAATCGTATCAAGAATTTCCTTGCAAGATCATCCCACGTAGTAATAGAATTAGGTGGATCATCTTTCAACCACCTCTTGGCTTCTCCCAAAAGTGAAAATGGGAACAATGTAAGCCTGACATAATCTGATGAAACTCTAGTGGGGATGTAAGTGTCACTTATCTCCAAAAAATTTTGGAGATGTTGCTGTGGATCCTCATGAGGGAGACCTGTGAACTGCCCGCTGGTATGCAACAATTGCACCATGTTTTGTTTGATCTCAAACCTCCCTCCTGGATCAGGTTTGCGGATGCTAGATGTGACATTGTTATCATGTGGGATTGCCACCTCGCGAACCGGCCTGGTTGCTATTTCCTTGGGCACTAACATTGCCCTTACAACTGGTGGATTCTGTTGTTGCTCCATGATTATTCGTCTGAGCAGCTCCAGAGCTTCTCTCCTTTGATGATGAAATTGTCTTTCAGGCTCTAAATATGAGTCCACCAGCTCCTTGTCTTTTGCCAGTGTTCACAGAAATTAGTATCTGCAAAATACAGGCTAAGACCAAGTTGTCAACACTAAGAAGAAAGAATAAACTAACACTTAAGAAAAATTTACCAATTGCCAGTCCTTGGCAACGGCGCCAAAAACTTGTTCGGGCTATACGTAATGGATATATAGCTACACGCAAGTGCACGTGGTCGAACAAGTAGTAAAGTGGCTCAAGTAAGCCAAGTATCGATCCCACAGGGACTGGGCTAGGGTAACAATCTACTCAAGTGTCAATAAACCTTAACTCTAAAAATGCAGACAACAGTGTTAAGAAAAGTTTGGTATTTTGGTTTCTAATTTTATACTAATTATAAAACGAATATACAATTTGAGTCTGAACTATAAGTATGAGAATGCTGAGGTTAAACGAACATGTAAAGAATCGAATCATCAATACAATTTGGTTAATCTTTTCTCCGATTGCTAGTCAAGAATTATTGCCAATGGATTAAAACTCTCGTATTTAACCCAACTTATGAAGCATGAACCGTCCACCTACATTTCTGTGATAAAACGAAATTCATGTTCTAGCCTTACAAAACCGATTCCTTAATTGACTAATACAACTTTCAGGTATATTTCTATCTTGAAGGTAAATCAATTCTCAATTTTCCCAAACTAAGAAAAGATCATATCCTATCAATTCACAACTTTCCAATTTCTTGCTCTCTCAAGTGAAACCGGACTTTTTAGATATACATTAACATTGGCCATACATTAATGCAGTAAGAACAAGAATTAATAGAACAACCATGAAAGAAAAGATGAAGAACCAATTGATCAATAACTACATTTCAATACAATTATTCTTAACCTCAGCAAGAAGAGGATTTAGCCACTCATTTGTGGATTAAACATCGTTAAATGAGTGTTAATCATACAAGCAATTGAAATAAAGAAGAAGGAGATAGAGAAAAACCCTGAGATTTTCGTCCTCTCAACTGCATGTAACCCACGTTCTTGCTCCACCAAGTCAGAATAATTAAAAATGAACCTAAGTGTTCTATTTATACTTGTGGGAATTTTTTCCCGGAATAACAAGCAACGTGTCACGGAGTGCATCGCGGAGCACTACCTCCATGACACGCCACCGACGCGGAACCTTACTAGAATTTAGTCGTCCAGGTACTTAGGCCCAACGTGGCACGGCATGCAACGCGGGGCTAGGCCAACGTGCCACGGCCCCAACACGCACCTCCACTGGAAATAGGCATAATTTCACCATCCAGGCAGAATGCATCCGCGATGGCAGCATGGCACGGCTCCATCGCGGAGCCCCTTTAATTTGTGCCTTCAAATGCTTTTTCCTTTGCTAGCGTCCGAGTCCAATCCCGATATTTCCCAACATGCATCTTAGCTCATAACTTTATATTTTTTTCTGCAAAACAAAGTTAATCATGTTGGTTAGTATAAATTCGCATTTTATTATAAATCACATGAGAATGTATAAACATCCATAGATAAACAAGGCAAAATTGACACATTTGAGTATCACTTGGGCATATAAATTTGCCCAAGATCACGAGTCATACCAAAACACTTGTAGAAATATCCAGAGGATTCTAGATATCTCAAATCCAGACCACGACAGGATTATATGACTCTTATGAGCATTGTGTGAGTCGTACCAGACCCCAGCATTTAGCCAAATTTAGAGTTGTCGGAATTGTACGAGTGAAGCTACGACTCTATGATCAAGTTATGAGTTGTAGGAGAAGGCAGCGACTGTTAATTAGTTTTTTCTATTAATTTGGGAAAGGTTTCTAATTATTTGTGTAAATACTTTTCTAACTTATTTTTGTTAGCAGATATTAAAGGATGAAAACTTTGAAGGAGAATTTGACTTTTGGGAGATTCTTCTTGAGTTTTTCAATATTCTGGGATTTTACCTCATTGCTCTTGAATTGACCAAAGTTAAACTTTGCAATAACCAACTGGGTTTCATTTCAACATTCATTATACATTCTTTAATTATGTTTTCTTCTATCAATGCTAATTCCTTTCTTACAATCATGAGAGATAAAAGCTCTACAACTTGGATTGTGAGAACCATGGACAATTAACAAACTAGGGTTTGCAGAAAGTGATTCTAAACCAATATGGATGCTTGTATTGTCTTCTCTTCATTTCCAATATTTCTTAATGGAGCGCAACTCTAGGACATGCACGATTCTCTATTTGCTTGAACCTAGAGAAGTAGAGATTAGGAAAAGAGAAGAACAACAAAGCCTTGAGTTCTATTTTTCATTCTATAACTTGAGTTGTAGTTGCAGGATAGTTAATTTGGAATAAGTTGGTAATGGTAAAAGTGAAATCACTCAAGAGACCTAATCCGGTAATTGAGTATAGTCATCCAATGGGGATGAACCAGTCATTGGATGAACCTAAGTTATCAGTTCTACAAGCTAAGTATTGGTATAGATCACAAGTGTAAAATGCAAAGTAGTTATGAATCCATGGGGATCACCTCCCTAGTAAATTTCATCAACTTGATAACAATTTAAATTTTCAATCTTGTTAAATGTTTACTTCTTTAAAACCTCCCATTCATAGATAATCAAACGGAAAGTCTAATTACTAGTATTATTCTACATCCTAACCATATTTCTTGTGGGATCGACCCCAACCTTTATTGGGTTCTTTATTGACAACATATGTGTCATACTTTTCTAGGGGTTTGATTTGAGCATTATCTAAGGTTGCACTATTGTCGGGGAAATATGGCTTAGGATTAGAGTAATTATTGTGTTTAACTTTTAGTCATTATTTCCTCATTTACATTTTTTTTTGTTTTTGACACCCATAGGTTGCCAATTGGTGAATGCCAAGTACTAGAAGAAGCCAAAACCCTTTGATTCCACTTGATCTTGAGCTAGAGCGAACACTAGAAAAAATGAAAAATACTGAGTAGAGAGAGACATGATTGGTGGAAGAAGCTCATCAAGTTGAGTTAGCTCGGCAGGCAGCGCTTCAGGAAGCCGAGGTGCTCGCGATGATGCAGTAAATGCTGGCTACCATGGAAGGGGTAACAAAGGCCAAAGATATATTCCTCAGTTTTATGATGATTATGACCTGGATGTTGATGAGGCCAGGTCAACAAGAGTCGTTGTACCTTCACCTTTGCCTATTGGGGAAAAGTTTGATATCACTAGCACCATGATCTAGTTGCGTAACATGAAAGGAGTGTTTAGTGGTCATGCAGTTGATGATGCTAATATGCACCTGATGAACTTCATTGGTATATGCAAGGCGTACAGGTAACCAGGTGTAATCTAGAACGTCATATGATTGAGACTCTTTCCATTCTCTCTATTTGGAGAGGCCACGTTATGATTATCGGAGTTTCCCAACGATTCTGTTACCAACTGGAGGGAGCTAAGTAAGCCTTCTTAGAAACGTTCTTCCCACCTTCCAGGATGCTTCAACTAATGAATGAGATCTATAATTTTTGACAGTTGAAGACTAAGGCACTACAGAGACTTGGCTAAGATTTAAGAAAAAGCTGACTAAGTGCCCGAATCATAAAATTCCCGATGACAGTTTATTGAAATTTTTTTACAAGTCTTTGAAAAACAGCACCAAGGATGTAGCAGATACGGAGGCAGGAAGAGCATTGATGAGTCACTCATGGAAGCAAGAAACTTTCATACTTAACTGAGTGACTAAGACGAATAGGGCTTGACACACTAGGGAAGCTGAGACAGCTAGAGGTACATATGCCATAGGGATGACTATGGACCAATGCAGAAAAGAGAAGGAATGTCATCAGGAGTTGGGTCACATGAGGACATCTTTAGACCTGCTCAGGAAGCATTATGGCTCTGGAGCTCAGAAGGTGAATGCTGTTGGTGCTCAGGGTCAGGAACAAGGGTTTGAGCAGTCAGATTCCAAGGAGGAGGTGAACTTTTTAGAAAATCAGGTGGCGGGTTTTCTGGCCAACACCCAAGGGTCTAGACAAGACACTTGCACCAAAGTTTCGAAAACCAAGGCTGAAACCAGTATAGAGACAAATACAATAGGAATGGGTATAGGGATAGGAGAAGAGGTCGTGAGTGAGAAGGAGAGTGGAGAAGGACTGAATGATACCGCAATGACCATGCAAGTATGTATGTTCCTCCAAATGCTCGTGAGGGTGATGTTGGACCCTTGAAATTGGAGAACATGTTAGCCGAGCAGCTAAAAAGGTCTAAATCAACTGATGAACAGTTGAAGGATATTAGGGGTGATATATCTAGCATGGGCCAATATATTGAATCCCACGCTATAGTAATTAAGTAGATTGAGCAGCAACTTGGTTGAATGTCTACATCCCTAAATCAGAGGCAGAAGGGAATTCCTAGCAACACAATCCAAATTCTAAAAAGTGATAGTCACTGTATGGCTGTGATGACTAGGAGTGGAAAGACTACAGTTGACCCTTCTCTACCGGTTGTAGTTAAGATGGAAAAACAGAAGGAGATTGAGTAGAATGAGGAAGATGAGATTACTGAACAAGAGGTTGCTGGCAAGGCTAAAATAACTAAGGCTCCAGGTATTGCAAAGGGGTATAAGGCTGATAAAGGGAAATAAAAGGGGGAAACTTAGATTTACAGGCCAATCCCTTGACCACCACCACCATTCCCTCAGAGGATGAAGAAGAATATGGAAGATGGGAAGTTTTAGAATTCTTGTCAATGCTAAAACGGTTGTTTGTGAACATCCCATTAGTTGAGGCATTACAACAGATGCCCGAATATTCTAAGTTCATGAAGGACCTTGTGACTAGGAAGAGGTCCTTGAGCTATGATCTAGTTGGTAACTTGCATCAATGTAGTGTCATAGCCTCACGGGTCCTTTCCCAAAAGAAGGAGGATCCAGGTGCCTTCACTATTCCATGAAAAATTAGTGATTTTGAGTTCACGAAGGCACTTTGTAACTTAGGTGTTAGCATCAACTTGATGCCATTAGCGGTATTCAGCCAATTGGGATTGGGAGCCCCCACGCCGACTACGATGCGGCTATTGATGGTGGACCGTACAGTTAAAAAGCCAGTGAGGATCGTATTTGATATTCTAGTTAAAGTGTATTGGTTTATATTCCCAGCTGACTTCGTGATCTAGATTGCGAGGTTGATTTTGAGGTCCCCATCATTTTAGGGTGACAATTCCTTGTTACTAAGAGAGCTTTGGTGGATATTGAGGCTGGCCATTTGAAATTCAAAATGAACAAAGAGGATCTTACCTTCAATATATGCCAGTCAATGAAATAGCCCAATGTGTTTAGAGTGGTGTCAGCAATCAAGGATGAGGATGAGTCTGATTTTCTTGTCGAAGTTTGAGTAGATAAGGAAGTTACGTCGCGCTGCGATGATAAATCAGGCACTGCATGGGAGGCAATCCATGAATGGTCGATGAAGTTTGAGTAGCTGATAGGAGCGCTTAGAGTGCCACAGGTATGTCCCTCTCCTAATTCTTACATTTTTTATTTGCTTTTGGGGACAAAGCATGTTCTAAAAAAGGTAGGATGTACTTGTTTTTTGTGATTTTTGACTTTGTCCGAGGGTTTTTGTTGTCATGTATCTTTTCTCTCGGACATGCTATCTAGTAGAACCGGCATATTTAGGATTGTGTGTTTTGTTTAACTAGGAGTATCTTAGGAGTACTTTACAACCAATAAATGCACTTATTTTGAAGTTGTTGAAAATGACCCTTTTTAAGGAAAAATTAGTGTTAGTGTGTATGTTTACTGCAAAGCATGACTTGTGTGGATATTTTTATGTCATTTAGTAGATTAGCATGTGTAGTTGTTGCTTAACCATGCATGAACCATATTGGTAGAGTGAGAATTTCTACTTAGTTAAATACTATGTAGAGGATTTAGAACTTGCCCGATTAGTCTTTATATAGGTTGTAAGATAGTTGGTTAGGAAAGGATTATAGGCCATTTTTGTTTTAGTCCACTTTTAGCCTATATTTCCCTACCAAATGAAAAATTAATATCTTGATCCTGTGTTTGAGCCTTAAGTTGACTATTTTTCTTAATATCTTGATCCTTTGTTTGAGCCTTAAATTGACTATTTTTCTTTTATTAACCATTCACCTTTCACATGTTTAAAATGAAATTGTTTGGCCCTAGTCTCTCCTTGTACATTTTGAACCTCAACTCAGACAAAATGCCTAAGTTGATGGTGGCTAAAGTAGAGGTGTGTAGACTGGTTGGGGTGAAAAAGAAAGAACAAAAGCCAAAGAAAAGTGGAGTATGGTGTGAAATGTCAAAAGACAAAAAAGAGAGAAAAGAGTCGAAATGTTAAGTGAAAAGTAAAGAAAAAAAGAATTGAAAAAGTAGAAAAAAAATACACCACACCCACAAGAGACAATTGAAAGGAGAAAAGGGGAAGAAAACTGAAAAAGATAAAAAGGGGTAAAAAGGTAAAAATTGAAGCCAAGTTGTGTAGTGACAAGGAGAGTTAGTCACTAATATCCATATCTACCATACCCAACTCAAAGTCAAAATTACAATCCAATAAAAGTCCTATAGTGAATGTAGCCTGACTGTCTAAAAAGTCGAAGTAGAGAAAATAAGGGCAAGCCCATAGTATCCGATATGCAGTACTTGAAACTTCGTTGTGAGTGTGAGAGTCTTGTTTGAGTAGTCCCAATTTTCATATACATACATATATATGTGTGTGTGTGTGTGTTGATCTTGGGCAGATTTATATGCCCAAGTGATACTCAAACGTATCATTTTTACCTTGTTTGTTGTGCAATGTGTATATAATATCATGTATTTGGTAATAAAATGTGAATTTATACTAACCAACATGATTAGCATTTGTTTTGCAGGAAAATGTAATTTTTAGGAGCTAAAATGCGTGTTGGAACTATGTCGGAGTTGGACTTGGATGCGAGCGTGGAAAAGACCTTGGAATGCAGGATTTACAGGGGTGCCGCGATGGCTCCATGCCACGCTACCATCGCGGTAGCACACTGCCTAGGCATGAATTAAATTGGCAATTTCCAGTGTGCCTGCGCGTCAGCTCCGTGGCACGGAGATAGGCCTCCACGATGGCCTCCGTGCCACGTTGAGGTTAATTATCTGGACCCTGCAAATTCCAGAGAGGGTCCGCGTCCACGCCGTGTCACGGAGGCAGTGCTTCGCGTTGGCCTCCGTGACACGTTGCTTGTTATTCCGGGAAAAATTTCCCACTAGTATAAATAGCACACTTAGGTTTATTTTAAGAGTTTTTAGTTTTTAGACTGAGTTCAGAAGTGGAGAGCAGGAACGTGGGTTAGTAGCAGTTGAAGAACAGAAAAGCTAAGAGTTTTCTTCTCTTCCTTTCTTCTTTCCTTCAATTGTATGCATGATTTACACTCATTTTAGGATGATTAATCCAAGAATGAGTGGCTAATTCCCTTTCCTGCTGAGGTTTCGAACTTGTGTAATGAATTTTGATGATAATTGATATGGTTTCTTCTTCTTCTTGAATGTTGTTCTATTAATTCTTGTTCTTACTACATTATTGATTGGCCAACATTAATGTATATCTAAAAAGTCCAATTTCACTCGAGAGAGCAAGAAATTGGAAAGTTGTGAATTAATAGGGTATTGTTCTTAACTTGATTTGGGAAAATTGGGTTTTGATGTGCTTTCTTGATAGAAATATACTTGAAAGCCGTATTAGTCAACTTAGGAACCGAAATTGTAGTGCTAGGTCATAAATTGCATTTGATCACAGAAATGTAGACGGATGGTTTATGATTCTAAAGTGAAATTAAATACGAAAGTTTTAATTTCTAGGCAAACGTTCTTGGCTAGCAACATGAGGAAGAGGATAACCAAATTATCATGATTATCAAGTTCATTACTCGTTCTTAACCTTGGCATGTTCATATCCATTGTCTAAATTCAAAAGTAATTAAGTGTGATTAATTGTAGTATACGTATAGTTTAGAAACAAAAACTCAAAATAATTCTTGGTTGCATTGTTGTTAACATAATTAGGAATAGAATAGAGATATAGTAAACTAGGCAATTTTACGTATCTAGAGCAGCCTCCTTGGATCGATACTTGGCTACTTAGCCACTTTATTACTTGTTTGACCATGTGCACTTGCGTGTCGGTTTTTAATATATACCGAGCAGACCGCGAACAAGTTTTTGGCGCCGTTGCCAGGGAGGCTAGGCGATTTGTAAAATTTTGTTTAGTGTAAATTTACTGTATTTGTATTTTTATTTTCTTAAGTGTTAACAACTTGGTCTTAGCCTGTATTTTGCAGATTTTTATTTCTGTGAACACTGGCAAGGGACAAGGAGCTGGTGGAATCTTACTTAGAGCCAGAACGTGAATTGCGTAGTCAACGTAGAGAAGCTCTTCGGAATAAGCTGCAGTTGCTTAAACAGTCTATGATGGAGCAACCAAATCCACCAGTTGTGCGGGCAGTGTTAGTGCCCGAGGAAGTAGCAGCCAGGCCGGTTCACGAGGTGGCAATCCCACATGCTAATAATGTACATTCCAGCATCCGCAAACCAGAGCCTGGAGGGAGATTTGAGTTAAAGCAAAATATGGTGCAACTTTTGCACACTAGCGGGCAGTTTACCGGTCTCCCTCACGAAGATCCGCAACAACATCTCCAGAACTTTTTGGAGATAAGTGACACTTACATACCCGCTGGAGTGTCACCTGATTATGTTCGGCTCACCTTATTTCCATTTTCCTTACTTGGTGAAGCCAAGAGGTGGTTAAAAGCTGAACCACCCAACTCTATATCAACGTGGGATGATCTTGCAAGGAAGTTTTTGATCAGATTTTTCCCTTCGGGTAAAACAGCTAAACTTAGAAGTCAGATTCTAAGTTTTAAACAGAGGGAAGGAGAAAATCTTTATCAAGCTTGGGAAAGATTCAAGTCCATGTTGCGGGACTGTCCTCATCATCATCAGTTCAATGAGGTGTTGGTACACACTTTTATTGAGGGTTTGGAACCCCACACTAAAATTTTGTTAGACTCAGCAGCTGGAGGGCAAGCGCTGGAGAAGACTTATGAGGAGCTGTACACTTTGCTCAACCGAATTTCACAAGGCAATCCGGAATGGAATGCAGATTCTTCAAAAGGTGGAGCAAGGAAAGCAGCGGGAGTGCTTGAAGTGGATGGATTCACAGCTATCGCTGCACAGCTAGCTGCTTTGCAAAATCAGTTAAACACTCACTTCAGCAATATGAATTTGAACCAGCCTTCAGCCTCCGTCAATGCAGTCCAACAGATGTGGTGTGAAGTGTGCGGTAGTAGTGAGCATTCAACTGAATGCTGTGGTACAAATCCTGATTCCGTTAACTTTGTGGGCAATGCACAAAGGAATCAACAGCAGTTTGGTAGTGGCTACAACCTGAATTGGAGGAACCATCCGAATTCTTCGTGGGGTAGCAACAATCAACAAGGCCAAGGTTCAGGACAGGGTATGCACAGAAAGCAAGGAGGGCAACAAGGCTATCAGACGCATTTCAGAAATCACAATGCCCCTCCTCCACCACCATCACCGACTATTGAGGAGATGTTCAAAACCATGATTGCCAACCAGGCACAATTGCAGGCTGACTATGTCAAATTGGCAGCCGAAGTAAAGAACAATCAATTGGCAACCAAGGCTCTTGAATATCAGTTTGGGCAATTTGCTAGTGCCCAAAATACTAGACCCAGAGGAGGACTACCTAGCGACACGGATCCCAATCCGAAGCAGGTGAATGCAGTGACCACGAGGAGTGGTTTACAATTAAAGGAGGTGGAACCGGAAAGACCGCCTCAGAAGTCAGGAGCAGCAGATGTTGAGGGGGAGCAAATCTCAGATAAGGGGAAGTCTAAAGAAGCTGAACCAGCAAGGCCTCCACCCCCGTTCCCTCAACGACTTAAGAAACACAAGGAGGAGGCGTGTTTCCAGAAATTCATGGAGGTACTTAAACAGGTACATGTTAACTTACCTCTTGTTGATGTCTTGCAGGGTGTGCCAAAATATGCGAAGTATATCAAAGACATCGTGGCCAACAAAAGTCGCTTGACTGAGTATGCCACGGTAGCTTTAACGGAGGAATGCACATCCCGTATTCAGAATAGATTGCCCACAAAACTCAAAGACCCTGGAAGTTTCACTATCCAGCTGACTATTGGGCAAAGTATCCGAGCTCGTGGATTATGCGACTTGGGGGCAAGTATAAATCTGATGCCTTCTTCGGTATTCAGAAAGTTAGGTCTAGGGAGTCCTAGACCTACAACGGTAATCTTGCAGCTAGCAGACAGGTCTTTGGCTAAGCCGGATGGCATTGTTGAGGATGTGTTAGTGCAAGTAGGCTCCCTCATTTTTCCGGTCGATTTTATTGTTCTGGACTTTGAACCAGATGCTGAAGTCCCATTTATTTTGGGACGACCCTTTTTAGCAACCGGAAAGGCATTAATTGATGTAGCTGCGAGTCAACTTATGATGCGAGCACATGACAAGGTCGAAGTGTTCGATGTGTACAAGGTACCTAAGCTCCCGACTGTTTATAAGGATCTCTCGGTGATCAACGTAATTGATCATGGGAAGGCTAACAGATTGAGCGATTCCCGAGAGTTACTAGGTAGGCCACTGGACAAGGTTGAGAACTACTGGGGGGATGATCATGAACGGGATAAATCGTCCATCTCCCTAGTAGATAAATGAGCTTAAAGGACTTCGAGCTGCGACGTTAAACCAGGCGCTGCACGGGAGGCAACCCGTGAAAAATATATTTTTTCTTTTTTCTCTTTCTTTAGTGTAAATTTTTTTATTTTATTTTATTTTCTTTTTCTTGACTAGGTTTAGATTTGCATTTTAATTAGTAATTTTTATTTTTTTAGTAGGGAAATCTATTAATTTAACCAATTTTTGGTTAGTGAGGTGATTTTCAGGTATAACGGAGGAAAAATACATGGAATCGAGGAAACGAGGCGAGGTATGAAAAGTAAAAATTGTTGGTGAAACAGAGCACTGGCGCGTTGGCGCCGTGTCACGGAGGCAATGCTCCGCGTTGGCCTCCGTGACACGTTGAAGGCAAATCTGGATTTTTCAAAATTCCAGTAAGCCAACGCGTTGGCTCCGTGTCACGGAGGAGGGGCTCCGCGTTACCCTCCGTGACACGTTGCCCTTATCCCAGTGCCGGGTCACACCGGGTTTCCGGGTGACCCGCGTGTTTTCTTAATAAAAACCCCCGATTTCGCCCCTATTTTCCCCATTCCCTCTTCCCTCCGCGACCAAACACCCATTCCCCTCCCCCTAAACGACATGCCACGTTAATAGGCAAGGAAAACGTCAAGTTTCTTCGGTTCTTCAAATCCAAGGTATGTTTTCATCGTCTATCTCAAATTTTTGGCGATTTTTGTCAATTTTGGGCATGTGAGGTGAGATATATCACCCTAGGTATAAATTAAACATGATGTGAATTATTTTGTGATTGATTATGTTCGGATTATTGTAGTTGACGTTTGAACTTATCGATTGAGTGAATAATTCAATTTTGATTGTCGAAGTGTACTCTAGGGCTTGGGTTGTTGAATTTTAACTTGGGCAACTTGATAGTTTGGTGAAAATTGATGCCGGGGTATGTTTATTATTTGAGATAAGTCGTGGTAAATGTTGTATAATTGTTGAGAGACGACGAATTCTTGAATTTTTGTGGGAAATTGCATAATGTATGAATTGGTTAGATTGTTTAGATTAGTTTGTATATAAATTGTCTTTTTAGTTGTTGTTTTTAGTTTGTTGTTGTTTTATTGCGAAGTGCGATGGTTGAATTGCTAGCGATAGCAGGATTGGAAATTAGCTGTATGAAGTCTGAGTAGTACGCTAACCGTTATGCTGTCAAAATTTTGTTACGAGCGCACTTAGCAATATGTGTATAGTTGTTTGTGTTTGGGGTTGTAAATAGAGCTATCCTTGCTGAAATTTTGTAAATATTGTTAAGGACTAAGTGTGGGGTAAATTTTGTGTAACCCAACCTTAGTCGAAGCTTACAACTATTTAGCTTAACGTTGTGCTTGTTTGTGTAAACTGACAGGTACAATGGCTAGCAGACAAGACAAAGGCAAGGGTGCTTCTACCTCAGGCACCGGCAGAAAAAGGATGAGACTGGGCACTGCAGTCCCAGCGGCACCCGCTGTTCCGCGCGGTCAACACCACCAATACGGAACATGATGGGTCACCGATGAAGGGAAGAAATGGTATGCGAAGCACAAAGAAAACAAGTACTTCCCCGAGGAACATATTTCTAGGGAACCACTCGCACAGGAGTTCCCTCGCATTGTACAGAGGATTGAGGCAGCTGGGCTCAATTTTATTTTTCAGGAGCCCAAGGAGTGCAACCTTTACTTGGTCCGGGAATTTTATTCCAACTGGAACCCGGCCATCAGAAGCCACACTATTAAAATCAGAGGGCAGATTGTCACTCTGGAACCCCAGCAGCTGAATGCCATCGTTGGAGCGCGGGACACAGACGCCCACGTTCTCCGCCAGCTCAACATCAGCCCACCGTACGCCGACATCAGACGTACGTTGTGTGGGGCTCGATCCACAGCCTGATGAAGTAGACACAAAGAGAGGGGTTACCACCAGACTCTGCCTTATTCACAGATGAGCAGGGAGGCCAGAATCTGGCTAAAAATTGTGTGTTCGTGTTTGATCCCGGGAGTTCATATGACAGACGTGACCCGGGACCGTGTCTGCTTGGTGTATGCCCTTATGAAAGGGCTTGAGATTAATGTGGGGGTGGTCATAATATCCGCCATGAAGAGAGCCAGACTGCACCAGGGCCACAGATACGGGTTTGGTGGACTCATCACCACCTTCCTCCGAGGCCTCAACGTTGAGGAAGAAGCCTTGGATTATATTCCGCAGTTGGAGCGGAGGGCCCTCGACGTGACAAAGACTAAGGCCCCCGACACTACACACGGACCTGTGTTGACTTTGGGCGAGCGACATGCTCGTGACGATCAGTACATGGCCCGTATGTTCGGCATGCAGATGCTGCAGCTACGGATTTGTGGGAGACCAGCCACCGAGGAGGAGTTATGGCAGTTGGAGCTGGACTACCCCTTTGGCGAGAACGCCAGAGCCTTATGTAAGGTGGGGCCAGCCTTTGTGGAGCCGACTGATGACGATGTCCCTACTGATGAGGAGACACGTCGTGAGGACTCCGATGTGGAGTCCGATGACGACGATGGAGCCGATTCAGACATGGGAGACGAGGTCGCAGCACCGGATGAGGAAGTCGAATATTTCGACTAAGCAGGGAGTTCCACCACCCAAAATTTTGTGCTTTGTATTATTGTGAACACTGGGGACAGTGTTCGATTTAAGTATGGGGTGGGGAGTAGTTAGGTGCTAGGTCAAGGCTCTAAATTGCTGTATAATTTTTCCTTGCTGTTTATGTATGTTGTGCTTTCCCTGTTGTGGTGAACTGATTTGCGAGTTATGTGTATATATTTGTTTGTGGCTAATGATGTGTGTGCTTTGAAAGTTATGGTTGCTAGTGTAAATATTTTGTAAATTTTGTAAATATTTTTTTCTCTATCGACATGATTGATATTTTTCAAAATTTTTGCGAAAATATATTGCACTTGTAAATATTTTCTTTCTATCGAAATGATCGATGTGTTGTAAAAATTTTGTCGATTTTTATTTTTTTGGGTTTCTCGGAGTTTGTTTTCGGTTCTTTTACCGAGAATAGTCCCATTGAACCGATGTCATAGTTAGTGACCGTTCCCTATGATGGATGGATGACGACCGTCTTAAGGAAAATGTAGTCGGTAGGAGTAGGATTTTTAATTGTTTTTTTTTAGTTTTCTTTGGTGGATTGCATCAATAAACTGTAGTTGCTTATGGTTGCTAAAATTTCGTTGCGTGTTGTAATTGATGTTCAAAATGTGAAAGTGATTCGTTTGAAAGCATGCAATTCTGTAAATATGTTGAGTTACCTAGGCTATAGAATTTGGTTCATTATGATTGAGGCTTAATCTTGAATTCATGTAATTGACTAATTAAAGAGTCTGTGAATGCATCTTGATTCGAGCATGTGCATGAAGTGTGAGTGAGGTTTTGCTATTCCATGTCATTGTGAATTGTCTAGAACTTGCCTGGTGTGTATACGAAGCGAAATGAAGGAGGTGTAGTGTTGGAAAGGATGTAGGCATTTCTTTGTTTTAACCGATAGTTTCCATTTTTTTTTCTTGTCAAATTCTACCTTTTTATATGTTGTATACCCTAGTCAGCCCGTTGAGCCTTTAACCGATTTCTTTCTTTTGTCCAAAATTGTATGAACTAAGCTTTATTCCTTCTTTTCATTAGCCTTAAAGTCTAAAAGAAGCTCTTAAGCGCTTAAAAAGAACAGAAAATGTTTCCCAAAGTGTTAAAGAGTGAAAAGAGTGAAAAGAAAAGAAAAGCAAAGTGAGGAAAGAAAAGATGACGTTGAAGAGGCACTTGTTGTAATTAAACGATAGTGAAGGTACATGAAAACCCTCTGTTTTGTGTCAAGTGTTCCTGATGAAATGGGCTGTATGAAAGTAAACCAGCATGAATGGGAGAAAAAGAGAAAAGAGAGGAACAATGTCCATGAGTCGATGGGAATGAGTTGAAAAGGCGCTTAAGGATGCTAGCGACTATTATTGGCTAATCCAATATATATATACTAGATCCATAGCCCTGTTACAACCCATTAAAAGTCCTATTTGATCCTATATTGCATTTCTTTATATTAGTGGAGCAATACACTAAAGGCAAGCCTATGGGTCATGACATGATGCATGTGAATTCTTTTGGGAGAGAGAGTGAAATTAATTTTTATATGCCCCTACTTGCATGTTTGTGTGCTGCACGAACATAAAGGGGAAGTTTCTCTCGAGTTGTGAGGGTACATGCTTGATGAAAGATTGATTTTCGTGTCGGATTTCTTGATTAGTTGATTTGCATGAGTTTGCCGATATCAAGAATCAATTCTTATAGTCTAGGAAGCCTTGATGTATTAAGGTCATTGTATTGTACGACCAAGCATGTTTTCCTGATGATTTGCAAAAATTGAATAATCGGTATGACCGTAGTGTAAATTGTTGCACCATAGTGACGAAGGTTGGGATGTAATTTGCATGATTTGTGTATGTGTTGTTCGAGGACGAACAAGGATTTAAGTGTGGGGTAAGTGATCTTGCGCAGATTTATATGCCCAAGTGATACTCAAACGTATCATTTTTACCTTGTTTGTTGTGCAATGTGTATATAATATCATGTATTTGGTAATAAAATGCGAATTTATACTAACCAACATGATTAGCATTTGTTTTGCAGGAAAATGTAATTTTTAGGAGCTAAAATGCGTGTTGGAACTATGTCGGAGTTGGACTTGGATGCGAGCGTGGAAAAGACCTTGGAATGCAGGATTTATAGGGGTGCCGTGATGGCTCTGTGCCACACTACCATCGCGGTAGCACACTGCCTGGGCATGAATTAAATTGGCAATTTCCAGTGTGCCTGCGCGTCAGCTCCGTGGCACGGAGATAGGCCTCCGCGATGGCCTCCGTGCCACGTTGAGGTTAATTATCCGGACCCTGCAAATTCCAGAGAGGGTTCGCGTCCACGCCGTGTCACGGAGGCAGTGCTCCGCGTTGGCCTCCGTGACACGTTGCTTGTTATTCCGAGAAAAATTTCCCACTAGTATAAATAGCACACTTAGGTTTATTTTAAGAGTTTTTAGTTTTTAGACTGAGTTCAGAAGTGGAGAGCAGGAACGTGGGTTAGTAGCAGTTGAAGAACAGAAAAGCTAAGAGTTTTCTTCTCTTCCTTTCTTCTTTCCTTCAATTGTATGCATGATTTACACTCATTTTAGGATGATTAATCCAAGAATGAGTGGCTAATTCCCTTTCCTGCTGAGGTTTCGAACTTGTGTAATGAATTTTGATGATAATTGATATGGTTTCTTCTTATTCTTGCATGTTGTTCTATTAATTCTTGTTCTTACTACATTATTGATTGGCCAACATTAATGTATATCTAAAAAGTCCAATTTCACTCGAGAGAGCAAGAAATTGGAAAGTTGTGAATTAATAGGGTATTGTTCTTAACTTGATTTGGGAAAATTGGGTTTTGATGTGCTTTCTTGATAGAAATATACTTGAAAGCCGTATTAGTCAACTTAGGAACTGGAATTGTAGTGCTAGGTCATAAATTGCATTTGATCACAGAAATGTAGACGGATGGTTTATGATTCTAAAGTGAAATTAAATACGAAAGTTTTAATTTCTAGGCAAACGTTCTTGGCTAGCAACATGAGGAAGAGGATAACCAAATTATCATGATTATCAAGTTCATTACTCGTTCTTAACCTTGGCATGTTCATATCCATTGTCTAAATTCAAAAGTAATTAAGTGTGATTAATTGTAGTATACGTATAGTTTAGAAACAAAAACTCAAAATAACTCTTGGTTGCATTGTTGTTAACATAATTAGGAATAGAATAGAGATATAGTAAACTAGGCAATTTTACGTATCTAGAGCAGCCTCCTTGGATCGATACTTGGCTACTTAGCCACTTTATTACTGACCACGTGCACTTGCGTGTCGGTTTTTAATATATACCGAGCAGACCGCGAACATGTGTG